>CM028906.1:18935000-19560000 GCA_016801845.1 Polydactylus sextarius
TTCTCATGTCTGCTGATGCCGCAGATTGTCCCATTGATGGCCCTTTTTTGGCAAATGGCAAAAAATGGCTTGGCTACCATAGATGCTTGCAGCTATATTTACAGAAGGTATTTTCTGCTCTATAATCATTACTACCATCTTTCTTAAGGGCCATAAACTTAAATACTGTACAAATTAAATCAATAGCAAGCTAGTTAAATGTAAGTAAAAGTAAAGCAAAGCAACTTCTATTGAAACATTTATTGCATAAATCAAATGTAAAACACTTTACAACAAACGGTGGAGACATATTTAAGCTTCTTACAACACTGGTTTGTAAAATCCTGAATTTTTCCTCTGAAGCTGTTTATTTGGTACCATTACCATTAAACCATTAAAAAAAACCCACAACTATAGTGTCTAGAAAAGGGAAACTTGAGCACATTACCAGTTCACGGAGAGAGGTTTTATCTGTCACGTTTTAAATATTAAACACTTCACCTGTGGATTCACTTGTTTTGAAACATTTTTTTAAAAGTTTATAAATGGATCACTTGTTTCATAAAACACTACGTCCTCTTCCTGAGGTGGTCGTAACATCTAAATCAAAACCCAGGGGCTTTTACTTTGAAGGTTTGCAGAACACAGTCCTAAAGCTAATTTCCCATCACTCCTTCCTCTTCTTGTTTTTTACAAAATAACAAGAAGACACACCCCTTGCTTGGCCTCATCATGTGTTTTAGACCTGATACAAAATCAGGAGTGAGGTTAAAGGCCTAACTGGCTCGGTCTGGGAGGAAACTCCCCTTATTAAATAAAGAGGTGGTGCATCGATGTTCGGAGGATTGGAAACTATTCATCAGTCTTTTCTTCGCCTTGATAATGTCGATACTCCGGCTTCAGCTCCCACGTATTCTTGTGTGTCCCTTTAACGTTGTAGACGCCAATATCTCGCAGGATGTCCTTCAAGTAGCTCTGAGAGAAGAAAAAAATATGAGAAATAGGAAAAATATGAGAAAAGGAAAACAAAAAACATCTCAGGGATTTCAGGTACAAGATGTGACAAGCAGCTTTCATCAAGAATTCTGTCTGTATTATAGAAAAAGTTTTTTACAGTCTCATAATCAAAGCTCCGTGTTGCCCTCAGGTCTTACCACAGGCTGTTTGGTGATGTCCACCAGGTCTTTGATGTTGTAGTATTGGTGCTTTTCAAAAGCAGAAAACAGCATGTCCAACACCTGCTGTTTGTCAGCTCTTGCTCTCTTGCCCTCTTCCTTCTTCTTCCTCTCGTACTCGAGCTGCAGCGAAAAGTAAACAGACAGAGCAGCGTCACATGTAGATTTACACCTCAGGGTTAAAACAGAGGCTCTGCGGGTCATTAATCTCTTAATGAATGTCATATTAATCGTCACACACAGTTAAATGTAACTGTCACACACGTCGACAAGATATATTTTGTAAGAAACATTAAAAAAAGTAGATTATTTCTTACATTGTAAGCGTGGTTGGCGACAGGTTTGTAGTTACTGGTGACGGCTTTGTCGAGCTGCTGTGACAGTCTGGCTGGTTTGGAGGACTCTTCTATTTGTAGCCTGTTAGACAAAAAAACAAAATGAAAACGGGAACATATGTATCACATAATTGAATATACGTGATCTGTAAAATAAAAAACATGTCAATTGTCTGTTTTTAAATTGAATTATTCAAATGAGGTTAATGCACAAAAGAGGCCTTGCTGTGTATTTATATTTATACATGTTGCCACTCAGGTTAATATTAGTTTGTGTCACTACTTTAAAAACACTCACTTCTTCAGCCTCATATAACTTTCACCAGCTGCAGGTCTGCACTCTGCTCTTTGCACTACGACTCCCTCCAGGGCGATTTTATCTGCAAAAGACACAAGTTAATTAAACTCTGAATAAAACATTTTGAAGTCCTGATGCATTTTTAGTGCGTTTGCTTCATAAGTAATACATGAGCACAATGAAGGCAAACACTGTTAGTCAAAAATGAGATTATGTGGGAAAAAAAGAAACAAAAATTTGCAACTTTAATCAAGGTCAGTCCAGACCTTTTCCTCAAGAACACCAAGTCAAACATTAATATCATTTTAAAATCATTTCTGTAGTTTGTTTCACACTGTTTCTAGGTTCAAATTACAGTTTGTCTCATGTACAACTTTATTCAAAAAAGAAAATTAGCAGGTAAAAGGATAAAAATGAATCACAAATTCTTTAACAATGCTCATTGATTAGAACAGAGTAGATCTAAACATTTAAAACAATCAGAGATTACAACCATCATGATAGGCAGCACTGTGCTCCAGTAGAGTCTCAACCCAGTCTGACCACATTTCCATCCTCCAGTCAAATTAAGAGCAGACACTTGCAATGATTTGTACAAGAAAGACGACACACGGGGTAAAAGTGGACGCTACATGAAGTCGGTTTATTTTAATAAGTGA
Source organism: Polydactylus sextarius (assembly GCA_016801845.1). NCBI lineage: Eukaryota > Metazoa > Chordata > Actinopteri > Polynemidae > Polydactylus > Polydactylus sextarius. Next base: position 18,937,447 of record CM028906.1, read on the forward strand.
TAGACCCCCAGTGTGTCTGATTCCTGGTGGTGCAACGTTTGTCACTCACTGGCAACACAGAGGACTCACCTGGACCTGACCCCGCCCCCGAACCTGAGCTGCTGCCATCAGATCTGTCTTCTGATTGGCCTACAGGGAGGGAGGGAGGGATGGTGAGCATGAAAGTACAAGGGTACGGGAGACGGAGGGAGGAACCACACCCAGGGTTTAGTCGCACACCAAAACGTTTGAATCACACAGAGCTGCTCGGGATTATCAGTGACGACGAATGCACATGTGTGCGCATGAGCAAAGCAGGCATGCCCTCACAGCAAGCGAGCACACAAACCCTGAATCACCACAAATTAACTTCCACAACTGGGCTGCACAAGCACATATGAAAATAAAAACATTTCTCTGGTTTAACATTAAACCTTTTTTCCTTTGTCACAGCTGCTTTCACCACTTAGTGATGAAAAAGCCTGAAAAAGGTTAAAAAGTGAAAATATATATAAACACCATTTCAACTGTGCAGCCCCAACACATACGTACACACTCTCACACACACACACACAGACATCATGGTGTAACTTGTAGCACAAGCTCACCAGCTCCAATTGCACCGATACGCCTACAGAGGGCAGACAAAGCTGGTGAAACTTAAACCAAACCAAAGAAACCCATGCACAAATTAAGTCAACTCCAAATTCAGAAATGATTTGAGTTGATACTGATTTATTGTATTAAATTAATTCCAAAAAGGGGCCACTGTGCCTGATCATATCCCCAATCCACTCAGGTGATTGGCAGCCAGACGATCAGACACTGAAACTAAAATTTCCTTTTGCACAAAGACAGAAACACAGATCAGACTGGATGAAGACAAATTTCCAACACACCAGCTCTCTTTTATTTTCCATCAAGTGTTCACTTGTCCATCGCGTACAACTTATTTATACTCTGTTTACAACTGTGGAGAAATTCACACTGAAGGAAAATTGCACCGAGAGCTCACAATACACCGATGCAAGCAGAGCAGGCAACAGAAGGTCTGTCCATGGAGACAGGAAGCTTTACAGAGAAGCGAAAGATGAGCGTCTCCACCACCTGCTCACATTCAACTTACCTTTTAGCTCTAAAGCAAACAGACTGTTCATGTTACAAGAAAAACAATGAAGCGCACATGTGGCCGGGCTCAACATAAACTGACCTGACGACGTCTCAGTGAAAACAGCCAACGTCTGACCTCCAACTGACTGCATCGTGAACGGGTGCTCACGCGGCGCAGACACTGTCTTGTCATCGATGCCCTGAATCACAGTCAGCTCCTCGTTCAAAGTGAAACTCACCTGTAAAGAAACAGTTTCATTTATATTTAATCTTATTACCACTGACTTGAACCTCGCATATACACACATCGTCATTTAACAGATTATTAGATTAGATTTTTTTTTGAGAAACGTGGCATATTCACCTCTTCAGATTGTAAATTATTAAGATTACAACACAGTAAGAAGGACCATACTGGGCTGGATATGTAAAAAATAGTATCTAATCATAAATATCACAAACTAGTTCACCAGTAGATTCTGAGATATACTAAGGAACCAGTTCTTACAGAATAATAATGACTAAGAGCTTCACATCACTCACCTCTGCTTTCCCTTGGTTTCCTTTCCTTGAAGATAAAAAAATAATAATAATAATTACAATGAGGAAAATTAGAATAAATTGACTGGCAACAATAGCAGGTTATTTGTAAAGTTATAACAACAAAACACCATATGTGAAACTACCTGGTTCAAATGTGATCAAATACTAATCATATCACTTATACTAAACACATATGTCATCTGTTTTTATTGATTCTCTGTTGCTTTACATACTTGCAAATTCTGAGTTTCCCAACTTCGCCTCTGCCTGACGCTTTTGCCCATTGCTGAGAGAGATATTTGGGCACCTGCAAGGAAAAAACATGGATGTAATAACATAACAATCAGTTAATTTGACCTGAACAAAGATCTAAAATTCATCACACCTCTTATATGAGTACTGTAAAATATATTTCTGACTATGCATTATGTGTTACATGTGAGAGTCTCCATGTTTATTTTTGCTCCACTGTTACTACTGCTGTAACAACAGTATTTTCACAATATATAAAAATATTATATGAAATAAAACAACATACATAAACAGCGTACAGTACTAGTAGTTTTTATTTTTCCCTTTAATTACCATTATTAGCAACTTTGCACCCACACATGCCAGCTCATATTGAGTTGTGATTATTCAAGAACTAAATTAAATTAAATGCTGTGATTGCTACATATTTATAACAATAATGTAACAACCTGTTATTTCATTATGTCCGTCTCTGTGGGGTCATGGGGATACTAACATAAATAAAGGAGCTAGTTTAACTCCATTATAAAAACTGTTTTCTATTTAAGGTGGATATTTCGCCAGTTGCTGCCAAACGCTGGACTTAAATTGATAAGAAAATTGCTCTGTATTAAACAGTAAATGTGCATTTTGTAGTAAAGACTAGTTTAAGTTAGCTAGCTAACAGTTAGCTACACACAACGCACTGTTTAATTCAGTCATAGCGGAAGATGCTAAGCTACATGCCTGTTAGCTTTAGCCATGTTTATACTGAAAACTGTGTCCATATCTTGATAAACTAGCGTTATTAACAAGTAAATATACGAACCTTTACGAGCCACACACCCGTGTTTTGTTTGGCGCCGGTTAAATCAACTTCCCCCTTTTCTGACATGTTTTAAAATTACACTACTGGAATCTATTTCATACAACCACCAAGCGCATGCGCATCAAGAAGTATGGCGAGTCTGAAGGGCCATACTAGTTTTGTACTTCTTAAATGCGCGAATCAATGGGCGTTTTCAGTGCTGAAAAGGACTAAATTACAATAATATTCGTACCCAGATGAGCACAAGGAAAAAAAGCCGATTTATTTGTGTTTGTTTCAAGATCCAGTAATAACAATGTTTGTAACACCACAACAGTTTTAATAATAAGCTACAAATGCATGTTTCCAATTATATATGTATCATGTAGGCATCCTGAATTCTTTTATGAAACATTTTCTAATTAATATTACTATCTATATCATTAGTTAGAACCAACACAAAACTTAATTTAAATGACTGTTTATACATTTTAGACTTTTAAGCTTAGATTTTAGGGCTTTGAGGAAATTTAACTCAACCTGTAATATGCTTTAAAATTACTAAATAAAGATGGAGGGAAAAATAGAATGAAAAAATAATAATAATAATAATAATAATAAACTTTAAATAACATAAAAAATGAAAGAAGTTTATTGAGTTTATGAGAGGCTGCAAAGCCATAAGTAGTGCAGGCAGCAAAACAATGCAGCCTGTACTACTTGTACAGCAATCTGTACAAAAGGATTTTACATAAAGTTAAACAAATCAATCACAGTTTGTAACATTTGTAACAAGGTTTAAGGCTCAGAGAACATCCATGCTACTTATCTAAATGAACAAAGAACATTTCAACTAAATATATACAAACATCAAACAATAAACACGGGGTTGATTGAATATGAATCATTGTTTGAACTTAGGCTTGTTAAGTATTTGTCACAAATTTTGTTGTTTAAGAATAGAAAGAAATGATGTCAAATTGAAGAATATTCATTTGTGCACTTGAACAAAAAAGGATAATCTATTATTGTAGAATAAGGTGGTTTTATATTATATGATTATAATGATGCTTTGATGATAATTTTTTACCAAATTAACTAAAATGTATGTGACTTCAACAGCATGAGCCTCAATTAAACTTTTTTCAAAATCTCAAAAGATAATTTGTATATACTGAAAAACAACAGGTAAGAAAAATATTCGGTTTATTTTAATATATGCTTCCATATCATCTGCCTTAACAAAGTGTCTCCTGGAAAAATATAAGCTCCGCTGGCTCCTGTTTTACATCAGATTAAAACTGACAAAACAAAATTCAATTCTCTGTGTTTATCTCAAATCAGTATGTGTAGAAACAGTCCATCTTGTAAAACACTGGTCTGCACATTCAAACACGTTACATTTTGCAAAATTTGTTACAGGAACATTCGGTCTTTGCTGTGAGAGAAACGTGTGTTCAGCTCCTGAGATTTCTTCAGCAGTCGCTGCTTCTGAGCTTCGTCGAATCGATTCACCTGCAGATCTTCGTCTCGATCGAACGGTCTCCTCTCCACCGGTTTGTCAGACTTCTCTTTTGCTTTTTCCTTTATCTTCTTCGCATGCAAACTCATCAGGGACTCAGCACGTTTGGACTCCTGCAGACAGCGAGTGGAGGGTGAAATATTAGTCTTGAGATTAATACTTTGAGATTTTTATAAAATATATTTTGCATTTGACTTTAACTATATACAGACAGACATTTAGGAAGAAAAGAAGACTTACGTTATACTTAGACACTTTCGCTGCCATATCCAGATCCTTGTGTGAAACTTGTGGGACACTGTCTTTCTCTGCTTCATCCTTTTTCTTTCCCTCCAGGCGATCCTATTAAGTCAAAAGTATACGAATGAAATACGATATGATATGAAATACAGGCTACGAATTTTCATAATAGTTTTCAATAATATAAAGTAATTAATTACCCTGGCCTTGCGCTCCCTGTCTGCTGGTGTATCTGTCCAAACTGAACGATCTGATTTCTCTGGACCTGATCTCTTCTTGAAAGTTCGAGCTCCTAAGCCAATGTGTTGCAGTTCTGGTGGGAGCTCTGTCATCCACGACTCTCTGGTCAGAATCTCAGGAGCATCCTGTTGACACAAAAATACACACACGAAGAAAATTCAGACAGCTAAAGCTTTATAAACCCTTAAAAAAGCAACAGATGAAACGGAAACGAAACAAAACTCCAGATGTTTTGAACTTGAACGGTGTATAAATGAGGACTCACCACTTCTGTCAGCTTCTCTTTCATCTTTCTTGCTCTGCGTTCAATGTCCAGCGCCACCGTGTTCTGTATGGGCCCTTTGGCTGGCATTGGTCCAATCACATCGTCCTCCTCTCCCTCACTGCTGGAGGGATCTGCCTGGTAACCTGGAGGCAGCGCAGGTCCAGGGAAACCTTCTCCATCATCACCATCATCATCATTGTCATGTGCGACTCTGCGAAACCCAGGAGGCAAAGCTGGTCCCAGCACCGGTGGCCTGAGGGAATACTTTGAAGTTACAGCTTCCATAATTAACCATTTACACAACTTTATCTTCTTCTCCTTCTTCACTGAAATTAATTATAAATGTATCTGCTCACCTCTCTGGTGAACTCTGTTGTTTCTTAAACCCTGGAGGGAGAGCCGGTCCAAAGAAACCACTGTCATCTTTTTCCTCCCTGTTTAAAACACTTATATTACATTTCTGGCTGTTGAGACATTTATAAACTATAATAATTTATTAATAGTACGTTAGGTTATAAGACACAACAATTTTTGGGTTGGTTTGTGGGAAATCATTTAACATGATACCCCCACCCCCCACTTATTTTCTTGAAAATCCAAAGAAGAGCAGATTCTCACTTTAATTGTTGTTAAACAATTGACTAATCGTTGCAACTGTTGTCAGTGAATTTCTCAATTCCTAATGGGTCAGAAAAAGTTGAAATTCATAAATGAATATTTATAAATATATAACAGATTTCACATATGATGTCTGGCAGCGGTTTAATAGGTGAAAGTGTCCACTGGTGGAGTATTATCAATCTTGTATTAATTACAGCTTCTAAACCTTTTTATAACTGATGCTTTATTAGATGTTGTTAATTAATGTAACGTATATTTGATCAGTGAACCCACTGTGACGGTTTGTCTCCGGTTGTGTGTCCGGTCTTGGCTCTTTTCACCGACACCTCTTGTTCGCTTTCATCTGAGGAGCTCGACGGTTCTCCCCGTTTATATCCCGGAGGCAGAGCCGGGCCAGCGACTGTTGGGGACAGAGGGGAAACACTTAAATACCGCAGAATAAACCAACCTAACACTGGCATTAATGATCGCTGAAACATTTAAATTTAAAGTATATGTGAATGAGTTTCTGTACTTACACCCTATGTCATTATCAGAGTCTTCATCGCTGTCTTTTCTGAACATCGGAGGTAAAGCAGGTCCGATTAATTCATTAGACGACATATTTACCTCCAATGGCGTATTTACTTCCTTTATATAGTTTATATTTAGGTTAGAAATCTACTCCAAACACCAGAAAAACCAAAAACATAAAGAAAAGAGTTTGACCTTTTACACCGGAAGTAAATAGAGACGATTCAGTTTTATCTGTCAAGTTACCTTGGACTAGTGTTGCTGATACAGGAAGTCAGCGACTGTGCTGAAAGAATAAAACTAAAATGAAACAAATATTGTGAAGATTTCACTTTTGGTAGCTCTCGGTACAGTAGATTATTATGTTTATATATAATAATATTTTGGCATTTATGCATATATTTCATTAAATGTCATGTAAATTTAAAGTTAATTAATGTAAAGCTCAGAATTGAATCATCGATCATCTTTTGTTTTGAAATATGCCGGAAGTTGTTTACCATGCTACGTCTTCACACCCGTGCCGACTCGTACGCACTTCAGTTTGTCAATCTCTGTATATTTTCAGGATAAATGGCCGATTATGAATACAAATCCGACATGTTTTGAAAGAATTCGTTTAATTAAAAGGTTTTAAAATGGGTAAAAAAGATAAAGGAGACCGTGGTAAGTTGACAATGCAACTTTTAAAAAAAAAAACTTACCTAGCTAGCTTTAAGCTAACGGTATTTGAGTGGATGTTTGAAAGATGAGGATATTTCGTTTGGAGCTAATGTTTTGATGAAATTCACGTTTTTATACTTTATTATGTTCATTATATACTAGTGTTTAACGTTTAACCTGCTAATGCGTTGCAGGACAGGACAGGATACGTTTGTGCCCTTAGGGCTATCGTAATATATGAGACACAAATGGTGCTGATGTGGGTTTAACCTAAAATAATAAAACAATAATTCATAAACTAAGATTTAAACATAAATTGTGAAACTTTATTTGTGGGCCTCTTCTTGAAAACGTCATCTAACATTTATTTTCCGGCTACAGAGAAGAAAAGAGACTATAAAAAGCGTGCCTACGAGGAGGATGATGATGAAGAGGAGACGGTGGGCAGCGAGTCTCAGGAGGCCATACCTGCTGCTGCAGGGAAACAGGTGGATGAGTCCAGTACGAAACTGGACGAGTATGGAGCCAAAGATTATCGTGCTCAGATGCTGCTGAAGAATGACCACTCTTCACGTCCTCTCTGGGTGGTAAGACGTTATTAACTAGTCCTGTTAATGTCCAGTGTTTTAAAAGATGTTTCACTGTCTTCTTTCTATCTCTAAGGCTCCAGATGGACACATCTTTCTGGAAGCTTTCTCTCCAGTGTATAAATACGCCCAGGATTTCTTGGTAGCCATAGCGGAACCAGTGTGCAGGCCAAACCACATCCACGAGTACAAACTGACGGCGTATTCTCTGTACGCTGCGGTCAGCGTGGGGCTTCAGACGTCTGACATTGTGGAGTATCTGCAGAAACTCAGCAAGACGTCTGTACCTGATGGCATCGTGCAGTTTATTAAGGTCTGAAGAAAAGGGAGCAAAATTTCTAAAGGCACTTCTCTTTCTAATAATTACACTTCTGCTTTTAATCCATCAGCTCTGCACGGTGAGCTACGGCAAAGTGAAGCTGGTGCTCAAGCACAACAGGTAAAATCACTTTAACAGCCATTTCTTCTGTCTTTGAATTATGAATCATTTCTCATAAACTGTGCCTTCTGTGTACCTGCAGGTATTTTGTGGAAAGCGCCTTCCCTGATGTGATCCAGCGTCTCCTGCAGGACAACGTGATCCGTGAATGTCGTCTCCGTACAGCAGATGGAGCCAACACTGAGCTTATAACTGAAGTCATCCACAGCAAGTCAGCGGTAAACCACACAGACTTTTGTCACTCACACACAAACATATAAAATAATTAATTTTTTTAAAATTTTAATTTTACTTTACTACTCCTAAACACTCTAAAATATATTTGTTATCCTGGTTGTGCAAACAGCTTATGTCCCTCTTTTCGTTTCTGTACATCAGATTTCCAAGACAGTTCAGGATAATGGAGGTACGTCAACTTCACAGCAGCCAAGTGAAGGACAAACATTAAATCAGCAGGTTCCTGACGACATCTTCAGCTACTATGAGCAGATGGATAAAGAGGAAGAGGAGGAGGAAGAGACTCAGACTGTATCTTTTGAGATTCGTCAGGTACAGTTGTTACTGTTTTATGATTTGTAATTACTGAACTAAATTATGCAAAGCAAGTGTGTTTGAAAGATGATATTACTTACAAAAGATTCCTTTGATTCCTGATGTGATGCAGGAGATGATTGAAGAACTGCAGAAGCGTTGTATTCAGCTGGAGTACCCCCTCCTGGCAGAATATGATTTTCGCAATGACACAGTCAACCCTGACATCAACATTGACCTGAAGCCCACAGCTGTGTTGCGTCCGTACCAGGAGAAGAGTCTACGCAAGATGTTTGGGAACGGACGTGCTCGTTCTGGGGTCATCGTGCTACCCTGCGGTGAGACAGCTGCTTACTGCAATCAACAACAGAACATTTAGAACAGAAATGATGCCACTAATAAAGAAATAGAGTTTTAAAATAGTAGAACTTATATACAAGTTCATTGTATTTTTTTATTTTCCCTTTGCTCTCCAGGAGCTGGTAAATCTCTGGTGGGTGTGACAGCAGCATGCACAGTTCGCAAACGCTGCCTAGTGTTGGGAAACTCCTCAGTGTCTGTGGAGCAGTGGAAGGCCCAGTTCAAGATGTGGTCTACTATCGACGACTCTCAGATCTGTCGTTTCACCTCCGATGCCAAAGACAAACCCATTGGCTGCTCGATAGCCATCAGCACCTACTCCATGTTGGGACACACCACCAAACGCTCCTGGGAGGCTGAAAGGGTCATGGAGTGGATGAGGAGTCAGGAGTGGGGACTCATTATCCTTGATGAGGTGCACACCATCCCTGGTGAGGCTGCTGTGGTCCCTTAGTTTACAGAAAAAGTCCATAAATGAACAAGATTAATCAACACACTAACAGATTAATTCTGTGTTTTCTCCATAGCGAGGATGTTTCGTAGAGTTCTGACCATTGTTCAGGCTCATTGCAAACTGGGTCTCACTGCCACTCTGGTCAGAGAAGACGACAAGATCGTGGACCTCAACTTTTTGATTGGACCTAAACTTTATGAGGCCAATTGGATGGAGCTGCAGAACAATGGTTATATCGCCAAAGTCCAGTGTGCAGAGGTGAGTTTTACTAGAAATAAAAATAAAATAAAAATAAATGAGCGAAACATCATATTTTCTTCACATTAAGCTGTCAAACTTGAATGATCGATTGCTGATTATTTTTATAGTTTTTTTTTTTCTAGTCAAGTTTAGCTTAAAACTACCTAAAATGCTACAGTGTTGAAATACTGTTGTTTCTTTTATTCAGACTTAATTTCTGTCATTACGCCACTCATAAATCTATCTGAAACACATTCTTGTGTCTATGCTGCAGGTTTGGTGTCCGATGTCGCCAGAGTTTTACAGAGAGTATGTGGCCATAAAGACGAAGAAGCGAATCCTGCTTTATACAATGAATCCTAATAAGTTTCGTGCCTGCCAGTTTCTCATCCGCTTCCATGAGCGACGCAACGACAAAATCATTGTGTTTGCCGACAACGTGTTTGCCTTGAAGGAATACGCCATTCGCCTCAACAAGTAAGTTATTTATACCAAGAACAACTTATTTGTCCCTTAAGTTTTCTTCTTGTTTTTAATTATTTCTGTGTCGTCTTCAGGCCATACATCTATGGTCCAACGTCTCAGGGCGAACGGATGCAGATTTTACAGAACTTTAAACACAACCCCAAGATCAACACTATTTTCATCTCTAAGGTAATCTATTACTGATTTCTGCATGTAATTTATACTCCTTCAGCCAAAGTGTGACCCCTAGTGGCTAAAAGGAGAAACACCAGTATTTGCAGATATCGGAAAAATCCAATACCTGCTGTGGAGTCAGACAAGGACACAATCAAGAGGAGGCAGTTGATCTAAGGTTAACAAATGAGGCCGTGGAGTGGATGAGGAGTCAGGAGTGGGGACTTATTTTTAATGAGATTTATTTGCAGCAACTCAGACACAGACGCAATCAAGAGGAGGCAGTTGTTCTGAGGCAAACAAATGAGGTCATGGAGTGGATGGGGAGTCAGGAGTGGGGACTTATCCTTAATGAGATTTACTTGCAGCAAGGGGATTCAGTTACAAAGTACAGAGTTATCTGATACAGAGTAAGTGAAAACCAAAAAACATGAGCTTCTAACACAATCTTATATGCCTAAAAAGATGTCTCAAAGTAGGAGAAACAAGTTGACCTTTTCCAAGGACAGTCACTGGTTGGTTGTTTTGTTGCGTGATCTCTTCGTGCTCACAGCTTGTCTTACTTAGCACAACTTTCTCTTATCAAACCACCCATTTCTGGTATCACGCCTTGCTGACTTATCTCAGTAGTACAACATTTTTTTCCTTTTATGATCAAGCAATGCATAGTAGCAAAATACATGCTTACAGTTTCTTTTAAATGATTAAACCATGCATAATAAAATAAAATAGTTAGATTTTTTTTTACACATTTCGTCCCTGTTTATGATTGGTTAATCATATAGAATATGGTAACAAAACATCAGAATTACATTACTTCTTTAGATTTTCGATGTGTTCATCACAAATGACTATATCTGCAAATACACATAGCTTCTGAGGTTTTATGCTGTATCTTCAACAGTATCACAATCACCTTGCTTAGCAGGTTGTGTTCATCTTCAGTGTACATGACTTTATTAACAGATGTGTCTATTAGTTTTTGCAGAAGGCCTCTTATGCAGGATATACAGCAACATCCACACGTGACAAGAATGGCAAGTAGTGCAGCGAGAAAAGTCAGAAGAGACATTAAACGATTCCATTTTCCAAAAGTTTTATCAAACCAGGCTGACACGCAGCCATAAACTCCGCTGTTCTCTGCCAACTCTTCAGCAAGAGTTCAAAGTCCCTCCAAGACTCTTGTCACACTGCCATTGGGTGCAATGTTATTGGCAATAAAAGTAATCTCCAAATCCAAATCTCCTTTTCTGGTTACCAGTATCTACCCCCGTGCTCCCCCGTGCTATTACAGCTAAACTAACCACATCGATGAAGACATGATATAAGGTGAACCAAAACAAAAACAGACACAGAAAATGATTTGAGGGAAAGTCAATACAAGAAATAAATAAAATAAGCACTGCTTTAAAAAGATATTCTGTTAACAAATCTCTAATTAGATTAAAGTAACAATAACAAAAAAAAATATATACAAAAATAAGAAGAAGCACAGTTATATATTTATACACAATTAACTGAAAACTTGCATCTCTCCACTATATACCCGCTTTCATGGGTCTCTTAAGTTAAGTATTTGCCCCAGTCTACCCAGTTGTTTATATGACATTTTTTCGAACACTGCAACTCGTGCCATCTCCACAGTCCACTCTTGCAGTGTATTTGTCCAATCATAATACTGGTTTGGACAAAGCTTTGTTTATCCCGTCGTGTCAGAACTGAATGATCACTTAAAAGTTCAGGTCTGTTTCCCACGTCTCCTGCAGAGCTGCAGTGGGTTGCATTACCAAGAGTCTGAATCAGCATCCAATAATAGACAGCTGCCTCGTTTCTTTTTCCATAACTCTTTAAAATTTTATCTAGGAACGCTGCATTGTGGGGAACCGGTGCAGCGGACCCATACTTGAAGAGACATTTGAAAGGAATCAAATTTAAATATTTAAGCAACCCTAGCCCAAATTAATTTAAGATAAATGATTATTGGATGTCTTTTTGCTTTTTTACTTAATTTAGTATACAAGACTGGCATGGGTGACAGAGGGGCCACTACAGCTTGTTCCAAACAGTACCACAGTAGACAGTTCATTTTCAAAACATTAAGTTTACCTGCAATGGACAGATTAAGAGTTGCCCATCTTTCAACATCACAAGATTTTTTTTTTGTAGTAATGGGTCCAAATTGACTTTGACCAAATCTTTTAGCTGTCTAGAAAAACTAATACCCAAATACATGATACCTTGCTGAGGCCACTGAAATGCACCTGAATGGTGGTGGAGGGGAGGGGAAATAAGCTGTTAAAGGGAGTGCCTCGGACTTGGACCAGTTCAGCCTGTATCCAGAGAATTTTTAAGATAAGTCTATAATTCCAAGAAGACATGATACAGATCTGATAGGGCCGGAGACCAGTAATACGATGTCATCAGCATAAAGCATTGGTTTATGTACCATCTCACCCACAGTGACCCCCAGAAAATCAGTCGTCCCACATATGGCTGCTGCAAGAGGCTCAATGGCTAAGCAGAAGAGCCAAGGGGATAATGGTGATGCCTATCTGGTTCCTCCCCCCAACATCAAATAATCTGAAACAAGCCCATTCTGCAATGCTGCTTCTGGGTACTTATATAATACATGAATCCATTTTATAAAGGTATTACCAAATCCAAACTCTTGTAAAAAGTACCTCTACTCGACCATATCAAACGCCTTTTCGGTGTCTAGAGAGATTGCAGCAACAGGGAACATCAATAAGGCGTCTAATGTTATCTGAGAAGCTACGACCGCGAATGAATCTCACTTGGTCAGTATGAATCAACGATGTAATTATACTGCCTAATCGGTTTGCTAAAATTTTCGAAATGATCTTAACATCTATTTGCATTAATGAAATAGGACGATATTTCTTGCATTCATCAAAATCCCCCCCCCCCCCAGTGCCTCCTTATACACCTTTAGTAAAGGTGAAGCTCACACTGTCTCTGTAAAGCACTATGAATTGCCTTGTGTATGAATTGTGCTATACAGATAAACTTGCCTTACCTTAGCTTGCCTTGCAAACCTCTTAAGAATTCCCGGTAAAGCCGTCGGGCACAGCTGCTTTACTTGACGGTAAGGCCTTAATTACCCCTTTAATCTCCTCAATAGTAATATAAAGGTCTAAAAAATCCCTCTGTTCGTCTGTCAATTTTGGTAGTCCTATTGGTTTTATAAGCTTATGAATTTTTTCTTCAGTCGAGGTAGATGTTGAACATACAGAGATTTCTATAAAATTCTTTAAAGGCACTCGCAGTAAGCAGGTCTCCAGTCGGCGACCCAACAGCAGGAATAGTGGAGGCCAAGCAACTTTCCTGCTTTGTCTTCTGACTCAAAATGTTTGTCTAGCCCTAAATTCAACCTTCTGGGATAGTATGTTTGTGTCCGATTGCCAATTAAGCTCTGAATAATTCTTTAGTTCTGTCCTTAGCCACCCAACATTTACTGGGTCCTACAGAAGGGACATGTTTAAACGCCATCTGTAAGACTTTCTTCTCTTGCTCTTGGGTAGTAGGTCCAAGCCGACCCAAGAATGGTCCGAAATAAGAATATTCTCTATTTCACAACCCATAGCAGAAGAGGTGAGTGCTTTAGATGTTAGGAAAAAAATCTATGTGGTTATAGGTCTTGCGTACTGGTGAAAGAAAAGTGTTATGCCTACCAGAGGTGTTCAGGATCCTCAAATATCTATTAATCCTAAAGATTTGCAAATTGTCTGTAATGTTATAGGAGCCCTTGGCACTTTATGCAACACTGCCCCATTGTGGTCGAGGGCTGGATCAATTAAAAGATTAAAATCTCCCAAAACAACAGCATGATTCCCAGCGGTTTGTAATTTCCTTTCAAGATCAGTGGGGGAAAATTGGATCATCCCGGTTAGGTGCATATATGTTAGCCAGCTTCTGAGGCTGTATTTCATCCAGTACAGTAATCATCTTTCCTGAATTGTCCTTAACTTGTAAATGTATGTTTCTTGAAGAAACACCACGTCATAGTTTTTGTTCTTATGCCTCGTCATGACCTTTTTTCTCTTAACAGGGTTCCCCAGGCCATTTACATTCCAAGTGGTGAGACGCATTAAACCTATTTGTGAGGACATACCTGCCCACGCATTAATAACATACAACCATTTATCAAAAGCAATACCATTACACAGTGGTGGTAACAAAACACAATCCCAATAAAACTAACAAAATAAAGAATGTGCAACTGAACCTAAACTTTGCACATTTCAACCCCCGCTGAATTCCCTCCAACGAAGGTCTGGTGGTCCGTGCCTGGTCTGCGTGACTCCAATCATCATGACTCCTCATGTGTTGCTGCCGTGACAATGAATCTACACTAGTGTCTTTAATTGAACATTTGGCTACATGGGATAAGAATGGAAACAAATCTGTCATTCAGCACTTACTGCATAGAGTCTATCAAAGCCATGGTTTTCTGGGCACAATCAAATGCCCTCTCACCCTCACAGGTTTTGATTCTCAGCTTAGCCAGGAACAGCATCTTAAAGCGCACTTCACATTCATGCAGATTATTCTGGCATTTCTTTAACTTGTCGCGCTTCATCTTGGTTGCTCTGGAATAGTCGGGGAAAAGCATAAAAGTGGTGGTTTCCCAGCTCAGCTCGCCTTTGTTCCTCGCTGCCCGCAACACTGCATCCTGGTCCAACGATTTCAAAAACTTGGCCATTATTGGTCTGGATCTGTCGCCTGGTGTGGATTGCTGGCTAGCAATCCGATGTGCCCTTTCAGTCTCTAGTCTCCCTTCTATTGCTGCGTTCCAGTTGTACTCAGAAGTCGGAATTTCCAACCGTTCCCAGTCTGAAATTTCAACTGATACCCACCCAAAGTCGGATGTCCGACTCGGAAAGTTGGAAAATCCTCAGCACCCCCGAGTTGACTCCGAGTTGAATCAAAGATGGCTGCCCCGAGTGTAAACAGTAGTAGAAAGCCCTGTAATATTCTGTTTATTAGCACTTCTGACTAGTTTTTGTTGATCTAAATCACTCGTACACATAGTATTGTATGTTGTGTATATATATATGGAAATGCTGCGGTAGTGTAATGTACATTTTTCATATTGAACTACAACGCAGGCTGTGCTAACAATAGCTAACAATAGCCTGGTAGATCAGTGCCCGTTAAGATAAGATTAAAAAGCTTTGAGTGTCGGTGACTAGAGGCTTCTGCCGATCAGCAACCTGATTGAGAGGATGATCGACGATGTTGGTGTTTGTTTAGCCATTATAAAAGACACACACACACACTGCTACAGCTGTGCAGCCACATCCACTATGCTCTGGATCAGCAGATTGGCAACTTTTCCGACTTTGTAGCTATAATGCTGATAACTCAGCTGTGACCTTGGCTTCCGAGGTAAATGGAATGCAGCTTATGTTCAACAAATTTTGGCAACAGCTCTTCCAAAAATTTGGCCACATCTCCTCCCTCTTTGCCCTCAGGAAAGCCAACAAAGCAAACGTTATTGCATCGCGAGCAGTTCTCCATGTCCTCTAATTTATCCCATACCTGTCCGACATCTGTCTTGCTAGCTGGCGGGTTAGCTTGCCATTCCTGCTTGGTCATCTCCAAGGTTCCACCCACTTCTCCATGTCGTCCATTCTTGTAAGTAGAGATGAGAGTTTAGTCTCTACCGATGCGGTGGTGCAGTGTATTTCTGCCAGCCCGTCCAGACCTTCAGATACTTTTGTTAGTGCTGAGTAAATGTTACTGATATCCTGAGCTATATCGTACACGCCCCTTCTCTGCCAATAACATGTCAAGTGCCATTCTATTTTGCCAAGACATTAAAGAAGTTGCAGCCAGCTGTTCAGCCAGACCCACTATTACATCTTATGTGTAATTTACAAATCTCTGCTGGTCGTAGTAAATATAGTTTATCCAATCAACATTTTTGTTTATCGTTAGTCACGCAAACAATGACTCAAAACCTGCTGACACTTGGTTGTGTGCTTTGAACCCATCGGGGACCCCTCTTGGCACCCTATTGCATCAATGTTGTAGTCGAGTCTACTGGAAAAATCCTACAGGTTGGATGAGTTGCACCAGAGTGCAACTACCTTGCCAATCGCTCAGGAGTTTCTGTCCCATTTTCTTATCCCCACACATCCACCTTAGGTCTGTGTGACCTGTGGACTGGTTTGTGAACCAATTGGCCAAATGACCATCCATGGTATCAGCAGTAATGTTAAATATCTTTGTGCACCATGAAGAGTCCAAAAGTCCTCTTTTCCCACTAATAGCATGTTCAAAACACATATAGTTTCCATCATAAGTGACTGCAAACAGTGGTATGCTAGGTTTAACTGGTGGATACAATAAAGAGATGGCGTGACCTTAATGACCTTTTTGTTCTAGTGTTCATTCCATTTGGGTGATGGGTCTGCTTATAAGATTTGAGTTCATACCACAGGATTGGGAACACTGTTACTACTAAAATAGTCAAAAAAAAAAAAAAAAACAAAGTGAGCCTCGCATATCACAGAGTCCAACTCGTCTAAATGGATGCCCTGGTCTATGACTTTACCTTCCTCCTAATCTCATCTTTACATCGACCCTGGGTGTGGACATCTTCACTGGTTTTGAGACGAATGTTTCCACCCCCCTTTTTAGCCAGTCTTTACCTGGGTCGATGCAGATGAGTAACTATTCTTTCCCTGCTTCGACAGCTCTTTTACATTGACTCAGATGAATCCAGGATGTACTCTCAGCTATTTTCACTGCTGTAGGGGTGGACAACAATACCTGGTAGGGTCCTTACCACCTAGGTCAGCTCCAGTTTTTCCTTTTGATGATTTTGACAAATACTCAGTCTCCTGGTTTAAGGGTCGACTCCTGTTCTAGAACAGAATTAGAAGACATCACTTCCTTTTTGTTTAACATTTTTAGCATGTAATCTGCTATTGTTTCTTCCCTTTGTTCTTCTACTCTAGAAAACGGTTGTAGCTGTGGGAGAATAAACCTTCTACCATACATTATCTCAAATGGTGTTAAGCCTTTGGTGTTTGGTGTAATGTGCATATACAGTTGGACTAGTGGCAGACAGAAAAGCCCATTTTTCCTGTTTCCTACCATAATTTTAGGGCCCGGTGTGCAAGGACCCTATTGCTTTTGAAAGGATTCTTATTATTAGGGCCCGAGCACAGTGCGAGGAAATTTTGAAAGGATTCTTATTGTTATTGTTAGAGCCAATTTTTGGTTTATGTGTAAATTTCTGTTTATTTTGGTGTAATGCCTGTGAGCCACAGTAGGTGGCACTCTGTACTGGGGGATGCAGGAAATTGTTAAAAGAGATAACATGTGTGTTGCTGACAGTGGAAGCACACAGATTTTTGACCGTCGTCGTTGTCTTTTTTTTTGGTTATTGTGTTGTGCAAAACATGTGAGCCTTTGTTTAATTTTGCATTCAAGTTACGAAGTATTGTAAGTGTTTGCACAGTTCGGCAACTGTTTTTTGATACAAGTGCAAAACTATGGATTAACATTTGGTGACTGCATATGATGTTTCATTCACTTATTGGACCAGAAGACGACACGTCAACTGCTTTAAGTACCTGTACAGCAGCCCCTCAGTGGCTTAGGTTCGTTATTGTTTATTTAATTTGTTTTTGATAAGAACAAGTCACTACAATTATTATTATTTTTATCCTTTTCCTTCTTGCAGAATGCAGCCCGTTTAAGGTGGTTCCCACTGATGAAAATATATATATATATATATTTCTTGATTATTCCATTATGTCTTTCCACTAATCCTGTGGACTGTGGATGATAGGCACATTGTTTTTTCAGGTCAATGCTTAAAGTTAGTCCTAATGTTTTTATTACATCATTTACAAAATGTGTTCCATTGTCACTGTATATTTTTTCTGGAATTCCAAATCTGGGTATTATCTCTCTGACTATTACTTTAGATACTGTAATAGCATCAGGATGACTACAGGGGAAAAACTTCTGTCCATTTTGAAAAAGTGTCCATTTTACAAGGGAATATTTCTTTCCTTCCTCATCATTTAGTTCTTTGCATAGATCTGCATAGATTTAATAGATTTCAGAGATGATTTCATAGCTGAAATCTATGCAGATGTGTTGAAAAGGAAATTCTGGTTTGGGGAACTTCCCCCTCTTTGGTCTCATGTTTCCTTGTGCATTGTGTTTACTACAAATAGTACGAGTTGTTTGATAATCCGTATGTGGTAAATATTTGATCTATTATCTCTACCATCCTCCCTGTTGGGACATGGCTAGGCCCATGGCTCACCATCGCTGCCCATCTGTATAGGCTATAGGAACGATGGGTTTATTATTTTGTCACTTAAATAAACCTTCACTATTTTGAGTTGCACCATGTTTTGTCCATACTGCTTTTTGTCTTACTGCTTTCATACCGTTTGAACATGGTATGACTCCTATGTCTAGGGCTGTTAGTCCGTCTCTGCCCAACAAGTTAACAGGACAAATATCCGAAATGCAAACCATTAACCTAGTGCTTTTTCCTGTTACTGGGTCTGTAAGAAATGTGGGAGTGGACAGCTCCTCAGTATGCACTTTCACATTTGCTGATCTTATGAGAACTCTATATTTCGATTGTTTTAAATGTCTTGCATCACCTCTCAACATGATAGTTCTAGTGGCTCCTGTATCACACAAAAACTTGTCCCTTTTTCTTTTCCTGTTTTTTGTGCTTGAAATGGTTCTCTGCATGTCTTGCATGGTCAACATAGTCATAGTCATAGTCTGGATGAATCGTAATTCATTATGTGTTTTTCTACAAGAGAGTGGATTGGTGGTAATGTACCTCTATGTATAGCATTCTTTAACTGTTGCTCATAGGGAGAGTCGTTGATCATGTCATCAGGTTCGGTCATTCCACTGTTGTTATTAAACACTATGGTCATGCGTGCTACATAATGGTCAAAGTCCTTGTCATCTTTTTGTTTAGTATCGTTAATTTGAGTCTATCTTTCTGTATTTTTTTCTCTATTCTCTCCAGAAGTCCTCTAAATCTGTGCTGCTCATCAGGAATATCATGGCCTAAGGCCCGATTTTGTTCATCAAGCGGATTCCAATCACCTTTCACGAAACACCAATCTGGCCCTAATGTCTGTCTCACTGCATGCTTTACTTCAAAGGTGTTAAGTTTGTAACTACTACAGAGTCTATTTATCTGCTGGAGGAACTCTAGGATTTGGCAGTCTTTTACAGTTAGTTTTCCTGTAAAGTTAAATTTTTTCTCCCATACTTTAATTTTCTTTGCTGATTTGGGGTATCTCT
Source organism: Polydactylus sextarius (assembly GCA_016801845.1). Taxonomy (NCBI): domain Eukaryota; kingdom Metazoa; phylum Chordata; class Actinopteri; family Polynemidae; genus Polydactylus; species Polydactylus sextarius. The sequence continues at coordinate 18,956,756 of CM028906.1, forward strand.
GATGCATAAATTTTACATTGCCTTGTAATTCTTTTGTGCTCCAGCAATTCCCCCATTTTCCCATAAGAGGCAGCCAACCTGTTTGCATGCAAAAAGCTGATCAGCCGTTCCTTAAGAATGACTATCTGTCACTCTTAACACTACCTCATCAGAGATCATGGTGAGATCACTGTTCTAGTGGCCACTCAGTTTGTATGGACTTCACCCAAGCAACTGAGCCTTTTAGGCTTTACTTCAACTGATCAGGGTGTTTATGTTAGCACCATTTGCTTTCCACACCCCTGCTGCTTCAAGCACACGGCTAGTATCTAAAACTGTCTTTTCAGACACACTCACACTCTCATTCACACTCTTTAGTTTAAGCGCTTTTTTAGGGCCCGAGCATGGTGTGCGAGGACCCTATTACTTTTGGAAAGATTCTTATTTTTCTAGAGGCTTACCAAATATGACATAAGGTCAAAGTGCTATGAATGAGGTGTCGTTTAAAATAGACACAAAAAACTTTGTGTGTAGAGCTGATGAACACGAACAGCTTTCGTGCTGCATGACCCCAGCCACGCACAACAGGAAGTGAGATATTAGCGTTTGTTTGCATTTGATCACATGATCAGTTTCTCCAAAAGGAATATCACATTTGTGTGAAATTTGGCATACATGGTGGCAAGATGGTGCCATCAATTTTGGCTATCTTGTATGATGGCGAAATAGCGCTGTGATGACTTTTTCTCACCAGATAGCAGGAAATGTCTCAAAACGTCACAATACAATGAATGACGTGTCCAAAACTTCACAGGATATTGGATACTATGATTACCATGACAACCACACTCCCAATATGAATAGATTAGAGAATAGATTAATAAATTGCTATAAATGGTTTAAGCGGGTTGATCTGAAATGCTAAGAGCATTTGTTATATTTAGTAATGTGGTGCATAAGACCACGTCCTTTGCATGTGACAAACTGGAGACAAATGACTTGTGTCCTAGGTAAAGCATAAGACTCAGAGTGTGTGTGTGTGCGTGCATGCATGCATGCGTTTTCTATCTAGATATCTTCTCTTGTAGCCTTCTCACTCTGCCTATGGTCCCTTAAGTAAACCAAGTTTACTTCAGCAAACCCAGTTTGCTATATGAGTGTCCCAGACACTCTTATATTCACCCCCTCCAGTTGTGTCTGTCTTCTCCTCAAATCCCATCACTCCACTGGTCCCCACCAGCACAGGAGGCGTCCTGGCCTCTTTTTCTCACCAATAACAGGCGGAGGTCTGTCTGGCAGTCCCGGACCGACTGTGCACAGTTTTCAGGAGGAGATTCCTAGATGTTTTGATGCTGCTCAAAAGACCAAGTATGTCAGGAAAATTCAATACCTGTTGTGGAGTCAGACACAATAAAGAGGAGGCAGTTGTTCTAAGTTTAACAAATGAGATTCAGTTACCAAGTACAGAGTTATCTGACACAGAGTAAGTGAAAACCAAAAAACTTGAGCTTCTAACATAATCTTATATGCCTGACATGATGTATATGTATGTAGGAGGAACATGTTGACCTTTTCCAAGTACAGTTGCTGGTTGTTGTGTCAGTACGTGATCTCTTCATGCTCACAGCTTGTCTTACTTGTATATTACTTAGTACAGCTTTCTCTTATCAAACCATATCATACTTTAGTATCACGCCTTGCTGACTTATCTCACTAGTGCAACAAGTTCTTCCTTTTATGATCAAGCAATTCATAGTAGCAAAAGACATGGTTACTATTTGACTATAACTGAAACTATATTAATTTTATTTTACTCTTTTTATGGCACCTTATCTCTGATGTGTGTCGTGTGAGTTTGTATTTTAATTTCTGCTTCCAACAGGTCGGTGACACCTCATTTGATCTGCCAGAGGCCAACGTTTTGATCCAGATCTCTTCCCATGGCGGATCACGTAGACAGGAGGCCCAGAGGCTTGGGCGAGTCTTACGAGCCAAGAAAGGTCCGTCTGCAGATGTTGGATAATATCAAAACTTTTTTTTTTTTTTTTTTTATTTTCCTCCATCCATGAACATAACCAGCTCGTCTCACTCCACTTGTCTGTGTGTTCAGGGATGGTAGCAGAGGAGTACAACGCATACTTCTACTCGCTGGTGTCCCAGGACACTCAAGAGATGGCTTATTCCACAAAGAGGCAGAGGTTCCTGGTGGATCAGGGATACAGCTTTAAGGTGGTTTCATAATATTTGTGTCTCATCATCAACCTGCAACAATAATTTATCAGACTGTATATTTCTGTCATTTATCTCATGGCCCATATAAGTTTGCTTTTAATTTTGGAAAAAGCTTCTTAACTTAGCAAACAGGATTTTTCCCAGACAGATATTATGTATACAGAAGCGTTTGGTTTCATCAGATCGAGTATGTCTGGATGTGTGTTGTGTGAATTGGTTAAAGACTCAGCAACTTTGAAATCTGAGCGAGAATCTGGCAACAATCAATGAGTTTTACTTTTACAAGGACAAAAGAAAGAAGAAACTTTATAAGAAAAGTCAGGAAAAGAGAACTCCACCACGTCTCTACACTGTTATTTGGAGGAATCAAGTTCATGCAGAAAAATAAAGTGTTGGGAATGAAAGAAAAAGAACCATTCTTGATTCTTGGCTTTGATTTATGTGCCTCTTAAGTTGTTATGTGCCTCGTCCTCTTCAGGTCATCACAAAGCTGGCAGGTATGGAGGAAGAGGACTTGATGTTCTCCACCAGAGAAGATCAACAGCAGCTGCTTCAGAAAGTGCTCGCTGCTTCAGACCTGGATGCTGAGGAGGAAGTGGTGGCGGGCGAGGTTGGCTCCAGACCTCAGGTGAGGACTCTGCTTCAAACTGACTCAAACTCCGCTCTCGTTGAAAATATATTCTCACCTGTTTTTGTCTCTTTTCTGTTTCTTCATCAGTTCTCAAGGCGAACAGGCACCATGAGCTCCATGTCAGGTGCAGACGACACCGTCTACATGGAATATCAGAGTCGAGGCAGCAAAGCTTCAGCAGCTTCGCTTAAAAGCGTTCATCCACTGTTCAAGCGTTTCAGAAAGTAGCTCCTCTGACTCAGACTCAATGTTGAGGCGAAGCAGCAGGTTCACATCGTCCAGCTGGTCTGGAGAAAAGAGCAGCAAGCAAACGAAACCTGACACTGAATATTATCATGTGGTAATGATGATATACTGTTGGCTCCTTTGGCTTGGTAGCTGGTATGACTGGTACATCTGGTAAACATGCAGCAGACAATGCCTGAGAGGTTCCAACTCCAACTTCCTCAAACACCGACACGCTGCTCTGAAGCAAAACTATGTTATGACATTCAGGCTAAATGATACAACACTTCAAAACTTTGAGTCGCTGTTTGTGATAAGTCTCAACCACAATTGTCTGTATATTTGCAGGATGACAGTAGATGGTAGGTTATATGAGTGTTAAGGACATGAATGTTTGCTCCTTAAGTAACTAAAGATCAGCACAAAAGTGAGTTGGAATGTGTGTCTCATCTACTGTCAGTTGCTACACTGAGTTTATCTGTGAATGAAAACCAATTTTTAGTGGACTTTTGTCAGCACAGCTTTTTGTAAATGTGGCTATGTTTTACACATTAAAACACAAATGTAACACATAATCTGTAGATTGTGTGGACTGAGAGAATTTTTCCTTCTTTATGAATGTGTGCTGAATGTGTTTTGTAAAAGAAAAAAGATGATTTTTTTCAATTGGTTGAGCTCTTGAATAACTAAAAGGTCACAGAGACACTAACAAAATATGTAAATACCATAGCTTGTTATGTTGCACATTACGAAAACATATTGCTGCCACACCGAGGAAAAAAAGTCTCAGTATCACGTAATTACGTGAAAAGTTTATTGTTATAACAATATCTTTTTCACGTTACAACGTTGTAATTAATTTCGCATTATGACGTGAAATTATCACATTATAATGTGATAAGATAGTTTCATGTTATAACGGGAAAAGAAATTATCACGTTATTTCGTGATAAGTGTTTTCACATTATAATGTGATAAGATAAGATTCACTCATTCTCCGCTTCTCCCACTGTGAACTGGCATGTGTTGTGCCATCGAGCCATCTTGCCCCACTCTTGAGTGAATCTTAAATTGAAATGACATAAAACCACACTTTCATGTGTGGTTATATATGAAATTATCACGTTATAATGTGAAAACATCTTATCACGAAATAACGTGACAATTTGTTTTCACGTTATAACGTGAAACTATCTTATCACGTTAAAACGTGATCATTTCACGTTATAATCTGAAATTATGGCCGAGTTGATCAGGTGAACTTTGGACACTTTTAAAACTTGCTTTCAAATTCTGGATGCTTCTTCCTTCAATCACCTTTGTCCTTTGTTCTTGTAATTTCACATTATAACGTGAAAAAGATATTGTTATAACTTTTCATGTAATTACATGATACTGAGCCACTTTTTTTTTCTCAGTGTGGCAGCAATACTCTTCCGTAGGACATATGACATTCAGGATACTGAAATAAATATTATCCTTTAAGAAATTAACATTCATTATTCAAATGTGTGTGAAAAAGAGCCAAACGAGGAGTAAAACGTCAGAAAACCCATTAATAACTGTTAATTCCGTCAGTATATAACAACAATCTCCACTAGCTTCATATCACATTTGTTTTTCCCTTTTTTCCACCAATTTATTTTCATTTATTTGAGTAAAGAAAACATTATTGTCCACAAGATGTTTGTTCCCTTGAAATTGAAAGCTGGAACCTTTTTTTCTGGACTTGGCATGAACAAAAGCAGTTGGATGGGTTTTGTGTATTTGTGTATTGAGAGTGAGTGAGAGAAGGTTTAGGTTTGGAGGGGGGGAGGGGCTTCTTCTTCTTCTTCTTGGTGACTTGAATATATTCCAAAAAAAAAAACAAAACACGTGAAGCCTGGTTGCCTCATGTAAGCTGCCAGAAGGGTGAGTGTGGGAAAATACTTGGCCAATGTTAATTCGCTAGAGCTGCTTCCCTCCTGAAGCAACCGCTGTGACGGCGGTCCAAGAGCTTCAACACATGTTTTGTCTCCTCTGGGAGGTTTTAAGCTTATTGGCTGGGCAGTAAATAAAAGTAATGAGGTAAATTTTAATTCATTTAGGTGGAGATAAAGATTAGACAAAGTAAATGTTTCATAACTTTTTAGCAACAAGACAAGTAAGAAAGATCTTGATTTTTAGTAGTGATTTAATTTCTTGCAGAAGTAATAAATACAGATGTAAATTAAAAATAAAAAAAGACAAGCTTTAGCTTCTCCACTGTCAGGTCTGTTCAGGTTTAGAAGATGAACATCAACCCTAAAGACAAACAGTCTGACAGAAAACTTTGGAACAAGTTTTGAAAGTTTAAAGAGAAATAAATAACACTTATGTAACATGTTTTACAATCTATCTGCACATATTATATATACGTGTGTGTGTGTATTATTAATACACGTGTGTATGTGTGTGTATTATTTATACACGTGTGTATGTGTGTGTTAGACACACACAGTTAAACATAAAAGCAGCGAGTTCCTGCGTTTGTCTGTAAACAGTTGATGAACTGTGTATTTACATGAGGCTGTGGGAGGATTTTTTTTAAATCTTTGTTTATGATGCAAACATGAAATTTGGTTTCACTTGACGTTAATCACGTTGGCGTCCCTTTAGTGTGTATGTGTCTAAGCGTGGGCTGATTGCTGTGATATAACTGTAGCACTTGCACGTTGAAGCGCGCTCGGTTTCCAAAGAAAGAAGGAACAGCTCTTTTTTTATTGGAAACGCCCATATCCGAATAGAGACATCCCTCCCTTCTCTTGGAGTGAACATCCAATCCTGTTCCACTTCTGAGGTTTCATGAGCAAGTAAGTATTTAAATGCAAAACGTCCCTCATCTAACATAACCATTCCACACAGGAAGGACTGGTTCTGCACGTGCGAGGCGCATTCATTTTGCATTTGTGAACTCAGCGCTCTAAAAACTTTGCACAAAAAAAGAAAAAGGAAAGAGAGAGAAAGAGACTCTATCACATTTGTTTTTTTCTTTCTTGCTGAATTACAGCGAAATTTCCACACAATGGCATTCCTGAATCATTTTGCAGCAACTCACTGGAGGAACTTCCAGGGCGAGCGGCTGAACAAGCAGCTGGTTTTCATTTTACGCGCCTTGCACAAGTCAGCAGCCAGCGAGGCATTAGGGATCAGAGAGGAGGCCTTGCCTCAAACATTGATGACAAATGTCGGCGACAAGACGAGAGTGAAGAGTCTGAAGGAGATGCCAGGACCCAGCACCATCTCCAACCTGGTCGAGTTCTTCTGGAAAGACGGGTTCAGCAGAATCCATGAGATCCAGGTAACTATGCACGCGTGCGCCTCTTAACACTTAGTTTCATTGTGTTTTAAAGTTTTATCTGCGTTTTTTTTTTTCTGCCAAATGGCAAATATCCCGTGTTTTCCCTGCATCTGCCAAGTTTACCACCTATGCGTAAAATGGCACAAGGTGTGACGTAAAAGCGCTCCAGACAGAGGAAACACATTATCCTTTCATATTGATGAAACACGTTATCCTGTTATAAAACACGTTGGCACCTTGATAAAATGATGAAAGTGGATAAAGGGAAAATGAACAAAGTGTCAATCAACGTAACTAAACACGACTAATGTTATTTTATAAGAAATAACATCGTCGTTTTCTATTATCTGCTTCTGTTGGAACGTGACACAAACTGATTATCACACCCTTCTAATCATAATTATTATTATTTCTTATAATGTATCATGACACATCTTTTGTTTCCCAGTTGTAGTCGTTCTTTTTTAAATATAATTTTCAAGCTATAATACTGTCATGTCAAAATAGAAAACACTTTTAATTATTAAATCAGTTTCACAAACCGTTTATCATTGGATAGTTGCTTATTAATACATTTTATATTAAATATCCATAGAAATCTTGATAGGATAAAAGTAGATTTACTGATTTATTTCATAAACAGCATCTGCCATGTTCATTTAATTTGAGACATTATATTCCAAATAAATAATTTAACTGGTGCTGGTTTAATTTTTTTTTAGATCAGTAAAACTAAGGCAACTCTGTTTTGAGTTGGCAGGTAAATTAAGGTTCAAATAAAGTCTTTGTTACAGACCAGTTCTCCTGCAGAGATTATAAAACTGGCTGCTGAAAAGCGATTTATAGATATCGTGTCAGTCACATTGACTCGCTTAAATCGGATTATGATTCAAGTAATTATTCCAAGATTTGTAATAAGTTAATAATTCCAGGATTTATTTTTAATCACATTTTTTTTCTTGGAATAATTACGCCAGCATCAGAGATAAATCGCATTTCTAAATATCTTTTGTCAACCATGGATTAAAAAATTAGGTGTTGTTGTTTCTGATATATAGATGGAGCACAGAAAGAAATATGGAAAAATTTTCAAGTCCCGTTTCGGACCCCAGCTGGTCGTCTCCATTGCTGACCGAGACATGGTGGCTCAGGTGCTAAGGGCCGAGGGCGTCGCCCCTCAGAGGGCCAACATGGAGTCATGGAAGGAGTACAGAGACATGAGAGGTCGATCCACCGGCCTTATCTCAGCGTGAGTCTCAACGCTTCATCTTGTGTTGATTGTAGAATGAATCAGCACAAAACTTCACCATCACTGCTTCTGCCATCTTTTCTCCCGTGTTCTGTTTTCCAGAGAGGGGGAGAAGTGGCTCAAGATGCGCAGCGTCCTAAGGCAGCTCATCATGCGTCCCTCTGATGTCGCAGTTTACTCTGACGATGTGAACAAAGTGGTCGATGATCTGATTGACAGAGTTTGCATCCTGCGTAGTCAGCAGCCCGACGGAGCAACGGTCCTCAACATGAATGACCTCTTCTTTAAATACGCCATGGAAGGTCGGAGAGATTCATTTATAGTGGAGAAATAAGTGATAGGTGAGGAATCTTTGCTCAATCTTTCCATCATCTTTCCATCCATGTTTCTACAGGTGTGGCAGCCATTATGTATGAGTGCCGACTTGGCTGTTTGGAAAATGAGATTCCTCAGGAAACACAAGACTACATCGGCGCGCTGCATCTGATGTTCAGTTCATTTAAGACGACCATGTACGCTGGAGCAATCCCCAAGTGGCTGCGACCAATCATCCCCAAACCCTGGGAGGAATTCTGTTTCTCCTGGGATGGACTCTTCAAATTCAGTAAGTGTTTTTTTTTTTATAAATTTTGACCTCCAGTGTCTTCATATCAAAGTATTTCAATCATTCAACAGTGCTTGTGCAAATTGGAAGACGTTCAAAAGACAGATTAATACTCCTTAGGTCACTGCATGCCATCTGAATTTTCAGACCAGACAAAATTTTATCATAAATTATCACACAGCTGTTGTGTAATATTGCTGCCATGTTCCTATTTGGTGACAAAATGTCTTTAAATGAATTTAAAAAGGCATATAAAGTGTCTTTTGAATTATTTAAAACCTGAATTTCATTAAATCTGATGCCAAATTGTGGTTTTAAACTAACTATTGTGTGTGAAATTGGTGTAATGGCCTGATATGGCTAAAAAATAGCCTTAAATGAAGTTTTAAAAGCATATTAAGTATCTTTTGTGTTATTTGAAAAACAATATCTGGCCTAAAGTTTCATCTGTACTAAAGCTTTCCTTGCATCTAATGATCTGATGCCAAATTGTGGTTTTAATTTTTGGTTTTCACAGTGACAGATAAACTCAACTTCATTTGTAAAATTGCAATTCCCTTTCTTATGATAAAAATATCTTTGATTAAGTTTTAAAGACATATAAGGTATTATTTGTATTTTATATTTTTTATTTTTATTTAAGGTTCATTTGTTTTTGTGTGTACAGGATCATTTCTAAAGTTTGATGAGTTAACGCCCAAATCATGGTTTTAAAACCATTGCATCTCTCAGTGTATAAATATGTGAGGTAATTCTTTGTCTCCTTTGTTCCTTTTCACCTACAAACATTGAAGCTGAGGTCTGGTTAAGAACATGCTAACTTTTTCTTTTTGAATAAATGGGCTGGCATCAATAGAAAGGAATGTTGATTTGCATATAAATCTGTGCTGCCGTACTGAGAGAGTGTGGGAGTCAGGGTTCCTCTGTTACATAACCTGGTCCTTCTCCCCTTTCCTTTCCTCTCCTTACTACACCTCCCACCACTTCTCCATTCATACCTCTCTCTCCCTCCGTCTCTGTCTAATCCTAGGTGCTATTCACATCGACAAGAGGCTCGCAGACATCAAAGCCCAGCTGGATCGGGGTGAGGAGGTGAAGGGGGGGATGCTCACACACATGCTCACCACCAGAGAGATGAACATAGAGGAGATCTACGCCAACGTGACAGAGATGCTGCTAGCCGGAGTTGACACGGTGTGTATGTGTGTGTTTACACAGATGTGTTAAAGAAAACGTGCAGACGGGAGGAGCTGAGAAGGAGGCAGTGAGGAGTCACATGTGTGTATGTCTTTGTGTGTGTGTTGGAGGCAGCGTTGGATTTCCAGGGTTGGATTTCTGGCGCCACATCCGAGCCTTGTAACTGTGCCAGCGTCAGGTCAGAGCGGTGAATCATGGGGGTTACAAAGTCTCCCACTGACAAACTTGTTCTCAGTCATATTTAGTTTCTCATCATTTGTCTTCGCTTGTTAGATCGACACAGGGGAGCTTTTGTCTTTTATGGGACAGTCGTGTCGTGTGTTTGCATGTTTTAATGTCACCGAAGAACTGTTTTGGGAGGGAGGAGGGGATTTAATTTAACTTTTAATTTGCAGATTAAAGAAACAGCCTGTAAGTAAGCAGTGATATGACACATACAACAACTACACCGAGTCAGATTTTCACACAAGACAAACATAAAGAGGTCACAAACATATTTGAAATTAAATTGACCTGATAAAACACAATAACCCAGTTTTTGGAGGGTGTGTGTGTGCGTGCGTGCGTTTGAATTCATGTGCATGTGTGCTACATGCACATGTGCACAATTACTTCTTAATTTGTTTGGGGTCCTGTCAGATTAATCAGAGTGTTTTCTGCTGAGCTTAGGGGCCGCGGATAAAAGGGTGTGTGTGTGTTTTTGTTGAACTTGTTGCAACGGCCACGTCCTGGCGGGGGGTGGATTCAGCTGAGACATTACCTGACCCCTCACTGCATTTGACAAAACTCAGCACACACAAGAGCTGTCAAGACACGTTAGCCACAGCCAGAGTTATACCACAGAGTGGGCAGAGGTGAGATGAGGGGGGAGGATAAAGAGATGGGGAGGATCTGAAGGTAGAAGGGGACGCTGTTGGGGGAGAAAAGCAAAGTGTGGGGAATTGGCGTCATGAGGAGGAGGACAAAAAGAGTTGGCTGTACGATGGATGTTAGAGAAAATAAGATGAGATGCAGGAGGGGGGTCTGAGGCTTTGTCTGAGGTGTTGCCAGCGTCTGTGCCAGCTGGGTTTGATTAGTAGTTAGTTTGGTAGCGAGTTGTGAGAGAGGGAGAGGAGAATCTGAGGAAGAGTAAACCAAGATGAAGAGGAGCAACATGGAGGGTGCTACAGTGAGAAAGAGAGGGGTATAGACGGTTCCATTTTGATCATTAGTCAGTCCAGTGGGAAACTCTGACCTCAGACTGCCCTCTGGGGTCTATTAAGCCTGACATTTGTCCAAACAAGGCTCTCCTCTGATTCCATATGTGGCATGTAATGTTCAGGCACAAAGATAAACATGATGGCAGGAAATAAGAAAATAAGATACAGGAAAATTGACACCGATTTTCATATCGCTTCCTTGTACGCCCACTGAAATGAAAATGTCAGCAACGTGAGTCAGAAAAAAGGACGAGTTGAGACAGCTGTGAACAGGGAGATAATGGGAACGAGTAGGTGGTTGGTTTTTATAAAGGAACAAGGAAACGGCAGTGATAGCGATGGAAAGCACGAGATGTGTGGGAAGTTTAAGCAGAGAGGCAGTGAGATGGAGCAGTGACGTATGTAAGGCATAAAAAACAGTCTGATCTCTGTTAGTTACTAATTAATTAGGATTATTTTTGTATCTTCTTTTCGTTTCATATAATACTGTTAAGTGTGACACAACTGAGTGCTTTTAATCAAGGTACAAATAGATGAGTGAGAGTTATGTAAGACGAGGGATAAAAGGCTGAGATTGCAGCTGCAGGAAACAACTTCTGCTGTCTGCTTAGCACGTGGAATTAGACCCCTCTCCCTTTAAAGACCCTCACTGTTTCCCAACCCTTATGTAACATCACAGAAAAACTCCTGTATCAGCTTCAACTGCAGGAAAAAAACGGTTGCAAAACATGAAGAAGATAGACAAGATCACTGCAGCAACGACACTAATGTACCACATCAAATGCAATGTAAACGACAGATTTATAAAAAAATAGGTTATTCTATCTTCCCAGACATCGTTCACGCTTTCATGGGCCACCTACCTGTTGGCACGTTACCCTCACATTCAGCAACAAATCTTCACAGAAGTGACAAAAACTCTGGGACCTGGAGGAGTCGCCACCGCTGACGACATCCCTCGTCTTCCTCTGATCAGAGGACTCGTCAAAGAGACTCTCAGGTACAGACAACGTCAATTTAAAAAAAAAAAAAAATTAAAACTGTTTTCTGTCTCTAACTCTGTCTGCTAACAGTCTGCTCTGCCTTTGTGCACTCAAAAGTATCTTTAATCTGTTCATTATCTGTATCTGTGTGTGGCTCTCACATTCTCTTACAATTAAACTTTGTGGGAAGATCAATGTATATTGTTGTTGAATAGCAGTCTTTGTGTACCCCTCCCTGGGAGCAGGCTTTTTCCAGTTCTCCCAGGCAACGGGAGGATTACCCAGGATGACATGGTGGTGGGCGGTTACTTCATCCCCAAAGGGGTAAGACTGTTATAGAGTCAAATCAATGCAAGTCTTTGGGAGTTTGCATGTGTTGAAGAAAAAGTGTTGGCCAAAAAACATGGTGGAACCAGATGTAACATGATCTTCCATTACTCACACATCTGTCTTTGTCTTGGGTGTACGGCTGTTTTCATTACACTACTCACTTTCTTTTCTCCTGTTTTCTCACATGGTTAGACTCAGCTGGCCCTGTGTCACTACTCCACATCTTTTGACGAGGAGAGTTTTCCTGAAGCTCCAGATTTCCGACCACAGCGCTGGATAAGGAAAGACTCCACAGATCGAGTGGACAACTTTGGCTCAATTCCTTTTGGCTACGGCATCAGGAGCTGCATTGGCAGGAGAATAGCAGAGTTAGAGATGCACCTGGCTCTAACAAGGGTAAGGAACAAGTCATTCCCCTTGTTGACTCCAGTAGGTGAATTCTCAAATGTCAGTGTTCGATGTTCTGGTCGGACACTCAGACTCAAACAGTAGCAGCAACAGTAACAACATACACAGAACATTTGATGGACTCACTTACTTTAAAATTTTTTTGTTACTGTTAGAATGATTTCTTTCTTTTTCTGTGGAATGAATAAGAACAAAACATAATAATGTCACCAAAAAAGAGAAAAGTATCAGTATTCATTGTTCATCATTCAAGTTCACAAATTTCACAAATTGGTGCATCCCTAATATTCACTTATGGGGATAAAATACTCAGGTTTTTATGTTATGTTTTTAAGCAAACTCTACAAGACACTGTGAAGATGCACAGTATAAATCAGATGCAAAAAGAAAATGATTTTTTACTGTAAAGTCCAGAGACAGAGATGAAGTTAGACCCTAAACACTACATTTAAACCTTTCCAAGTGTTTGTCTGTCGTATTACTTCAGGATTTTATGGAACAGTTTCATGGAGAATTCACATTCTTGAATCATTATAATATAAACAGTTTCACAGCAGCCATGAATATTAGTGACTCTGTCCACAGGGAGACCAGTCCCCAGCTGTGTGCCCAGATAAACAGATGTTCAAATGTCTCATCAATAATCTCTGTCTTTTTTTTCTTTTTCTTTTTCCCCAGCTCATTCAGAGGTTTCACATTGGCTTGTCCCCTCTCACCACTGACGTCAAGGCTAAAACCCATGGCCTGCTCTGCCCTGCTGCTCCCATCAACCTGCAGTTCATTGACAGAGAAAACTAAACACTGAGTCATCTCCTGCTGAACTATACTGTACTGCAGGGATTCCCAAATTGTGGTGCACGCACCTCCTGTGGTGTGCAACCTGCCGCTAGGGGGTGCGCGAGATCAAAAGGACAATAGTGGATCTACGGTGTTAGAATCTTCTTTACAGTGTATGGTTATTAGTGGTGCTGTGCTATGCAGCCCACTATTAACCCCTCTATAGCAAAGCTATAGGGGTAAATAAACACTATTGTTATTGCTCGCGTCTCTTTTTATTATTCACACCAATTTTCGGCATCTAACTCGCTCCGCAACGTTGAGCGCACACAAACAATTAATACATCAAAACGTGCGGCTCGATCTGACTCGGTTTGCTATTATTTTTCTAAGCGGGAGACAAATTATTCAGAACATACTCCTGAATAATTCGCAGAAAATTTCCCATAGAGAATGAATGGGGAAAGGTGAAAAAATCACAAATTTTCAACATTTTTCAAACATCTACAGCTCTGGCATACTTTCGCTTAGAGACGTCATTAAAACTTTAAAATTGAGACAAAATTCTCTTGTGTTGATGACATTCAGCTTTTTTGCTAGGTTGTATAGTTTTTGATCAATCACCATGATCAATTTTGGAGAAATTCAGACTCTGTAATGGGTGTGTATGGGGCCGGAATGTTCGTGCTAGAGTGGGAGGCCCCAGCAGCCAGAGTATAGATAGCTTTAAAAAAATCCTCTAAATTTCTCATTAAAACAGTGCTTACAGCCACAAATTTCACTCTACGCATATAATATTCTCCAAAGTTGGAGTCACAGTCTTCCTGATTCATGATGTGTCCACCATGTGTCTACCTAAATGATAGGATTTACAGTTTTTGAATGAGAAGCCTAAGTGACAAGTGCACAGACCAACTACCTTATAGGATCCCATGTTAATCCAGCGAAAGTTTCAAGCAGAAATGTGAATTGTGTTTAACTTGCTCTATTGTCCAAATTTTTGACACTAGGAAGAAAAAAAATGACATCTGTGTTCATGAAGGCCTTGTAGTGATCAATGTGAAAGAATTTTGTGGATATCTGCTTTACTTTTTGAATAAATAGTAGTTTGAAGCTCTGTCTGTGCTGTTTTGACTGTCCTCTGTCTGAAAGTTCCTGTGTCACCATGGCAACCAGTAGCAGTAAGGGAGCAGAGGGGGGGGGGGGTGTGTGTGTGTGTGTGTGTGTGCTTGCGTGTGTGTCTCGTTAGTGAAGCAGCTGCACCTGTCCCTCTTTATCTTCCTATTTCTCCTATTAAAAACTTTGAACATTAATAACATCATGACAGTTGATCGCACATAGTTCTGCATGACATACACACACACGCACACCTTTATCTAAACCTGATCCCAACCCTAACTAAACAAGGTTAAGCAAAGTGAAATTTTCATTATTTTTTACACACACACACACACACACACACACACACAGTATCTGAGTTTCTGAGTTGGTGTTTTTTTTTATTCAGGATGGCTTCCTTGACCTGCTTATAGTCCTCCGTCTCCTGCATGTCCATCACCACAAATGCGCTGCGTGCCTTCCACGTGACTAGAGGCACCAGCCTAATGGCCCATGTGGACTCTGACCACCTGCATGTCATTGCGACCCTCTCGAAGGTGGCAAGAAAGTGTTCAATGTTATCATCTTTGGCCAGTGGGTGGAGCTTGGGCTCCTTGAACATCACCTGTGCTACACTGCCATACACATATAAAATCCAATTAAAAGAGGATGCAAAACCAGTAATACATGCAGTGGGTGAACACAGAGTTCCAGCTCCACTTCAAGAGCATCTCAAAAGGAATTGGACAACATGACTGAGTTGCAAGTCATCACAAAAGTGTAATCTACTGAGTGGGTCAACTCAATGGTGTGTGTTGATAAAAGGAACAAAAACAGATGGCTGAGAATATGCATTGATCTGGGACATTTAAACCAAAACATAAAATGTGAGCACTACCAGATACCAAAATGTGAGGGGATTGCAAGTCAATTGGCAGGAGCAAAATACTTCTCAAAGCTAGATGCAATGCAGGGATTCTGGCAAATCAATTTGGAAGAGGAAAGTTCAAAATACTGCACTTTTAACATACCTTATGGCAGGTACAGGTTTATCAGGATGCCATTTGGTATAATTTTGGCTTCTGAGATTTTTCATTGTGCCATGGACAATATGTTGGAGGGGCTGGAAGGAGTTTGTCGCTATGACGATGACATGATCATTTGGGGCTCCACCCTTCGAGAACATAATGAAAGATTGACAAAAGTGCTCCAAAGGGTAAGTGAAAATGGACTGAAACTGAATTGTGCAAAGTGCCAATTTGGTGTGCAGGAGATAACGTTTTTGGGTGACAAACTGTCTGCTTGAGATATTGAGCCTGATGAAACAAAGATCAAAGCCATTCTAGATATGCCACACCCAACAGACAAGGAAGGTGTGCTTAGAGTGATGGGGATGATAAACTTCATTGGAAAGTTTATACCTAACCTATCAGTGAGAATGTCAGCCTTAAGAGAACTCCTTCATGATTCTTCAGAATTCAAGTGGACGGTGAGAAATGAGAAAGAATGGAATGCTTTAAAGACCACACTGACAACAGTTCCAGTGTTTGCTTAATTATGATCCAACCAAGAAACTGAAGATTTCCACAGATGCTTCAAACGACAGTTTTGGAGCTGTCCTGTTGCAAGCTGAAGGAGACAGTTGGAAGCCAGTGGCTTATGCTTCGAGAATCAATGACTAAGACTGAAATCAGATATGCACAAATCGAGACAGAATGTCTTGGATTGGCTTATGGACTGGAAATCTTTCATTGCTTTGTTTATGGTTTTCCAACCTTCACAGTTGAGACAGATCATCAACCTCTTGTGTCAATCATCAAGAAAAACCTGACTGAGATGTCGCCGAGGATTCAGCACCTCATCATGAAACTGCAAAGATATGACTTTGAGTTGATCTATACGCCAGGCAAGCGCTTAGTGTTAGCAGATGCGCTATCATGAGCTCCAGAGATGAGTCACGTGAGCTCCACTGAAGAAGAAGTAGAAAATCATGTTAACGTGATAGTTCAGTCTTTACCAGTGTCGGATGCTAAATTAAGACAAGTAAGTGAAGAGACAGCTAATGACAAAGAGCTGCAAACAGTGATAGAACACCTTTGGGTCCTGCCCAAAGTATTATCACATCAGATCAGAACTGTGTGGCAAATGGACTGTTGTTGAGAGACAGTAGGATTGTAATTCCACACAGCCTGAGACTAGAGGTTCTTCAGAAACTACATGAAGGACACCTGGGGATAGAAAAGTGCAAAAGGAGATCCAAAGACACTGTATACTGGCCTGGTATAAATAAGGACATTGAAAAGATGATAGGAAAGTGTAAAACATGTAAAAAATACCAGAGCAAACAGGCAAGGGAATCTATGATGACTCTTGATCTTCCTACAGCACCCTGGCAGAAAGTAGGAACAGACTTGTTTCATTGTAATGGGAAAGATTATTTGTTAGTCATTGATTACTATTCAAACTTCTGAGAAATTGCTCTGCTTAAATATGCAATTGCTAACTGTGTACATGTGTCAAATCCATATTCACTATGCATTAAATACCAGAGACTGTAGTTAGTGACAATGGTCTGTGTTGTGACTGCAGAGAATGGCAGCAGTTTGCAAAACAATATGGTTTTCACCATGTTACATCCAGTTCCCAGCATGCATAGGCAATTGGCAAGGCTGAAAAGGGTGTGCATATCATTAAGCAGCTTCTGAAGAAGGCCACAAACAGTAAGTCAGATACTTATCTAGCTCTGCTGAGCTACAGGTCTGACCCCCTTGAATGTGGTCTGTCCCCAGCAGAACTGAATCGCAAGCTGCACACTACACTCCCCTGCTACATAGAGGTCGAACAGAGACCCAAGAAACAGTTGAAGATGGAAAAATGGAAATGGAAGCAGAAACAGCGTTACAACAAGTCAGCAAAGGCTCTCAGACCACTTGTAAAGGATGATGTGGTGAAAATCCAAGACCAGGATGCGTGGAACAGAAAAGCAACTGCTCTTCAAGAAATAGGACCAAGGTCCTATGAAGTGAGAACTGAGGAAGGACATGTGTTCAGAAGGAATCGCCGCAACCTCCTGAAAACCAAATAGACTTTTCAAGAGACAATGTGTGCTGAATGTACAACAAAGACAAGCTGAAGATAAAAGTGTATAAGAAGTTGACATAATAGCAAAATGTTGTAACTGTGGTTACAGTAGTTGTGAGATGTAGTAGTTACATCTTATAAATGTGTTAAGCAAATGTTTTCCTATGCTCATTGTTAATAGCTTCAAAGGAATGAGGATGTAATGATCAGTGTGTCACTATCAGGGATGACCAGCAGAGGGGGCTGGTTTTTAGGTTAGGTCTGGAGATACAGGCAGAAGAGCAGAATAACAATAGACGCAAATAAAGAATGAGCGTTAGCTCACAAGTTAAAGAAGACAAAGTGTCACCATTATTAATATTCATAGATAAACAACACAATGATCAAAATAAAACACAGGAAATAACATGGGAAAGGATTCTGGCTCTGGTCCTCTGTCTGGTGTTGTCATGGTTGCCTAGAGACAGACCATACACCGGCGCTGCTCACAAAACCTGCATCTTTTAAAAATGTCCACCACACCCGATCCTCCACCATGTCCTCAACAGCGACAGCAGCACATCCTTGAATAAGTATGGAACACTATTTGTTCCTATTTTTCACAATTGAGTCAGTACAAAAAACATGACATTGAAATTACATATCAGACGACCGAGGAAGATCTGTATGAGGTACTAGGTTTATTAAACTGAGAATGGGCAATTTTAAATGCGAATAACCTGTTTCCATCCACTTTAATATTAAGGGCTGTGCGCATTAAAGAGTTAATCCACAACACAACTGCCTTTAGTACTGTTAGATCTGGACTCTGCTGATTTTATCACACTTTAAGACAGTAGATGAAACAACCTATCCACAGAACATGGATCTCCTGTCATAAACTACACTCAGACAGGCCAGAGAGACAAAACTCTAAGTAACCCCACAAACTCTTCTGAAAAAACAGACTCCTCAGTGATGATAAAACCCCCTTTTTCCTTATCTGATCGACCTTATATATATGTCACGCACCTCACTGTGTAAAGAGGCCGTCACCTGCAGCTTTCATGCACTTCACTTTTACTTTTTCTTTTGGACGCACACATCTCTTTCTTTTTGGCTCACTCTCTACCACACACCTCATAGTTATCCTCTTCAGTTCTAGTCTTCTTCTTATTTCATCTTTTCCTTATTTTTTTCCTTATCTTATTTAATCTTGGCCTTTAGGGCAGTGGTGGCCTGGTGGCTAAGGAAGCGAACCTGGGTCCGGAAGGTCCCTGGTTTAAATCCACCAGCTATTGGGTCCCACTGAGTTACCCTTGAGCAAGGTACTGTCCCCACAAATGCTCCCCGGAGCACCGTCCAGGCTGCCCCCTGCTCATTTAGGTGATGGGTTAAATTCAGAGGGTAATTTCGTTGTGTGCATGGTGTACTGTGCTGTGTGCTCAATGATCATTAATTTCACTTTCTTTGAAAGTTGAAATGCAATTCAAAGTTTTTTTTTAATTTCGCCAGCCAACATTAATTATTTTTGTTCACCTTTTTAATAATATATTATTTTTGTTATTACATTAGTGCGTCGACTTTTGAAAGTTTTTGGAGTTTTTGTATCGTTTGGCCAAACGTTCAAATTCTTCATCTACGATCTAGAAATGTCGTCACTGATCAGACCTGCTATCATCCTCATCGACCTGCAAAGAGTTGGAGCAGATTAGAAACGTCTGATCCAATCATCCACTACCAGCCTGAGCATTGGCCGCGGTGACCACCAGGAGGCACAGTGAGTCAGTCCGGCTCACACACGCCCAGGACCAAATCTCTGCACCGTGGTTCGTCGGTCCAGAGATATTCCGCCCGGGACTCGTCACGCCGCTGCGTCAGTTCCCGAGTCTGGCAGAGCCACTGAACCACCAGCTGAAGCAGGTTGAGTTATTTGTAGACTTAGACTAAGTTCTTGTGTTTGGTGCTTTTGTGGGTGAGGACGGACGGATCTATTGAATCCTCATAAAGGTGCATTTTCTCTTTTCCTCTATATTTGTTTTTAAATAAAGTAAATTGATCGAGCTTCAGTTGGAACTAACGAATTAATTCTAAATTGAATTAGTCTAAAAATGTTATGTTTTACTGGTGAAAATGTAAATGTATGTTCAGTATGTTTGTGTGAGGGATAATGTATGTTACAGAAAGGTTTGCTGTGAAGGGAAGAGAGAAGTTGTAAGTTGTTGTTGGACTGAAACATTTCTGAAGGATCAAACTGTACAGTGGAAAAAAAATTCTCTGTATTTATCTTTTGTCTTTATGTACCTTTTTTTTTTTTTACTGTAGTAAACATTGTGTGTCATCTTCTGTCAAGTTCTTTTTTGAGTCCAAAATATATCAAACTTAACTGCAACTTAATACTTTTAATACTTTTCAACTATTAAGTTCCAGCAGTGAAATGAAATGAAATAAAAGCAGGGATAAAAGAGTGATCTTTATGTAACTATTCAACAACATCAATTGGTTAATATAGTGCTTAGTATTGTATTTTTTACTTTTTAATAACAATTAATTTCTCATTTCATTATAGTCCTCTATCTATCTATCTATCTATCTATCTATCTATCTATCTATCTATCTATCTATCTATCTATCTATCTATCTATATAGGGATTTTTGTATTATGAGTACATTTAGTGTATTATTGATAGTGATACTTTTAAGTAGCATCTCCACCACAACGATATGGAAGCAGTATACACAGGTGGCAGTTCAAATTCTTTGTTCCAATTCTGCAATAAATAGTCTTACAATCTTATTTTTTTTCAGAGCTGTTATTTTGAGTGTTAATTTAGATTTTTAACATATATTCAAATAATGTAGTCAAATAATGGCGACGTTGTGCTCGCAGTGTTTATGTTATGAATTAAATCATACAAAAAATAAATAAATAAATAAATAAATCCGTGCCTTGGCGCTGTACCGTCAAACTCCCGCGATATTTGTCAACGAGAACACAAGCGGAAGTAAATAGTCGCCATGGCATGTTAGCAAGTGATAGGGATAAAGTAGCAAGTTAAACGTGATTGCTCCTAAAGTTCAACCGATAAGAAATATTAAAACCTTCTGGGTTAGTTGGTTGAGCTTTGACTGGTATTTGACTCGCTCCCCGTGCACTTTTATCGCGAATGCATCACGAGAGTTGAGGAATCGTGCAGCACGTTTGGGGCCTGGAAAAGACGTTTGCTAGCTAGCTAGCTAGCTATCGCTAACGCGGCTGAGTTTAGCTAACGTCGCTTTTTTTTTAGCACCACAGCGTCGCCAAAGATCACTCAAGTGTCTGCTAATCTTTTAAACAAGTCAGTTAGTAAGTGAGTAACATCACCACAGCTGGCGTTAACTCTGGCCGCGGTGGAGGGAAAGTTTGGC
Source organism: Polydactylus sextarius (assembly GCA_016801845.1). Classification (NCBI taxonomy): domain Eukaryota; kingdom Metazoa; phylum Chordata; class Actinopteri; family Polynemidae; genus Polydactylus; species Polydactylus sextarius. Next base: position 18,977,455 of record CM028906.1, read on the forward strand.
TGGATCTAAGATGATCATTGAAAACCTCGATGCCTTGAAAACATGGCTGTCTGAAACCCTTGAGCCCATGTAAGTAACATTAGCTGTTAGCAGCCACACAGCTGTTTACTTTCATTGCAGGTAATACACGTATTTTGTGTGTTTTTTCTTATCTGTTCCAGCTGTGAAGCAGATCCTTCTGCCCTCGCAAAGTATGTTGTTGCTCTGGTGAAGAAGGATAAAAGTGAAAAGGAACTTAAAGCCCTATGTATTGACCAGTTGGATGTATTTCTTCTGAAAGGTGAGAAACTTTTAGCGCAACTTTGCTCCTCTCCTGTTTTATTTCGCCATATTAGAAGCACAGAGGTAACCCTGAAATGCCGCTATCTAGATATTATACACATCGATCCATCAATATTAATCAAATTATATCGGTTTGAAACATTGCAAATTTAATTTTCTTCTGAACGTATGAGCAGCACAATCTAAACATATTGAATCCTCACTTGTTTTAGTCTATTTATTAGAGGCCTGAGATCGATGTAAGAATATATCATCAATATATCAATATATCATCACTCATCCATTTAATATAATCAGTTTATATCAACAATTCATATTAACTCACAAAAAACAACTATAATATAATCTGATAATTTGATTTCTGAGCTCTTCCCGATATCTAAATGAAAAACAATTATTCTTTTTAATAAAAAGAATAAACATAGATGTTGTAATGCATACTGTAATGCATATTGTTGATTCAGCTGTGACTGATCTTTTAGAGTCTTAGCTCAGTTTTAATGGAAAATAATTGGTCAAAGCTGGTGTATCTGACACGTTAACAACGGGGTCAATGTTGTGCTTTTCTTCAGATGCCCAGACAGGTTGGTCGTGTTTCCTGAGTATTTTATCTCATTCTGTGTTTTGTCTATTGACCCGTCTTTTCTCTGAAATCCAAAATCTTTCCACACCGCAGATTTATTCTCCGCGAGGCGACTAAATGTCCTCATCGTCTTTTTCTTGGCTGCTTGCCGTCATCTGCCTGGCACTAGGCTACTAGCATGGTTTGAATATTTAAAAGAGCAGTAAGAGGTTGAGCTAGGACTGAAATAGTAACACAAATGAGTCATGGAAATTTCAAAATGTTGTATTTTAAATATTACAATATGGATCCAAGTTTTCACTTCGTATAGATGGTTACACCCCTTCAATATCACCTGTATCCGTGTTTGTTATTGGCTGTTGCTGCATTAAATATTACCTTGATTTACATTACTACTACTTCTTTCAGAGACCCAGCCATTTGTGGATAAGCTGTTTGAAGCCATTAACAACAAAAGCTACCTCCCTCAGCCAGAGCAAGCATCCTCTCTGGGCAAAGTTGAGAAAGATGAGCAGAAAAAAGACGAGGTAATTTTCTTTTACCGCCAGCATTTGTGCATTTCTTGTCTTAGTAGCTATTCTTAATAATCTTTTTTTACTCAGACAAATCGTGAAGAAGAGCGTGAGAAGAAGTTTTCCCGCCGAGTGACTCACAGTCCTCCACAATCAAGCTCTCGGTACAGTAGAGACAGCAGGTGTGTCTTTATATTGACATTTACAAGTTGTGTTTGGTTTGGGTTTACTTTTCACTAAATATTATGACTTTGTTTACCCACATTTCTAGGAGAGGAGATGACCGTAAGAGAGACGATCGGTCCAGGAAGAGAGATTATGACCGTAACCCACCGAGGAGGGACTCGTACCGAGACCGCTACAACCGGAGGAGAGGACGCAGCCGCAGTTACAGTCGCAGCCGCAGTCGGAGTTGGAGCAAAGACCGCATCCGAGAGCGCGACAGAGAGAGGGACAGGGATAGAGACAGAGACCGTGACAGAGACAGGGATCGGGATCGCAGCAGGAGTCGGTCCCCCAGCAGAACTCGTTCCAGAAGCAGAAGCAGAGGTACGAGTCTTGAGTCGTGGCTCTGAGTCCTCACATGGTCTACAACTCTTACAATCTGCAGTTTGAACAAAGTTCAGTTCATTTGGACTATGAATCCTTTGATCCTTTTGTCAGATTACAGGACAAAACAGAGACCGACACACAAGATTACTCATTAATTTGTAGAGACGTAATTGTATGAATTGATGGCTACTGGATGTTGAGGATGTAGAGGAATAATACTGAGGATAAAAATAATCAAAACAAGAAGTTACAACCGTGTTTATCAAAAGGATCCATGCCTAAATGACTCTTATTTTATCGGTGTCCATGTCTGCTCTCTTTTCACAGAACGAGATTCTGGTAAATTGAAGTATGATCATGATCGTGTGGACAGGTCAGATGGTGGTGGCGATGGCTACACTGGGCCAACGCTGGTGTCCACTGCAACCACTTCGCACTTCCCAGTCCCGACTCTAAGCAGCACCATCACTGTCATCGCCCCCACACATCATCACAGCAACAACACCACTGAGAGTTGGTCAGATTTCCACCCTGAACATCCTGTGGATCGTGGGCCATTTGGTCGAGGACTACCGCCTCAACCCAGGAAGAGATGTCGTGACTACGATGGTCAGAAAAGATTATTGAATCTGATTTTTTGTTTTTGTTGTTGGATTGTTTTGTTTGATGTTTAAATATATGTGTGTTTGTTTGCTTCTGCAGAGAAAGGTTTCTGCATGCGAGGAGACATGTGTCCGTTCGATCACGGCAGCGACCCGGTTGTAGTGGAAGATTTGCCTGGTATTTTGCCCTTCCAGCCTCCACCAATCCCCGGTGTGGATGCACCTCCACCACCAGGGCTCCCACCGCCACCTCCTCTCATGACCCCCCCGCCTGTGAACCTGCGGCCCCCAGTGCCTCCACCAGGGGCCCTCCCACCAAGCCTCCCACCTGTGGCAGGTAAAAATTCAACTTCAAAAATATTATTTTGACTTGTGGTTCATTATATGCACTTGTCAGAATCTTCAGCTGTTCATTATTGACTCATATTTCAATTATTTTGTTAATTTCCTGACTTAAAAACGGCTTGAACTATGATTTGATTATTAAAACAGTTGCCGATTAACTGTTTAAATCATGAGCAAATTGGGCTGCTGTTTTTGTTTTTATCAACAGTTTTTTACTATCAATTGTTCATGTGGCTTTTCTTCAAAATACTGGATGAACGTTTAGTTTAAAATTTACCTTCAAAACTTCAGAACAGCTCAGATTTATAAAATTTGCGGGAGCTTTTTAGTGTAAATGATTTTCATTTTTGTTTCACTCTTCCTGATACAGGTCCTCCTCCGCCTCTTCCTCCGCTGCAGCCGTCAGGGATGGATGCTCCTCCCAACTCCATCACCAGCTCAGTTCCCACCATCGTCACCTCTGGGATCCGCTCTTCGCTTCCTCAGGCTTCAGCGCCGCTCTTCACTTCCAGTAATGACTTTAACTTTTGAAGAGAAGTGGTTACTTCTGTATTGATAAAACAAGATGTTACTGTATGTTGCTCTGCAGCATTATGAGTTGAGGTTTCCTTTCTGTGCTGACCAGATAACTATGATACAGATGTGTACAATCCTGAGGCTCCCAGCATCACTAACACCTCCAGGCCCGTCTACCGCCACCGAGTCAATGCCCAGAGACCCAATCTGATTGGACTCACCATGGGGGAGGTGGACCAGCCGCAAAGAGGTAATATTTACATGAACATAAACGTTAACATGCTTAGTACCTTGACCCAGTGGTAGCCACTTGCTGCTTCATAAACAAGAAGAATATCAGTGTCAGGATGTGTTTTTTGTTTGAATTCATTGCCTCAGAGCTGTGACTCATCAGTGTTTGTCCTTTACCAGACAAAATTCCCAACAACAATATGAGGATTGTTATGGAATCAGATTCAAGGAAGAGAACAGCAATCTCCCATGATGGAGGCCTCCCCCCTAAGAAACCATGGTTTGACAAGTAAGACGTTTTTCTCCTGTCATAAGAAAAAAAATATGTTTAATAAAGTCCTCTCTTATTGTTTTTGATGATTTCTCTTCTCTTTTGTGCTCAGGCCCAACTTTAACAAACCCAACCACCAGGGCTACCACAAAAGACCGCCGTTCTCACCAAACACCAAGCTGCTGGTTCGGCAAATTCCCCCTGAGCTCAACAACATCAGCAAACTCAATGAACATTTCAGCAAGTTTGGCACCATTGTCAACCTGCAGGTCAGTTCCTGTCTAGAGCAAAAAACACATAAGTCATATTAATTCAGTTACTAAATAGCGCAGAAAGGGAGCAGGACAATATATAGATAATATGGGATTTATATGAATGTGTGAGGTATAAAACAACTTCAGTTGTGGCAAAAAAAAAAATTCAGTCAATGTCCAATATTGCATCAGGGTTAATGGTTAATTTAACTGTCTTTTTACAGGTGGCTTATCAGAACGACCCAGAAGGGGCGCTGATCCAGTTCGCCTCTCCTGACGAGGCCAAGCGGGCGATGCAAAGCACCGAAGCTGTTCTCAACAACCGCTTCATCAGGGTGCACTGGTTCCGCGATGACGGGAGTGATGGACCAGGACAGGGACAGTCTCACTCTCAGCCGCCACAGTCACAGGCAGCTATGGTAGGAGTTAATATTTAAATTGCAAAACTGTGATTTCTAACTTGTTCTGTAATGCTTTCACTCTTGATGTGATGTGATTTTCAAAACTGGTTAAATTGCATTTGAAGAAAAATCTAAATTTGAGACTCAAGTTGTTGTTAAAGTGAAAGTCTCAAACGTCTGTATCATTCTGAGAAGAAAAATATTTTTGATGTTAGTTCCTGAGAATAAAGAAGCTGCTTCTTGTGTGGTAACATGCAGCAGTTTTCTCCTGAATAAAGAAAACCATCTGAGAAGAGACAGAGACACCAGCTCCTCTGCGACAGCTTCTTCAGCTTTAATGGAGCCTAATTCAGTTCATCCACAGCTTCACTTTGTTGCTGATGTGTCAGTGTCGCTGTGTGAATTGTAACAAACTCCTCAGGGGTGTTTTGATCATTTGTAAAAGTGGGCACGCAGAACCGTCGCTCTCACAATCTGACACTTAATGTGAACACTGCCTCTTCTTACAGTTACAGTGCAGATAACTTCTCACTCCAAGTGTTTCTGGAGTATAAGTTGCAAGTATAAGATGCAGATTCAAGTCCAACATGTTAAGAAATCTAGAAGATTAAATTGTTTAACACTTGTGGTTGGATGTAATAAACATTTGTTTATTTGTTGCTCAACAGCAGCCGGCCATTTCTCAGTCTGTTAAAAATCGACTCGGACCAATGGTTGTTCCTGTTAACTCTGAGTCATCTCAAGACTCCAGCCTCGTTTCACAGGTGCGTGGGCGTTTTTTTTTTTCTTTCGTTTTTTTTGCATATACTTGTTAAAATCTGCAGATGGTCTCCTGCGCTGTGTAAACGTGATGTTTTTTTCACCACTGCTGCAGAATCCTTCCAAAGGGTCAATAAAGAATCGTTTGGGTTTTTCTTCTAAATCAGTGGCGCCTGTTGAAAAAGTAAGTGTCAAGAACAATGTGTCTTTTAAAATATCTATCTGTCAGTTTGTTCTGTTTCAGATTATGTAGATATAATATATAACACACGTTTATCACCTTTATCACCTTGATTCAGGTGTTTTCAACATCCATGGGCCTCACAAAGACGGTTTATAATCCTGCTGCTCTGAAGTCAGCTCAGAAAACCTCTGAAGATGCTTTGAAGAAGAAACAGGTGAGAAGAGAAACAGGAGATCAGTTTTATTAATGAATGAACCGATTACATTGTTGTAAATATCATATCGTCACATTTGAGTGGTTAAATATAAGTGGAGATTTACAGAAATACAGCTTTAATGCATAATTCTTTTCTTTTAATTCTGTTATATAGAGTGTGTATAGACTACAGCAGTAGTGAAAGGAAATTGCAACTCTCCCGACTGTAACAAAAAAGAGAACCATAAAAACTTAAAACCACAACTGTAATAAAAAATGAGTTATTTACAGATTTATTTGTGGTTTATGTTAAAACTTTAAAGGTCACCAAAATATCTGGAAGAGTTTTGGAATAAAACTGTCGGATGTGATATGAACTGATGTGTTAAAATGTTTTCAGGCTTCTAGATTGAATCAAAATCGTGTGTTTGTGATACCTGCAAATATCATATTGTTGTCCATAGAATTATCATATTTTGTAATGAAACTTGTGATTTACAGCTTCAGTTGTCAGGATTCTCACACTAAGACCATTACTTCTTTCACAGGAAGCACTAAGACTACAGCAGGACGTCAGGAAGAAGAAGCAGGAGATATTGGAGAAGCATATTGAGACACAGAAGGTAAGATGAACTAAAAGAGGTTTTTATATAATTAAGTGTTCTGTGATTTATATAATTACTGCTATAATTTGTGTAGATTTAGTAACAGTGTTTGAAAGGTGTGTGTGTCGTCATAGCAAAAGGTTCAATAATGTATAAACATGCCGTGTTTGATTATTTTAAAGCAGAACAAGAAGTTATTTATAGTGTAGATACTTACAGTGAAGTGATGTTATACTTTCATTTTTGTCATTCACACTTTTTAAAATCTTGAGAAGATGATAGAAAAAGTCAACCTTTTTGATTCTACCATTTTCCTGCTTCTTCCTCTGCAGCTCCTGATTTCCAAACTGGAAAAGAACAAAACCATGAAGGCTGAAGACAAAGCCAAGATCATGGAAACTTTGGGCACATTAACCAAGAACATCACCAAACTTCAAGAGGAGATAAAGGGAATCTCAGGCAGTAACAACCCACTGAGATCCGCTAAGAGCAAAGCTCAGGTAGAATTTCATCCCAGTTACCACCCACACGTTAAATCCTAATGATAAACACCTGATAGATGATGATGTTCTCTTGATTTTGATTGTCCTTCAGGCGCAGAAGGAGCTGCTGGATGCAGAGCTGGACCTGTATAAAAAGACTCAAGCTGGAGAGGACACTGCTTTGTTGAAGATCAAATACACACAGCTGCAAATCGAGGTAATGTCTTAAAAGATAAAACTCTCCATGCCGTCGTGTTGCCAGGGGAGTTGTGCTCTGAAATAATCTTTCATACTCTTTAATCATGTGTTTGAATAGATCAGCTGAATGTTTATTCTCTGTTTGACTTCTTCCCATCCAGGCAGCTAAAAGAGGACTCCTGTCTCCAGGAAGGGGACGGGGCGTTCACACTCGGGGCCGCGGGGCTCACAGGGCCAGGGGACGGGGCTCCAGGGGACGGGGACGAGGTGTACCACTGCACGCTGTCGTGGATCATCGACCGCGAGCACTGGAGATTTCTGGTTTTAATGAGACGGATCATGTCGATCTGCTGCCACACTTTGCTGTAAGTCGCCAAAAACTGCCAAAACAACAGAGGATTTGTTATATTTATGTTTGCAAAGTGACCATAAAGTTTGTTTGTTCACTATTTTGAAGCAATTTGGAGAAATTGAAGATTGCCAGATCGATGAAAACAACCTGTCTGCAGTTATCACCTACAAGACAAGAGCAGAGGCCGAACAGGTGATGATGCATCTCCTGATTTCATTCAAGCTCCGACATGCAGCTGCCACTTTTATCATTGTGCTCCTGTGGCCCATTGCTTGACTGACCTACCTTCTCCACCTGTAGGCGGCTCTTCATGGAGTGAAATTCAACAACCAGACTTTACGCCTGGCGTGGCACAAGCCGGTCTCGACTCTCAGCGTCGCAGATCCTGATGAAGCAGAACCAGAGGAGGATGAGGTTTGTTGAAATTTCTCAGTTTGCAATAAATGTGTAAATGTGTTTTTCTTTTTATAGCACCTGATTGGGACGATTGATTTGGTGTCACAAGGAAAGCTACACTTGAGTGAGAATATCATTGACCTTATTAAACTCCTATTTCTTGTTGTTTTACATTTAAAAAACACAAGAGGGAGCTATTACACATTACAGCAATGTAACCTTATTATGTGGCTTTTTCATGGCCACTTGTACTTTCATTAAACAGTCGGTCTGTGTGCAGCTGAAGCTGAGATTTTTGTCTCACTTGAGACCTTTTTAAATACACAGAGCAAATTGAGCGCTGATGATGCTCAAAGTAAAAGGCCCCTGCTCTTTAAATTGCTTTTCGTTCACTGCTAAGACTCTAATCTGATGGTTTGTTTTGTTGTTCAGTACCCGGAAGAGTCTCTGAGTGACGACGCGCTGCTGCAGGACGACGATGAGGAAGAGGACGACAACGAGCCTCGCCCCTGGCGCAGATGAAGATCTCCGTACTTGCACTGGTGTGAACGATAAGCAACAACCCAGCAACTTCATACAATTTCAGTCCCTGTTCATAAGTCAACAGGACACATTTCACTTTGGCTAGATTTTTTTTTCTTTTCTTCCCACAAATATGTAACTGGCAGAAAAACCTTGTGTGAGTTTGATTCATTTTAATGTGTGTACCAGATGCAACAATGGTGAATTTTTTAATGCTCTTAGTGTAGAAATAGTTAGTTTTTTTTTCTTTTTTTTTTTTCTTTTTAAAATGTTATTTTGGTTCTTAAAACACATAGTTTGTCTTGACGTGTGATAGGTGATCACTTAAAGACACGTTTGTTAAACTCAGTTTAAGAAATCAAAACCTACGTTGTAATTTAACTGAATGACAGACTATATAGCTTTTGCAGAATCGTATTAGGTTTGACTGGTTTAAATGCTCATGTGTAAATATTTTGTCTGATTTGTATGAAAGCTTGGCTTTTCAGTTCTTTGCTTTACTTTGGATTGTACAAAAAATAAAGAATTGAAATGGTCTGAAAACATCCTGCCAAAAAAAAAAAAAGAAAAAAAATGAAATGAAAAAAAAAAACACCCCAAAAAAAAAACGAGAGAAAAGAAAACATGGCAGTGAAAAAAGACTCAAAAAAGAGTTGGAAAAAAGACCATTTCAAAAACAAAAAAAACCTTCCTGTTCCCCTAAAGAGCAAACTTTCCAAAACACAAAAAAAAAAGAAATTCCTGCTACTTTTTTATTTTTTATTGTGGACTGGTAAGGTAATAAAATATAAAGCGGTGACATTGATACCAAGGTAAGAACACAACATGATTTTATATTTTGGCTACATCGAACAAGTCTGTATTTGTTAAACTGAAAAAATATATGAATCTAAAAAATATGATAATGAATAGTAATTATCACAATACTAACTAAAAAAAATCTTGTTTTTGTTGCAGGTGGCGTCAGAAGTGTCCAGCTACAACTCACGATTCTTCCTCCAAGAGGCTTCAGTGTTTTTAATGTAATTTTATATCGACTGTAACAGTCTTTATTTGATGGTTTTTGTACAAAAAAATCAGTGTTTTTAAAGAATAAATCTCAACCGTTTGTAAATGAAAGACTTTTTGAGCCACTGAAACGTGTCTACAACACATGCTGCAACGTGCCACAAGAAATAAAACAGCTGTGTTTATCTGTGTGGAAACGTGTGTAATTAAAAGTTACTGTTTTACAACAAAATCTATTTTGATTTCAATGTGCCAGCAGTGCAGAAAAGAAAAGAAATTTACACACTAGACATCACCTAAGGATCAAAGTAACTAAATTAAATCCGATGTAGTTGAATCCGAGGCGACTGAATTGTTGAAGACGTTTCACCTTCATCCAAGAGTCTTGTTAAGTTCTGATTATCAGACAGTGAAACTTCACTCTTAGAAATTGAAGAACATCAGTTAATTTCCATTTAAAGTCAACTATCATTCCTCTACCATCATGCTTCTCTATTTACACCAACAGCTGAACCCTCACACTCTCAACCAGCCGGTAGTCTTCCAAAAGTCTGAGCCATCTTGTCGGGTGTCTGTTGCTTCTTGAAGCCTTTGAGCAATTGCATCAGGTGCAGACTTTGAAACTCACCAATCAAAAGGTTCAAACTCACAGTCTCAGACTTTCAAACAAGCTTTCTAACCACCTGAGCAACAAAGTCATATATTATCAAGATGTTTCTTGGAGCCTTTAAGCATTCACATTGTTTGTTGGACTTTTAAAATCACAATACTTTGTAGGAACTAAACCCACAACCTGCAGACATCTTACAGTCCTCTAACCTCTTAAGCTATTCATCCAGTTGTGTTCAGGAGTCCTGTTTAGAGAAATTAAATGTATTATTCTGGTTTATACCTTTGTACAAATTGAATCCTCAACATGATACTGACGTGTTGAAGGTTCTTAGGTGTTAAAATCTCATGCAAATGCCTAAAAGCAGCTTTCTACGCACATGATAAGACATTTCTACAAGCCTTTATGGGTTCACCTTGTTTTTGGATTTTGAACCCAGAGTTGAACCCATGTTGTCAGGTGTTCAAACAGTCTTCAAACTACTTTAGCTGCTGGAAAGAAGATGCATGACTGAACTGCCTTGGAGCACTTTAAACTCACATTAATTGAGTCTCCAAAATTCAAAGAGCTTTGCAGAGTTGAACCATGAACTTCAAAACCACAAGATACATTATCTACCAGATTTCTGGTCAGATTTCTGATGTTTGTGTCTTTGAGTCTTTGAGTGTTCTCATTTAATATTGTGCTAAAACAGATTCTGCTTAATAAGGGTTAAACCAGTGTGCATAGGACTCAAATCCTGATTTGATCACCTGAGCTATTTGAGCAGATACAGTTGAAGGCCCTCTCAGAGTTCTTAGAGTGTGTTCCAAAAGGTGTTTAATCTCATGTGAATCTTCTGAATAGTTGCCTGTCCTCTAACCAGTCAAGCCACATGAAGTTCCTCTTGGTAATTAAATCTTTCATCTTAAAGATGGGCTTTAAAATTCACTAATCTTCCTATTGACCAATCCCGTCTAATCAGAATTTCCAAGCAGAACTCTTACAACCAAAGTTATTGGATAAGAGGCACTTGAAGTATTGGTTTTTGTGTCCTGAAGACATCTGGGAACTGGACTTAAAGTGTACCTAAGCCTCACAGGAACTTGACCCACATCTTCAGAACTATCAGGTCGTCTTCCTAAAGCCTGAGAAGGAACATTGTTAATAAAGCAGTTCAGCGACATGATGGCAGCTGTTTCTTGAAATGTTAGAAGATATTTACTCAACATGTTGAAGTTGACTTTTATGTCATTTTTATGTAAAGTTACACAAAACCTGAATTATACTTGATGTACTTGAAAATTAAGAGTTCATTGCTGCAATTATAAATACAGTTACTAGTTGAACGAGTGACGTTTTGACAAACACACAAAAAAATCAAATCATTACATGTGCATCATTGCATCACATTAAATATGGATTTGATTTACAGGATTTTAGAAAACTCTATGTATATTTATCATTTTTATAACAACTCTGCATTCTGTAAATAATCAAACATTGTTATATAATACACATAATCAATTTTAGTGTTTTTATAGATATAAATATCTTTGATTTAACATTAAAAACTTGAAATAAAGGAGATAGAATTAGGTTAAAAAAATGTTTGTTTTTAACATTTTTTACAGTGTATCTGTCTGTCTCTTAACCTGCACACAAAACTTGGGTTAATACCAAACTTTCCACCTGGTCACTCTTTACACTCTTGCCTTAAAACCAACAGTCTTGGTGTGTAGGTGAAAGTGGGGGGTTTTGCTTTCTGTCGGTGTCCACCTGCAGAGAAGCTCTCCACAGTACAGGTCCTACAATCTCTCAGCTCCAAGTGAGAGAGGACAAATAACCCAATCAGTGTCCATGGGTTCAGTGTTTCTGGGCCACCCCTGGTGCCTGTCAGCCTCGCACAGATAATTGTGAGAAATCAGATTTGCTCTTGTAGAATATCTGCTGTTTTTCACTCAAGCTCCTTCCTAAAACCACTTCCCCCTCATCCCTCCATCTCTCTCTCTCTTTCTCTCCCTCAGTCTGGGAGTGTTAAATGCCCCCTCCTGCCACCTCATTTACCCACCGCGGTGCCACCGGACTCACACCGGCATTATTTGTTCTCAAACAAGCTGTTGCAGCTTCACGTTCACATGAACCTGTAGCTATTATTTGTCACGACTCTGGTTTGATTGACACATATATTCACGTTTTATGACAAGTGGTTAGTTTGCACTTTGTCCAAACACAGCAACACAATTAAACATGTTGGATGTGGGACAGAGCCCCTCAGTGGTGATGTGACCAGCATGCAGTAACGTCTGAGCAGCGCCTGCCTCCCTTTGTGTCTCGGTGGCCAGAGGACGTTATACTCTGTGTGTGAGCTAAAACAATATAGACTAACTAGTTTACAGCATCTGTGTCATCCATTATATTAATCTTTACTTTCTGATTTGTGTCAAAAAGATAAATTACATGAAATTTTTTGAATAAATGTTGATTTTTTTTCCTTCCTTTTTTGTGTGGAAAAGGCAAAGGCAATCAAAAGTAACAAAGATTTCCACTTTTGTTTATGAGGAGAAAATGATTTTAGTTTCTTTTTTGAAGCCCTCGGGGTTCCAGAAGTCGGTCATATGGATATGTGGCATAACATCATGCACTTCTAATGTATTTATTCAGATTCATTTGAATATTACTGCTGCCATTTTACAACATAAAAACATTTCTGCGTGCCACTTAATACCAATTACCACTTAACCAGTTTTGTAGAATAACACGAACAAAATTCACCCTAATAGATGGATAATGTTCAAACATAATGGTTTGGTCACTTATTAGTTTAAAATATAAGGAAGGTATTACTGATCTGAGATCAGCGGTGACCCCTCCCTTGCACACGGCTCGTCGCCACAATGCCAGTTCTCTGTAAACCCATTAATATTTTATGTGATCATGGGCCTTCATAAGCAAATTTCAGTCCCTAGCAAGTTGAGCAAAAGCATGATTAATTTAGTATTTATAACCCGACAACCCTTAAAACAACACGGGGCCCCCTGGTCACAAAGCAAGGCAGTTTGAAACAAAACTAGCAGCCTCTAAATCATAATCAGCACACTCATTCAGGATCATTTGAGTTTGGGGACACATTTTTTTTCCTGTAACACCAGCTGCAGTTTTGGTTTGTGGTCAGCATCTGTGTTAGAGGGAGGCAGCCATGGTTTTAAAGCTCAACCATAAAATTTAATATTACATAAAAGAAATCTTTGTTATTACTCAACTGGAAGACAAAACACTCCTGTTTCGTCAGAAAAAAAAAACAGCAACCATCTCAATCATCCTCAGTTTGTTGAAATCTGCTATGTTCGACTTAACGAAGCCCTTTAACCTCGTGTGCTGACCACAGATCCCAGGTAACGATGCCAACAGCATCAATAAATCAAGACAAGGTTGGCGCTGCAGCCACAGAGCTGAATCTTCTCTGGTTACAACTGGAACCATAGGAACATTATGAAATAATACATCCAGTTTATTTGTTTATTTGTTTTTTGTGTTTTTTTTCCTTTTTCCTATGTACAAGTTCTGTATTATTATATGTTATATCATTTTATACTGTATGAATATATTTTTATCCTTATTCTGTAATGAGAGAGATCAGGAAACAACACACTTCTTAACTTTGATATTCATGTTATTCAATAAAACTGTTGTCTTAGATTATTTTTTCCACTGTGTTTGCTACTTTTAGAAAGTTTAATCTTCTTTAATATCAATGCAACATATTTGATGAATTTCAAAAAAAAAAAAAAAAACTATTTCTATTGCTATCTATTGCTATATTACTCCTCTTACGCTACTACCGCTACGCTTACTGCCCCCAAGTGGTTAAAATAAATAAATTATTGGCAGGTTTAAGTATGAAGTAAGTACAATGTGTAAGTCACACTTTATGTATTTTATATATTTGAGGTATAACATACTTGTCACAGCTCAGTCAGGATTTACAGATGCAGCCTTTGTTTGTAGGAAAGTTGAGAGAAGCTTCTCTGATATTAAACGTCTCCTGTGATGAGACGTGTCCTCTGTGTTATTGCAGTGTCATTCACAATGTAATTAGCCTGTACTCTAACATGATCACTGTACAGTTCAACTTCATTAAAGATAATCTGTGAGCAGGCAGTGATGTACGCAGCAGGCTCCGCCCCTCCGACTTCTCTCCTGCCATTGATTGGTGCAGTGATTTGCAGCATGTAATCCAATGTTCTGTGACAGGTTGTAACTGAGGTTAAAGATGGCAATTTAATTATGTGTCAGAGGTCACATTAAAGGCTGACCCTTGACCCACTGACACAAGACTCTGCTGATTAGTGACAATCTTGTGTTATTGATCAAAATGAGCAACATAACAGACAAATACGACTGAACAATAACAAGTAATTGATGCAGGATCAGTGACTTTCTGAGTTCTCATCTATAACATCTATAACGTCCTACCATGTCTGTCTTTACTTTACTGGTTCTTGTGCTGTACAGTACACAGGTAGGGCGAATGTAGTGTTACTATTTCGTATATTATTCACAAAAATATGTGTTTGTATGTTTTTGTAATTTGAAGCTTTATTTAATTTCTGTGTGAACAAGAGAAACTTAACATTTCATCACACTAAAAGTACTTACAGTTCAATAATTTGATAAACATTTAATTTACTTAGACTGAATCAATAATACAAATCCTGACACAGTCAGAAAGCTAATGGACTAAAAGCAAAAAACTGATTAAAACCTGAAATAAACACTTGAGCTTGAGTTTTGTGTGTCGCTCCTCATCCTGATACATGTTGAAGTCATATGGTGCTTTTACATGATCAGTTCAGAGGCTTCCTGCAATGTCTACTTGATTTCCATGAGGAGAGGATTTTCACATTGATGCCGTCCAGGACAAACAACACATTTGGCCAAAATTAAGGCATGTGACTTTCTGACATCTGTTTCTTTACATGAAAACGTTATTATGCAACAGACAGGTACACTTTTCAAAGAAAATATCTTTTTAAATTAGTAGCAACTACAAAACAAAAACCTAAAAGCAGCGTCTGCATCTCTGACAACATCTAGTTACAGCTAAGGAAAAAATGTTAAAGCAACAATTCAGAGATTAATGTGTTTTTAAATGATAAATCAGGATCAGGACAAATTAAAGAGTTGTAGATTTGCTGATTGTTTAATTTTCTGTACTTCTCTACTTTCTGGCTGCATCTTAAAGTTCACCTTTACGTGTTTTAATGTCATATCTTTAAGATGTGACCTTATTCTGGCTCCTTATCTAAAAAAATGTCAGTTTATTATTAGAACAGTTTAATGTAGAGTAATAATATCTATAGAGGTCAGCAAGGTCACTGTTTGACTGGTGAATAATACAATCCGCTTTGTTTTGATGTTAACTTAAGCATCTTTGGATAAAATCATTTGCTAAACGACTGAATATAAACATGTTTCATGTTCAGTTTTTTGGGAAAAATCAACGTTGCTCTGACTTGTTCATGAATCAGTGTGAAGCTGTTTCTGTCATGTCATTAGGCCCCTGGGTACAAGCGCGACTAACATTTCTATAGTCAGCCTTATGCAAATGATAGGGCAATTGTAGATATACAAATATGTACCCATGGTCCATGCGGCCTAATGGCCTCCCTCCCTCCGGCCAGCTCAATGGCTCATTTAGATATCTGCTTGGTTTATTATGTGAATAAGTTACGCCTGGCTTGTTACGACCCTCTGGGCTCCTGTTTCTGCTGTGTAGCTGAGATGTGTGGTGCTCAATTAGGCTGCCTGGCTGGCAGAGTTAACCCTTTGCGCCAGATAAACTGTTTTTTTCTCAGCCAAATGGGGTTGGTACAGTACAGGGGGTTTCACGCAGGGATCAAAAGATCAATCCTAATACAGTGGTACCAAGCTGACCCCTCAGATGTAATAAAGGCGCCATCGTTCACCCTTGGGGCCCATTCAGGGCCTCCCAAGACCTGGTATCTTTAAATTAGCTGACTTGCTTGCCCTGCAGGTAATTGCATTAGTTTATCAATGTTCAACGCAATTTATTACTCAGTCGAGCAGCAATAGGATCCTGGTGTTAATGTCCTCTGTGAGGGGACTTTGTCTTTGTGAGCTCTTTGTTTCAGGGTGTTTGTATGTTTATGTGTCTCTTTGCAAATAAAGTAAAAGTGAACACAATGACACCGAGAAGTTAAATTACACTTTTATTGGTCGGTGGAGAGTTTTTATCTGCACAGGTCCGTGGTGCTCTTATATCTGCACATTTGGATCAAATAATAACCTTCACATTCGCACTGAATGAACATCCATATTGAAAAAGTCTTATAATTTATCTGTGACCTTACTGTTGCCTTTGAGACGTCAGATGAACTCCAACTCTTCTTTCCCTTCTGTTGCTGATCTTCCCAGCTTCGACACTTGTTTTAAAACTTTATGTGACAGCAGACTTATTTGCCGTAATAGGTGTTTAAATCAGATTGTCTTTCATTACACTAAAAACAATATTACTGTCTGTACTTTTCTGTGCAGCTCTGTGGCCAGAGGCTGCAGCCGCCTGCCTCCCTCCCTCACATCTGTATGCATTATGGATCTGTCTGAGGTAATAAACAGACCCTGCTCTTATTCCTGCTTCCTGCTATCATTATTCCTTGCCCCTCAGATGGATTATAGCCCACTGTGCAACATGTAGATGAGTGGCGCTCCTCTGATTGCCTTATGGCCATCGGGCTTTGCATATTTACTGCCCATGAATCACGGTGCGCAGGAAACCCACAGCTACATTTTCTGATCCACCTCCCTCCTCCACTTTTTACCCTCCGCTCTGCTTCAGTCTCTCGCTGTCACGTCTTTTCTTTCACGTCTCTGCAGCTCTGCTCTCATTGTCTTTCCCTTTGCCTTGATCCTGCTCTATGCATTCCCAGCTGCTTAATTAAAGCATGTATTATTAATACTGCCATATCTTTGTCCATCCTTCTTCCCTGTTCATATGACTGCTACATTAAGTGTAAATTGTTTCGCTGTAATTCCCTTTTAATGTCCCTGTTATAATCAGTGTTTCTGGTGTGTGTGTGTGTGACTGAGATCATAGGCTTTTACTGTAACTTACTGTTTGATGTGTGTCTTGCATACCACAGGCCCTGTAATTAGGTCTGTTTTACAAGTCAAATGTATATGGCACCAATCTGCAAAATATGAGATTAATAAAGGAAAGCTTTGAGATGTGACTGCCTTGGTGTGTTGTCTCTGCCAAACCCTGGGGAGTGAGGAAGGAGCAGCAGCTTTGGTGCTTACACCGTTTTTTTTCCTTTTTCCTTTTAATATCAGCGACGCATTGTCCTGTGAAAACTGAATAATAACGTGATATAAACACCTTTGTAATTTGTCATGGTCTGAAATCTAGTTTGAGATTTTAAAGTTAGTTAGTATAGTAAAATATGTAGTAAATAAAATAGAGTAAAATAGTTTTTGGTGTCTGGCGTTCAAAAAAAAAAAAAAACAAAACAAAAATTCAAACATTTCTTTCGTCTAGAAACAACGCCCCATGTTCTCTGAATCTCTTTTATGATCTTATACATCATCTTAAACTAAACCCTCAAGAAGATCTGTAAAATTCTAATCTACCACCAAAATCACCAAGTCAATGCCAGTGAAACATGGACATGAACATGAACTTAAACATCTTCCTATTTTGTCACCATCTGAAATTTAATTTGAGACAAACAAAAAACCCAATACACTAATTCAAACATTTTTTTTTTCCAAAAGCAACGTCCAATATTCTCTGGTTACTGATCCTATGCATCATGAAAGTTGGTTTTCACCTTCCACTTTCCCTCAGTACAAAAGATTAAAGCATAAAAAGGATAAGAATAAGAAAAAGAATAACTTTGGTGAAAGTTTAATTTACCACCATTAATTTCATTTTGTCCAATACTTCATGATTAAATACCTGCAAAGCTAATGTCATGTTAACATCCTGCAGCTTGTTAGCATTTAGCTCAAAGTCAAACTGAAATCATCTGATTGTCCCTGAACTATTTGTATATCAGCTGATGAGATTTCTGTCCCTGTCAAAGACACTTTGCTGTGACCTCCTCTAACCGTCACATCTAATGAAATGGTGTTGACACTTTACCATTTATCAGTCACGCAGCGCTTTGGTCCACCATTATTGATTCAAGAAGGCCAATTGGCTGTGAGGGTGCTGTAAACTGGGCGATTTAAACCCTGCATCCTTCATTGTCACATGATGGGAGCAGAATGAGATCGTAAGAGGATGGATGGATGTCGTGGTAATAAATAAAGTGAGGGGAATATAACGTGGCAGACGGACGGAGGCTGTCGATAGGATTGGCATCTGTGACGTCCTCGCAGTGATTATCAGAGTGGGGATGATTAGCTGTGCAGTGAGATACTGTAAAAGTCTGGTACATTGGTTTCTGAGACAGATGTGCATGAGTGATGTGACACGGCGGCCTGTCGGCTTCACAGAGCAAAGATAGGCAACAGCCGAAGAGTGTGAGGGGCCATTAATATCGTAAAACAGTGTTTAAATATTTTAATTTCATTTGTCAGAGGGGCCCCTCCCCTCCACTCCATTACCCTGACAACCATCCTTCATCAGCTGAATGAGTGCATTATTCATTAGCACTAATTATTTTCACATAACGTCTGCCCCGATATATTTAACCTCCACATTACACCCGAGATAATGGCCTTGTAAAATTGAATTGCGAGAAAGAAGTGGAGTTGGAAAGCTCATTTAAAGAACATAAGAGGGAGGAGGAGGAGGAAAAAGAAGTGAGGGAGGTGCAGGAGGAGGTTTTTGAAGCAGCTGGAGTGGAGGTGGAGGTGGAGGTGGAGGGGGTGGGGGTGGGGGTGGGGGGTGACAGGACGAGTGTTAAGCACTTTGGGACACGGAGGCCCAGAAGTGATGGGACATTTGTTCCTGTCTCATTTGCATGCTAAGAGAAGAGCCCGGCGGTTCTCTGTCAGCTTGAAGAGAAACCTAAATGCCTCACGGACGACACGAAGTTAAAATTAGCTCCTCTGACCCGACACATGACCTCGGACATTAATATAAAAACACACGACCTGGGAAACACATGACAGACGAGTCTTTGTCTCCTCCTGCACCTCACTTCCCTCCTTCTTCCTTCTTCTTTGTTTTTACTTCTTACCTGCAGCTGATGATTGAAATTGAGGTGAATCACCTTCTCTGGCCTCTCTTCACATTCCCCACCGAGACAAACTGACATTTTCCAAAACGACAAAACAAACAGAGGTTTTCATTTTATTCCTATTTTGCTTATTCATGAGGTTTTCATTCGCCATCATGTAAAATTTAGACCCAAACAGGACTTTGCTGCTCCACACTTCTTTATCTCTGCTCTGCTCTGGGCAGAAGTTGTGACCCAGTGACAAAACAAACAGCAAACACACACACACACACACACACAGAGAGAGAGAGAGAGAGAGAGAGAGAGAGAGAGAGAATACACGCACTCAGACAGTATAAACAGATAAAACTGCATTTACCTTCTTTACCAACATCTTTAACCAGTTGCACTGACTTGACTGATTTTATTATTTTAAGAAAGTTTTTTTCATGTATAATCTCTAAAAAGTGGTTGCAAATGAAAGATGAAGATAATTTACCCAGAGTGCACGTCTTCACATGATGTTGTGATGTTTTACTACAAAAAAAGAATAGATAAAACAACAAATTCTCACCTTTAAAAATCTACAAATAAGATTATTTATGATCAGTAAACACTGAGAAATATCTTTATATTTCTTAATATTTGCATATAGTGGCACAATAATGTGTTTTAAAGTATGTTTATATCATTTTAAGTTTAGAAGGTTAAAAATAAATGTTACCACTTACACTGACTTGAGTCATTTCTCATTTTTCTCACTTTTTTTTATGCATAAACTTTAAAAAGGGCTACAGAACTTCACTGTGATGTTTTTAACAACAAATAACAAATTCTCACTTCTAAAAAGCTTCAACCATGAAATGATTGATATATTCTGAACAGCAGTCGATTAATTTTCTGTCAACAAACTCAATTAACTGATTAATCGACATTAATTCATAATATTTCACAACATCTCGTTGCAGATTGTAACATATTAAAGTCTCTATTTTCCCCTGTGACATTAAAGAAACATTTTTCTTTTCTTTTCTCGTGTCCTTTCCTTCTTTGATTTCCTGAATAATGTTGCGAACACAGTGACCACTCGCCTCTTCAGGCGATGTGAATGTGAATGTGAAGTGAGCTGCTTTGTATGCTCAATGCTGGGTAATTGCAGTTCATTTCAACTGGGAAAAAATATTATTCTCACGCCTTTCTGTTTTTCGCCCAGAAGGCAGCACTCTCTATGTGTAAAGTATCTGTCTCTCTGACATTTAGATTTGCCTTTTAAAGATGACATTTTTCAAAACTGGCATTTCTTCATATGTTTTCTAGAGGCGACAAAATTATTCTTTTACATCCCAGTCAGAGTGTTGGTGTAAGTGTGTCATTTGTCCAACCTTAAGTTGTTTGCTTGTTTTGTTGCCCTCTGTAATGATGATATTATTTCATGATGTAGAAAAGCTGTTATCTGATACTGTATCAGTACCTGTCTTTACTCACGTTGTCTGAATAATCTATGTTTGTTTGGATAAAAGCTTCAATTCTGAGTTGAAATGTTGGAGTTTCCACGTCGTCATGAGTCCGGACAACGATCGAGTTTAGGTGCAGGAAAAAAAACGAGTGTGATTTATATGTGGCACAAATAAGCTGCACGTCAACAGTCTGATCGGTAGTTTCTGGGATTAATGATGCGCCAAGTGCTCAGTTATGAAGCAGACATGCTCATCTTTGAATGACTCCTTTTGAACCACTGGAGATTTTCCAATTACTTCACTCTGCTGCTGCACAATGAACCTTTACCCGTTCTGCAAATGAGTGTGCTATCCCTAAATAATTTCCTCAACAAAGATGGTGCTTTGCATTATGAAATATTCAGAGCTCAATTTTCCTGCTCTATCAGACTTTGGAAAGATCCATAATTACATGATAATCCACAGCGTAATTCATTTTGGGTACTTTGGTGAATCTAAGTTCTGCTTAAACCTAAATATTCAAGATGTTGGCAAAGTTGCACGACGTGTGTTTCGTTTTTATTTTTTTTTTTTCTTCTTGTGGGTCATTCTGCTCTACATAGAACATATTGGAACATTATTACCAAAGTGCAGACACATAAAGCTCCTTCACAAGTGGCTGTAATATTCTGTGAATGGCAGCTCTATGTTAAAAACCCAACAGCAGCCCATTACATTGTAATTTAAGTTGTGGCATAGTAATAGAGCTGGGCGGCACGTGGTGGCGTTGGATTACGACTCGAGGGCCGGAGACGTGGGTTAAAGTTCAGTTAATGTGCCATGTGTCAGATAAACAGGCATTTTAAAGGTAAAGAGAGCGAGTGTGTGGGCAGCGAAGCCGTCAGTGAATGAAGCAGAAGGACATTTTGGCCGACGTGGTCATTTCCCATCTGTGTGAACATACAGTATATTATCTGCATAAGAATTTACAGTGAATTGAGCTCCATAAAGAGCGGATGTGTGCTTCACATTTCCTGTGTAACTGCTGCCATATACTTGTAGAAGTTTATAATGTATAATACAATTTAGACAGCACTATCTCACCGTAAGATATTTAAAGATGTGGGTCGTAAAAAATCCTTAGCCACTGGCTTTAAAACCAATAAAGTTAAATGGAGCCGCTGACATTTTTAGTATTGCATTATTGTAAGTCAGCCCTCCAACTGCATGAGTGTGTGTGTGTAGTCGACGAGGCGGAGAGTGTCAAAACAGCTGTCAGTCACCGCGACACGACTGACGTTAATGACGCTCTTGTTAAAATGTGAAGCTGAAAGGCCGAAGCTGTCAGAGCTGAGCAGAACACGAACAGACGTGACGGCAGTCGAACAGGTGAACTATGTTACTTTGTCTGCATCTCTGTCACTGTAAATGTTTTACTGCTTTACAGCAAAAAATCAAAGAGGATTTAAAAATCACATGTTTGACTGATTAACAAAATGACCTTTAACATCCAAATGAAGAATGAAATCCATTTGAAGTTTAGAGTAAAATTAAAGACTAAGAGTTGAACAGATTTTTAGCATAGTTTCTTTCCTCAAAAACTGAGTGAGTGAACAAGATGGATGCTAATTAGGGGTATATTTGTTTATAGAGGCACAATAATGTATTTAAAAGTAAGTTAATATCATCCTCCCATTGGGACGTTGATCAAATGTTTGGAGGTCAAATGTTACCAGTTGCACTGACTTGACTCACATGATGTCACAGTGACGTGACGGTGAAATCACATTATTTTCAATCAATAAACACTCAAAGATCTTGTTATATTTACTTATAGCAGCACAATAATGTGTTCACAAGTAACTTTATATCATCCTTAGGTTGGTACCACTTTTACTGACTTGACATTAGTTTTCTAATATGTTTTCATATATAATCTCTGAAAAGGACTGCAACTGAAACTTCACAAAGGTTCCTTCTGTCCACTTGTGTGCAGTAGAAACAAGTCGTGAACACGAAAGACATATTATTGTCCACGTTATTATGTGGACA
Source organism: Polydactylus sextarius (assembly GCA_016801845.1). Taxonomy (NCBI): domain Eukaryota; kingdom Metazoa; phylum Chordata; class Actinopteri; family Polynemidae; genus Polydactylus; species Polydactylus sextarius. The sequence continues at coordinate 18,999,970 of CM028906.1, forward strand.
TTGCAAACAGCAGTCAGGGGGCAACATTATCATTCATCTGGGGTCATGTTTGTGTCCACCTGGTAAACGTTAAGTCCAATATTCGCTCTATTTTAGCTCCGTTCTTTGTCTCCACCGACTCCTGAGAGAAATATCAGGCTCTTTTGTTGCTAAATACTCCACTGTGTTCACATGTTTGTTGCTGACTGTGTCTGTCTGCTGGTTGGTGCTGAGCAGCTCAGAAAGTCTGGGAAGGTTTGTGCAAATAAAAATGGGAGTAAAAATGCAGACACCTGACAACAACGATGATGCATTTTCTAAAACACTATTTTGTGTTTTATAGTTGGTTTAAAGACATGTTTTCTCTTTGACATTAGAGCTCTTTCCAGCTACATCAAAACTGCTTTAATTCAGCATCTGTACATCTGTACGTGCAGCTGTGAATCACATGAAAATGAAATCATGAAATTCATGAAATGAACAATTATTAGAGTGAAAGGATACGTTGAAGATGCAAGCCAGTTCTCCATAGCGCTCTGTTGTACACAGCATTAATCATCTCCACCTGAAAAAAAGAGACATTTTTGTCAGTGTAATCAAACCCTGATGTCTCTCATTTTCTCAACACCCATTTTGTGATGAATTCCCATCTGCAAAGTATTTCCGAATACTTTGCCCAAGGAGGTGTAATTTAAATAATATCAGTCACCGTTCTGCTGCCAGAATAAGAATTATATCCACGCTAATATCTCATGTGACACGCAGCAGAGGAAAGACTTTTCTCCTGAATAACAAAAGTGCAATTATTCACCCAGCGTTATTATCAACCTAATTATAATGGGAAATATAGCTGAGTCTCTTTTCCTGCTTTGAGTTCAGAACAAATTAACAAAATGATCAGTTATGTTAATCTCGTCGAAAATGTTTGACCATCACTCAGACACACGCAGAGCGAGAGAGAAAGACCACAACAGAGATGTTTAATGTTTTTAAATTAGTAGAGAAAAGTGGCCACAAACTGAAACACACACTCGACATACTGCTCTCATTTAAAGGTCACGTGAACTGTATAAATATTAAACATTCATATCAAATTTACCATCGTATGCAAACTAACCACACACCAAGAGTCATCTTATTTTCTAGACATATTTTCATAATTATATCACTATAACAAATTTAATGAGAGCAATCAGCAGTGAACATTTTTGCCTCGGAGGAAGCAGAGGTCCCAGTCACTCACGCTGCTACTTTTTGGTCATTCTCTATTAATTTGCAGAGCATGTTCTCTGGGTGTCAGGGTCTTGGTGGTGTCGCTCCCCGATGACTCCTACCTCCAAGCCGGCTGTACGAGGGGGGCCCTAATTAGACTCTCATGTGTATTTAATGGACTCGCTGTCTTTGGTCCTGGGAGAGAAAGGACAACCTCTGTACGAGGCTCCCTGCACACGAGGTGGGAGTAAACTTGCCATGTGCATGTTGGTATGTGTGTGCGTGTACGTGTGTATATGTGTGTGTGTGTGTGTGTATCAGGCCCCAAACCTGAAACCAAATTCCATTTTTCTTGCTTCATCCATTCCTCTATTGTGGGTTGAATCTGTGAAAAACACAAAACCAAACATAAACATCACTCTCATCCTTTTTGTCATGTTGACACTGTTGACACACTTCTTCACAGCTTAGTGCACGAACATTCGCTTATAAAAGCATTTAGAAAGACCTTCCATTTCTGAGCTTTGACATGTTCAAGGAAGACAAAATATGCAAATGACCACTGTTATAACACTAAATAAGAATGTATTTAATATTTAATCTTTAACTTAAACAAGCATATGAACTGATACATATGCTAGTCAGTCAGTTAGTTTAATGTCCTGTTTGACCTCAAACTGCCCTAGAATGTCGAAGTAAATTGACATTTTTGTGAATTCAGGAGGATTTAGGACAATAGAAGACATAAAAAAATGACATGGATTTAACATTATTTTATTATGCATATTATACATTAATAAACACTGTTATATCACCAAATAAGAACATATTTAATATTTAATTTTATGCTAAATGAGTATATGAACTAACTCAGTTAGTTTTACTTACTGTTTGACCTCAAACTGCCTTTTAAAGTCTAAAATCTGGAATCTAAAATGACTTTTCTGGGAATGTAGGAGGAGAATTCTGAATATAAAGACCATTTAATAAATATAAGATCTATAAAATGACATGTGTTTAACATTATTTTACAGTGTAAAAGACTCAAAACAAGGTTCAGGTTAAAATCTAGTGTCAAGATGATGATGAAACACAAAGCAGGAATTGGATAAAGGGTTAGGTCACCAAAGGTATGAAAACAATATATTTTCTCAGGTGTTATTGATCTAATTCAAACTGTCAAATGTTTGAAATGAAATCTGCTCACCGTGACGTCTACAGATTCAGTTCATGGTGTAATAGTCTTATAGTTTATGTAAAGTTTCTGTTGAAATTGAAATTTGTTTGTTGAGAGTGGGGGTGGGGTGTAATTTTCAGGAACTGGCACTTTAAATAAAACACACAGAGACATCTGCTTACAAATCTTCATTGCATCTACCTGCTCCAGTAACAACACATTTTGCCACTTAACTCTCAGCCATTTGAATGTTTTCACTTTCCGAGCGTCCTGTTCTAATGAGGACACACATCTGGACGGATCTCACAACACAGGCCGCTGATGAATGTGACCCCTGTGGTCAGCCCTTGGCCCCAAACCCACCAGGACACATAAAGCAGTAGCATCGCCCCTGTTAAAGGCGCAGCATGCCAACATAAATCAGTCCTGGCGACTCTTAACTGTCCAATTTGCATGGCCCCTGCACAAAGAGGCTAACGATGTTTTACAAGACAAAAATACACAGAAACACAAACATGCATGCAGGTAGATGAAAAGGTGGAGCTTATTAAGCGTCACACGGTTTCTGAGAATTTAAGCTTGTAAACTTTGCGATTATAAACGCGACTCGTGGTAAAAAAAAAAAAAAAAAAAAAAAAGGCGAACAGGCTGACGGGGAGATGAAATGTTTGAGAGAGAAAAGCGAGAATTTTTATAAAAGTGAGAGAAGAAAACAGAAAGATAGAGAAAATAGAGAGGGAGAGGAACTGCCGATGGGAAAAGCCAAGATGAAGAGGGTGGTGAGATGGGAGTGTGGGTAGTTTTATCTGGTGGGCAGGGAGACGGTGGCGGGAGGATCTGTCTCTGTTAGAGAGAACACGGCCCTGTTATTAAAGCCATTTATCACAGGCTGAATATTCTCCCTTTAATAGGCTCTGTCGTTAATTACCCAACTTTGTCAAGACAGGGAGTCAGGTCTCTCTGTTTTCACTGCACACACACACACGCGCACACGCACTCACACACACGCACACATATCATCAGGTGATGGGACATGTTTTCACACGTGCACAGACACAAATGGACACACACGCATGCACGCGCGCGCAGACACACACAGATACACACACACACACACACAGACCTATATCGAAAGAAGCATTTTCCCTTTTTTATGTTTCTGAAACTGTTGTTTTCACCTGCAACAATGTCATGAAATCTAATACAACAGTTGAGCATGAAACAAAACCTTTGTACATCATGTTCAGGTTTTTTATTTAAGCGAGGTGTTCAATCAGCTGTGGAGGTGATTTAGATCAGATTTAACATCATTTATATATATTTATATTGTCTACTTCTTAACTGGTTACTTCTTTGAGGAATTGAACAGTTTTAATAATCAATCAACTGTTGTTTTTATGTAAAAACTGCAAAAATGAGGCCAAGTCTTAGTCTTCTTTTACACTGTTGCAACATTTACTCAAGTACATTACTGTATGCTGTGTTTACTTAAAAAAAAATAGTCTTCACTGAAATGTTACATAAAAAACATCAATTTTTCAAACTTTTTAGATTACACTACAAAAAGTAGTTAAGTTAAAAGCTTAGATGTTAAATTGTGTTATCTAGTTTTCTGTAGGAATCTATATTTGTCTGTATTTTCATATTTCCGTATTCCGTATTCCATTTTCTGTGATATCGAATTGAATTTGATTATTAAAATTTGAAATACACACTACAAAAAAGTAGTTTAAACTACAACAAAATCTTAGATGTTTAGACTGGTTCACATTTTTCTGTATTTTTATATTTCAATATTCAGTTCAGGAGGTTTTCTGTGGTTATTTTTTTGTTTTAAAACAAGACAGACAATTAATCAAGAAAATTACAAGTGGATAAATCAATGACTTGGAAAACAGTAACAAAGAGTTAGTCCGTTCTTTACATGTTTATGTTCAGTTTCATCAGTTATACTGGGCTAACGATAGGATCACATCCTCCTCCTCTACCTCCTCCTCCTTTATCCCTAATCAGACTCTTTTGTGATCCTTTTATAATTAGACACTTAACTCGTGGGCAGAATGAGGCTGAGGCTGTAAAGCATTTACAAGGCAACTCGACAGGACACGCCAGCATCTTTTGTTTAGCAATTAGTTTGTCTGTGAAGGGGACGAGACAAATAGGCTGCGAGAGCATCTGGTGGCCTCGTAGCTCTTAGTGTCACAGACACAGAAGAAGAACAAGAAGAGGAGGAGGAAGGAGAAGAAAGAGGTTCAGAGCCCATCAGCTACAATAAGGATCGTACCAAGAGGATTTGCTGTAAAGTTTACAGTCTGAGGAAACTGATGTGGAAATGAATAAAGCAGCTCTGACAAATATGATGATAAGAGGCTCAGAGAGGGCTGTGTAATAGGGACCTATTTCTCTCACACTACTGATTAAGAACCGGCTAAGTGTCTGTAGAGATTCCCATGTGCACAATGCAGCACAGGCAGAGTTTAGTATGCGTCCCAGTAGGCTTTGCTTTAGTACCCAGCCATTTACATTGTAGTTATCCGAAGATGGAGGGAATGCAAGGCAGCGTGACAGCCGCTGCATTGATCCCTTTGGCCTGATTAGCTCACCAGTGTACCGTCAAAGCAAACTAATCAGATACATTGATCATGGAATACTTTTTAATACTTCCCCAGCCAATAATAAGATCATTCTGGAGCCAAATCACTGGTTAATTATCAGTTGAACTGAGATCCAGACATATGGGACTTCAACATGTCAGTGGCTCAATTTTAGACTCTATATCTGTTGAATAGAAACACAATAGTGATGATAAAATGATGATTAATTTCCTGCAGCGTCGTCATACTTTCCTGTAAATGCGTAGACGTAGTTTTGTGAGACGTTCAGTGACAAGGCAGGTGTTACTCATTTCTTCATCACCAGCACATTCATCCTGCTGCTTTCACGTTTGTCCAGAAGAGGTTGCTGTGTTCCCTGAATACAACAACACAGGAGGTGACGGTGATGATGATGATGATGGATCCCAACACCTTCCTCTCTCTCTCTCTCTCTCTCTCTCTCTGTCTGTCTTTCTGTGTGACACAGTGACAAATGATGAGCACGAGAATCATGAGAAACAAAGATCTGTTGAAAATATTTTCTTCTCTTTGAACTCAGTAAACACTTACAGACTTGTGCAAATAAAACAACAAATTTAAACAAACCTAAAAGTAATTGCCTGTGAAGAAAAAGGTCCAGATGAGAGAAATATTTCTGCTGATCGTCGTCGTCCTGCGGCTCCTCAATGCTGAACAGCCACTAATTGATTATAGATGTCATTTTCATCATTGACAGTAGGGGGCAGGATCCATACATTGATTAGACTTCCATTATGTAGAGGCCAAGTAATTGCACTGAGATGCCTGTTAACACAATGACACAGCATTGGAGGATAATTTTGTTTCCTGTTGACTTGTGTTTATTCAGTGGCTGCTTGACTTTTCTAAAATGATCTAAAAGTTTAAAAGCATCTTGATTTGTATCTTCAGAGTTGAATCATTTGCACTGCAGATATCTAAACAAGCTGTGTGACAGATTTCTGAACATGTGTGTGAGATACGAGCCTCTCTTCTCTTCTCTCTGATACCTGTGTGTTCCCATGACGCTGCTGATCAAACGCTGTGATAGCATAACATTCCTTCCTGTCTGTCACCCCCTCAGGCTAAACATCAGCACAGCGCCTTACAGCAGCAGGCAAATGTTCTCATGACAAAGTTAAAATGTCTCGATTAATATCTGACTACTCTGGTTTTTTTATTCTTATGCAGGTCTCTCTTTTTTTTTTTTTTTTTTGCTGCTGGTGCTTCTCCATCGTGTGATTTCTGTCAGAAACATCCACTGTGGTCGTGTTACAGCACCAGCAGAGGAAAACATTCAAGTGTGAGAAGGTTTGATTCGGGAGAACTTAAAGGATGATGCTTCTACGTGTTTATGTCCAGATTTAACAAAACATTTGTTCCTAATCAGTAAAATGGCACAAGCAGAAGTGACTTATTCAACATTTCTGAACTGCATCCTCTTGAAACAAAGCAATATCAGCTTGTTGTAGTAAAATATGATGTTGTTCACTTTGTTCACTAATTATTTGTAACAAAGTTTATTGACGTGTCCAGATCTAGTTTGGGTCATGAAACTGCTGCTCATCAGTGTCATTCCTCCTTTTTGACATTTAATGTCTCATCCATCCATCAACTTTTACTCGGGCCTCGTTCTCAGTGGCGTGAGACTTAAAAGCCTGACGAGTCAGAGCTAATTAGCCGATGCCTAATCAGACAAGTCCCCGTGCGAGGACACAGGGAGCTGTAACAACCTGCTCTGACTCTGCTCCCTCCTGAACAACATGCATTAAACTACACATGTAAATACATACAAAGGGCTCAACTTCCTTTTATGCTTCAAACAGTCTCCTCCCTTCAAATTTTCACTGATCTGCACATGTGTGTCTGTTTCCACATCTGTTCAATAGCCCCCCTGTTAATCATTTGTGTAGTGTTGCCTTTTTACTGGACCTGTGAGACCCAAACCCTGGTGTACCTGTTTGGAGTTTGATTAACACACAGAGGAGGGAGTTTAAAAGGGCTGCACGCTGAAGCTAATGTAGCCTGTGGTACAGGACAGATGGGGAAGTGATAAATGGAGGAGAGGGATGGTTGTGAGTCAAATCTTGTTGGCTTCACTGGCTGTTCTGACACAGCAGCAGCAGTTTTCAGGGGCAGTGTAATGTAAGAAGAGAGGCAAGCTGCTCGGAGGACGGGAGAGGACAGGACGGCAGCGTCTCTTCACTCTGTCGGTCGCTGAAATATTCAAAAGCTTTTGTTTTGCCTCGTTAAACTTGTACTGATGTGACACAAACTGTGAACAACGCCATTTCACACGCACACGAATCCTCTATTTTTATAATTTATGACACTGTGACGACTGCAACCATGTCAACCAGGACATACATACATATATGTGAATATACACAAGAATATGTATTGTACTTGTCAATTATAATGTTTTCAAACAGGATTTATAATCTGACTTCTTCAGACTTTGTTGACCTGTGTTGGAAACTGACTTAAACTGATATTAACTTGTTTTTCTCCATCAGTGGCACATTTTCTTGCTGAAAATGTTGTAATATGAAACTCAGACAGATGCAAGTTCAGATATTTTTTTCAAACCACAAAGTAACACAAAGAGGAATCTGCAAAGATTATTTGAGAAGAGGGAGACACTTTTAGAAATTATTACAGCAGCTCTAACTTGCAAATCATCTAAAGTCTCTTCTGTTACAACTCCTCGGCAACAACCTCAGCTGAAGCTGCATCCAGGAAACTGCACAATCATTTAAGGTTGGATTCATTTATGTTGGCTTCAACAAGTGGCCTTACAACAGAACGAGGCGATGAAACTGGTCACTGCCCTGAGGATAAAGGACGATTAAGTTTGGATGTTCAGTTTACTGACTTCTCTCTGAGAGAGATGAAACAAAATAAACATAACAAGATATAAAAACTGAAACTGGGCCGATATATTGTTGATGTCATCACACACTGAATGCTAAAGACAAAATGCATTGAATTAAAGTCAAAATGCATCAACAGCAGCGTTATAATGTCATAATCTATAGATCTAATCCACCTACCTTAAAGGAGGTCGATTGATTAAGATATCATGGTAAAGTAAGTATATTTATAGTAGATATTGTATTACATATTTAATAAACATCATCAAATAATCATAACATGTTTTTGTTAGTGATAAACAAATGAATCTTTTTTTTTTCAAACCAAATGAACAAAAAGTCAGATTCAGGAAGTTTCCCTCCATGACGTTCACAACTTTCTATGTTTTTCATGTCTTCAAACCCAAACTGAAAATGAACATATGTGTATTTACTGTTACTGTTTGTGACGAATACAACACACACACACACACACACACACATACATACATACATACATACAGACACACACGTCTCACCTGTGAAGTAAATAACATCACACCTCAAGTAAAGATGGAACAAATCCTTCCTTGGCTGCTCGGGTTTAAATCCAGTCCGACGGTGACCTGAACCCTAAAGACACAGAGATAAGGATTCAGCAAATACACAGTGATTATCCTACAGCATGAAATACACTGAGACAACACACACACACATTCACACACTGATACGATACACACACTGAATGTCTTGTATGTTATGAACATGAATTATACATCTCTCTAGAGGGTTTCGCTCCTTTTCCTTTTTCCTCAATCCTTTTTATTTTTCTTCTTTGTATAAAATCAACAACGATGAAGATTAAACTGATACAAGAAAGAGAAGATGTGTTTTTTTTATCATCAAAACTGTTGATCAGTCAGAAGAAAAGGTTTAAATAAACAACATCAAACACAAACAAGCAGCAGATGTTTGATAAAAGCAGCTTCATCAGCTTCATAATCCTTCATCATGACAGCGTCATGTCATGGATTCGTCTACAACAACCTCCACCTCTAACACGAGTAAATGTAAGAAAAAGTGAGGAAATCTGGTGCTGCAACGTCTTATTTTAGAGCTGTGGTAGAAAAAAAAAAAAAACTGATACATATCTGTAAAAGCTTCACGGTGAAATGCTCTAAGTCATTCGTGATGAATAAATTATTTCATCATCACTGTGGGGAACCTAATTTCTACTGACATTCAACGAACATGTTTTCAGAAGACGTGGAAGTATGGGTCAGCAAATTACACTGCACCACTACACAGTCAGTGTGTCTGTCTGTGTGTGTGTTTCAGCTAAAACAAACCTGCACACACTCCAACCATAATTGAGCAGGTGGCATTTTAGAGATACTCACACAACAGGGGTCAATTTCTCTTCAGGTCACTGAGAATGACATCATCAAACTACTATTAACTCTGCAAACAATACGAGCTCGGCGGAGTCCGTATCGATGGTGGATTCCTTCAAAAACAAAACAAGCAGCGAGCTCTGGGCTTTGCCCTCAATCTCAAACCATAACCTCAGAGTGAATCACAGAGAAATGTCCATCTGGGCAGGAAGAAGAAGAAGCAGCGGCGGCGCTGAGGAGACGAGAACTAAAACCGACACTGCAAACGATCGTGAACGACCACTTCCCTTCACATCCTCAATGCCACATCTCCCTCTTCTTCTTCTTCTTTTTGCTTTTTATTCTCCAGCATCTTCTTGACAGAAAATAAAACATCATCATCCAACTGATTAACCTGTTAACTGTTGTGAATGAGACCTGTTCTGTTCATTGTGGCCTTGTTTTGTCTTTTTTTTTTTTAAAGGTGAGTATTGACATATGAGTGTGAGGAAACAGCGTCCAGATGTAGTCCAGTGTTTTTCTGTAATAATAGCTCCCAGCCCTGCTGTTTAATAATTAATGTGGCCTGTCCAATACAAAGTGGATGGCAGTGGATGCAGACTGCACTGCCACCACTCGCCGTCCTCCTCCACCTCTGCCCAGGGACACAACACAGATGACTGGTTCTTAAAAATATTCCTAAACTCAACAAAATACATATGACAATAATCTTCTAACTTCTTTCTAATTGGTGTAATCCCATCAAAACTATCGACAGGCTTCAGTACAGATGTTATCGACTGCGGGGGGAAATATTTTCTGTGACATAACCTTTGTGGAGGCCAACGTGTTAATGAAAAAGGTAAAAAATTGATCTTAATGAGTGAACCACGTCTTAACGATTCTTCATCGAGCACATGTTGTTTTTCTCTGCTGTTTTTACAAGAAACAATCTTATTTGGGATTACGGTGCAATAAAAGGCACGGGGGCGTATCTGAGGTTATGGCAGCAGCAGTCACATGATCGATACCACCACGACCCTCGTCTCCTTGCCCCCGTCCAACACTTTTCTTCTTCTCTCTCTCTCTCTCTCTCTCTCCCCTCCCACCTCCTCACCAGCTTTTCCTCCCAATCAATTAACTTCCCCAAGTAAACAGATCTGTCCCCACGCTCGCTGCTCCCCGATGTAACTGCATCCTCCTCGTCTTCATCCTCCTCTTCATCCTCATCCCAGCCAAGTCAGAGAGAGAGAAACCGGACACCTGACAGACCGTTACTGCTGGTTGGAGTAAGACGGCTAAATAAAGACCAGTGACATCATCGACATGTTCTTCATCATCATCATCTTCACTGACATCATAAACCGAAGCTTCCTGCCTCTTTTGAAACACTTTACTGACACAGTTCAGCAAATCAACATCTTTTTACTTTATTATCATTTAGAAACGAAGAGTTTCATTTATTTTGTTCAGTTTTCAATCGAACTTTTTCACAAAAAATTCTAGACACAAGTAATCATCTACCTGAGCTCATACATTTTAAGGCCCTAACACTTTCATTTCATTACATTTAAGAGCTTTAACTATTAGAATGTTTTATGCAAAAGATGTTCATGATGCAATGTTGTAGATTAAGCATCTTCATGATATGCAAAAAATGTTAAAATATTAAATCAATACAAAGTTACATTTTTTTCTTTGAAACGCTTTAATCATACAGTTGCACAAATCGATATTTTTACTTTGTCATCTTTATTTTCTAAATGAAAAATTTTGCTTGGTTTATTGTGATAATCCACAGCCACATTATACATGATTACATTTACACTTATAAATTTTAAGGCCCTAATATTTTACATAAATTACATTTATGAGCTGTAATGACCAGGAATATTTTATGCAAAAGATGTTAATGATGCAATATTGTAGCTTAAACAACTTCGTGTTATTAAAAGGTTAAAATATTCTTTAATCCTGAACATATTTAATCAACAATCGAGTGTTTTTGACACTAGTTTTACACGTTGCTGCTCATTTTTCTGTTTCTACACCAGTAAAGTTTTTCATTTGAGACCTTCCTGCTAAACGAGCACAGTTTCACTGTTATTGCTACTTTTTTCCTAAATAAAATATCTTTGCACTTCTTCCTGTGCTGTTTCTGCAGTGTTCACACAGTAGCAGGTGTTTTTGAACAGACAGGCGTGTTCACAGACTGGACTCTCTCTTTTATTTAAACCCCCATCTGGAAAAACCATCCTGCCCGTTACAATGTGTCGCGTTTGTTTATTAATGACATGTGTTGTCACTCTCTGACACTAACAGGCAACAGAGACTGTATTTACATTGTGTTGATTTTTTATTTATGCACAACTCTGAGAGTGAGAGAGTTGTGTTAACATCTCTCAAAACAAACCAAATGAAAATCCTCCAGATGAACCCACACCCCTGCTGCCCATTATCCTGTTGGTTCAATACGCCAGGTGACTACAACACAATCCCCACGAGTCCTCAAGCATAAAATTGTTCATTCTTGCAACACCCCGTCCACCGAGAGCGGAGATGCATGCAGGACCAATCCATATCTCCTGTGACCCTCAGCAACATGTCATTATGCTTGCTAATCAGATTTAGAGACAACAAGTGAAAGGATGGCCTCTCTGGGCCGTTTGCTTTCACAAATGGATCTGCTTAATATGGGAGATTAATAGACTACTATCTAATCTTTCCAGTGATTGAAGCTATGATCTGGTTACAAAGAAACATGATGGATGTTGAGGCGGCGGCACGTGAGGGTCGTTTTAACCCTTTCATGACCATGAATGCCTCAACAGCTGCTTTGCAATTTATTAACTGCTAGAAGAAAAAAAAACACCAGAATAGTTTCAATGATCAAGATGTCTGCAGGGCTGTAGTGTTATTAGCAGTGGGACACAAAATGACTCCATCTGAACTAAATCTAGTAAATTATTTTGTTTGTATTGTTTGTCCCACTATGACATTAAACAGGCGTCTTTGTAGGAGATCAATAGAAGATAAGATCTAAGTAGAACAAATCTATCTGTTTTCTGCATTAAAATCTGTTATCTGCAACACACTGTCACAAGAGAAGAGAAGAGTCTTAATTGTATCAATCTGTGTTGTTATTATCATCAAAACTAAACTAAAATATGAACTAACACTGTAAAAAATACAGACCATACTATGTCAGTGATCAATACTAGATAAGATCTTGCCTAAGAAGAATAAATCTACTTAAATTTTTATCTGCGACACACTGTCTCTGAAAAAAGTCTTAAATGGATTGTTCTTAATTAGATAAAAAAATAATTTAATTGTGTTGTTCATTGTATTTATCTTGTATTTGCACCAAAACTTTACTGTGACAACAATGAAATGAAGATTTGTCATTTTTTTTTTTTTTTTTAAGTTTAATATTCTCTCTTGTTATCATGTAATTTTCCCATTTAAATACTTTAGGTTTTTGATGTTTGAGCGGTTTAAAAGGAAACACCATGTTGCAAACAGAATACAATGATTTTTGCTGAATATTAAATGATTTATATATATATATATATATATATATATATTGTAAAAAACAAACATTTTGAGTCTTTTTAAAAACTACAATCTGTCTTCTAGTCTCTGTGTTTCACTGAATAGACAGTCTCAAGGTCAATACTCACCAGTGTCTGAACAAACAGTGACTGAGACGTCCCTGAGAGGACGATAACATCTAGGAGTACCTGCTCTGATCAATACAAACACAGAGAGAGTATATGTATATGACCTGTTGAAATAAGAGCAGTGCCAGCTGGTGTCTAGAAATCAGGGGTTTCCAAGGTCAACACTGATCCTGAAATCTCACTTTTCTTAAGGAGAAAACAAAGCAGCTAATGTTTCTCAGACTGAGATGTTTCATTTCTGCAGTTTACAGCTTGAATCAACATCATTGTAAATCACAGAGAAAACACTGTCGTCCCCGTTAGGGCCTTGTTAGCGGCCACGGATTCATAATGACTGATGCCTTACAGGCAAACTAATTATCAGGTACTTAACAGTCCGAACCTACAATACATCTGTTATAGGCCGATGGGGGATGTGAAGCACATGACCACCTCTTTCATCTCTTCTTCTCTCTCTGTTTTACTGATACATTTTCTTTTTTCTTTTTTTTTTACTTCCGTTTCCCTCCTCCTTCCCTCTGACAGGGGGAACCAGCTGGGAAACTGGCCTTAGGAAACAGGCTGGAAGCTCACAACAACCATATGCTGCATATTTTCATGGAAGGTGTGTTTGTGTGTATAAACAGGGAAGGAGGAGGCTGTGACGTGTGGTTGAAGTGTACGACAGTGGAACAGCTAAGTAGGACATTTATCTGGCTGTGGTTTGTCTTCCCCCGTTGAGCTTGTGTGTGTGAGTTCCTGAGTTTTCTCCACTATCCCACAGCTAAACGCCCTCAACACAGAGGATTTCTGCTGCTTTCAAACACTCTCTCTCTCTCTCTCTCTCTCTCTCACACACACACACACACGCTCACACACACAGGCAGACTGCTGAGAGGGAGCTGCAAGAGACACTGACACAGCTTGCTCATTAGACAGTTTCTTCTTGGATTTAGGCCAAATATCTGCAGGTCATAAACTCACTGATGTAACAGGCGCTGTAACTCACTGATCCGGGGAAGTGTTCAAAAGCTACACGTCTCTTTTTAGGACCTGCTTTTATCCTCGTTTACTACACTCCTGTCACATTTCGTCTTTGAATATGAGGAAACGCAGCAAACCGTAAATGAGTAAACTGCCATGACTGTGACGAAGCGATCACTGATGACGACAAACACTTCACCAGACTCCAACCAGTAGGAGTTGTCCCTCACTGGCCTCCACCAGTAAAAACTAGCACATGTATTTATCTTATCTATTGCAAATCATCAAATATAATACACTTGTTCATGTTCCTGCAGAGACAAAGAGAAGAACTTGTCCGTTGAAAGAGGACAAAGTGTTTAGCCCTCAGTCAAAAACGGTCAAGAATAAAACCTGCAATAAGTCTGCAGCCTGTTGTTTGTTTGTTTTTTAAGGTTTAATGTGTTAATTTGTGAGTTTATATGTGCTAGCAGGTGGATTTTGTTTCCAGTTATTATGCTAAGCTAAACACGTCAGGTTATATTTTACGAACGGAGAGATTGCTACATATCAATAATTGAGATAATGAGAGATAACAAGATTTAATGTGTTAATTAGTGAGATTTATAGGTGCTAGCAGATGGATTTGGTTTCCATTTCTTATGTTGAGCTAAGCTAAACATCTCCCAACCTTAGATCCTTATTTAGTGAACAGAGAGAGGGCTATGTATCAATAAGAGATTTAATATGGTAATTTGTGTTTCATAAGTGCTTTAGCTTCATATTTAGCAAAGAGAGAGAATGTTACGTATTGATAACAGTGCATAACAATAACAAGAAATTCAAGATTCGAAGATTCAATGTTTTAGTGAGTTTGTAGATGCTAGAAGAGGGTTTTGGTTTCCACTTCTTATGCTGAGCTAAGCTAAGCTAAGTAAATCATGTCTCATGGCTTTAGCTTCATATTTGGCAAAGAAAGAGCAGGTTACACATCCATAACAGAGCGAAAGATTTGAAGATTCAAAGTTTTAATTAGTGAGTTTATAGATGCTAGCATATGGGTTGGGTTTCCAGTTATTATGCTAAGCTAAGCTAAGCTAAGCTAAGCATCTCTGGGCTCTAGCTTCATATTTAGTGTACAGACTATGTATCAATAACAGAGATTTCAACAGGGGATTTCATTTGTTAGTTAGTGAGTTTATAAGTGATAGCTGGTGGATTAGGTTGCTGGTTATTATGCTAAACTAAGATGAGCAGAGATAAGCACCTTCAAGCTTTAGCTATGTATCAGTAAAAGCCCCTAAAATGTTGAACTTCCTTTAATCATTTGTAAAGTGGTAATGTTTAAATAATGAATTGATTCGACCAGTTGAGTCACAAATGACTCAAAAAGCTATTATGCATCTATAATAAGACAATTTAAGAGTTCTTTATTTAAAATATGTCACATTTGTGTCTTATTGTCGGTATTTACTGCTGATCGCTCTTCAGAGAAGTTGAGTATTTTTTAGCTCCCGCTCCACTTTCCTCCACTCTGCCCTGTTACATGCACACGTCTCAATGGCCTCAGGGTAAAACTAAAGGGGCAGGCTCCATCTCTCATTAACCTACTGGTTGGATAAATCAAAGTGCAGGGCAGAGAGGAGACCCTTAGCCCCGGCCATTCAGATAAGAAGAACACCCTATACCAGCTCATAGCCTACAGCATGGTGATATATGGATCTGCAGAGGCTAATAGCAAAGTATTGACAGGGAAATGGTGTGCTTATCCTGCTCCTGCATGCTGGGGAGAGGTCCCCAAAGCAGATGGGATACACTTTAGGGAGAGGGAAGGAGGAGGAGGAGGGTGAAGGGATGAGGTAGAAGTGTACTGGGACAAATTAGAGTCTTTATTGCTTTATTTCAACTCATTTCTCCATGAGTTTGAGTCTAAAAACAGAACAATAGGTTATGAGTTATAGGTAAACGTCTGTTTTTGTGTGTTTTGCTCTGACTTTTCAAACACAGTAGTCATTTTACATTTTTGTTCCAGCTGTAGAGTTTAAATTCATTAAAATATTACAGAACATATACTTTACACTGAAAATGAAATGTTCTTTAAAGTTTCATTGGCAAAAATTTAGTTAATTGTCAGTTTTGAAGAAAGCAAATGAACCAAAATCTAAATCTTTGCAGATCAGAAGCTTCTTAACCACTTTAACTCCTCTCCAAATTTTCCATGTCAGCCCATAGATGTATATATTCTTCATGCTGTGAACTACAAAAATACAAAACACACCAGCTACAAACAGCAATACTTTCCTCTGACAGGAAGCAATAGATCAAGCTGTAGGTTGTCCTTCCCATTGGTGGAGTCTTTAATGTTGGAGTCAGTAGGTTATCGCTGTGGGGCCTGCACCTTGCTCTAAGAGCCGACTTTATCAAACTCAACCAATTCTGCCTGTGACGCAGCTGTGGATGCAGGAGATGGGCCCTAATGGCAACACTTCATCAAGCTCAGACAGAAGACGTACAGAGAAAACTGCTGCAGCCTTTGATGTCAGATAAAGATGCTGATACTGTTCAGTTACTGGACCACCAGGCGTAATTTAGTTAAAGGCTGCAGAGCGACTTCATCGTAGTCAGTTAGAGGTTGTAAACATTAGCTTGAGCTTGTCTGCTACATGCTAACAAGATGTACTGCACGAGCTGTGTGCTAGATGATACGAGGAATCAAACAGGAGCTTCATAGAAGAAGTGAAACATCACAACATCTCTGTGCAGCTACCAGGGGACACACATGCATGAATGAATGAATGAATAAATGAATGAGGACTCTGCCACATAAGGAGGAGTTCCTGCCTGTTACTTTTCATATTTTGTTCACGTTGCGGGAGAAGAACTTGCCCATGCTTTGATTTAGTTTTTTTTTACATTCACAGGATCCAAAAACTTATGTTGTTGTCAACTCTTGAATATAATGAGCATCTGCATGAATGAGCACCGAGGGCAAAGACAATGCAGCATCCAACCACTGCCAAATGCCTCTAAAGGAAACCACATACGACCAACTTTACATCTGGACGCCAAGCACTGCACTGGGGCCTGTCGAAGACCGTGATTACCCACTTGACATCTTTATAGCTGTGTGGCAGACATCCTCTTCAGCAGAGCTGGAGACTGAAATGTAGAAAGCCAAAGTGCCCCCTCAGTGCTGGTGTGGGACATCAGAGTTTTGTGTTGAAATAATTAGCCTGCTTAGCTGCCATCTGGGCCCTGGGCACACGGCGTGAGCCAGGTGCTTCATGGGTAATACCACAGAGAGACATACAGCAGATGCTCGTGGATAGAGCTGGCACAGATCTGGAATCAGCTAACCCCTCCATGAATCTGGAGTAAATCCTCAAGAGGGAGCGCAGACAAGACTGGTCTGAGGACAGTTACTCAAAGCGCAAGCGTTTAAAGGGATTTAAGCAATTATAATAATTAGTCAAGAGAAGTGCGGCGAAGTGTGCATGAAGCAAAAAAAAGTAAACTTTACGATTGTGTTCAGAATAACTCAGCAACTTTACAGCAGAAATCTATAAAAGTGCATCGTTCTGCTCATAATTGAATCTGCGATAAACCCACTTCAGTCTACATGAAGCATCACTGAAACAAACCAAATAATCAACGCTCTTATCTATGAAGAGCAGGTGCCATTTAATTAGTGCCGTGCCCCGATGCAGCTCCAAATCTGAGCAGGTTAAAACGTTGTTCTGAGCAGTTGAGGAGGCCGGTAACTTGATAAGGCCCCTGGATTTACTCGATGAGGGAGAAAGTTCCTGAGCAAGCAGCAGGCATGTGGTTGTTGTTCCCAGAGGGCTAGGAAACCGTATCTGCCCTGAAGGTGCATCCTCTTTGGTAAGCACTTCTTATCCAGGCCATCACTGCAGGCCGATAGCGGCAGGGTAATATCCAGTAACTGCAGCTTTATGTGCGATCCAATACTTGGATCAATCCTTGGGACAGGAGGATTGCCATTAACCCCTGAGATCTCTCTCTCTCTCTCTCTCTCTCTCCCCCTCTTGTTTTCAATGTGAATCCTTTCTCGTCTTCCTTTGCTGCAGCAGAAATCATGTAATCATTTTTTTTTTAAAAAAAAGGACAAATTACTAAATATATTTCTGTGTAGCTGAAGGTTCAGGGAATTCCTCACACTGTCCGTAAACATATTTCACAATAAAGCGTTTTACTTCAGAATAAAATGAATCTTGATGCTAAACATTTTACTTCTTGACCTTGTCCTGTAAAGCGTACAGAGTTAAGTCCATGTGAAACAATACATTGGTTTGTATGACTAACCATGTGTGCGTTTGAGTGTGTGTGCGTACGTGTCAAGAAAGGCACTTACAAACAGAGATGGTGTGAGCAGAGAGAGACACACAGTGGGTGTGAGACTTTGTTTGAAACTCCCAATACTTTGGGGAGCGTTGCCCCATATATTGTCCCATGTGACTTAGCAGAAGAAAAGACAGACTGAACCAAAGACACATCGCCGTCGCAGAGCGTTTCTGTCTCTCACAGAATATAAATGGATAAATAGTCGCTTCAAATTAGTTGAATGTGCACCGAGCTGCTCACACAGAAATAAAAATGATGCTTCGTGCCACAATGTGGACGTTAAACAGATCGACAGAGGCGACATTTTACAGCAAAGATTCATCAAACAAAATTCACAATGCAGATGCATGCTGTCATCCTTTTAATATTATATAAAGTTACTCTTTTTTTTTTAATGTAAGATTCAAGGTCAAAATACAGTTTTAAATTTTGAGCAATGGCAAAATTACTGTGATACAAGTTGGATAATTTCATTTATATCTTTTTCAGATTTGATTAATTAGTTCTTAAATGACTTTACTTGACAATAAGTTAATAATCACAAAAGGAAATTAAATTCTGACATATTTTTTTTTACTTCTTACATACTTTATTATATCTACTTTGGTTTAATATTTATTATAACATGCATGTTTTTTTCTCATCAAGCAACAATAAACAGATTTTTATCTGGTGAAGTAAAAGTGAAGTTTATTACTTTGTAGCAAGTAAAAGAAAAAAAAAAAAAAAAGACTAGACTTTTCCTAAAAGACAAACAGTTAAAGTGTAATTATAAGTTGGAGAAGTTTGACTTACCTTGATTGTGTCTTTGCAGGGTCAAGACCCCCGAGCTTGAACCAAGTTTCAGAGCAGGAAGGTCGAACTCATCTTCTCTTTTCCACACAAACGTCAGAGGCCACGAGGCAGCTCGCTCAGCTCGGACACATCACAGGAACAAGCGTTGCTGCACAGAGCGGCGTCCAGGCGGCCGGCAGCCGTTGTGTCGGAGGGTTGGTCAATCAGCCCAGCAGCAGAGACAAGGGGACAGGCTCACAGGGAGACGGACTGAGCCGGAGTGGGCTCTGCTCGAAGGCTTTTTCGCCTCTCCTTCCCTGAATGAAAGCAATCCCTAAGAGTGAATGGGTAATGAGAGACCGGCTCCTGAGATTTTAGCTTTCTTAATCATGTTCATAATTAATTCAAGAACATTGATAATTTCATTACATTCTTTTTGTCTTATCAATAAATGATGTGCCTGCACTTTTGGTCTTGTGTATACGGGAGAGAGGGAGCAGCCGAGGGAGAGAGAGGGACACGAGAAGTAATACTGCACTAAAAGCACAGGAGATGGAAAATGATACAAACAGGGAAGTGGTAATTATAATCTTTGACCAAGCCACTGGCAGCACAATATGAAGTCAAGTGGCTACAAATAATTAATAAGGCCTCCTGGTGTGTGTGTGTGTGTGTGTGTAAGGAACATGGGGGGAGTTAGTGTTGACAAATGTCTTTGTTGAACATTAGATCATTTCTGTTTCTGTTCTAACAACAACAAAAAATAATAATGCTTTCAACAACATGGTGTCATTTCATTGTTTCACCTTTAATTGTCACCTTTAAACAGAAGCTGTGGACGATTTTACTCTCTCAACGTCCTTCACATCCAATAAGAGCTTAGACTCAGACTCAGGTTCAGGTTTCAGGGACATTAGTGCACTGAAGCAGTTTTTCAAAGACCACTCTCCTCCTGCCCTCGTGTCCTCCTCCTACTCACATGCCCTCGTTCGGGTCAAGAAGAAAAAGAAGAAGAAGAAGAAGAAGAGGAGGAATTTAAAAAAAGAAAAAGAAAACGAGAGAATCACTGTCTGTCTTGTGGCATATATAGTTTCCAGTTATTTGGCAGCAGGAATAATGAGATAATATGCATTTTTAATAGTTCATCCTCAGAATATTCAATAACCCTTCACCTCTGCTGTTATAGATTCTTCGCTTTATCAATCGAACTTTCTGTTCAAAACCGAGCTGAAAATAGAAAGAGAAGGAGGGGATAAAAAAAGGCATGTAATGGATACGTGTTTCCTAAAAATACAGTGTGGATGATGGAGTCTGAGGAAAAGCTGTGAATCATGTGAATCACAGGCTGCAGAACAAGACGGATGATGTTAATCTGACAGTGAGTGATTGAACACACTGTCACTGGTCTAATCTGAGAGAAGAATAGTGAAGCAGGCTGTTTATTCTGATCAGACTTTAATGATTTAGAATCATTCATCTATTTCTAAACAGGTATTTAAAACAGCTCTGTGACGTGTGTGTGTGTGTGTGTGTGTTGTGGGAGTTTTTATCAATTACCATAAAGACATTGTAGATTTATCTCCTGCTTTTCATTTGTGTCTTTTTTTTGTGTGTTTGAAATCAGAGTAATTTGACCATAAGAGCAGCGCAGTTGCATTATTGCAAGGCTATTTGATTTCTGTCACTTTCTAATGGATTTCCAGCTCGTGACACACTACAATATAGATTGGTAAAGCTATATGAGGCATTAGAGATTCAAGTACTTTATGTCCTATTTATTCCTCATGTGCCACAGGCCTCATGTCTTGAGATACGACCGGCTCAACACAAGAAACCTTTAATAAAATAAAAAAGTAAAGAGGGGAAAATAGAGATTTACAGCCGGCCATTTTGACAGTAGACTTGATATAAGGTGTTCATAACAAGTTTTGCATTTTATTCCCGGTCCCCTCACACACATTTTAATCATATTTTATGTGATCTATGTATGCAGCACTCATCCTCTCTCTGTCACACAACCTCTCCAATGTGTCCCTCTTAAACAGATTGCTACAATACTTGTAATGATGGTCCTTCCCAGCTGTGCTGCAGGAGAGGGGAAGGGAGCAGCAGGCGATAGTATTACCATAATACCCGCTCCCTCCCTCCACTGTCCCAAGGGCCCATGTGGGGCTGCATGGGGATGTGGGGTAACTCTGCTGTGGAGGGGACTCAGCTCGCTGCCGGTCCTGCAGGCTGTGTGTGTATGTGTGTGTGCGTGTGTGTGTGTGACAGGGCTGAACCTGCCTGTGGGCGATGTAATAAAAGCGCCACACACTGCTGGTAGTGATGGTGGCACCGCTGCTGTAGCTGCAGAGAGGAGGGGATAAATATAAACCAGGGCCGCATCAAGGAGACGGCCCTCCAGTCAGAGCCTGACTTACATCCTAATAATTAGGCCCCTTTCCAATAAAACTGGGATTTGTAGCCGTGCATCTATTTTACTTGTGTTTGCTGCAGCAGAGGGAGCGATGCATGATCAGCTGCACGATCACCTGCAGTCTCTGGATTAAAGCTGAGACGATTTAATTTCGGTATTATTGAGAAACGATCAGCTACATTTCGTCTTGATTTACTTCATCACGTCCAAACTTTTTTGTTTTCGTCATCAGCATCTTACGGAATTTACTCATGACCTCAATTCTCCATTAAAGACGTTAAGATGAAATTATTCTGTTGAATTTGCTCTCTACTGTCTGTGATAGCAGCTAATCAATAGATGAGGCCTGCAGGTTGCAGTTGCATGTTATCTTAAACCTCTAATGTGCACCAGCTAATCTTTGAACACACTCTCTCCTCAACATCACCTCTTTCTCTCTCTGCTTTGTTCTCTTTAGCTCACATTTTCAAACACTGTTGAATATTTACTATTTGTCACTGTAAGTGACAGTCTATAATTCTGTTAATATATCAAACATTTAACATCAACATTTAAACTGTCAATTTACTTATTGTTTCCTCACAGAGGAGAAATATTTACACATTTCCAACATGTTACTTTCATTTCTACTAGAATCAAATTGGTGTTTGGCTAAAAAAACAATTCTAATAACTATAACTAAAATATTTCTATTATTAATTAACTGACTATGTCAGATCAACATCAGAAAATTGTGAGAAATGGACATAATTATTTCCCAGAGTCCAGATGTGATGTCTTCAGATATTTCTTGTGTGTTATCCATGTTTAACTATGTCTCAGTTTATTTGGTTGGTTTGTTTATTTGTTTGTTTAACAGTTTGCACCAAACCAAGCGTAGAGGCAATTTTGTTGCCATTATACTTTTTTATTTAAATAAAATTTAGTTAGTGATGACATCAGTTTAGAAAAAAGAGCTAAATCGTCACGGTGAAGAACCTGGAACCAACAAATATTTGTTGTTTTTGCTTAAAAATGCACATTAGTGAAAAATCAATGATTAAAATATTGTTGTATTTCTTTCTATTGATTCATTGATTGAATTGTTTCAGGTCTAGAAAAGCCAGAGCGAAGCAGAGATGGAGAGATGGAGCCGGAGCTGGGTGGTGGTGGTGGTGGGGGTTGCCTCGATGGGGGGTATCAGGCTAATTAAAGCAAGCATTTGTCAGAGATTAAGCCTTAAACAGAAAAGGTCATCTGAGCAGCAGAGCGCACTGTTTCGCTGCTGTGCTCTTAGGGCAGTCTAAACCTTTCCAAGCTAAATGGTAAAGATGCTATTTGCCCGAGATGGTGGGGGGGAGAGAGGGAGGGAGGTAAGGGTGAGGAGGGGGGGTTCAGATCTCGACCAGTGAAGAGACAGTGACACTCGGGTCATTGGTTCCTTCACTGTCCATTACACATGCTGGTCAAATCTGGCGATCGGTGTCATTTAGGGATGAAAAATAAGAGCTGGGACAAGATCAATAGTCGCAGTCGTCTGTAGCAGCTGTGATTAATCGACTGTCACCAATTAATGACCGGTCTGTTGCAAAGCAACGCAATCGCACAGGGACGGAGGGACTTGTTGAAAATGACTGTTTCTTTTTCATTTCAGTGTGTTATTGGTTATTTTTGGGACTGAGTTTCCCTCGTAACAAATTCACAAACCACTTCAGTTACAATTTGAAGGTTTACTGTTGCATGCTGGGAAAAATCTCTGACACACTCTTGTGCTCTTTGAAGACATTTTTGACATTGAGGAAAATCTGTAAAGCTTCAGTTTTCAGCAAAAACATTCGCAACATGTTTTTTTTTTTTTTTTTTTTTACTCCAATCATAAACGGTTCCTAAAAATATTTGCATATTTTCTTTCCAATGTGTAAAAGTATACTTTTAATAATTTCTCTTTATACAGTGACAATAAAAACTATCATAAAATAATGTATATATTACATATTCATATGTGTGTATAATACATATATATACATACATATACATACACACACACACACACACACACATATATATGTTTCAATAAAACCAATGGTGTTGTGAAATATGAGTGAGAACAAGCGTTGGTCTGTGATGCATTTAATAAACAACAAGAAGTGCTGGTGTTTTTCAGAGTGGAGATCAGTGTACAAGCTGATTTTACAGTCAGTCAATTGTAATCACATTACATCCTGAGAACATGTGCTGCTTTGAGACACGATGAAGAAAACGACATGTTGGTTTCGATATGAGTAATGGCTCTGCACGACTAAACTGTGGCGCAGATGTAATTTGAAATATTTGTAGTGGAAATTATGTTAATATTAGATCAGTCAGGATCATTATTTATAAATTACGTGTTCATCTGAGACAAAAGATTGTAAAATAGTAAAATAATGCTCTTTTTTTTTTTTTTTTTACTACTCAATATCACAATAACAAATATATTCTGTTTTAGCATTTTAGGAAAAACAGACTTATTGTTACTGACCTATAGCAATATACTGAAACCTTCTCAATGTTCATCTGCTTTAACTTTCACCGAAACTTTACTGTGAAGAGTTTTATTCGAACAACAACTATATTTGTTTACAAGCTAATTTTAACTCAAATAGAAAGCATCTGTTTGCTGCTGTATGTCTACGAGTGTAATATTTTATTTTTATTTATTTTTACTCCTTTGGAAACGTGGAATTTCTTTTTAGGAGTTTCCTTTTTAATGTATGTATATTTTTAGTATCCTAATATCTTTGTAGTTTTATAGATATTTTTTTTTTTTTTATGAATAATAATCTTGCCCATCAAACATAATGTGCATTGTTTGTCTGTATGTTGGAAAATGCATAAATGTAGTTTTAATGTTTATTAATTTAATTCTGAGTCACGAACTTGTTTGGGTCAGTCATGGTTACATCGAGGATCCAAACTAGACACAAACATTTATTGACTAATGATATAAGTCTACAGCTCCCTTACTCAATATTTCTCAAAATTAAAGCCAAATCAAATGAATACTTATATTAGCTGTAAACTGGGGATTTACACAAACACATTTAAACAGCAAACTAGATAAACAACTACATCACATGGACAGATGGACAGTTAACATACTGAAGAGACTGAATGTTTCTTTTGAGATCAGAGCATTTTAATCCACAGTCAATTGCACAGCTATTGGCAGTTTGTCATAGAAGTAGCCCATTTATAGCCTGAGACCTGCCCTATTAACGCTTATATGCTTATATTCTGAAAAATAATTTAGCTGAATTAACTAGTAGGATATAGATTTTTTTATTGTACCCATTCATTTACACATTACTACCAATGATTTACTTTGGTACTAAAATAAACTTAAAAATTCAACTTTTCTCAGGCAGGTTCTGAAGCATTTCCACATTTTCTAAGTGGTTTTAGTGACACTCATTTGTTATGTACATGAAAGATAATGAGGTCACCGTAAAGTAAAAATTAAACTGAATCTAAAAGTTTTTCTAAGTTGATTCAGTTATAGTTGACTGATTTTAACAGATATTGTTTTTCATTTAAATAGTTTAAACTCAAGTTCTACCTTAATTGGACCACTGTCACTGGCTACAATCTGTCCATTTTTGGCCTATAATTGTTTATATTCTGAAAAATAAACAAGCCGAATTAAATATTAACAAATCAAGTTTTTAATTATTCTATTAATATACAGATGTCTATCACCAATTTACTTTGGTGCTGAAATACATTTAAAAATATTACTTTTCCCAGGCAGGTTCTGAAGCACCCATGTTCTAAGTGGTTTTATTGACATTTATTTGTAATAGACATGGAAGATTATGATGTCATCTGAAATTCAAACTTACACTGATTCTAAAAATAACTGTTTTGAGTTATTAGAGTTGTTACTGACTGATTTTTTTTAAAGAAATGTGTGCATTTGGGGCACAGATAGTTTAACATGTGCAGTTATTAGTTTAATTTTAAATTGTTAAAATTCAAGTTTTACTTTTATTGAATCGCTGTCCCTGCTGCTGTTGAAACTATTGCAGCAACGATAGAAAACCCCGCTCGTATTTTCAGTAGGTTGTGGTTGTTTTGTTTTTTTCGCCTTTTTGTCCTCTCTGGCTTCCCGTAGCTGCAGCTAAGCGCGCGACTGCCGGCGGAGGGAGATTTGTTTCTCTTCAGAGACATAAGAGTCTGTGTTTTGCTGTGTTTTTACTGTAAAATCATGGCTCTCAACTATCAAACATCGACTCTTTCTCTCACTCTGCCCATCTCGTGTCAGATATGTCTCGGAAAGGTGAGTTTGTTTTAGTTTATTTTTAATTTTAAACCGTTAAACTCTGTTAAACAACGTCGCGCCGCTTAGTTACCACAACGGTTACACTCTTTGTAGTTTACGTTCGCAACCGTTGCTAATGCAAAACAAAACAAACATAAAAACTGCCCGTCCTGGATTTTTTTACACATTTAAATGGTTAATAAAACTGATGTGCACGTTTGCTTGTTTGTGTGTGCAGGTGAGACAACCGGTGATCTGCGCCAACAACCACGTGTTCTGCTCCTGCTGCATGGAGATGTGGCTAAAGAAAGCGAGTCAGTGTCCAACCTGCAGGGTGGCCATCACCGAGGAGAGCCCCTGCAGAGAGATCATCGGTGAGAGAACACACACACACACACACACACACACACACACACACACACACACACACACACACATTCAGAGACACACACACACACACACACACATTCAGAGAACACACACACACACACTGAGAACACACACACACACACTGAGGAGGAGGTGATGAGTCTTCATTCTCCTGCAGCAGGTTGTTAAAGCTGCAGGTGTATTGTTTGTAATAGAGACGCACCGATTGATTAATTCTGGGTCAGTATCGATTTATTTATTATTTACAACAAGAATTTGGCTGATAAGTGATATTTGCCAATACTAATATTAATTGTTTTATTTCTTATTTATTCCCCAGAAAAACAGAATCAATTGCAATGCATTTTCTCTATGAAACTGTTCAATAAAATCTTGAACTATTACAAGACAAAATTTGTTTAAACGCTTTAACAGATATAAACAATAGTTTGGTTTAGTTCAGTTTAACCACTGGTTGCAGGATTTATATGAAAGTAGTAAAATAAATCAACAATAGATCAAATACATAAAGTATGTTAAGTATGTTATGTTTGTTTTCTCGGCTGTTTTCTTCTAAAGATTGTGTATGTTCTGTCACATTAAGTTACATCAACATTAAAACAAGAATCTTTCTTGTTAAAGATTTTATATGAAACGCTAAGTTTGTTTGAGAGTTCAGTGTTTCTCAGGAAACTTCTCCGTTTTCCTGCTTTTGTTGCAGGTTCATTAACTGTTTTAAACATCTGACAAATACTCAGTTATTAATTATAAATTAAAGTGATAGTTTTGGTGTCTTGGAACATGCTGCCCAGTTGCTATGAGGAAACTTTAGAGTTATTTATTATAGGTAAAATTGTATTGATTTAATTAACCTGCTGGTTAATGAGCAGCCCAGTGCAATGTCTTCACATGTGCACTTTTGTCTGATAAATGCTCAAACACAGAACGATTCAGTGATTTAACATATTTAACAAAGAAACATATCAAGCCTTCAGTGGTTATTGTGTTTTCCTGCTCTGTCCTTTATTGAAACTAATCAAAATTGTAATGCACCAGTTGT
The DNA here is from genome assembly GCA_016801845.1 of Polydactylus sextarius. Lineage (NCBI taxonomy): Eukaryota > Metazoa > Chordata > Actinopteri > Polynemidae > Polydactylus > Polydactylus sextarius. The sequence continues at coordinate 19,027,063 of CM028906.1, forward strand.
CTGATGGGATTAGCATTAGAGCCACACAACATCGACAACATTTTGTGACATGTTTATTGCACATGTTGATGTTGCAGTAGTGTAATATTTGATGTATTTTGCAGCTCTAATTAACTTTTGGCTTCATTTTAACAGACAGCAGCTTGATTGTAAAGTTAAACTGGTAATTTTATATGTTCTGCAGAGCAGCTCTGTGGTGTCGACATTAATGTTTGTTGTCTTTCTGTTACCAGGAGGAACCAACGAGAGTGATAACAGTGAAAACCCTGCCATGAGGAAATGTCTCCGAAAAACCAGAGGAGAGCTGCTGTTACGGGAGTATGAGGTAGTGATTCATCATCTCTCGTTTTTCTATTTGTTTAATATGTTTTAACGTGTTTTCAGAGAAATAACAAGAAAGTTCAGACTCTGCAGCAGCTGTTCACTGATTCAGATTTTCTTTATACTTTGATAGAAGGTAGAAATCAAGTTTTATTTTAGCGTCGTAGTTCAGTTGTTATGTTGCTAAATCGTAAAAACAACATTCGAACTGCTCTGTGGTGAAACTATAACTATGAGAATGGACTGTGGTTCATTGTTAAAGCCTGTTTCCATTTTGACATAATTTCACTTCAACAGGAGGAAATCGAAGGACTCATCAGGGAAAACGAAGAACTGAAAACGAAAAATCAAAGTCTGGAGACGCAGCTGAAGACAGTGTTGGATCCCTGTAGCATCAATACGGTGCCCACAAGCGACAGGAGCGTCGACCCCGACGTCCTGGAGGAGTTGACCAACAAACTACGAGCTGCTACAGACGTTTGTGATAAAGTTCAGCAGGACATGGACAAGTTGAAGGAGGTAAACACTGATCAGATCAGTTTATGTAGATGTTTGTTGTTGCCTCGGCAGAATAATGGGCAACATCTGTAACTTTATCATCTTCAGGCAAATAAAACATTACGATCTCAAAACGTCGACCTGCTGCAGGAGAATATGAGGCTGAAAGCTGAGGTGGCGAGCAGATCTCCTCAGAAGTGAGTTTCTTTTCACCGTGATGCTGCAGGTTTTCTAAACTGGTTTTAGTTTCTTTTCAAATGAGCTTCATCAGCTAAATATAACCGATTATATTTCTGCAGGTTCGGTCGTTACACAGTCGCAGCTCTGGAGGCTAAAATCCAACAGTATGAGCGAAACTTGGATCAGTTGAGGAGAGCGTTGGAGCGCAGCGACGAGTACATCGAAGACCTGGAATTTCGGGTCAGAAAGTCTGATAAAATACGAGTCGAAACACAGGATGGATGCGGGAGCAGCAAGTCGGCGTCCGACGTTCTGACTCAGCAGCAGAAAATCAACATGATGATGAGAAGTTTGAGCGACAACGAGAGGCAGTTGATCTGCAGCAACCCAGAGGCCGAGAGTTCTGCAAGTCGCAGTTCGATCTTCATGCCGTCTGCAGATCGTAAAGAGTTTAATAAAACTGTGTCGACTGTTCAGAAGAATGACAACTCAGAAAGCAGCCCCTCGGACTTCCTGCCCACGACTCCGTCCTCTGCTTTCCGCTCCCTGACTCTGAGGAGTCCCGGCATCCGTGAGAAGAAAGTCGCATTCAAACCTGCGTCGTATCTGAGGAGGCTTGATTTTGAAGATTTTCCGAATGTTGGAAAGACTAACGCCACCGTGGAGAACCAGTTCAGCAGCATCGATAAGTTCCCCAAAGGTTTTACTCCAGAGCCGTCACAGTCTGTTTTCTGGGGCAAATGGCAGAGGTCAAACTCTGATCAACCACGTCTCAGTAAAGACACTTCAGTCACAGGATCCACGTCCACTGACGTTGCAGCAGATGATCCCGACAGTTTCCAGATGTCCAGCGAAGCCTCCATGGACGCAGCTTACCTGGATAAAATCTCAGAGCTGGACTCTATGATGCTAGACGCAGAAAGCTCCAGCAGCCGTGGGTCACAGCTCTCCCTGTCCACCTCTTCTCCACTGGACCTGGACAACACTCTGGTCCCAGAATCACAAACCTGCTCCGACGTCTCATCGAGCCACGGCGGCAATCCTGCGACACGTGATGACACCGACCACAAACTGAATGACAAAGTGGCTGCTAAAGTCTCTACAGGTGACAGTTGTTCTGCACTGGTGTCAGCTGGCAGGAGCGGCAGCCATGTTTCTGTCTGTGAAGGAGGTGCAGGACCGTCTCAGACTGAAGAACTGTCTTTTGATTTGCTGTTCGATCCTCTGGAGGAGTGTAAAGCCGGTCCATCTGGCTCTCTCAGTTCAGAAAGTAGAGACAGTGATCCCATAAAGCCTTCGTCCTCCTCATCCTCCATCAGTAAACCTGCAAACACAACAAGAGACAGACACACACTGAACAGCAGCCAACCGACCAAGAGGTCTCACAGTCCCTTCACTGTGAGCAGCCCAACGAAACTGTCAAAGCTCATGTGAAGCTTTTTACAAACTCAACCTGTGTCTTTTCTGATGAGGCTGCAGGAGGAAACACCAGCTTCATGTGGCTTCATAATAAACGTGTGAATGTAATACTGAGGTGTAACGTCCGTCTGTCAGATAGAGTCCTGTTACAGTTTAATGTCTTTCACAGGTCAAATGAGAGTCTGTCTGTGCCTTTTTTGCAGGTTTCACTCTTATGTGTTTTGTCATTTGTAGCTCGTCAATAAACATCATTTTTATGACGACACAAACCTGGAGACAAAAAAAAAAATTCAATGTAAGTTTGTTAAAGAAATAAAACAGAAATGCAACAACTCGTTTTTCTTCTTCCTGTTTCAGCTCCAGGATCCAAATATTTTGTTATGAATTTTCCACATTTTGATGTTTATTAGAAATATGGATTAATAGTATTATTTATTTACTTTAACTCACATTTGCTTCTTTTGTGCTAAGACATTAAACTAACAATTATTAATTAGCAGCAATTAACAGAGGCCACTCATGGCGTTAAAAGCCTGTTTTAGCCTATTAGAGACCTCACGCACAGTAATTCCACTGTAGCGGAAAAAAGCGCCTTATTTATTATGCAAATTTAACGATATCATGTATATTTCACATACCTCCTAATCGCTGCATGAAATTTTAATTGAGCAACCGTTGTGGTTTGAATAAATGAAGTGTTAATTCATTGGGATTAATTAATTTAGGTAAAGACTGTGTACAGGGTGACGCTGGTGTATTAAATCAATTTGTTTAGTGCTCATCTGGCGGTGATGGGCTTCATTACGCACGAGGGTTAAGACGAGAAGGCCAAGAAGTGGAGAGCCAGCTACATCCAAATATTAATCAAAGAGAGGCAGAGGAATAAGAAAATATAAATGTAACATCTAGATATAGATTTGTGTTTACACTGAACATATTGACATATTTCCTCCAAATAATTCCCCAAGAAAACAATTTCCTCAAATCAGATGCATGAAGTCCAGTGAAACAAGAATAAACGGCCTCTAAGTTTAAAAAAAAAAAAAAAAGGCCCGAAAACATCCAGCTTCGTAGATGGAGTGAGCCCTTAAAATAAAATAAAATAAAAAAATGCAGGCGTCTAGTCTCCAGATGTTACCGCCTGCCCTGTGAGCAGTTTTTATTTGTCAGCCTGTTCACTGTTCTGGCAGTTTATGTCTCGCGAGAGCAGCCGAGCAGGGGCTTGACGAGATCTGAGGCGCTCAGGTGTAAGAGGCTCTCTCATCCCCCAGCAGTGGGAAACAGTAGACAGATAAGTGCGTCTGAGAGACTGCAGGCATCTCTGTGATCTCCGGGCTCAAGGCTGCGCTCGGGCGCACACACAGCGGAAAACTGCACTGCATCATTACTGGAGAGGGGAAAAAAGGATCACTGTGTATCTATGACTATTTTTCAGCTCTTGCAGCTTCTTCTTCTTCTTCCTCCTCTCCTTCTTCTTTTTCTTTCCCGTGCACTTTAATTGGAGAAGCTCGCCAAGATGATGTCCATGAACAGCAAACAACCGCACTTCGCCATGCATCCGTCTCTACCCGAGCACAAGTACACCACCCTGCACTCCAGCTCGGAGGCGATAAGAAGAGCGTGTCTACCAACTCCACAGGTAAATTATCTCCAACAAAAAACTTCCACTTTGTCCTTTGTTTCTTGTTCTGTTCGTGCATGTGAAGCTGAACAGTGTCTGTGCGTAATAATAACAAGAGCTGCTCCAAGGCACATTCAGCCAAAGACGCGCACTTAATGTTTTTTTCATGTGTTCCTCGGATATCACTCTGTGATCTTTTTGAAAGCATGCTCTAGCAAAAAAAAAAAAAAAAAAAAAAAAAAAAAGACTTTTCTGTTTTTGTATTAATTTTTATGACTCGTCGCTTGTGAAGAGAAACTCCGTCTGTTTCCAAAAGTCCCGACTGACACATTTATTTATGTTTTTTTCTCTTCGTTTTCTTCTCCATTTCTTCGCCACCCTTCATCCTCCCACCCTCTTCCTTTTATTATTATTACTATTCTATTTCATTTTTTCATTTTCTTAATTTCCACTACAGCAGCTACAGAGTAACATCTTTGCGAGCCTGGATGAGACGCTGCTGGCCCGCGCGGAGGCTTTGGCGGCCGTGGACATCGCCGTGTCCCAGGGCAAGACACATCCGTTCAAGCCCGACGCCACGTACCACACGATGAGCACCGTCCCCTGCTCGTCGACGTCCACCGTGCCGCTGGCTCACCACCACCACCACCATCACCACCACCACCACCAGAACCTGGAGCCGCCGGACATAATGGACCACATCAGCTCTCCGTCTCTCACCCTCATGTCCAGCGCGCACGACGGGGCCGGCGGAGGAGGCGGCGGAGGCGGTGGAGGCGGCGGCGGAGGACTCATCTCCACCTCCTCCGGACACCCGCACTCTCACATGCACGGCTTGAGTCACCTCTCCCACCAGGCTATGAGCATGAACTCGCCTCTAACCCATCACGGGCTCTTACCGGGCCACCACGGCGGGAGCCAAGGCGGCCCCGGGCTCACTAACACCGGACTCCCCTCAATCAATGACTCGGACACGGACCCAAGGGAGCTGGAAGCTTTCGCTGAGCGCTTCAAGCAGCGCAGGATCAAGCTGGGGGTGACCCAGGCGGACGTGGGCAGCGCGTTGGCTAATCTCAAAATCCCTGGCGTGGGATCTCTGAGCCAAAGTACAATTTGTCGATTCGAGTCGTTAACTCTGTCCCACAACAACATGATTGCGCTCAAACCTATTCTCCAGGCCTGGCTGGAGGAGGCCGAGGGAGCCCAGAGGGAGAAAATGAGCAAACCTGACATTTTCAACGGAGGTGAAAAGAAACGCAAGAGGACGTCGATAGCGGCTCCAGAGAAGAGATCTTTGGAGGCGTACTTCGCCGTTCAACCTCGACCTTCGTCTGAGAAAATAGCAGCTATCGCTGAAAAGTTGGACCTGAAAAAAAATGTGGTGCGAGTGTGGTTTTGTAACCAAAGACAGAAGCAGAAGAGGTTGAAATTTTCCGCTGCTCACTGATGAGCAAAGAAAAAAAATAAACAAAATTAAAAAAAAGAACAACAACAAAACAGAAACTTAGAAAAAAACTAAACTAAAAGTTGTGTGACTGAATTTGGGGACCAAGGGACACTGAGACATTGAGACACTGAGACACCATTTTCAGTCTTTTGTCTCCAGCGGTTTTACGCGTTGGTGCACAATGGGCTTCTTTAGATTCCCATTTTACGAGGCTTCATATATCTTGTTTATTTTCACGTTATCGGTGAATGTGAAGTATGCAAACGACAGATTACAACACAGTTTTTCTTGCTCAGTTGTTTAACGGGGGGATTTTTTGCCTTTTGAAACATGTGGACAGAGGTAATTTGCTTGATAATATAGAGAGTTATTTTCTCCTACTAGGCCTATTATTTGAAGTATAGCCATTTACGAATTACCTCATTGATTGTTGAACTGTGTTTTATTTATTTATTTATTTATTTTTTAATTTATTTTGTTTGTTTGACTATTTTTTGTCGTTGTTGTTCTAGGATAATTCATACATCTGTTCATTTCCTCCATCTGTTCCTTTCGTTTCTGTTTGGAGGCTGCTATCAACTCAGATTTAGTTGCAAACTTTTATGGCTGACGAGGAAGAGAAAAAGAATAAAATGAAAGAATAATTTAGGCCTGCATGAAATCTTAATTCACGGGCAGTAATTTAGCCTCTGTAGGCTGTCACATCTATAGATATATTTATTTTAAATTTGCACACACACAAAAAAAGACCCTTTAATGGTTTTTTGTATGTACAGACTTCACTTTACCACTCATCAGAGGTGAGCTCTTGTCTTTTTTTCTTCTTCTTCTGGGAAATAAATTAAATTAAATTATTAAAGGGTCTATTAACATTATTGGCTTTACAAAAAAGACAAAAAGTTTCAAACTCATTCAGAAAGCACGAAAAGCTGAATTATTTTTCTTTCATTTTTTTTCTTTCTTTTTGTTATTGTTGTTGTTGCAGTGCAAACACTCTATGCATTGGATAAAACACTCAGTGCGCACAAGTAGAGCTGTCTGCTGATAAGCCCTTATGTTGTTGGATGGTGTAAGTCACTGTTAAAATGCCTGTTTTCACATGAAGATCACCACGTTGTTTGTCGTGTTATAATTGTTGACGGGGAAAAAAAACAAAACAAAAACAAAAACAAAACAAAACACGTTGTGTAAGTAAAAAAAAAAAAAAAAAAAAGTAAAAAAAATAAGAAAAAAGAGGAAAGATTTTACTTTGTGCACAAGTATGTTTACAAAAACTGCGGCGACATGTGCATCACGGAGAAGAAACGTCCCCCACCGTCCCCCCACCCCTCCTCCTCCTCCCCCCTCACAACTTCTCCACTCTCCTCTCTCTGTTGTCTCTTACTTTCATTGGTACTGTTCATCCTGTAAAGCCAAAATCCAACAGGGAGGTGTGTTCCAGCAAATCTTCTAATAAACTGAAGAAAGAAAAACATGCTGCTTTTTATTCTCTCTCTCTCTCTCTCTGATGGTGATTTGACCTTCGTTGAAAAACTGAGATGGTATTAATGTGGACATTGTTTCATTTTAGAGAAAAAAAATTAATTCAAAATCAAAATATCAATCAATCCAATCAAAATAACAGTTAGATCTCTCTCTCTCTCATATATATATATATATATATATATATATATATATATATATATATATATATATATATATATATATATGTAAAACTGTCAACGAAATTAAAGACTGTCATTGATTTTAAATTATTCTTTAAATATTAATAATGAATTTAATAATTTATTACAACAAATAATATTAATAATGATAATAATCTAAAACCTTGTGAAATGTACAAAACAGAATGTTCGATTTATTCTAATATCTATATATAATTAAACAGTGATTAAATAGGTTTTAAATGTTGTTAAATGTCTTAATTACAAACCAAACGACAATTATAGATAAAGTTACCACCGTTGACTGGACAGAAACAGGCCTCATAATCTAATAATAATTAATAATTTAGTTTCACAGCAGAGCCACAATAATTCAACACTAAAATTATAAACCAGGGAGACAAAGAAATAAAAGAAAGTTGATAGACTTCTTTTTTATATTTTCTGAGTCACTACTGTAACCTTTAACCCCTGGATTTTTCGATTTCTATATATTTTTCTTATTTATTTTTTTCTAACATTTTTTTTGGAGGGGTTTCCTCTGCATTTACAAAAAATGAATTTTTTAAAAGCAGCTAATACAATATTAATCACGATTTGCTGATATAAAATGCAATATTTCCAGACAGCTATTGGGGCTCAGAGAGAGAGAGAGAGGAAGAAGAAACAGAGCTGCTCTTTATTCTGCATCAGTTTCATTTTAGCTTTTGTTCTTCACGGACTGAACCAGTGTTAACGTGAGTAAAATTATATTTATATATATATTTAAATATGATGATTTTAATCACTTTTGTTTACGTATTAAGGTTGTAATATTCTTACATTAATCTTTAGGAGCATACAGATTGTTTATTGAGACTAAAACTTTCACCAAAATATTTTATCTTATTTTGAAATATTGTATTTTATGTCAGAGGAAATCTATCTATCTATCTATCTATCTATCTGATCACTTCAAAGTTTCCACGGAGCTAAACACACCACACGCGCCACATGGCGATAATTTCAGCACCACGAACAGTTCCACCAGCTCGTGCTCCTGCACCTCCACCAGCTCGTGCTCCATGGCTCGAGCTCCGTCGGCCAGGATTGAAGAGTAATGCATTATTGAAAGCCTATATCAAACAGCTCTGGGGTGCTGTCTCTCTGCGCAGGGGCGCTTGGATGAAGTCGGACTGTCTGCCTGCACAATAGCCTCTAATATGTTAATGGCCGTAGGGGAAGCCTGAGGAACCGTCCCCAGCTGCCTCGCCTTCCATATGTCAGCCCGTTACGACACAGGCCGCTATTAATCAGGACGATATTTCATCAGGAACTTCACCGATATCATAACCTCTGAAAGCTGCGTCGATACAGGAGCCTGCTGCTGACCCCAGAGGGCCACGTGATCCCTAAATATATGATTATTATTATTATCATTATTATTATTATTATTATTATTATTATTATTATTATTATCATTATTATTATTACGTAATCGAATTAATGAGCTTCCTCTTCCCCCATTCGTGCACGTGCAGGCCGCGGATGGATTAATCACCAGAGGATCTCATAACTTAATTCCTTCAGGCTACAAGTCGAGGGAGTAATTAATCTATACCGTGGATGTAAATAAAAGGAAATTGGATTCCTGACAGACGAGATGAGAGAGTCTGTGACACTACGTCGCCAAATAATGATTCCATTGCACGCGATGGAAACGCAAGGCGGTTAGATTTACGAGCGCACTACTTTTTCTTAATTTTAAGCGGAAGGGAGTGGGCCTGTGTTCCTAATCGCAGCTGGTTAAGATGGATTAGATCATTAGAGTTGAAAGAAACTACTTGGTTTTATTCAAATCGACCCATGTCCTTGTTTCTGACACTTCTTCTAAGAAAGAAAGAAAAAAAGAATAAAATAAAAATAAGAACTCCCACCGAGGGCTCCGTTGATCTAACAATGCGCAGGGAGATTTGGCCTTTGGACGGAAATGTCAAACCGTGGATGTGGAGGGGTAGATCCCCCAGATCTGCACTCATTTCCCACTTATATTTGCTCAGTAATCCGCGGTGGCAGCTCTCCACCGCCCGGGACCCGGTTTGAGAGGCGGTGCTGTTGACACAGGGGTATATTTCAATCACAGAGGGTTCAGAGTCAGACGAACAACTTATTTGTCTAATAAATCCGTCATTTAGTAAGAAAAATATTTGATCTTGAGGGGCTGACCTCTTGCCATGTAGCTACTGACAGATAAAAATGGCTGTGTAGCCTGTATATGCAGGTAGTCTGCATATAAAACAGCCACCAAATGGATTCATATCTATATGTGACACAACCAAACACATCAAAGTCAACCAGCAAAACATCTACTTATTGAACCATTTGTTAACAAAAATACAGACAGAAAACACCAGAAAGTTTTGGAGGATGAAGTAAAAATATTCCCTACTTTTTCCCTCACTCCAATCGTTTGGTTTTAGTTCAAAAATTAAAACAATTAAACAGATTTTTGGACACTGGTACACTTCCTGATAATAAAAACAAATAAAATGAGACATTTTCATCCAAATTTAGTCAAAATCTGTTGAATCCCTAATTGATATTTTGGGATTTTTTATGGAATTTCATTAAAATAGTTGATCATCCTCCATAAAGATGTTTATTTCTAACAGTGTTACTGTCCAAATTCACCATCTGCTGCACATTTCTCTTCAGCCTTTTATTTGTTTTTTTTTTATTTCTGTTCATGATGCATCGATTACAAATAAAAACATGAAACTTCTCGATGAGAAAACTCTTTTTTTCAGGTTGTTTAAACGATCTGAAAACCTCTGATTATTAAGTATCACTTAGATGTAAAAACTTAATGTTCTGATTGTTATAATGTTTCCATCAGGTACAAGCTTCAGGTTGAAACCAGCGAGGATCACACCTGATGTTTATTTAATCCTCATCTGTCTGTAAACTCTGGACATAAATCGTAAAACCATATTTTCAACATGGCTCTGACACTATTTGATAAAAGTTTCGAGCTAAAACATCAAAACACTCATCAATGTCTCCGACCCGTTAGGTCTCCAGATGTTTCACCTCGTTCAAGAAATTATGTCTTTGCCAACTAAATGTCACTTTATGCAAAATCTGCCTTATTCCCTAAATGTCATTTATTTCCCAAGTCCTGGCTGTTAAGAGCCTTCATGGCCCCGGGGCTTGGTGGGGGGTGGTGGGTGCGGTGGGGGGATGATCTTTGAACCCGAGTATTGAACCTATTGCCTTCACGTGCTGCAGAAACAAGGACACGTGGTGAAGAGACGCAACAACAAGAGGAAACAACTAATCACAAACGAGGAGATGGTGTAAAGTCAAGAGAAGGAGATGAGGATTTTATGATGATGATTTGATCACATGTAAAAAAAAGATACATTACTTTCACAATTATTGATCTGTATATATGTTGATCTTAAAATTAGACTGACATTTAGTGCCAATAAAGTTAGAAGTTCTTTTAAATGAAGCTCAAGTTGTTCGGGTTTTGTTCTGCTCTGCTGGAATGGTCGACTACGTACCTGGACAAAAAACAGATCAGGAGGCGGTTTCACCACCGACCTTTTCTCAAGACGAATGTTTAGACTTTGTGTTTGTTATGAAGTTTTAAAGTCAAAGTTTCAAACAAATATGAGCTTAAACTCGTTGAGCAACATTTTAATTAATCTTTTATCTGTTTAATTGATGATTATTGGTCATTTCCTCCACTCTCCCACTGGTTAACTGCTTCATATTCATATAAACTTTAAAGTTGAAAGATTATTTACAAATAAAGAGATGAAATAAAGAGATGAAATCATATCAAACAGTTTTTCAGGGTGTTTTTTTTTTTTTTTTACTGCTGATCCATCTCAAGATGATGTTTCTCCACATGTCTTCACCAGCCGTTTTGTTTTTGCTAAATGTTGTGTCTGTTTCTATTCTAATGATTCTCCTGCTACATCTCCACAGACTAAATGAATCTTCTTTAGTTTTTTTAATAACAACACACGAGCTGTGTAACATCGTTCAGGACCTGTGAGGGTATTTCACGTGGCTGAGAAGGGCCAGAGCCCCCCATCAACCTCCACCCTGCCTCCACCATCTCCACCTCCATCACTAGATATTGAATATCTTCCTCTGTACACATGGACTTCGATAATGAGGAGAGTGTGGGCCACCGTTTGCCCGCCGCCCCGCCATCAAATATTCATCACTGTTGATTAAACAGCCGGCAGCTGCCGATCGGCCGGGTGTCAAATTTGTATCCAGCTTTACCTCTGAACACACACACACACACACACTCAGGATAAAAACAGTGAAACTGGACTGAAATCAGCTATGACAATAAAACAACAGAGGCCGGAGCTGTTTTATCACTTATACACTTATACTGTTAAAACCTGGGCGGGTTTAAACAGACAGTGATGTTTTCATCCCGAGACCAACGGCCACAATGACACAGAGAGAGAGAGAGAGAGAGAGAGGCAGAGGTAGAGAGACACAGGGAGGTAGAGGTAGAGAGGGAGGGAGGTTACTGTGAGGCACTGTAAATATTTTATGAGTTGTTGGAGTCAAGAGGAAAGAAGGAAAAGACTCAGGACCAGGAAGGTTGGTTCAACTCATTTGCTGAACTCAGACTGAGAAGAAACACACACACACACACACACACACACACACACATACACATATACACACACACACACACCTAAAACTATAACTCACACACACAGATACATCCTTGAATGTCAGTGACAAAGCAAACACAACCACAATTTATTTGTCATTTTCCATTTAAAAAAATCCTTATCTAATCCAACTCGCCCTCATCTCCCTCCCTCCCTCTGCAGATGTAAACTCCACTGCATCATTTCAAAGTCCCACTGCTCATTTAGCAAAACAACACAAGTCTAATTGGATGATTGATGGCACTTTGATTTTTCTTTTGTTTTGTTCCCATGACAGAAGAAAAACACAAAATCACATTTTTCTTTCTCCCTCCTGTTTTTGTAGACAAACATGTAAACAAATCACAATTGAACTTTACTTTGCAACATATGCTGATACTAAATTCATCATGATAAACCCTGAGACTTGATACTAACCCAAACTGACAATTATTATACAAATAATTTGTAATTAATACGTTTTTTGAGATGTGCGGTTGGTAAAGTGTAAGAAATTGGCAAAAAAATTGCCCAAAACCTTCTAGAGATTAAGTTTAAGATGATATAGAGGCGATTGAAAAAAGCAAATAAATATAAATGAATAGATATAGATAGATTAATGAATCAATTATTCAGGTGTAAAAATGGTTGCTGTTTAATTTTTCTTTTGCTTGATGACCACATCTTATGCCTCAGTCTAAAGTCGATGCTAATTTTCTCAAAGAAAAAAAAATTGTCATTAAAACTTTAAATTTTCAATCTTTGAAAAACAAAAGATAAACTTCTGTAATTTATCCTTAAAGCATCTTCCACATGCACGTGTCTGTAAATATGAAAGATGAATAGTAGTGATAGTAAAAAATTGTTCTTTAAAGATTAGAAAATGAACTTATATTTTCATGATCAACTAATTTCTGATGAATTAAGCTGTGTGATGTGATTTTTAGTCCAAAAAATAACATAAAATTTAGTTTGGCATGATGTAGAAGAGAGAAAAAAAAGATTAATCAAGATTAATTTATTCACTTCTGAACAATTGCCATTAAATGTTCTGTTGCTTCATAGTTTCATCTTTAAATCCTAAAACCTCATCTTAAGCCCTGGTCTGACTTCAGTTCCTTAAAGACCTAAAATCTTACACCAAATGTAAATTTCTATATTTTATTCTTAAACTGTCTTCCAAACGAGTTTGGAGGATGATTTGTGGAGTGTGTTTATGATCCCCCTGAATTATCAGACAGTTTTCAGCAGTGAGAGGAAACAAGTGTCTGAGCAAGACAAAAGGGGAGCTCATCTTACTGGCCATTGATCGTCTCTCTGTGATCATATTAGCCTCTTGTTACTCAGACTGGAATATCATCCTCAAGATCCTCTTACTGGAATATCCAACTCATGACACAGCTGTTAAATCAGCACCTCAACCCGACTGTGACCAGTCAACAGCCGACACACCATAAAAATGACGAGAGGTCCACCCCTCTAAAGAAAAGAAGAAAAACCTTGTGTTTATGTCTGTGAAGCAGCGACACTCAACTCATCTTCAGCTTTAGAGTTTAACAGGATAGAAACAAGCAGGTACAAGTTCAATTTTTTATCCTCAAGGGCTTCAGAGAGATAACAGGAGAGAGAGTCTGATCCAGACCTGGACAGTCTCAACTGCTGCTGCTGCACATCATCACTTCACTGTTACTATAATATACAGAGTTTTAATCATGTTCAGGCCCAGGAGATGCCCAGTGAGTGCCTGCAGGTTCCCGTGTAAACTGCAGCCGCTCTGACACTTTTCATCAATACCACATGTTCTGACATTGATTGTTGTGTCCTCAGCGTCGCCACTTCACACCTCGCAGGTCGCAACGTGTGAAACCAGCTCTGCTCTTTATTACTCCGGAGACCTCATCGGCTCCTCAGAAGACTGACAGCTTTGACAGCTGCAGCTGGAGTCGACTTTGACAAAGTCCTGATTAGCCTGTCACTCCGAATGGACCCAAGCTACAAACTATGTAAAATTCATCCACTGACTCCCTGAGAGGCAGAGAGACAGCGGCACCTCGTCCACATGGAGAAATTCACATGACTAATTATACCACAGTAATTACACGCCAGTTTATTAATTAAAAAGACGTAATTATCCAGTGAATTAACTATCGGTTTGTCCTACAAACCTCCACCTTTAAGTTCATGACGATTTTCCGGCAAAAATCAGAGATTAAGACGATGAAAAGAGCACACATCTGGATTTTTAACATCTGTCCATGGACATGGATGAATTCATTAGCAATAAAACAGTTTATAAGTCTCTGACAAAGCAAATATCTTAATTAGTTCAATGCACAGATTAATTACATGAACTGAACCTGCATTTCTGATTTGAACATTAAAGCAGGATTTACTACCAAGGAGTTATAAAGTGATTAACACCAAAATAAAGAAGGAAAAACATATTTGTACTGTTGCCGGTCAAAACAAATACCTTCACACACTGAATTAACCTTTATATATGTGAATGAATGAACATCCCTGGCATCTGTTTGTTCATTCATTCATCAGTTCACTCGTTCATTGTTCATGGATCCTAAGAATAGCATGAACTTCAACACATCCTTCACCTCAAACCTCAGTAGACCAGACTACTGTTGATACCTCCTCTAATTACCATGATTGACTGTTGTGCAATATTATCTGTCTGGGTCTCCCCCTCCCCCCCATTTGCCTCACACCGACACCCTACAAGTCACCCTGTCCCACGCAGTCCGGATCCAAATATCACCAACTTATTGACCATCGCGACGAATGGTGAGGATGGCGGAGGTGGGTGGGGGTGGGGGAGTGAGGAGATAAAGTGAACCACTGAATAATTCAAAATGAAAACACAGAGGAAATTGATCATGAGGCTGAAAAATCTGATATTAACAGCAAATTACACTATAATGTTCAGTGTGTGCATGTGGCAGAGAGACAGTTACCGTGGTCACTAATTTAACACCTGTCATTTGGATCAAACTCTCTCCGCCTGTGTGTGTCTGTGTGAACTCACTTGTCTTTTATTTTACGACTTTTAAAATAACCGTCTGCACAGAAGTGTAATGTTCTCGACACTTAAGAGTTGCTAAGTAATTAGCGCTACATTGGATTTATAATTGGCTGCTATCATGGGCCTTTATTGGTCAATTACCCACTCAAATCAAGTGACTCAGCCAAATGTAACAGTCTTATTATTACTCAATTAAAACAAATGCTCTCCGTGGTAGGGAGGGGGGGCAAGGATGGAGGAGGAGGGATGAAGAGGGGGTGTCAGGATTCCCAGTATATCGTCAGGTAATTAATATTTTCATTAACTCGCTCTGTGTTGAGCTGCGACCTGCCTCTGATCATTTCATTTCCCCTCCATGGGTTCGATACTGAAGCGGCTCCATAATTAGTTTGATTTATATCTGCCCCCTGTAATGAAGGAGACCTCTTTCTCTCTCTGGTTCCTCTGCTTCTTCGTTTTCCTCACCGAGCTGCTGCTGCTGCTGCTGCTGCTGCTGCTCACTTTCTTCTAATGTCCAATAAATACGCTGGGCTGTACTCCATGGAAAGGAATAGGCCTCTGTGTATTGAGACAGCTCATGAACAAGAAACAGACATGCTTTATGAAAAATTCACACCAGGATCTTTGAGGGATGGAGTAAGGGCCTTACGTTGTAACACAGCAAGGAAACACAGCTTATTAAAGATTGAAACATACATACATGACTCTTTTCTTTCTCTACACTGAAAATCTTCAAACTGGAGAAAAAAAAACCCTAAAAAAAAAACCTCAGGGATTAAGAGAAATGTAGAGAAAGAAGAGAAGATATCGAAGCCTCAGGAGGAGCTGATGTGTGTTAATAAGGAAATAAATCTATATTTAAACTGAAGGTAACTTAATCTCTGTTAATATTTTGGATAAACACAGACCTCAGGTCAGTTAATGAAGCTGTTATAGGTGTATATTTCTACTGTGTAATGTAATGTATATGATGCAATCTTTTCCAACGCTACAGGGAACCTCAGCAGTGCACATGAATGATTTCAGCATTAATAATGCTCCATTGATTATTGTTGTGCTGTTTAAAGGTGAATGGTGAAGCTTTGAGAGCAGCAGCAGCAGCAGAAGAACAGGCCTCATTTACATTTTTGGAAAGTGCACCTTATCCCCGCGGGGCTCCTCCTATCGTTTTCAGTCGATACCGTCTCTGAACTTTCTTTGTTGTGGAGGAGTCACTGCTCCTTTTGCACACATGCTCACATTACAGCTTAATATATTTATTTTTTACAGCTTGTGTGTTAATGAAATCCCAGGTTTGAATCAATAAATATGTTGTATATAGCTGCTGTGCTGAGCTGGAATATAAAAATAAAAATAAAAATCCAATTTAATAACAGTTTTTCTGCAGCAGATCATGTTTGCACGTTCGGTTCGGTTTGATAATCCATCAACGTTCAAGGTTAGTTTCCTTCAATTCAGGCCGACGCTGGGATTTTTCTGCTGATCACATTATTCACAGACATGATTGGACTGTAACAACCTCCCTGCAGGCGTCTCTGCATTAAGGTGATCGCAGTTGCGTGATTTTTTTCTTTTTTTTCTTTTTGTTCCCGTATAAACGTAAGAACTTGATTTGTCTTTAACTTTCAGTCACAGATCTATGATGATATTATTTCAACCTTTATCACAGTATCTTCTTCATGAATGAGCCTTGCTTCTCCTACAGGATGAGATGTGCATTTCAAGCTTTTCCCTTTATGTTGTTTTGATGCTCTGTGTGCGATCGATAACGCACCAACCAAACATTTGATAAAAGGCAATGACAGGAAATACTACGTGTTCTCTTCCCAGGTTTCATAAGAGCCGAAGTGAAGCTGCTGGAAACATAAAGATAATCTTCAGTGCCACATAAAAAGGAGCCAAATTAGCTAGCTAGCCAGACTGTCCATCTCAGCATCTCTCAGGCACATTTAGCAAAGCATTGAATGCAGCTCTTTCTACCATTTCCCCTTACTCAATTATTGATGGTAATTATCATGGCGTGCTTAGTCTGCACCATAACAATATATTCTTAACAAGAAGCAAGTCAGTGGGCATTCTCTCAAATTATCTTTTATTTCTTTTGGGATACTCTTTTTCTCTTTTTCTTTCTTTCTTTCTTTCTTGACTGAAAACTCAGATCCTGATAATTTATGTGGTGACAAATTCACCAGAACTGATGTGGCACATTTAATGACTGATTCTGAATGTGTTTATAATAATAAATTGATTTTAAAATGATTACAACAGCTGTCAAAGTAAATTATTGCCAACATTAATTGTGTTTCCCCATCAGACTTTTACATATAAATATATGTTTTGTTTTGTTTTTTTTTCCCCCAACTAACACAAGGTGAGATGGCAAAACTGGTTCACGGTAAAATAAAATACTCCACCACCAGGATTTATAGCTGTGCACCAACAGGCTGTGGCTATGTGTAACATTACCACACATCAGAATAAAAACAAGAAAGACTGCCAAAAACTGCCAAGGTGCAGAACATGTCACCCAACAAGCATCATGTCCCATGTATGTAAAATCACAGTGTGCCACACATGTAAACAGCCAAAAGTGACAAAAACTAAACAGCTTTCTCCGTCCTGATTATGACCTCGGCCTTTTCTGTCCTCTATTTCCCCTTCCATTTTGGTGGAAGGCCCTAGCTTGCCGTCTTCCAGCGCCGCAGGGCATGGAGCTAGCCGGCGGTGAGTTTCCATCAATTAGTGCACCCCTGCGGCCTCGTGGCAGAACCCACCTTTGACTGCACAGAGATATTGATTAGTTCAGCTGCACTGTCAGGTCTGGAGTGAGCAGGGCCGGGTGATCCAAGGCCTTCACCGGAGACAAGATCATGTCGAGTTTCTGACACATGTAAGCACCATGCGTGTGTGTGCGTGTGTGAGCGTGCGTACACACACGCAAACACACACACCACACCAACAAGCACATTGGCCTGTGTACACACATACAAATGCAATGAAATGCTGCTCTCTCAGATGACTGCAAGGTGAGAGAGAGGGAAGATAAGAGGAGAAGTCCACAAGAGTGGCTTGTCAGGAGAGTGACGGCTGAGAACTGACAAGAGCTTGTTAGTTTTTTTCTCATCCTAGTTGAGTTTCTGTGAAAACAACGAGCTGGATAGCCTCTAGACTCACAGAGAGATGGGATATCACAAGTAAAAACATATATATATATACACACACATATATATATATATATATATATATATATATATATATATATATATATATAAAAGAGCATCATCTGAACAGAAACAACAGAAACAACACTGTGTTTATTTTACATGAACTGCTGCATCTTGAAAACATAAAAGTGTCGGCGATGTACGACGGCAAATAAAAGGCAAGAAACATTTTTTACTAATGCAACATAACAAGCTGCAGCTTTTTTATCTTAATGCCAAAAAAAAAAAAAAACGGCTTCCACTGATATCAACGCACATCATGAAGCCATCGTCGTCGGTGAAACTGAACGTGCTCTTTCTGTGTTTCAGTCTGATTCTTATGTGTTCGCTGTTCGAACACCAACAAAAACTGTGTCTTCTCAAGAGTTTTTACACTGATGCAATCAATGGTAACTCCACAGGTGCTCACTGGAGGAGAAAAACACTAGATTTGACTGCTTTTTTTTGTTTTTTTTTTGGATGAATATCCTTCAGATATAACACCTCTGCTGAAATAACCCGAAGGCCACTTTCCACTAAAATTTATACTCAGTTTATTGACAGACAACAACACGACTCTGAGAACGAGAACAGTCGAGTTCGCTCACGCTTCCATACATAGATGTTGCAACTTGAAATGTTGGGTTGTTGTTTAAATCGGCAAACACCAGAATGACAGAACATCTAAATATGCAGGTTGTTCTGTCTGTGACTCGACAGAGTCGCTGAGGATCAACTAGAGGTAAAAAGCAAGAAAACACAACAAAAATGTACAATAGTTACAATCTATATTAACACATTTACATGATTAAAAGAGTAATTGTTTTTAATTGTCATTCCTGAGGTATGAATCAAATTGTTGTAATCACTTAGCATTAGCATTAGCATCATTTTCTGATGAAACAATGAGCAGATCAACCGAGAATGAAAATAACCTTTTAAGGAACCGTGTCCAGGAGTAAAAAATCTTGACAAAGAGTAAAGGGGGAAACTGTTTTCATGTGTCAACATGTGTCTTTCTGCAGCGACGTCATTGTGCCGTTAGAAGGTTGTTCTGTCTGTTACCTACAAACATACAGCAAGAAAAAAACAACAACCAGACACATATAGATAAAATAGGTATAAAACTGTTCAAAAGAGATGATTCATTCTCTTACAAAAACCTACAAAAGTTACAATCTATATTAAAACATTTATGTGATTAAAAGATTAATCTTATATTAAATTTCTCAAGTTAACGAGAACTGTTGTAAGGATTTGTTGTGGGTTTTTTCTTTTGGTAAAATTAATACTTGTGGTATCCGGGCTCTTGGTGAATAAAACAAGACATTTATCGACGTCTCTTGTGCTTCAGGACTTTGTGATCATGTGATTAGCATCATTTTCTGACCAAACAACAAGGAGATCAACTGAGAACGAAAATAGCTGCAACACAAAACTACCAGTCGTAAAAGGAAAAAAAAAAATCTTGATGAAGAAGAAAAAGGAAACGCTTTTTACACTAAAATGAAGCGTATCTGTAAAGGAAATGTAGCGGATCAGTGCTGAGAAGCAGCAACTACGATTTGTTGAACTGCTTCAAAAACCTGACGATAAAAAAACACCGGTTTGTGAGCGTTGTCTGCCCTCAGCTTCACTTTTCTCCATGTTTTTTTCTTTTCTTTTCTACAGCAGGACAGAAACAGTAATATGCATAACCTCCCCTTTAACTCACCAATGGCCCGGAGCAAACAAGAGGATGTTCAGAGTGAATCAGGATTAAATGTTGTGCTGCATCTGCAGTTCGTGCGTCTCAGAAGTTAATCAGTGTGAAACTAAAAGGGGATGTGCAGCCTCCTGCACCAAACAGAGGATGATGAGCTCACGACTTCCTCTCGACTTTAACCAGGCAGAAAAAAAAAAAAGAAGAAAAAAGTTGAACCCCCCTCCCGCAGCTCCGTTCCCTCTGTTGGTTAAATAAGCCGTTTCACCTTCGTTTCATCCTCGTCGCTCGGCTCACACGAGCTGTCAGCCCATTACGCTGAGACGTGGAGGTTACTGAGGTTCATCTGAGGAGGCTTCTCGTGCTTCGCGTCATTCAGCTTTTGCGCAACACATATTAAAAAACACGGAGCCCGTTCAGAGACGTTCAATGGGGATTTCTCAAACTCTTTGGTGTCCCACGTTAAAACTGATTTATAAGCTTTGATAAAACACCAGTTCACTGCCATCTCACATCTTATGATTCTAGTTCCAGATTCACAACCACTTTGAGAGGATTTATCAGCTGTGAAGCTTCACAGTCAGAAGTTTCTGGGTCCAAACCTGCCAAACAATCATCCTCCTTCCTGCAGGTTCTTTATTTTCCTCTACACTCACTGTTGACTCTAAACTGCCCGTAGGAGCGAACGGTTGTTTGTCTCTTCATGTCAAAAAGATTCAGAGTGTATCTGATGAACGGACGGACGGATTAGCAGGTGAGCTTCATGTCTAATATCCAAGATTAGACACTGAGTGGCTGAGAAAATAGGAAATCCAATAAACAATGTATGGACTTGATGGACGTTTGATGGGTTTTGTCTTGCGCATATAAGAAATTGAAGCCTTTAAAATGTATGTTAATTATTATGGTGTCGAGTTTTCATTATTAATGAATTTGTTTTGTGAAATTTCTCAGTTGATAGTTTAGAAAATGTTAGAAAATAGCAAAAAAAAAGCTCCAGTTGAAGAATTTGTTTAGTTAAACCAATGCTCCAAACTATGATCATTTAAGACGAAAACATGCAAATGCTCACAATGTAGGAGCTAAACATAAAGAACAATTGGAATAAGTTGCTTTAAATCGACTTTTTAAAAATGTATCAATCACCTATAATTAAGAAAAAGATTAACTGACTGAATAATCTTCTAATTATTTGTTTCTTGTGACGATATCATTGAGTTTAAATGTGACATTAGATAATCGGTTGTATCTCCCCTAATATCTCAAATTAGTTGCTGTTATATTGGATTTACTGAGTCGTAAAGGTGTTGCTGTTTTTCTGGTCCCTCAATAACACAAAACCGAATATTTACATTTTCTGTGGGGCTTAAAAAAATCATTTTAATATGTATATCTTTCTATATGTTTTCATATCATGTCCTTCCTGTGTCATGCAGGGACATTATCATGTATGCAACTCAACCCTGATCATCGTGGGATCATCTGTGCCTCTCGTCTGTGATTTGCAGCATCAGGATGTTGTCATTTCGCTGTCATAAATGTGAACATCTCTGCTCAAATTGATTGTGTCGCCTGGCTGCGTCCGAGGCCAACAGGCCAAAGGAACGGTCATAATTGAGAGGAGAATTAGCAAAACCTTAAATATATGGCAGGTGATATATCATTACCCATAGACTTGACCCCACCTGACCCCTCCCTGCTCCCATGTGGCGGCTGCAGACGAAGAGGCCCGCCGCCTCTCAAACAGCTAAATCAACAGCGTCTCGCCGCAGCTCATGTTGGAGCGTTTTGCTCCAATGATTTCATGAAAAACTAATCATCTGTTCATCATGGAGATCAAACACACGTGGGGTGCAATGATTAGGAAAAGCAATCTGATAAACCTTGAAGAGTCGGTAGTCCAGATGTAATAATTTTCAGATTAAAAACGCCCCATCTCCTCCTCCACCTCCTCCTTATCATTCTCCTCCTTGTCCTCCTGTCAGCTCTCGTAGCCTCCTCAAAGTTCAAGCAAGGAAATAAATTTGTTATCTTGTTTGTAATTGCTGCTCAATTGGCTTCAGTGCAGCCACAGTCGATCTCTATTTCCCGAGCATTTGTCAAAGAGAGATAACCCAACCTTATCAAGACTAATTTCTATTCTGTATTCTGCTGAAAAGACGCAACTCAAAAGGCTGAATTTTCCAATTATTCTTCTTTAGTTTCATCACAGTCTTTCATACTCGGGCGACATGAAATTTAGCTGTTATAAATTATAAGGAACAAAGCAAATACTGATTCTCCAGGATGACTATTTAAATTTCTAATATCTATACGCTGTCTTTAATCTTGTACAGGACCATTTTCCTGCTTCACATGAAGAATGCATCCAGTAATTAGACCGGACCTCGTCGATAGCGAGGCCTCTCAGTTATCTATTTCCACTTTTGAAGCAAACATGTGAAGTAAGACAGAGGTCAAAGTAATCTCCCTGCTGCTTTAATAGCCTCCTCTGACTAGAAAATAAATAAAAAATAATAATTGGGGATTGGAAAGTTTCATAAAGTGGAGTTGCTCCGAGGAAACCATTTAAAGTTGGTCGGTGTCGAGGTTCCCGAGAGATCAGAGCAGAAAAAGATGATTTATTATGAACAGAGATTCTCTCAAGCTTAAAACAATTACCTGCAGATGCCCCTGTGTTACTTAAGCAAATAAAGTGAAAATAAATAGTGGCTATGTAATGTTTCATACACCCGCTGAACGTAATAACATTGTGTCGTTTCCACAAAGTGGACTGGAATGAAATTAGAGGTCCCTGTAGTCTGTAATGAAATGTGCTGCCTCCCGACTCTAATGCATTTTGTCATCATGAGGACATATTAATGCTCTTCTCCAACTTTCTCTTGATTGATGCAGGCTTCGGAAATAAAGACAAGCACCACCGTTAACGTCGAGGGACTCGAGCTGCGCGATTCACTTTGTGACTTTTAAGAGATGAAATATGAGATGAACGGCTACAATGAAATTTGTACGACGCACGTACGCTTGATGTTTTTCTATGAGATATAATGTGCAGATAAAATGGACTTTTAGATCAATGTTACTTACCGAATTGAATCTGGATTTGTCAACTACATTTTTGGAGAGACGCGTGAGTTTTACTTGTCATCGGGTTTTCAGAAAGTCGAGTTTTACACTCAGAGGTTCGACGTCAACAGCTAAAGTCTCCAAGTGTCATGTGTTTACAAACATGTAAATATGTCGGCTATGAGTTGAAGTTCAAGAGTGAAAGGGTTTGAAAACTTGACGACAGATCGATGAAATAAATGAGAAAAAAAAATCAGAAATCTTTGATTTTCTTCTAAGTTGTTTCAGTTCTAATGATGAAACTGTGATAATTTTACTGTATAAAACTTTTAAGAAGAGATGATGTCAAAGTAGCAACAACAACAACAAAGATGAAAATAAACATTAACTTGTTTTATAAAATATAAAGATTACAGACTTTATCTTTAGGTTAGTTTTTGTTAGCTTTAGTGTCTGTGTTTATTTGTGTTTTTGCTTACATATTTGGGTTAATAATGTGTTTATGTGCAGAATAAACCAGTCAATATAAAACTCCACCTCATCCTGAACCTGGAGTGTCTGAATGTCACGTCTTTCCAGACGTGTAGAGTTGTCAGTCTAAACTGATTAGTAGATGGATAAATCCTAGTTTAAGACTTGATGTTTAATGTCTAAACCTTTGCTGTTTTGCTTTAAACCAGTTTTAATTTTCTTCTTTTCAGATGAGGTTTGAGTTTTTAGCTTTAGACTCAGGTTGAGAAGAAAAACAGGAATCTTTGATTTTTTTTTGCAGTGGTTTCAGCTGTAACTATGATACTGTAACGATTTTACTGTATGACCCTTTGTTACTGTGTATTTGACTGTAAAATTACCCTAAAAAAGAGTTCATGTCAAAATAACAACTTAGGAAGATGCAAAAAACAAAAAAAAAAAAAAAAACAAAACAAAACAAACAAAAAAATATTCTTCTTTTTAAATGACTAAACAAGTTTGAGTTTTTGGCTTTGGACTCAGTTTGAGAATAAAATGAAATTATTTCTTAAATCCAGACAATGTTAACGACATAACTGCTGGTGAATTTAACATTTTCTTTCTGACTTGTCACGGTTATAATCGACCAGAGGGCGAAGCGGCCGTTTATTGCTCGTGGACGCAGCTGACGGAGTCTGTCTCCTCAGTGGTGATGGTGTTCAAATGGACCGCTGGACATCCCACTGGGACCAGCAGAGATGAAATACAGTGGAGCCACAATGGATCCGCAACTACAAATCCCCACGGCTGCAGTATCACTCGCTCCTCTATGGCATTACCACTCATTACAAAACTCCACCTCAGGGCAAAACTAGCAAAAGCTCATTGTAAACTTTATCTGTGGCCACATTATTTTATATAATAGTTTGCATTAACGCGTCCTCTGATGGTAACAGGTTCATTTATTGCGACTGCGAGGATAAAACAATCACAAATAAAACTTAATGTGTCTAATTTTAATGCCACCCTCCAACGCTGGATGAGGAGCAGAAAGGGAAGGTCATTACCGGGTGACAGGGAGGCGTTGGTTAATCTGTGAATAATGTCAGGGGTTGATGTGCGAGGGAGGGGGGGTTTAGTGGAAGTGGGGGTAGAGGGGTGTAGATTGTGTCGTCTGGCAGCTCATCTATATTTTATGCTGCCACTCAGACAAATGAAACAGGAGCCACCCGGAACAAGGGGGGACCCTGTGACACTTCAAAGTAAAGTCCTATGGGTGGTTTCTCATTGAAGCCGGGCCTGAACCAACCCCGACCCACATACATAACCCCCCCACAGCCCCCGCTGAGAAGCTGCTGGGGCCTCATTAACCCTTAAACAGGCTTGTGAGGGGTGCGACGTACAGGAGACTAATTACCACACCAACACACACACACACACACACTCTGGAGGAGGAAGAAGAAATGCTGGGACACAAACACACACCACACACAGTGATCATGGTGCAGGATGCTGCTAATTGAAAACCCACATCCCCTGTTTTCTTTTTTTTTTTTTTTTTGCTATGATTATCAGCCTCCCTCCTCTTCTTCTTCCTCCTCTTTGTCTTCGCTGTGACACAATAGCAGTATTTCATGATTAGTAAAAATCTGACAGTGATAATGAGGAGAAAAGAAAGATGAAAGCAAGAGAAACACCGAACGAGAGAAACAAGAGGCAGAAATCAAAGACAGCTCTTAATTGAGGTAACAGCAGCCAAATCCACACACGCACATTTGCATAAAACAGCGCAGCTTCATTTGGCCTCATCTCTAACGACGCTAATGTCTTAACAAATTAATTTTGTAAATTAGGCACGCCCAGCGGAGCTCACCAGCAGATTAAGCAGATTAAACAAACAGATGCTGATTATCACCGGGCAGTCGGGTGAAGAGAGGTGTGTTTCTGAGGGGATGTTTCACCATCGCAGGTCTGAGTCTGTGACGTGTCACGGGGCAGGACGGAGACTCAGGTTCAGATCAAACCTGGCGTGTGAAGTGTCATCTGTCGACTCAAGAGTCATGAAACTTACGTCGGAAACTGCAGGAGCTCACATGTAAACAAAACAACGAAATCACCTCCTGCAGGAGACACCAGTGTGGACGTGGGAGTGTTTTTTTTTTTTTTTTTTGCATCTAAATATTTGATATCTGAGGCAAAAGTTCTCCATAAAGAGAAAACGAGCGAACAGTCGAGTGCTGCTGTTATTGGACAGAAAAGTAAATCGCAGATGGAGGCAGCGAGGAATGAAAAACACAACAAACCCTGTTCTTTCCTGCTGAAACACAAAATCTGAGATGTCTGATTCCTTTTACTTTAATTTATTTATCAGGTTTCTATTTGCAGAAAAAGCACTGAGGGAATGGATATGAACTTGTTGCATGTTGTGCTGCAGCTACAGATGATGCTAACATCACAGATGAGAATTACATTATAGTTTTTCTATGCGCAACATGTCTGCAAATGTGTATTTTATATTTACATATAATTTTATCCATAAAAACTCAAATGCTCCTGTAGGTTTGAGGAAGTTTGTTATTAAAAACTAAATTAACTCTGAGAAACAAAATGAGATTTTTTCACCTCATGATAAACTCTGTAGTTTTTCTGATTTTATATCTGTTTGTTTCAGTGTTATAAAGTGTAAATACAAACATGACCCGAGCAGACGCAGAGAGACTTTAGGTCTGAGACGTCCGGTTCAACCCTGAACTCGTTCTCAACAATCTCACTGTGATAAACTTCGAGTGTGTTTTTGCCTCTTTTGCCAAAACAACAAACTCCTTCACCTCCACCGATATAATTCAGCTCAGCTGCAGCGTGAAGAGGAGTAAAGACTTGAAATGAAATGAAACCCTGAGCTGCAAAAACCAAAAATAAAAAACATCTCCATCACACATCCATTTTTTTTTTTTTTTTTAGAGAATTTGAGCAAAACATGTTGAGCTTGGAGAAACCCTCAGAGGAGTGATTGTTATCAGCGCTGCCATCGAGCAGTCAGTCAGTCAGTCAGTCAGTCAGTGCTCCAAGTTTTAATCCTCACCCTCACAACAGTTTGAACCCCAGTCTCCGTCCTCCAGTCCCCCGGTGCTGTGTTGTGTGACAGCTGCTGCCCTCTTTGGCGGTGGTGAAATGAATAGATTATGAGCAGTAATTAGGTATACAGCAGAATCAATGTGCTCTGGGGCAAGGCCTGGGGGGTGGGGAGGGAGGCAGGGGGTACAGGGTGGAGGGAGGTGTGAGGGTGAAAGAGAGAGAGAGAGAGAAAGAGAGGGAGAGGTGTGGGGGAGAGCAGCAGGGGGAGGCAGGAAGAAGCAGTGGGGGTGAGAGAGTGATGGGGCAGGAGGAGGAGGAGGGAACTATCGGTGTTGGCGTGACTCAGGATAACAGCTCATTGGATGATACAAAAAATGATAAAATATGATAAAAAATACTCATATCTGAATAATTCAATAGTTTTGGATAAATAAGAAAATAATAATTATTATTATTAAAGCTCTTTGATTGTTAGCTCAATTCATTTGATGAAACAAAAAAAAAAAAAAAAAAAAAACAAAACATAACAAGTCGTAGTTTTTCGGGTTGTGAGGAAACCAACAGGTTGGATAAAATGATATAAATTACAACAAAGACAAACAACAACATCAGATCACACAGTCACCAAACCAAAGGAGGCAGTTTTATACAAGGGAACGAAAAAAATCTCTGCTTAGTTTATGACGCTTTGGACAAATTGTGACAGAGACATTTTTAAATAGAAGAATAACATGAAAAGAACAATGTTACTTTAGATCACGAAGAATCTTACAAACATTAAACTATATTAATGAACTAATGTTCAATTATCACAGAAATTTAGATGTTTGTTTTTAGTTCTAAATACTCAAAAACTTACAAAACAAAACAAAAAGCCACGAGTCTTCTAAACTAAACATCTCAACTGAAAACTAAACATACTGTAATTAATGTAAAAGTGAGCACACAGATTGTCTCTGACTCAGACTATCAGCTCAATAAAACATACTTGTGTTTGGTCTCAGTATTAATAATAACATTTATTATCACACACAGCAGGAGCTAAAAATAAGCTCAACCAGTCACATTTAACTGAAAACTGAACATACCATAATTAATGTAATTGTGTGCACACACATTTCTGTCTGCCTTCAGTTTTATATCTAATTCTGATGTTGACGTTATTATATTAGTGTTACAGTTTTATTGCACTATGTGCTACTTTTATTATACTATTAACTATGTAAGATAATATAATAATTATTTGATAATATATGATGATGATAACTATGCTTTAATGCAAAATATGATGTGATTTCGTGACAGAAAATGAAATAAGCTGACATCATTAGTGAGAGAGAAACTGCAGCAGAGGAAGATGTTTTTATCGGGACCAATTTTTTAAAGGAGCAACAAACGAAAAGGATGATGATGATGCAGAGTTAAGAAAGAGGAGCAGGAGGGTGAGTATGAGGAGAACCTCCATCCTCAGCCCCAGATTTACCCTCCAGTGATGCATCTTCCTCCCTTTTTTAGTGGCAGAGTGCAGGATGACCTGCCTGTGATCTCCTCCATAATTAACATATGCTTGTTAGTCAAGGTTGGTTGGAGGCGCTGCGACCCACCACACACACACACACACACACACACACACACACACGCACACACACACGCACACACACACCACAGAAGTGTAGCTGTGCTTCTCACACTGCTGCTTAAAGACGGATGAGGTTGAAACTGAATTATATAACATAAAGTAAAAGAAAGATGTCGCACAGACATGGTTTAACACGAAAATCTCTGCGTCTGTCACGTTATTCAAATAAAAACACACATCAGCGATGACACCTCGGCCCGTTCTGATCAAATTTACTCTGAAAATGACTTTAATCGGGTCATGAATATGAAGCGCTGAGCGCTCAAGGTGTCGTATTTGTCCAATCTCCTTCAACCTCATTTGGACATAATGAAGACACGGCCTCTCTCCTGATTATTCTTGATTATTCCCTCCGTCTCCCAGAGCTCTTGACCTCTCAGTGAGGAAGATAAATACAATCTCCTTAACGGATCAGCACAACAGATGAGAGTCGGAGTGTGTCTGACACTGAGTTGCACCAATTTATTCGCCAAAATTGCAATTAAGCGCTTGATCACATTATCAAGTGGACAAACTGGATAGAGGCAAAATGATAGAAAAAGTTCAGTCATGTTGGAGAGCAGCTGCAGCTGCAGCACATATGAACTGTATGCATGTTTATACAAGTGTGTATGAGAGTGAGGGGTGTGTGTGCATGGTGTCTAGTTATGTAGCTGTGTGTAGTCAGTGTGTGTGTGTGTGAGTGTGTGTTTGCTCTCACAGCATCTCAATGACATCAAAGCGCTGAGCAAACTGAGCCCCTGGCAGCTCTTTACAATCCCATCTCCCCTCTCTGCTGTTTAAAGCAGGCGAGAGAGAAAAGACCCCAACTAATAAAAGAGGTGTTATTCAAAAAAGGAATAGACTGCTCAAATGTGTGTATGTGTGTGTGTGTGAGTCAGAGAAAATAGGTGAAAGAAGACGGTGATGAAAAGAGGGCACGAGGAGCAAACACAAGAAAAGAAAAAGAAAAGGAAGTGAGCATTTCCCCGAAGCCTGGTTCTCTTCACTCAGCTCTTCATCGCACGTTTCTCCTTGTGGTTCTGACACAGAAGGTGAAGCGACTGTTTGTGTGCAATCAAACAAAGCGCAGGCCAAGAATCGCACTTTTTATCTGCTTTGTTCGGAGCCAAAGGTCGCAACACGGTTTCATCCTTAAACGGAGCAGAGACGAAGAAAAAAACAGCAAAAAGAAAAAGGTTGTTATCGTGAATAATTTGGGTACGTCAGAGTAAAACGTTAACCTGTCTGCAGATTCATTTTCACAACATTTTCAGGAATAAAACCAAAATAAAATCAGGTGTATTCCTCCTCTGAGTGCAGTCGCCATCATCGCCAGTGATAATTCATTGTTTGTGTCTTCATGCTCGCTCTCTCTCTCTCTCTCTCTTTTCCTTTTTAAAAGCTGCCAATCATTTGCAAAACCTGACACGAGTTTCCTGAAAAATGAGCTGAGTCTGTTTTAAAATGCTACGTTTTTTTTTTTTCCCGTTGTCTTCTCTCTCTGAGTCGAGAGGCAGCGGGTGAGGAATCAAAGAGGAAGAGGAGGAAGAAAAAGAACAGAAGGAGAAAAGCCCAGTTCAATTGACACTGTAAAATAAAATACTTTGTAAAAGGGAATAAATGCTGCAGTGAGTGGAAGATTCATGTGCTCAAATAAACTGGGGCTTTTGAATTTTTAATTGGCGCGGCCCTAATTATGGCCATCAGACAGTACTTCTAAACACACTCACTGCACTTTCTCCCCATCGCTCTTTCCCCCAGCCTCTCCAGTTTGGCTGTGGACGAGGCCTCAGTCCGGGTGTATTTTTCCATGCCATTAATATTTGATGAAAATGGGCCAGGCTGCATCAGCTGCTCATCGCCACTAAGAACATGGCCTCCATTATGAGCCCTGTGCTTCCTCTCTCAGCCGTGTACATTAGCGAGATGACAGAACGCACCGATGGATGGGAGGTGCGAATGCATGTGTGTGTGCGCACACGGGTTAAAGTATCGCTTGTGCACGTGTGTGTGGTTGTGTGTGTGTGTGTGTGTGAGCACCGGGTCGTCAAGCATCCCTGTCGATTGATGCTATTAGATGTTGAGAAACAGTTGGGTGTGAGCTATAATTGAGCTGACACTAATAATGAAAGCAGATACTGTCTGGAAGCCCTTGGCAATATGCTAAAGATATTGATGCCCCTAATAATTCAGGGGCTCGACAGAGTGTAGGAGAAATCTGTTTTTTTTCCCCTCTCTCCTCCCTCTCTCTCTCTCGTTTCAGATCTCACACAGGAAGCAGGGAAATAAGATTTAAAATGGCTCTAAAACACAGTGAGGCTCCATCTTTTTAAAGCTTTTTCTGGTCTTTATGAATCACTGACAAAAATGCACCAGGAGAAGTTCAGACAAGAGGAGGAAATTCGAACAACACGCAGGTTGAACTGGATTTGGCAGGTAGTTGGCCTTGTCTCACACACACACACACACACATGTTTTGTTTCCATGTATCACTCACTGGGGACTACACCAGACCGATGTTAGGGATCATAACTTGGTGTTGAGCCTTAGTCAAGGACCTCCATAATGACCAAGTCAACCTTGTGACTCCTGTCTGTGAGCCAGGTCCCCGGGGGTGATATGAGTGAGTGTGTGTGTGTGTGTGTGTGTGCGTACACGTGTATTACCCTTATTATCTGAGGATGAGGTAAAAAAAAAAGGTCCAGAAGATGAGAATAATAGAGTTAGAGGAGATGGACTAAAACAAATATGACATTTTCTACAAAATCCACAGCTTGCAGTTTTTTTTTTTTTTTTTTTTTTGACTTCTTCCATTTTACAGCTTTTCACATTAATCAGTTAAATTATTCAGCGGGTCCGGAATCAGTCACAGTCATGCACTTTGGTCAAAAGTATAAATTCCTGCTAAAACATCGAGTGACGTGATTGACGTGAGGCTAAAAAAGGGCAACGTGCAGCTGAAGCCGTGATGCCAAATGGAAAGAGACGGGGCTAAGTAGAGTAGAAAGCACCTGTCAGCTCCAGCTCACAGTCGCTTTGATTAACATCAAATTTTAATTTTTCTCTCAGACTCGAGTGCTGAAAGGTTGTTATGCTCCTGCTGCACAAGCTCTCGCCTCCTTCAGTCGCTTATGGGTCTAATGCAAACCAGTGTGAGCGATACAATCTGACATATATGTGTTTATATTTATAGCTTCTGCACGAATGTTTCTACATCCAAACTTTACATCACACTCATACATTCTTCATGACTACACGTGCTATTTAAAGAATTCCAAGTATCCATCTGTTAGAAACTAATAGAGCCAGCTTCATTAAAACAAATTCCCAGCCTTCCTTGAATTATAGTCAATTGAGTTTAAACTGAATAAAAATAAAAACTCTATCTGGGGAAATATGGAACACAATTACTTCAAAAGCTCCCCCTCCAAAACACAACACAAAGCTGCATGAACGCCAGCGCCGAAACAACTCTAAATGGTTGCAGTCCCAACATGGTGGCTGTAATATTTCTTAATTGGACGATGGAAATCACACGGGCCTTTTGTTTTTTAGCTCCGTGTGTCGAGAACACGCCACGAGACGCCGCGCTCCGTCCGTCCGTCCTTCCTCCCTCCCTCTCCGACTCGCTCTGCCTTTTTCTCATTTGCATATTCATTGAGATATCAATTATTTATCCCTCAGCACAATGACTTGCTGTATTACTATGTGCCTCCATACAGTGTAACATAGCAGTGTATGCATTTTACTGAATAATACATGGAATAAGTGGAATAAATCAACATGTAATAATACAAAACAACAACATCACAGTGTTGGGAAATTACAGAGATATATAGAAATGTAAAAATACAGACAGAAAGAAGGAAACAGTGATTTGCATTTGTTACATATTTCTTTTTGTAAAGTATAATTTATGTTAACCATTAAAAAATTATATTGTTTTCAGTTGAAATTAAATATATAATCTAATGTAATTTAATTCTAATTTCTGTTGACGTATATATATATATATATATATATATATAATTTTAAATAAGTTTAATAGAGATGAGAAAAATACACGTGATTTTTTTTTTTGTGACTTGCAACAAATTGTACATTTTGTGTTTGCTCATCTGTGTGCACACACACACACACACACACCTTTACAGCTGTGTTGCTCTCCCTGCATGTATGTTTATATTAAATTGGGTACAAAGGTAAAAACAGGGCACAATATTTAAAAACCTCTCAAACAATAACCTCATCTCCCCCCGAGACACATTCCTGTTTCCACGGTGTTGCCCCTGTGAGCTGTTTACTCCTCGTATCGTTGTTTTTATTTTCATTATTATTATTATTATTATTGTTGGTGGTGTTGTTGTTTTAGAGAAACAATGAGATGACTAATCAAAATATAATTTCAGCAGCGCAGAGCGACTCTCACTATTACAGCTGCACCTCAAACCAACTGTGACCTGAGGAAAAAAAAAAAAAATCATGGCCTCGCCAGCCAATACTCTTTCTCCTTCAAGCCAGCTTCAGCACACACACACACACACACACACACACACACACACACACACACATACACACACACACTCTGACAAACACAAACACAGCAACACAGCATCGCCCGTTGCTGTAGCACAGAATAGATGACCGCACTTACTTTAAATGTCCCATGAAGGAAAGTTTTCAGATTTTTTTCGCGTCTCCTCCGCCTCCCTCAGACCAACTCCGCTCTCAGTGCTTAGAGGAGCTGAGAGAAAGTGTAGCCGCCATAGGCACCCAGCCGTTAGCTTCTCTTATCACATATCTATAGCTAAGAAAGCAGGTGGCTCCCTATCATTTTATACATTTTCCCCCCCGTATGGTCTTCTACCTTGCACGGATGCAGACTGTGCTCTCTGCATCTGGTTGCACAAGCACAATCAATATGGAAGGGGAGAGCTATTTTATGATTGGAGAAGTTGTTGTGTTTTTGGTGGTGAAATTCATTATTTAGTATCTGAACCTTCAGCAATTCAGTATCATTTATTCATAAAGTCCCTTTTTGCCAGGAGGAAATGGATACAGCTGCAGCAACCGAGAGAGAGAGAGAGAGAGAGAGAGAGAGAGAAAGGGAGAGAGAGAGGAAGAGAGAGAGAAAAGGGGGAGGAGGCGAGAGAGAAGTAAAGAAAGAAAGAGAACGAGGGGGAGAGATGAAGAGGAGGAACATGTGGGGGGTGCGAGCAGGGGAGGCGGACGGATTGATGATATTGATCAGGCACCTCTTGAAATAAAGGCATCGGGGCTTTATTTTTTCAAGCTCTGATGATTGACAGATAAAGAGAGGAGATGGCTGGGAGGAGGAGCGGGCCTTGAACATCACACATGCCAGCGCTGAGCGATTAAAGCTGCTCTTCTGACAATCACAGCAGCAGAGTGAGGCACGGCTCAAGCTCACTACACAGGCTGAGCCACGGATTGTGAGAAAAATCACTCGAAATGATGTTTGTTTACTTTGCAAAAAAAAAAAGACAAAGCAAAAAAAAAAAAAAAAAAAAGCAGAGAGGGGGAGAGCTGATAAGTGAAGGAGTCGTATGTGAGTGTGAAACAGCTTGCTTTGTAAATTTGTTCCTCAGAAGACGCAGCTATGGACTGAACAAATGCTGACTAATGTCGAAGCTGCTGCACCGAGCTTTGAAAATAAAAAAACAAAAAAAAAACAAAAAACAAAACAAAAAAAAAAAACCCAGCTGTGATAAAGGAGCAGTTTTCTAAAAAAAAAAAAAAAAAAAAAAATGGTGCTGCAGCCTGTGAAAGTGTGCTGTATATTACAGAAATGAGAGGAGATGTATGAAATCATTTACTGCACAATGTTTTTCTCTGACAAGGAAATCTTTCTGCTCTCATAGAAAAAAAGGGGAAAAGGGTTTTTTTTTTTTTTTTTTTTTTTACTCCTACCACCATTGTCTGTTTTGTATTCTGTTCAAAATAAAAGCAATTTGAAAATCGTTGCAGGTCTTGAATTATTTAGATTCAACTTAGTGCAACGCTAGCACCAGAAATTGCTGAGATCCATCTCAGTCAGGTTGTAAAGAATGAGCTGCACCTGTAGCTGCCGTGGCCTTTGGCTCTTGAGCTGCGATTGGTCGAATTTACTTCCTGATCTGTGTGTTGTATATTTATTTGTGCATCACCGCACCATCTAATCATATAACAAATACGTTAATTGTGAAATTAAAT
The DNA here is from genome assembly GCA_016801845.1 of Polydactylus sextarius. Taxonomy (NCBI): domain Eukaryota; kingdom Metazoa; phylum Chordata; class Actinopteri; family Polynemidae; genus Polydactylus; species Polydactylus sextarius. The sequence goes on from CM028906.1 coordinate 19,061,247, forward strand.
CGAAGAAATACGTGTTTTTAATGCTCAAACCTATAGAAAGGTCGTACTTTTATTTCTGCAGTAAACTGTCATTATCTCTTATTCTGTTTCACTATTTTGTTTGTTGGTTTTACACAGTAAATGCTACTATTAGGCCAGACTCAAATGGTTTTAGAGTTTGATTCTTTTTTAAAAAAACATGAATTTATTTATTCATTCTCAGCCATAAATCCTCTCAGCCTTCGATTGTGTCCTCCGCTGTGAGTTATAAAGCACAAAGTGGTCAAACGGAGGCTGCAGGCGACACGAGGAAGACTGAAACCTTTACCAGAACCATTTTGTGTTCAGATCACAGTATGTAGGAAATGTCTCGGCGTCGACAACAAAATGACTCAAATTACTGAAGATAAAACAAGCGAATGTTCGTGTTTTTTTTTGTTTTTTTTTGTCAAAGCTGTTGGTGAAAGTGAAGATGAACCAATCAGAAAACACCATCGCTTTGTAAAACTGCAAAACTGCATCCACAAACTAAAACTTCATCATTATTAATTTAATAGACAGATTATTGTTCATATGCACTGAAGCGTTATAAATATTTCTATTTTTTTCTGTCTGCTCAGTTTGCTAAGTCTATGAGGAGAGGACGACTTGGAGAGTACATCAACCTACAGGTTCAGTAAAAAAAAAAAAAAAAAAGGAAAAAAAGTTTATTGAATTTATATACTGTAAGCCTGAATGGTCTAAATGTCAGGAGATTTGTTAGAGTCTGAGATTTACTGTGTGGCTGTAACTTTCCTGCGAAATAATTATCTGAAAATGTGATGGAGGGAAAGTGTAACACGAAATATAAATATACTGGATCTACAAAAGAAAAAGCGAAGATGTTTTCTAAAAACTAAAAAACGGGACTAAAACACTAAACTTTGCTCTCGATCTTCATAGAAAAGTTTTATTTTGTCTTTGTCCTTCGTCTAATGGCTCCACAACTTCCACCTGACAATCACTTAACGAACAAACCTTCACGAATTTTAACAAAGTTTTGCGAAGTCATGAAAAGGGTCCAGACGTTTGTTTGCTCCCGACTCCCGGGCACAACTTTTTCTTCTATTTTTGTGTAAAAATGGACGACGGGTCGATTTCACGCAGCTTGTTGAACACTTCAGAAGTTAAACTCTCCTTCAGACTAACAGTAGAGGTAGTAGATGTAAGATGCCATTAGGTGAATTTTACCGATATAAATTTTTTAAAGCTGCATATTAAACAGAATTCCCTTTTTCCTCTTGACATCTTAAAAGGTTATCGTAGGCAGAACAAGGTTGACGTGATAAATGGTTATTGTTGAACAAGAGCAAAATATATATTGATCAGGAGCCATAATAGAGCAGATGAATAGAGCGCTCCTGATTATTTTTTCAGTCTGTCTGCGTTTTGATGCTCCGGGGAGTCTGCTGCTGCCTCCGTCCTGATGTCATGAATGCAATGCATGAGTAAGTTTAGACAACTACATCATCTATTACCTCATAAGACTCAGATGATTTATTGCGTCCCGGGCACTTTGAGTGTCGCGTAACTAAATTAACAGTTAAAGTTGTAGCGAAGCAGAAACATGAACTCTGTTTCCTTCCTGTAAAACTTCTGCAAAAGAATAGTTGGAGTAAACTTCCCAGTGTCCAGAGGAAACAAACTGTGGAAACATGGAGCTGATCAACAACACAATACGGTAGGAAAAAAACAAAACAAAAAAAAAAAAAAAAAAAAAAACAACAACCCGTTTGAAGTTTCATTTTATGGAAAGACACTTGCATTGGGGCAAGTTTCAGTGGTGGATTGACTGGCAACTCCAGAGCCAGTCATGTCAGCTGTCCATCAAACTGTCACTGCACCAAAGTGTGTTTCCCTCCACAGTCTCCATGACTGAGCACAGTTATCAGCTCAGGACTGCAGGGGCCGAGCACATTAAAGCTCTCGCTTCTCCTTCATTACCACAGGGACACAATAGCTTTTCCTGCCAAAGCCCCTGTGAATTCACACTCCATTCTAAATTATATGTACCTGCAGCCCAATGTGATACAATTAGGAACTGATTATGTGTAAATCAAATGATGACAGCCTGACTGTGCGCCTGTCTGGCATGTTGTCATCTCCTGGTAGCCAATCCACTGCCTCGGGAGAGTAGTAATTGATTCCGAGACCCCCTGTGGGAACGCTGTATCCCAAATCAGGAAATTCAACGAGTGTGTACATCTAGGTTCGTTATTTCTACACCAACTTTGAACCCCAACTCTTTCAGAGCAAGAAACAGACAAATTTCATCTCCTGTTGTCTGTTGCAAAGAAAGAACAAATTACAGTAGGAAATATCAAATACAAATGTGGTGTGAATTATTTTTAGCACATTAATTGATACTAAAACATGTTTCCATATGTTTTTCCTGTGTGTATGTGTGTGTTTTCTACCTCTGTCTGTGTGTTTGTGGCTTTTTTTCCTCTAAAGCCTCTGAAAAATTCATGAGACGTTGAACCATTGTGTGTGTGTGTGTGTGTGTGCGTGCATACTTCAAAGCATAAGTGTGCATGTTAACCTTTACTTTCCTGCTTTCTACCTGCAGCTCCAACACTCACCGTCATGTGACATGCAGCTTATCATTAACTGATCGTATTTACGATCAAACAGGCTTTTTGTTGAGATGAAATATCAGATATTTTCTGTTAACGTTTGAAATAAACGTTAATGAGATGGGATGTCGCTGAAAGTTGTGCAACTGTTGACAAAAAAAAAAAAAAAAAAATCCACATAATTTCATCTAAAGGAAAAATTAATTCGAAATACACTGTATGCAGAGATACAGGGAGAACACCAGAGGGTTTCCTCCTCCATGACCTGTGAGTGTGTCAGGGAAAAAAAAAAAAAAAAAAAAAAAAAAAGAGCATCATGTGAGAGCACTCCAGTTACCAGCGTGAGAGCTACGAGTGCGCTTCATTGAGGATTAGGACTTTCAGACTCACTCGTCCACAGATCTCTGCCAGTATTCCCAGTGAGACTGATTATCTGGGCCTGTCACAGACACAGAGGATAATTACAGGGTCTCCCTTAGGTCACTGCTCTCTCTCTCTCTCTCTCTATGCCCCTTGAATGGAAATACACCACTGAGTGAGACGACGCCACAGACGCCAAGCGGGAGCGAGGGGGAACAGGTTATGCTCCTAAAATCTGCAAAACCAGACAAACAAATTTTTCTCGCTCTCCATCTTTTGCTGCTCTTTTTACTACAACTACTGCTTTTCCCGACATTTCACATTTCTCATCTTCCATGTCAGGTCTTCCTCCCCAATCTCACTTAAATGATCTTCCCCTTCCTCTTTTTCAGGTGTTCCCATTTCCTAGTTTTTTTTCTTTTAATTTTATTTCATTTTAAACCCTCCACTCTCAGCTCTACCTCTCCCCCTAGTGGTAAAGTCCTACATTACACCGTGGACACTCAACTCATCTTCCATTCAGCGAACTGAAGTGACTGTCGCTGCTGTTGGTGGGTGACTACCACGTAAAAAAAGAAGATAGGGAGGGGAGAAAAAAGAAAAAAAAAAGGAGAAAAAGAGCTTGGGATAAAAACTCCACAAGGACAAAGTGACACTGGAAGAAATCCTAGACCTGCTCTCGTCCCACAGCCCCTACAGGAACATGACACCAAAGCCCCTTTTCCTTCCAAAATAAAACTGTCTGCAGACTGAGTCCTCTCGGGGACTCGCCACAGTAATAACACACGTGTGTGTGTTGAAAAGACGGACTGAACAAATACACTTCAACCTACAGCAGCTCCACTCTGTGCAGAGACACAAAGCTAAACTGTTTTCTTTTAACACGTTTAACCGACTTAATTGTTATTTTAGTTTCAGTTCTGGATCAAGAGGAGTCGTTTCATTCAGTCGACACACAATGGAAGAAATGAAAGCTGTGACATCAGTGTTGTTTTGTTCAGAGCAGCACTGATAGTGGCTCATAAATAAATGATAAGACGCAGGCTGAGCCAGGTTGGGTCACGGGGTGTGCTTGTTCATAGGATAGCTTTGACCCACTGTGTCTCGTCGTCTTGGAGAGAAATCTATGAAAACCAGCAGCAAAAAAGCAAAACTGAGAAACATCAGTGGATGGAGAGAGAGAAAGAAAAGTCAGACAATAGGAGAGATGCATTTCACTGCAGCTGTAACATTTAGATGAAAGACAAATGGACGCTGCTCAGTTTTTTTTTTCCTCTGTGTGACAAGCTTCAGAGGCATTAGCAGCATTTAGGATTTCTCTCCAGAGTCGACGCTGAGCTCCGTCCAGGACCCCACCCTCCCTCCCTCTCTCTCTGTGTGTGGCTGCTTAATTATTGATGCTTATGTATTGCTGATTTTGGTCTTTGTGTTGGCCCCGGTGGACGCTCTCGTAAGGCGGATGGAGGTATTTATCTAACTCAGAGAGTAGGGCTCTATTCCTCATCCTGTCCACACACCACCGGGCCTTCCCAGTGGATATGACCTCAGCACTGCTGCAGCCAGAGGACGTCCACACACACACACACACACACACACACACACACACACACACACACACACACACGAGTATATGTTTTCATTTACCACTGAAATTATATACAGAGCATCTCTGAGGCTGACGGTTAAGAGTAGAAACTGTGAGAAAATGGAAAAAAAATTTTGACCATAAAATTAAAACCTACAACAAAACAAACCAAGTTTACATTTATTATTATCTGAGACTAAAGATGAGCTCATAGAAATACATATTTCCTTCTTCATCAATGGTTTAAAACTCATTCACACATTCCTGAACAGTTTACAACACTTCATTAAAGCGTATTGTACAACAGCTTGAATGATCTCATAATGTGGACACGCAGCTGCTGGATTTATGCTCCTTTATTCTGACGAAGCACAATGGTGCGCTCTAGTGGTAAAAAGACATTATTGCTTTTTTTGGGGAAATTCACTGAACAGTTACAGTCAGTAACTGTAACTGTAATAAGTCTACTACGAGGATGTGATTAATCTCAGTGCGTTTCAGAAGTTGTAATAAAATAAATCATCCATACATGTCAATAAAATGACAATTTTTGATGTGACTGCAGATTGAATTTCATAAATTGAGAGATATGTCTTTAATATTATGCTTAAAGTGTTATCAGCTTAAAATATAAACTTAAAACCTAAATATTTAGCCTAACATCTGATTAAATGGTTTTATAATCAATACTCATTTAAATACTTCTTCTATTTCATCCTCTTTCTTTTTCTGTTTATTTTGTTGTTTTTCTGTTTAAATCTACATTTTTTTATTCACGTTACTTATATTCTAATGTTATTTGAACTTGTTTTTTGTCATTGTACTATAATATAAATCATTATTGCATGTCAATAAGATGTTAACGTGAATGTCACCGTTGATTAAATTTCATAAATCAACAACGTAATGTTTTTTTTTTCTACAAATGCAACAATTTAAACTGTAAAAATGAACAGATATAACGACAGAAGTGGTTTGATGCTTCGCGGCTGTAATTGTTTTCCAGTGCGTATTTGTGCAGAGATCAGATGTTGACCTGCTTTATGACTGAGAGGAGAAACACAGTTTCATCCTTCGTCTTTATCTCTTCAAACAGAAGCTCAGGCCAGTCGGTTTCCTCCCGTCGACTCTGTAGATCCTGTCAAACAGATCTGGTTACACAAGCTGTAGCTCTAAGAAGGTGGAGGACCTCCAAAAACAATATTAGCAGTATTGACATCTTTAATGTGTGGCAGAGGTCTAATCCCAGAGGCCAGCGCACTAATGGGGAAATATTGAGTGTTGCCAGAACAGAGGTTTTCTTCTAATCTGTCCATTATGTGCTTTGGACGACCACTTTCACCAGAGATGAATGTACGGAGATGGATGGGAGATAATGTGATCAATTTTGATACAATAAAAGGGGTGATAACTCAGAGAGAGTCACGCACTGCCATGTCTGAAAGAATACTATTAAACTAAGATTTCTGAGCCATTTCCTCTCCCCGTCTCTTTCTATGGTTTGCTGAGTGATCCAATCAATGCAGCTCTTTTCATCTTTCCTTATTTCATCCCTGACTTATTGCGACCCTTAAAAATCTTCTCTGTCACTCACTTTCAGACTCTTATCACTTTGAAACCCACTGACAATTAACCATTTCCCGCACTGGCTGCCGGTCCATTAAGTCGAGCTGAAAAACACCAGAACAAAACACCAGGAACATGAGGATGAAACAGAACAACAACCTAAAGTCTCCACTGTGGACGATTGTTCACATAGGCTGTGGATGTTTGACTGAATAAACAAACTGGCAGGATGAGACAGACTGGGAAGCTGGATTTTGGACGATTTAAGACGACGCTTCCAGTTCTCTGATGCATAACTAAGACAACACAGTGTGTGTGTGTGTGTGTGGGCTTTAGCAACAACACAATGCTCCTGTTTCGCCCTGAGCTCTATCACAGCGTCATATCTCTGCTCCACATCCAGACACACTGGGTCCACACATGAACCACAGCCAGCAGGACGACGACGCTGCTGGTGATAATTCACTGCTTTTTGTTTCCCAGTTCACAACATGTTTGGCTGCAGATTTCTGCCGCAGCTTCAACTGAAGCCGGATCAGAGCAGGAAAAGGTGAACTTGTTTAAGGCTTCAACTTATCATCATTATATATTATTATTATATCTCTTAAAAGAAGCTGAAACACGCAAATGTTTGACTTTACTGTTTAAACTGTATTAAGCAACAGCTGATCCAGACTCACACATCAGCTGCCCGTCGCTCTACAGGTTGATTCTAAGGTTACTTTACCTGACTTTAAATCAATGAACAGCCTGGCTAATATTTAATGAATCTTCTGTTTCTTGGTTCAGGACAAAAAAAAAAAAAACTGATGAAGCAGCTTTCAGCTTCAACTCGAAACAATCTGCCTCAAGAAAGTGTTAAATATAAACTTAAAACCTACATACACTCCTGAACAAAATCTTAAGACCAGTGGAAAAATAACAAGTATTCACATTTCACCTTGGTGGATTATAACCAGGTTTTAAACAGCTTCAAAATACAAAAAGAAGAAACAGGAGCAAGAGACAAAAAAAAAAAAAAAAAAGAAAGTAGGTATTTTATTGAAAATTGCTTTTAAACTCAAACAGGCTGTTCATCAGCTGATCAAAAGTTTAAGACGATAGCCTTAAAACATCCAAAAAACATCAAAAAAAAAAAAAAAAAAAAAAAAAAAAGAACTGAAAAATGAACAGCTTGTTGTGTGTTGATATGAATACTTGCAATTTTTCGCCTGGTCTTAAGATTTTGTTCAGGAGCGTCTTCAGCCAAACATTTAACGGTTTTATAATTACTACTCATCTAAATACTTATTCTCCTTCATCCTTTTTTTAAAGTTCACTTTGTTATATTTCTGTCTTTAAATATATATTTTTATTCATTCCTTACTTGTGTTTTAACTGAATTTTGACGTTTTATTTTTATTGCTTTTATTGTTTTCTGATCTGTTTTATTACGAGTGTGTTCATTTGTTTTCTCTTATTTCTGTTATTATTGTGTCAGTCCGTGCACTTTCAACAAACAAAGTTTGATTGATTGATTAATCTTTTAAGTGACCGATTAAATAACTTAACTTTTTTTGGAAATCACATCACTTTTCTCTCGAATCATCATTTCTGTTGGCAGTTTTTAGACATTTCTGACCATGATGTCAATCTGATTCTTCGTCAACTTGATAACTGTCAGACTTGTCAGCGTCAACACTTCAATGTTGGTTTTGAAACGTGTGACGTTTCATCTCATTTCAGGTGGATCCACATTTAAATATCTGCACAGCAGAGTTATGTTATTTAATTTCCATAAATTCGCTGGCTTTCTGTTCTTGATTGAACATTAACATGATGACTGATAAAAAGAGATGACGTCTGGTCTTCTCACCTGGTACCAATGAATCAATAAAGAAGGAAAAAAAAAAAAAATCTTTTTATAGTAACAATAATCCAACGCTTTGTTTGGTCAAACGACTGCTTCAAATCTCCAGGAACAAACTGTGGCTGAGATTAAAATTAGACTGAATTCAGAGTTGCTGCATTATTCATAGTCTTTTGTGTTTATGTAAATAAATCTGTCGGCCTCTGCTGTTTCTTTATGTAAATATTTGTTACATCGTTTTCCGGTTGATAACCTGCAGTCTGATGGTATAAACAGCAGCTTACAGCTGTGAACATGGTAGTCATGTATGAGCCATGAAAGCTATAGCTGCTGCATTTTAAGTCACTGTAGCACATAACGATATATAAGGTGGAATATGATGAGTTTATATTGAGGTAGGTTCCTGTTTTCCTGCGTTGTATGATTTTGAAATGACATGGTATGAATTTTTAATTAAATTTAGGGAAATATTATATTACATAATCAATTGAAGTAGAAAGTGAGATATCTACAGTACCGTCAAATGGCAAAATTGCACTTAAGAGCTTCATTTGAGTAAATATCTTTAGTAACTTGCCACCATTTACTTTTTTACTTTACCAACCTTTTCACCCTTCTGAATATCGAACAAACACTGAGCACATAGTTTTAAAACCTTGAGTATAAAAACTTGCATTTAACCAAAAGGCAGACTTCAAGTCTAATACAATCCTTGAAGCTGTGAGGGAATGAAATAATTCAAAATGTCTGCAGCATTTTCTGACTTTCTGTTCTTGTCCTTCATTATTTCTCTCTGTCGTATTATTCAACACGCCAAGACCTCTCTGCTCCTCACTCTGGCCTTTACAATTATCACCCTTTGCTGCTGCTTTATGTAATCTGACCTTATTAAACTTTATTTTAGTCCGAGCAGTCATGAGTGAGAGTCAAGGCCTCTTGTCTTAACATCGTGTCAGTGCCATTCTTCAAACATTCTCGCAAACAAGCAGCGACGCTGGAGACGCTCATTACAGTAAAAAAAAAAATCTGCTCTAATTAAAGTATGAGACACAAAACAAAGAGAAGAAGAGGGAAACTCTCAGCTCACAGTGACCCATTACTCTCCATCAGTGTGTTTGTGTGGCACATCTTCACACCACAGCAGCAGCTGCTGCCTGGTGCAGGCAGCGATATGCTTTACAATGCCAGGAATAATCTGTCGTCTCACTCTGTTTGTCTCTGGTTTTCTCCCTCTAGTGCTTCCTCCTCCCTTCCACACACACACACACACACACACACACACACACACACACACACACACACACAAACACAAAAACACAAACACACAAACACACACACGTCATAAAAACACTGAAACTGAAGAGCATAATTAGAGGAGTTTGGAGGGCCGAGTGAATATCATCATGGGGAAATGTATGCACTCGGTAACAGCTCGGCTCTGGGGATGGCAACATCACTCACACACTTTGGCCCAGAATGAAACATGTTGGCAACAGTTGGATACAGAGGATTAGTGTTACACTGTGTACTGACATTCATGGCCTTCAGAGCGTGAATCACAAAGACTTTCCAGATTCCTTCACTTTTCTGTGGCTATGATGAAACACATTGACATAATGGTCAAAGTTTATCAGTTTAGCTAAAAAAAAAAAAAAAGAAAAAAAAAACAAAACAAAACATTTCCTTGTTACACTAAGATTTCAAACTTGCTAAGCATCGTCTCCACAGTTGGCACGCTAACGTGCTAACTGGAACATGCTAACATGCAAACTAGCTAACTGATTAAACATTTCACAAAACCACAACAAAAATGAATCATTCATGTCATTATTGGCAACAGCACTGTAGCATTGAGGAACATTTGATGTGAGATACTGTACGTTGTATTGCGGTTCAATTAAACTTTGATTAAATATCTTGTCACGATGGTCAAAGTTTATGACATATGAGTTTATAACTGGGATTTTTGAATCTGTAAAATACCGTCTTCTTAATATCTACAGTTTAGTGATTAAGAAGAAGAAAAAACAAACAAAAAAAAAAAGCTTTACAAAACTGCAACAATACAGAAACTTTTATTGGTAACGGTAGTGTAGCTTTAGCCTGGACTCGCCCATACTTCCTGTGACTCTACACTGAATTTTGCGTTAAAGTCAGTCTGGCTAACCTGCCCATTCTCTGCTCTTCCCGATCTTGAAAACTCAGAAACCAGTGAAAAACAAGCTTTTATGCTGATGATGACGAATTAGTTAAGCGACCTCAAACACATCTGTTTACAGTCAACGTGGCGGCCATGGAGGAGCGTGAATCGCTCAATTCAGCTGTAGCTGCCGTTTTAAGAGAATTTAACGGCGAATTTTCTTTGAAAATGGAGCAAAAGGTTGCTCTTGAAGTCTTCATGCATTTTTCTGTCATTTTCTTTTTCGTCGCTATGGATGCGTCATCGCAGTCAGTGGTCTGATTGGTTGTAGCTATAAAACTATACTTAGTGTTTGTCCAGAATATTTTTTTTTCTTCTCATGTCACTTCGGGGGCTCTGTACATACAAACCCTCAGATCACAAAAAGTTTGAGTTGAAGGTTTGTTTAAAAAAAAAAAAAAAAAAAAAAAAAAAAAAAAAAAAAAGCCACTTGTTCTTCTGTGCATTTTTTCCCCCCCAAAAGTCTGAGTGAAAAAGATATATTTAAACTTCACATTAACGAAACCATTAGACGCCTCGGCCTCTTTACACAGACCCCAAACCCCCACTGAGTTCTTTCAAGAGGGATCAAGGCTGAATTAACCAACTTCCTTCCTCATTACTTGAAATAAAAATAGATGTGCCAGAGTTGGATTGGTAATGACAACAGGGTGGGTAACATTTCCCCCCTTTTATCCAATCACAGCCCTGATGTCCTGGAGGACGGCTGACAGAAAGATGGATGAATCTTTTGAGGGTTTGATGGCTAATCCTATCAAGGATGTAGTCACCGTCGTCAAAATGCAATTAAAAATTCCTGCTAAAAATTACTTACTGCGTCTTTAAAAACTGTTCTGGTCCCCGAGTGACTTCATCGCAGCCTGCAGCCACGTTTCAGATGTTTCTGAAGCATCTCATCTAATCAGACATTATTTCATACAGTAGAAAACTTTAGTTGGAAATCATATATGCAAGCATTTCTTTGTTGAAATTCTTAGAAACATAAACATCTAAAATCTTTTTATTGGAGGAAACGAAGCTGTGACCTGGTGGTAAATGTTGTGAAAATCACTGCAGTGTGAAGAAGTGGCCCAAAACTATTGCCCCAAAACTAATGTGATAGTTTTTAATTGGTGTTGAAAAATGTTATAAATCTGGTTTTATTTACGCGCTGCTGATTAGAAAAAGGTTTTAATCAAGAAAGAAAACTGTTTAAAATCCCTCGTCCCTGCAGAAAGAAAAAGAAAACACGATTTAGACTTTTACAAACAGTCGGGTATTAACGCTGAGACTGGTCTAATAATGTATCACTGCATCTGCAGCCATTGCTCCCTTAAAGTAGATTATTTATTATTTATTTAATGAAATTAACTTGAAGGCATCTCCAAACACAACAACACTCAGATGTTTACACACCATGTGTTGGTATTATCTTTTTAGTCCAAGTATTAATTCATGTTATGTTGACATCAGTGAAGTGCCAACAATTGGACAAACTTTGTTGAAAGTAATAAAGTTTATTCTTTATTCTGTACAAGTCACATTTCAACCAAAATGTTATAGAATAAGCATTTATATTCTTACTGAATCTGCATATGTGAAAAATAGAGGATAGCGGGGATAATTGTCTCAGCTCCTATAACTTGCAGAATGTTTTTTTTTTTTCAAATTTCAAAGTTCCCTCATTTGTCTACTACAAATAGCAACATCTTCAACTTCTCCAGCTGTATCACAGAATTCATTATTTGATGTCAAAGATAAGGAGAGTCATTGTTACAACCTACTCCACTACTGGAGGTCAGCCATTGTTTAGCTAAGCTGTACCACAGCACAATGGCTTGAAATTAGCATCGATGAAATGATTCAATAAGAACCTGCTCTTTAATCTAATAAGTCACCTCATTCAAACTTCAACAGTATCAGTACTAATCAAAATATAGACTTGGTTTAAAAGATTAATTTCTGACCTGAAATGTGTCTTTTTTTGGCTGTAAAACCTGCACAATTCTTCACACAGACATGTAAATTCACATGTAAGGTCAGGGAGGGAGTGGTTACACCTAAAATTGATCACGTGACACAAATGTTATCCCTTATTGGTGTAAGTGATGTCATGCTAACAAACTATCCCTTTGTTACAACCATCCCTTGTCTCCACTACTCATCCTTTGAGGTGAACAAAATATATAAAACACGATGCTGCATGTGACTGTGCAGAAAGTTAAAACTTCTGCAGCTGCTGCTGGTGTATATTTTACTTTATGTTGTTTCACTATAATAATTACCAAATGTTGCTAATGCAATGACTCTGACAAGGAAAGGAGCCATGCATTTACAAAAATGTGCATCCTTAACAGCAACATTATTATTATTAGAAGGTGGGTAATGATATCATTTATACAGTTAATGATTCTACAAACAGTATATTGATTATATCGGGATTACTTGGTAATTTCAGGTCAACGCAGCCTGATTCACCTTCCTCCCAGTTGGTGAGGAGACTAAAGAGCCGATTAGAAAAGGAAATAGTCTGTTGGTGGTGGAACAAATGAGCACCAGGAGATCTTAACACTGCACCTTGGCATCAGGAAGCAGATGCTTAATATCACCACAGAGGGGGTGGGAAATGTTAAAGATGGAGGAATTTGGTTTTTAGTCTCAGTCTGTTTGGAAGACTCCAGGTCAACCAGTTCACACAACAGATATGTTTTTATTTACTTCCTGATTATGTTTTTGGTAAAAAAAAAAATCCTGTTTTCTAGCTCATAGAAAAGATATTTTTTAAGACACTATCATGTCACCTTTGGAGCAACGTGTTTTATCAATCTGGTCTGTTGTTGATATGCAGCTGTGATATATTTGCAGCAGCCCACATGTCCACTTCCTCACTCTCCTCAATCGCTGTTTGGAGCGGTGTCACTGACTTCCTGCTTAGTAATAAGCAGTAAAACCTCTGTAAATGACATCCTTTACTCTGTGGGGACACGTCGTGTCTTGGTGAGAGGTCGCCTCAAAGGTAATGACTGCTCCACTTGAGGAATGTCAGCGGATTGTGGAGCATAAGAGTGACAACACATACGTGACGTTCATCTCGGTGTAAATCAACACCTGCTCCTCTACATTTGACTATAGATCATCTCACATCACCAAACGACAAAACACTACATATATTAATGATAATAAATAACAGCTTGTGGAGCAGTGGTGTTACATCTTCCGGGAAGATTTTCAGATATTTGTAAAATCAGAACAATTTTCATTAAAACTGATTTAACTGTGCTAATAGTGTTATTTACATTTATTACTATATTTGAGATTATAAAATATACAAAACAGAAATGAAAAAAAAAAAAAAAAACTAAAAGCAGTTTTATTTTTATATGTTTTTACTGCAGCAGCGAACACTTGGGAAAAACACAGTTGGGAAAAATAAAAGTTTTATGGAGCATAAAATTAGAAGAATTATAACTGTTTAGCCTTGATACCCAGTGTTGATGTCTAAAGTAACAGCTGCAACTTGACCTCTGCTGCCAACTCTAAAAATGATGTTTCTATGAAACTAAACAGTGAATCTACTTTGCAGGAAACATAGTGACAGGCTGGACTATTATTAAGAGCAGCAGTGTCAGCACGAGGTGGTTAGTGTACAAGGCTGTAGTTACATTTAGGGTTTGGTCAAATATAAATGGCAATAAAAAAGGTGAAAATGATATGTTTTCTTGATCAAACTGGACCATAATCTTTCCATAAACTGAATGAGCTTCCAGCCTCCGTATCTGTGAATATTTAACTGATATGTTCAGTATTAGTATCACATATCTACTTGATAAATATGTAAATCAATATATCTTCATCAAGTTCATAGAAAATGTAATCATGTCATGTCCTGATGTCCCCATGAATCATGTCACTCCTGAAAAATGTATATGGGTCATTGCATGAAATCAATACCATTACAAATTAAAAATAAATTAAATATAAAATCATTTTTATGACCATTTTTAAAATATATATGAAAGAAGACATCTTAAAGTGACAATAAATGATATGGTGCCATCTCAGGCTATTTATTTTATGACTTGTTCATGTACTTCATGATACGATTTATCCACCAACCCTGTTACGGATGATTTCAAGGTAATTTGGCCCCATAGCTAGTTAATGTTCAAGGTCACAACAGCATATCTCATACAATGTGAAACAATATTACGTGTAGATATCAAGATACACAAAATATTATTTTAATGTTAAAAAGTGGTATGATGTCTCCACCCCCATCCATCTCAAAAAACGACAAAACTGTACATTATAGAAGAGAAAGTTACTTGTGTTTTAACCGTTGAAAATCCTCTTCCTGTAAATGATGTAACTTCCTGTAAATTATGTCACTGCTGGACTGTACCATCATTTTACAGGGTTTTTTTTGGTGTCAGTAACAGGGTTGAAATCTGATAAACACTGGTAAAATGATTTAAACCCTTATAAAGATGAGATGCATTTATGCTGAAAACATTGCTTAACAATGAGATTACTTTTAGAACAATAGACATATGTGAAATCTGTATTGTATACGTATTTGGTATTATAGTGATTTTATGACAGATTGTTTCTCTGGGACGCAAAATGTACCGACTTTACAGAATGACCCGTATACAGCTCAGCTTAGCAGTTTAATCTCATAGATAACTGAGGTATTTCAAGGGATAAATGGTAAAAGAAATGTGATTATAGTACAAATATGTATCATCACGTTGACATCTGACAGAGTTAATTAGCTAAAAATGACTTGTTCACTAGTTTAACAATGAACATAACTGGTCTCTGGTTTTGGGTTTGTTCAAATATGAATGTAAACAAATCAGAAAAACAGAAAAAAACAGAATGTCAATCTTTCCATCAACTAAACTGTGAGCTGTGAGTCTGATATGTTCAGTATCAACACATTTTGACTAAATATGTATATAAATTAATAGGATATCTTCATTAAGTTAATGAAAAAAAGCAATCCTGTCGCTCCTGTAAAATGTTTTAGCTGCAAAATGTATTAATGGGGACCTGGGACCTGGTAGCAGAAGGTCCCAGGTTTGAATCCACCAGCTACCAGGTCCCACTGAGGTACCGTCCCCACACACGCTCCCCGGGCGCCGTCCGGGCTGCCCCCTGCTCACTTAAATGATGAGTTAAATGCAGAGGGTAATTTCGTTGTGTGCACGTATCGTAATCACTTTCACTTTCTTTCACTTTTTAAAAGCTGTGTAAAAGGTAAAATGCAAATATTGTTTGTTTAGACTTTCAATGTTTATTTTAGTTACATAATTAATCACAGGTCAATTACCTGTTTCTGTAGCTGTTGTAAATCCCTTTGGCTCTTCAGCTGATTCGTTGTTAAATTGAATCCATGTGTGTAACGTTGCACAAGATTCTCTCCGCAGTGAATTCAGAGGTGGTTTTTCACAACAACAGGCCGTGCTGCTGAGTAACATAAAAAGACAACTTGTTAAAGACAGTGGTACACGAACAACAGGGAGTGTTGATCGCTTGTGTAATGAGCGATGACCAACGAGAGTTCATGAATAAAACACAGAGAGTGTGCGTGAGACTACAGTAAACACAACAAACTCTCCTACACTGCAACTCAATGTGGTCCAGTGCCTCAGAAGACTTCAAACCGGGTGTTACTACACGCATACAGATGATGTTTCCATATTACTGAGCTGACATGAACGTTGGTCCGTCCACCAATTATCTACGTTCACAAAGAAAAAGAGAAACGTGCAGCAAGAATACCAATTTATTCATTTAATTTTACATACTGAGATCAAACTGACAGCACGACCGCAACAACAGCCTTTGTTTGAATTAGAACAACAGACACTGTTAGACACTTTCCTACATAATGAATTCTCATTTATTTTATTTTAGTCTATTTTCTTTCCTTTTTACAGATCTGAGCTTTGTCACAGCTTTCACACAGAGGAGTAGTGCGGTATAGCCCTTATACATTTCAAGACTTGACAGTATTATGATGATGCAGGGGAGTTAAAACAAAAATAATGATTACTCTTTTTTTTTTTTTTTTTGGTGCATCTGGATTTCTGATCATGATCACAACAACTTATTAAAAGCTGGAACAAGAGTTTCAACTCACAGCTGGTGTTAATGAAGGTGGAAAAAAAAAAGCTGATTTCAAAAAGCGAGAGGACTTTTATCTTCGCTACAGAATAAAGCACAAACAACTTCAACGTATAGATGAAATTACTAGTTTCTACTTTGCACAAAGATGAATGTATAAATGAATGTTGAAGACAAAACAGGTTCATTTTGGAAACATCCAACCAACAAGCTGTAACGGATGAGGAAACATTTTGTTGGTTATTTAATTACCGACTTCAGTTTAGTTTTCTAATCTACACAGTTGAATGAGTTTCAACCATTTAGATTAGTGTCATTGAAATGGAAACTTTCCACCGTGTCATTGTTTTCACGACTTCTCTTGACTTTGTTGAGACGCTTCATCATTAACTCTCCAGTGAAAAGCCCCAGGTATTTAAACCTCTGCAGGTCGGACTCGCTGCGCTGCATGTGGGGGCGGGGTTGATGAGGTCACGAGGTTAATTGGTTTCAGGTTAATTCGTTTACTCCAAGTCATCAATTTATTCGCTCCCTGTGTGTGACTTGAGTTGTTCTCACTTGAAAAACACACAACTTTAACAACTGACACCAACATAGTGAGGAACAGAAGAAAGTTGGAGCCCTGCAGTCAAGACAACAACAACACACACACACACACATATATATATATATATATTATTGATGGATATGGTTACATATATTAGGAAGATTCATCAACTGTCAGTGATTTTTCTGTTCTGTTTACACCCAATGATCTATACAAATAATGTCTGGTTTTCATAAAAAGCAATAAAAACTTGAATTTACAGAGTTTTCTTGTATTTAATTCACCGGCTTTCCGCTGGTGATTTTCTTTTACTTTTATTATCCATATCTAATATGAAGTTTTTCATTGTAAACAATGTAAAAGAAGATTTCATTCACGTCACACTGTATAAATGTCTACAAAGTGGTTTAATCTTGTAGATAAATCAATGTGTTTTGAGAGATAAACGGTACAAATGTGATTAAAGTACAATGTGTATCATCAAGAGGTTGAAATCAATGATGCACATTTTTAAAAAGTTTAATTTCAAGCTGACAGTATTAGAGTCCATTATCTGTAAATTACTTGTCTATTGGTTTGATAATGGACATAACTCTCTTTAGTTCAGGTTTGATCAAATTTGAATGTAAATAAATCAGGAAAAGAAACAAAAAACACACCACAATCTTGTCATGAACCACAACTCGTGAGAGTCCGATATGTTTAGTATCAATACATTTTCCACTTGATAAATATGGAAATTAACAAGATCTTCATTAAAATAATAAAACACGTCATCTGGTCACTCCAACAACATGTATTTGTTAGGAGACAGTTGACTTATGTGCAAAAGAAAAATGCAAATATTACCTGTTTGGACTTGTGTTAGTTACATCATTTATTATAGATCGAGTATCTGTTTCTATAGCTGCTGATATCGAGTTTTGATCCCTACATTCCTCCACATTTACAATCCTTAAACAGACAATAAGATAAATTTGGTGACGTTAGGAGGAATCACCAGTTTTTTTTTTTTTTTTTTTTTAAAGGAGTTTACAGTGTAAACTGGGCTCCTTCATAATCTACTTGTTGGAAACCTACAGCTGTATCATCCTTTTTATTTAATAACTGCGATGATTGACGTCCCTCCCCATAGCTACTGACATCATAAAAGCCAGTCTGCCAGTAAATCGGCCAACGCTCCTAATTCCTTGAAAAAAAAAAAAAACAAAAACAAAAACAAAGCAACCCTTGCTGCACGTTGCCCTTCTGAATGCCCGCTGTCCATCCCTTAGGATTTAAGCTGCACTAATAACAAGCAAACGAAGGCCGCGAGCCGCACGATTATTCCATCCCTTAATTAGAATTCTCATTATTTACAGAGTGGAGGGAAAGACGCTGCAGTCACATTCACATCAAAGGCGTCATCCGAAGGCAAAGATGATAATTAGATAGTCTAATCTGTTCTCTGAAGTGTCTCTTCCAAGTCAACATTTCTCGAGTGTTTGTTTTCCTTCTCCTCTCTGCCTTTGCTTTGCTAAGAAACTGATCAATTAAAAAAAGATTCATTGGTGACTCGTTTTAATTTCCATTCTGCAGCCTCCTCTTTCTCTTTTCTACAATAAACTACAGTTATTTCTGTTCTTTGCTTTCAGAGAAGAAGAAGTCAGAGTAACAGAGCTTCGGCTGAGATTCTGTAGAAATTTCTAAGTTGTTTCAGGTGCAGCAGATGCATTAACTCTACTTTCATGTGCATCTCTCTGCATCGTCTCTGTTCACTTTCAACAGATGGCACTGTTTCCCTGCAGCAGGTTTCATCTCTCACCACTCTCTCTCGCTCTCTGCTTTTTTTTTTTCTCCTCCTCTTCCTGCCTCTTTGTCTGTCTCATTCCCCTTTTCCCATTTACTTAAGCAGAATGAGGGCACCGGAGAATCATTAAGTGTAACTGCTACCTGAGATTAGTGAGAGGGGCTCAAATGAAGTGTCACTAATATGAGGATTACAACAGCAAAGCTACCTGAAGTCCTCCTGGATCTGCGCATAAACATCACGAGACAAGACTCTGGTGAAAAACTACATTTACAGAACGGAAAATATATTTCCCGTCTGTTCCTGTGTATTTTCTAATGTATAATTCATATTGGAATAAAATAACGTTACATTTTACATCGATCGATTCATTAAATTCATTATGATTTCTGTTACGATATATTAAAAATCATTCAAATATTAAGAAATCTTTCCCTCTGTTTATCTAAAAGCAATGTCAGGTTGTGCATCTGTTACTCGCAGTGACCAGGTGTTTTACCTGTGCAGGTGTGAAGCCAGTAAACGACAATGTCCTGGATTTTTTGGAGTTGCAGCTGCAGACTTTAACCTCAGTGTTGGTTCAGCGTTCATATCCTGCAGAGTGTTTTCACAGAAAAACGTTTTTTTTTTTTTTTTTTTTTTTTTGGTTTTAATGCCAAACAAAAAGCACAATTTGTTACAGCTAGTTTCCCCCCCCAAAAAAAGTCAACGTCAAAAAAACCAGGACATCATCATCATCCCCTGCTGGTTTCCCACCACAAAACTCTGACAGTCACGTTGGTTAAAGACCATATTCAACATTTAAAAATATGTGACATCAAAACTCGTTTTTATGTTTTTGTTTCAACATTTTGCAATGTGTGAAAACCCACTTATTCCAAAGTTGAGTCTTTTCTTGTGTAATTTTTGGCCGCCTGCTCTTTTGGTCCTAAAGTGCTGAGACGTGAGAACACAGTGTCTCCTCTGAAATAATGGCTGACAGGGCAAGAAATACAAACACTGAGACCATCAGACAGGATTCAGACAAACCTCTGGGTCAAAGCGTTTGGAAGACGAAACAAAGACAAACTGAGAATTATCACCACCGCTTCCTGTTTTAAATGTCTCGTACAGTTCACACTGTTTCCTTGCGTGATGAGGGATTACTGCTGACATTTTGGGCGGCGGTTCAGATAATCGGTTTTAATCCTAGACGTGTTTACATGACTGATTCTCTGACGACTCATTTCTTGCGCCCTTTGCCATTTTTTTCAGCTTTTACAATTAAAAAGAAGGACAAACTATGAAAACAACTGTTTAATTGACCTGTTTTTGTCTTTATTTCCTCTTGTCTTTATGATTCAGCTTGATTTCCTCATGTTACCTGTTTCAAACTTCTTTGTAGGAAGCCATCAACCATATCTCAGTGACAGAGCTTTACTGAGCACTGGGGGAAAATAGAAAAGCAGCGAAAAGAAATACATGTTGTAACTAAAACTAAGTTCTTATTCTTAAATCATGAGCTCTTGTCCTTGCTGTACTACAAGAGGGAATGCTTTAGTGCAATGATCAATAACTGTAGGCTGCATCAGTTGGAGAGCAGTAGAAAGAAAGAAAGAGTCGGAGACTTGGAAAGCTTCAAAAACTAACCAAACACAATGTTTTATTTGCAAGGGATATTAAAAGAGAATAGTTGATGGCTGCACTCACACAACAGGCTGCTGAGAGTCTGGATCCTTAGTTATCACGGTCCACATAACAGAGGATTGAGGTTTGAGGATTGCTTTCAAGTAAATGAAGCTTTTCGGGCCTGAGATCTCATCAAAAAAGAAATATTTCTAAATAATGATGCTGACTGCGGACTGGGGATTCGCTTGTTTTTATTTAGATTTTTTTTTTGCTGCATTTTGCCTTTGTTAGAGAGACCGGACAGAGAAAATACCATTTCAACACGGGATGCTGCAATTATTACAACAAAAATTAAAAACCACGTCTTATTAACCGAGGTTGATTTTCTTTTACGCCCACTGAAAACATCCAAGTTGCAAGTATCTAAGCAGGGATAAAAGTCAACACGTAGTTTCACACTGAATAAACTGAGATCTTTTTTTTTTCCCTTTTTCGCAATTTGCTTGCACAGGTAGCAACACACAAATAGAATTTAGGACGGACTATTCTCTTGATTTTTGTCATCTGTCTGTGCCATGTTTCCTTGGGTAGAAAGTGTTCGAAGTGCCCATTGATCGGTTCTATCAAAGGGAATTCCTCACATGAAGGAACATAAATAATGGAAAGGTGTGCAACGAATGGCTGGAAGGAATGTGAACTTTTCCCTGTGTCCAATTAATGTTTTAGCTGACTTCAGCTGGGGGCAGACTCACACAATCAAGATAACAAGGTGTTGAAGTGAAAAAGGGACAGCTGAGACACACAGGGAAGCAGTCACAGTAACAATAGGCAATAGTTATATATGGATCTGCTGCGGCATTCGACTGAGGAGCTGGACGATCAATACAGTGATAGATTTTTATGAATGGGAATTTATTAGACTTTATATAGTAAATTAAAATGTCAACAGCTGCACAAAGGCCATAAGTTTCAGAGATGAATTTAAGATTTTATTTTTTAATCTAATCTGCCATAAAAAAAAAACCAAAAAACAAACAAAAAAAAAAAAAACCAAACAAAGCAGAGCTACAACATATGTCATTACAACCACAGATCTGAACATGAACTGCAATAAGGCTCATTTACATAAAGGACACCATTTACATAAGTCATTGCACCAGCTTTTTATCCCAAGTCACATGTTGTGCTGTGCAATCTAAATGTAACCTACTTCTGTGCACAAGTTTGTTGTGTCTTTTGTTTTGTGGCTTTATATTTCAGGCACATTAGCAAAACGATGACAACATCACACACCAGCGCCATTATACAAACTCTAATTGGACGGTAGAAGACTTTCAGCAGCCGCACTACTTTACAGATACATCAAACTCATAAAATGCACAAAGAAAATATGGGAAGGAAAAGCAAAACAAACTCAAGTTTTCAGCTCACATTCTGTTACATTCATGCAATTACAGCCACAACTGAGTGTATCAGTGGCCTCTCAGTTAAGGTGTTTTTGGTTTGTTTGAAAGACATTAGTGGGATCTTTGTAGCCAAATTTACTTCATTAAAGAAATGTATGTCAGTTCTGCTGCAGAATAGAATTATTTGATATAGATTTCTGATAATAAATCATAATGTAAATCGGGTGTGGTCAGTTCAGGTGAAGAAATTATCCACAAAAATAGTTTCTCCTAATAACTAATGTTAAAGGTGACATTCACACATTCAGGAACATGTGAAAAGTGCTAGATATTCTGAACACCCTCCTAGAAATGTCTGCTAGAAAATGGGTCAATTTCAACAACACACACTCTGATTCTGATGAAAAAGACAGTCTGTTCATGTTCTGAATCAAAGCAAAGTTACATTCATTTGACTTGCATTTCATGCCCGAAAAGATGCCAAATGCCCCCGTTTAAACCCCCCACCCTAAAATAGCTTTCTGAGAGAGGCTTTCAGGAAGCTTCTGAGGCATTACACATCCAACCAAAATTTTATTGTTGGTTTATTCACATTGCAGAACAAGAATCAAAAGCCCGTTCACATTTAATTACTCAATTAATTAGCTTGTTCTGAGTGTTTGTTTTTAACTATTTTGACTCTGAAACTTTAAAATGGAAATTTAAATGGTTTTTGATGATTCATTCTCACTTTAGTGTTTAATTACAGTTACAGTATGAGGCAGGACAAGTGAACAACCACATTCAGTTGTAGATTTATCGTATCACCATGTGATCAATGACTGGAACTGCAAGCAGCGCTAACAGAGATGAATTGGGGCAGAAATAAGTCTCCTCATGTCCATATTCTGCTGGTGCTAGCTCACTGGTTAGTCCACTACTAATATTAGACCTAACGCTATTGTGTCACATGTAGTGACGGTGTGCAGTATGGAGTTTCTGTTGAAACATCCATTTGACAAACTGAAATTAGAAGATAAGTAAGTAATTGACAGTTCGGCCCAGTCAGACCGAACGTAATGTCGTGGCGCCGCTTGAGTAGCAGCCAATTTGACCACAGCGTCTCATTTTCTTACCTTTTTTCTGTTTTTTATCTAATTTAACTAATACTCTAACTAATTTTTTTCTCGCCTGTTTTTGTTTTTGACTGTGACAACCAGAAAGCTGTTGAGTTGTTGCCCGATTGTTATTTCAGTGATCAGCTGATGGCACTGTGCTGCTCAAAGATACGACCCAATGAGAGAACACAGATCCCAGTGGAGATAAGGTGGAGGAGAAGTGGATGCAGAGCAGGAGTAAAGCTGTGGAAGGAAAAGATGGTACAAACCATCAATACTATCTGTAACTAAGGGAATGTACAATCTCTCCCTATAAGATGAAGAACTTGCGGCGCTGACCAACCTACAGAGCAGCATCATGTGTCTCACTCAGACCTGTCTGTGGACACGGGGCTAACGAGACCGAGGAAGAGGAAGGACGTGGGGATTGTGTGTATTAACAAGAGATGTTGTAACCCAGGGCACATCAGTGTTAATGAGCAGCGCTGCTCACAGGACATTGAGCTGCTCGCTGTTAGTGTTTGGCCGTACTAAATCTCATGGGACTGCTCGCAAGTCATCGCAATAACTCGCTGTCGGCCGACGCTACAGCTAAAACTTTGTCTTGTCCCAGCTGCAAACATTGCACCCACAAGCCTTCCTCCTCATCTCTGGAGACTTGAACTTTTTCAAATTTTCTTTTTTCTACAGTTTTTTTTTTTTTTTTTTTTATAAACTTTTTATTCATTTTCTGTTAACTTTTTTGTTTTCTGTTTTTTTTTTTTTGTTTTTCATGATTTTTTTGATACTATCAATTTTCTCCGTGGCGGGACAAATAAAAATATATTTCACTCTATTCTAAACATAACACAGAAAACTAAGGACAGAGAGAAGATATATGCTGTAACACAAGATGACTTTCATTCATCTCAGTCATTCATCAATAGCACTACATAGGCTAACCGTTTTCAAAAATAAATCTACCTGATGTTTAGCCTGCTTGTCGCACCAAGCTTGTAGATGGAGCTCGGTCTGGCAAAGATCCTGAGAAGTTCTCAGAGGTGGGATCAGCAGGCGTCTATCAAATGCCTCTGTGTACAACTGGACAGACTTACAACCAATCAGACCACTGATTCCGACGATGAATGCGTAGTGACGGAAATTGCAGCTCAGCTAAGTCGAACGATTTACGCTCCTCCACGGCTGCCATGTTGGCTGTAAACAAATGTGTTTGGGGTCGCTTAACTAGTTTGTCGCATTAAACCCACACTGGTGTAAAAGCTTGTTTTTCCATTGGTTCCCGAGTTTTCAAGATCAGGAAGAGCAGAGCATAGACACGTTAGCCAGACTGACTTGAATGCGAAATTCGTTATAGCGTCACTGGCAGTATGGGCGAGGCCCGGGCTACCTGATGTTAGATTAGAATTAGAATCTAACCTCATGCTAACACTAGCATTAAAGATTTAGAACTAGCCATCACTATGTAGAGGACATAGACTGGAACACTTTGCATCACATTATTGTGAGGAAGAGACAGTTGACAAGGAGATTGAAGCTTTTGAGTTGCACCATTAGCCAATAAATGCACAAATGCTGCAATAAATCGTGCGCATATTATAGATATATTATAAATTCAATGTAACGACTTGTAACTGACCATTTTCTTTCATATTAATGTTTGTCTATAAAATGATCCATATGCTCTTGGAGTTGACTGGAGATGTAAACAACTGTAGTACGCAATCAGCAGTCTCCATTTCCTGAACAGTGAATGCCTCCAAACATTAAACATAGACACTGTAAGTCAGAGTGCATAAAAAATGCATGTGACTGGCCTGCGATTAAGGCCAGAGAGATGAACTCAATTAATTTCATGTTCAATTAAGTTTACTGCCCCTCTAATGGTTGTGAGCATTGCCTATCCTCTTTACAGTTCACCATCCGTTTCTTACTATTACACAAACGCAGACACCCACTCGCTCTCATGCGTTTCATACATATAACATGCTGCATGTATATTACAATGTCAAGTCAAGCAAATTTTTCAAATTTTATGCAAACACAAGCTTTATAAATTAGGTCTCATGGGACGCTGGAGTCGGACCAGGAAAGACACACAAGCACATGCAGATGAATCGGACATGTACGACGATTAATCATTAATGATGTATTTATGTATTTTCCTTCAATTTCTGTATGAATCTGTGTTTTGACAAACTCATAACCTCCATGAACGCGTATATAATTGGGTACTGCTGCATACGAAGGAAAACAAACCGAATAGATGAAAGTTAATGTCGACAATTTCTGCTCAAGTGTGATGATGTGTCTGTCACATTTTCTCCAACGCTGCACATGCAACCGCGCCGTTTAGTCTGAGGATTAAAAGTTTGCAAAGTAAACAAGTCAACGAGCTGAATTAACCAGCACTCTGGAACAAAACATCAAATTTTTCACATTTTTTTTTTTTTTTTAAACAAAAGAAGAACAAAAAGTAAAAAAAAAAAAAATGATGAAACCAAGTTTCTGTGGTTCCAGCAGAAGAAATTCTTGTTCCAGCGCTGCCACCGCCACGTTCACTAAACTTCCACAATGTTGTCCAGGAAACAAAATGACTTCAGCGTATAATCCTCAAACTAGTTTTCCTCAGAGCTTCAAACCATGTCGCTCCTCAGCAGCAACATGAACACAAGACAGAAGGGAAGTTAGTTTAAAGAAACAACAAACTATTTGATAGTTGAATTTTGATTTATCACGTTTTTGGGGAGATTTTTTTTTTTTATAATTTATGAAAGACAAAGGATAAAATCCACCTATTTTTTTTTCCATCAACTGCCATAAAATGACAACAATAAAAAGAGGCAGGGAGTCGTCACTTCTAGGAGCCTGTCTGTGTAACGAGGTGCAGATCAATGCTCTCATCAAACGGGCTCCACAATCTTATTAAAGTCTTACAGCGTCTCGCTCTTTCATTCCTCGGTAGGCCTCACGCGCGGACGTGCCGTCGACTAAACAGTTTGAGTGGTTGTAATATTTACTGCTGCTAACGTCAAGTCTCTGGACGCCTGTAGATGGAGCCGTAATTATCCTTCTGACTGAATTTATACTTGTGATTGTGAAGTAATTTCTTGTTTTAATAGCGTCTTATTGCGCTGCAGCCATCATCCAGGGCTTTAAGGAGGTCTAAGTGTTGCTGAAGTGGTGCAACATCTGCGACAATGAATTCGGTGCGAGCGGTGCTTCGTCATCTCCTGCATTCGTTTTCAATGAGACAAACAGGATGAGGCTGATTTTAAAAGTCAATGTTCTGCACATTTATCATCCGACAAAGTGAAACAAAGTTTAATTGCTGTGATCAGATTGTATCTGACTCACTTAGTGCACGTACATCACGTTATAATCTTCATCTGCTCTGTGTCGTATGGATATTTCCTCCGAAGCTGCGATGCTTTACAACGCTGCGCTGCGTTTGAATGTTTGTGTGCAAGTGTAACAAATCTTTGCTTTCCCATGTGTGACAGCTTAAGGGGCCACAATCATTATCGAAGACGTCGCCTTTAACGGACAAAGAATCTGCAGCTTCCCTGCACATAATGGAAATCAGTTTTAGGGAACAGGGGAATGATGGCGGGGTGCCGTCTGATGCTAAATAAATAAATAAATTCCAAGTTCATCATGCAAATTCATCCTCCCAACCGTGGCACATTCTTCAAACAGACACCTCCACTGGAGAGAGGGAGACACAGTCTGATAAAGAGACAAATGAGCTGCTGATCTCCATCCCTGCTTCTTTTCTTATGTGTGTCTGAGTGTGTATGTGTGTGAGACAGAGTGGCGGTGTGGGGGATGGCAGGTTGGGGGGGCTTCAGTGACCTTTGCAATGATGACGAGGATGTACAGGAACAAGCCCAAGCTTGTGGGTTTTACTTTGCACCGACAAACAGAGAGAGAGAGAGAAAAAGCGAAGGCGAGCTCAGAAATAGTCGTAACTCCTTCAAGAAATTCTACATCCGTCCTGTGTTACTGCAGCGGGAGCTGTAATTACATAATTACACAACAATTATACATAATTATATGATGGTGCACAGCACAATAGAACACATTCTGCTATTATGACACAAAACGTGTGCCTCTGCTGTTTGAAATCTGGAAAAATCAACAACAAAAAGGAGAAAAAGGTGTGTGAGCTGCATCTAACATGCCTCCTCCTCCTCTTCGTCATCTCTCCTCTTCCTCTCATATTCAGGTATTCCAACAAGGTGATAACAAAATTGCCTGACATTTCCAGATTTATTGCTGTATTTTCTTATTATCGCCAAAGAAATATACAGAGATTCTGTCCCATAAATCATATTGAGAGAGAGCAATGCAGACACTATTGTGTTTAGCCCATTGCTACCATTTCTGAATTAGAAATAAATTGCTGGTTCATTTTCACAAATGGAAATGAAAAAACCACGAGGAGCCACAGCGTGACTTTTTCAG
Organism: Polydactylus sextarius; assembly: GCA_016801845.1. Lineage (NCBI taxonomy): Eukaryota > Metazoa > Chordata > Actinopteri > Polynemidae > Polydactylus > Polydactylus sextarius. Next base: position 19,088,423 of record CM028906.1, read on the forward strand.
GGAAGTGTTTATCAATGGATGGATTTCCTGAGTGTTGCTGCTACATGGAGATCAATCCAGATTAGCTCTCACTGCTTCTGACACCGGACTTAGATACTTCTACATTTCATAACATTTGTTTCTCTTTCGCTCACTCTCTTGTCTCTATGCTTTTGCCTGAGTGCCTCAATGCTAGCGTTAGATAAGACTACACATTTCTTGACAGAAAAAATTCACTTTAATGTAATATAAAAAGGAGGATTTATGTATATGTGTCATGACAACGGATGACACACATTTGTGATTTATGGTTCTGCTTCGCAGTAAATATTTTCCTGGACTTTTCTTCTTTTTCTCTATTGTCCCAGAATATAACACATAATAACATATTCAATTACACAAAATCCATAAATTTCCCTAAAACTAATGATTATTTTGATAACCGATTTATTGGTTATATAGATTATTTTTTCAATTAACTGATTATTGAAGCTTTAGAAACATTTGACAAAGAGACATTTTAGTATGAATCTTCACAGAAGCACATTAAGAAACATATGTTGTCTTGTTACGTGAATATCTACTGGTCTGAAATGCAGGAAAAGTTAAATGACATGAAATGAATGGACACCTGGTGATGCAGACATGTGCTGAGAATAAACAGGAAATTACATGAATATCCGTTTATTTCTCTAGTTAGAAGAAATGAAGGATTCACTTCAAATAGTCTCCGAGTGACTGAAACAAATAATTCAACAGCTCCACAACGTCATGTTACACGGCCAGCGTCTTTCCGACTTCATTTCACATGATTGTCCTCAAAAACATCAACGACCGCTGTTGATGCACGACAGCTATCGATTATTTTTTGTAATCGAGTATTTTATTTCTGAATGCTTCTTAAAAAAGTGTATTTCAGTGCCATCTCAAACAAATGAATTAAAAATTAGTCCTCAGATAAATAAAAATAAACTCAGCTTTTGCAATTTTTTTTTTAAACTTGGCATGTTGTTGTCATGTTGCCATGGTTGTTAATGACACATCCACTAAAGGGCAGAGGCGAGTGCAGAGCTCTGAGCTCCTACATTAATTTCAAATAATAACAAACATGGAGATCACGACGCACATTCTGAAGGCGATTTAAGAAGAGTAGCGTAGGCGGCGGTGGTTTGAGCGGTCGTTAAATACATCGCGACGTGGTCAGAGATTTCTGCTGTCGTCTTCTTCTTTGTTCCTCTGAAACACTGCCCCGGTGATTTTCAGTGGTATTACTCAGTTTAACACAAGTGGTGCGTCACCAATAATGGTCTGTGTGAAACACAAGCAGATTGGACATATAATTGGAATTGGAAACAGCGGATTAAACAACGCACCGATTTGTGAAAAATTGCCTCGACCAAATCAAATTATTTCGAGTTAATCGATTGTTTCAGATCTAGTTTTGATGATTTAGAAATAATTCAAAACTAATGTAGGTATTTCTGTACGTTAACCTAACATACAGAAACACGTTCTGTTCTTTGAATGTTTCTGCTCTTTGCACTTTTCTCTCTTAAGTGCTCTCCTCCACTGTAACAGCCTTATCCTCTGCTGTCTCTACCGCCACCATTTTAGAAACACTTCTTCCAGAGATTGGTCACGTGACCTGCACAAGGCTGGTCATTGGTTCCCTTTTCCTTCTACTTCTCTTCCTGTTTTACAGCGTCAGCAGCTTAATGGTGTTTTACTGCCACATTAAGAAATGCTGCCACTGTGCTTCTGTGTATAAAAATGCAGACACAACTAACTCATTATCAAAACAGTTGGACACTCACTTACTCATTGATTTTAATCGATTTAATCGATTAGTTGCTTCAGCTTTAATTCCCTTTTTGTTTTTGATGGAGATGTGCAGTCTGGATCATTATGTAACTTTGATTTATTTTGATATTTATGATTATTACTCATGATAACACTAACACACTCTATACAAGGTGTCATATTTTCGGGTTTTAGAAAACAGATTTAGACTGGATTGGTCTGCGACCTTTTCTGGCACAGTCGAGGGCAAAAGATCCGACACACACACACACACACAGACTTTTTTTTTAATATTTATGGGCTTTTTTGATGCCACACAAGGTCAAAGCAGATATTCTCCCCACACTTCCACCCTTTGAATCTGAGGAGATGTTTTTCCTGTTTATAAATCTCTTTTTCATGCTCAAAGTCAGCACATCACCGGGAAGGGTACTGAAAAGGGATTTTAGGCAGGTTTTACTTTTAACTTGGGGGACACGAATATTGGCCCCAAGTTTGCGATCTGTCTGCCTGCCTGGCTGGTTGCTCAGGTATCCACATCTTACATCTTTAAATTTCCATTTCAGCAAGGTTAAACACGTCTGTGCTCTTTAGACCGGCGACCGATTAACACATCAGTTCATCATAGGTGAAAAATACTGTGACTGTTTAGCATCTTGTAATTTAAATTTAAAATAGAAATAGGTATCTGCATGCATTACCCTACTAATTTACATGGAAAACTTATTCTCTCCTTGTTGTGAGGATTATAAAACTTAAAGGTAACCCATGTTCTCCGTGTGATTAATACATATGTTATACAGTTAATTTCATGTTTAACCTTTATGTGATTACAGCGTTCTCTCATATAACAACTTATTGCAGTTGCTTAATGAAAGAGTTACAACTCTCCGAGCAAAGCGAACTTAAATTGTTACTTGAAGAACAGATGATGGCGCATGTGTGAATTAATCATCACACTTCAGAGTGTTTAAAACCGTTTAACGAATGATGAGAAACCACAGACTCGCAGATGCATCTATGTTCAAATGTAAAGTCCCTGCTGCTGCTGCTGCTGCTGCTGAGGCAGTTAAGTCTATAGCAGCAGCTATAAAAATGAATTTAGTCTCATCATTTGGATGACGACAGCAGCAGCAGCAGCTTCGGGACCTCAGGGCTCGGTGTGTAGACACAACAATATTACACTTAAATAAACACAATAAACACACAGTCATGTTACACATAAGATTAACATTTCCAGGTGGTTGAGAAAAGGACTTGTACGTCTACAGCAGCTGCTGAGCCCAGATATTACCTGCAGGAGAAGTTGAATGAGTCCCTCAGCAAACATCAGACTCTAAATTTCATTTTCAGTTGTTTTCTTAGTTTTAGATGTTTATGTGAAATAATGCTACAGCTCGAAGAGTGGCATAGATACGAAACGTAAACCAATATGTAAGATACCTATATAGCAAGGCCTTCAGTTGCTGATATGTGATGCTGATGTGCTGTTGCCGTTTCAATTGAAAACAATGCAACATGACGTTATGTTGTAGCTTGGATTTGTTGTCACGGTTGGTAACTTTTAGAAAAGATAATGCGACTGAGGAAATTCAAGTAAATGTTTACAGCAGAATACATGAGTCACAGATCATCATCATCCCAAAATTATCCTGAAGTATATTTTATAAATCATAAATAAAACACACACACACACACACACACACACACACACACACACACACACACACACACACACACACACACACACACACACACACACACACACACACACACACACACACACACACACACACACACACACACACACACACACACACACACACACACACACACACACACACACACACACAGTGGAAGTTTGTTATGTTAGCTAGAAAACACAACACGACGATGGTGGCCAGTTGATACCATTAACTCCAGCTTTTTAGACTTGTTGAATCTCTAAATCCATTAGCAAATGCAACCAACTGTAGCTAACATCGGGGATCTTATAACTATTAAATCAATCGCCAGCCATAGTGAAAGAAAGGTCCATTAATCATGTCTCCATCCTCTGACTCAGCTGACGGCATAAACTGCTGCTTTTTACCTTCTGGAGAAGAGATGATGGCAAACTGTGCTGGTATGATCATGTTTATATGAGCCACAGATGAATAAAATATCTTTAATGTCATGTAACATGCTTCAATGCCAACAAACTTCTCAGATCAGTCTGATTCCTAATTAACTAAATATTTTTTTTGATAAATAACACATTCAAAAAGCTGCCAAGTCGTGACTGTCATTTCTTTTTTTCATGTGTCATAGACTAAACATACGGATGTGGAGGATTTAACCACAAAAAAAAAAATGCAGTTTTCTGTAGCTTCTAGCTTTGTAAACATCTCCCTGAGTAAATGTCCTGATCAAGCAGACAGCTGGGAAGCACCTGATCATACAAATCAACACAACTATAACACAACTATCTGTCTACTTTAGTGAGCAATGAGCAGTATCTTCCTCATACATTATGGTCTTAGGTCTTAGGCCATTTCCTACATAGAACTCACCATGAGCTTAATTAGATCCTGAATCTTCAACCAAACAACCAAAAAGAAAAAACAAAACAAAGATACTGGCATCTACACTGAAAGTGAAAATTAAATGGAGCATTTACTAAAATTCAACCCTCTTTTTGCAACAGCTAAAAGGATTTAAAACGTCAGGTTCATATCACATTGTGAGGAAGTTTAGCAGCCACAGGTCAATGTGTGACAGCCAGAAGTTTAAGAAGATAAGATGTGAAGAGTGACTGGTTACAGATGTACTTGAATGACCCTGTCACAGCAAAGTCACAGCAAAGCCAGTTACCCTCCGTCACCCTCATTTAGCTGCAAGATATAACCGTTTACCTCCAGCGAACTTGTAACAGTGTGTTATCTCCAAGAAATGAGCAGAACGATAACGACTGATGTTCACAAAGTAAGTGAGATAAATACAGTTCTCCAGGAAAAGGATAAAATGAAGACATGAATAGAAACGTGGTTACTGCACAAATGCTGCAGGTGCTTCAGGCATCGTGTTTGCATTAAAGTCTTAAAGAAACATCTCATTTTTTAGAAATGCATTTGATTAGTTTATTGTTTTTATTGTTATTGTTCATCTTATGGTCCAACAGAGAGTGTTTATCTTGAGTTAACCAGTGAAATTAAAAGTAATTGATTAAAAAAAAAAAAAAGGAGAAATACTGAATAATCATGACGCTGAAGCTTCTGAGAAGCAGTGTGAGAAAATATTTTTGGTTCTTTCCAAAGTTTGGAAAATTACCAACAAAAATAAGTTTGTTTGCCAACTTTGTAAAAAAAAAAAAAAAAAAAAGTGCTGCCTTATTTTCAACAATAACAAATTTGAGGACTGACCAGGGAGAACAGGTGCCAGGAACAAGCAGAGGAACATCATCTGTTCAAACTTGGCTTTTTACAAAAACCCCTGGTGGAGACATTTTAGAAAAGAAATCCATGGCTACAAGACAATAACATGTTTGTTAATAAGTTGTGACTTAATTATTTCTCGGATATGTCTTTGTTAATGCGTGGGAACGGGATAATCTCATTTCCAGATTAATGCTGCGACTTCGTACTAATCTGTTTAAAGTTAACATGTCGTCTCCCAGTGAGATGATCAAGTTACAAAAGTATAATTACCTTTATTTACTTAATTAAATCAGTCTTGTTGAGCCGCAGCATCACTCCTGACTAACCTGGAAGTGGAATTATGCTGTATTAAAGAAAGCTTGGCCGCGGTTTCATTATCTCGTGCCCACAAACGCTAACCTGCTCTGAGGTCTGGAGATAATAAAATCTGGCTCATAGCTGTCAAATTAAAGAAAGCTTGGCTGAAATTGTCAAAAAATATCTTCACCTTCTCTCTAGATAACTAAACTCAACAGCCTAAATGACCTAAACATAAAAAGCTGGTGTTTGTAGCATATTAAAGCATTTTAACATATTTATTTTATACTGAAAGTGCTTTATCCCAGTACAAGATCTACTGAAAAATATAAAAAAATAAACATTTTATTTATAAGTTCTAGGATTTTAAGTTTTTCGGTATAAGAAGAACAACAAGGGGCCAAGGATGGAGCCTTGAGTTATATCAGGTTGAACCCAGTCTAGGTTATTAATTCTGATGTAACTCACTTTGTGAAGGTGACGCAATAAGAAAGACTGGTCCAGATCATTACATGCAAATCTCATATGGAAATCAATCCCCAGATTCAGAAGTAAAGGGTCACTAGTCATTAGTCGGTTTGACGAATGTGGTTTTGCAAGTGCATTTGGAAAACTTGTTGAAATGGATTAACAACTAGTTTTCATAAAAGAACTCAACTTTGATTAGTCAATGTTTTTAAAAAACTTATGATAAAAATAGTAATTTAGAAACTTTCAGGGACATGTTTCTTAAGAAGTAGGTGTTTAAAGGAAAATGGAGAAAGATGTGAAGCTAATGGACGGAGCAGAGACAAACCAACGCTTTTAAAAACCTCTCTGAGAAATTTGGCATAAAATACACATAAAATCTGAAGCACATGATGAAGGTTTTAATTTGACCATTGTGGCCATCATTTAAATTGCAGAGTGCAGTGTGGAGAGGCAGACGGCTCGCTGGTCATATAACCAATCTTGAGTTTTATTTCACTTATTTTCGCTTGTGAAGGAAGATAAAAATTGATCACTGGGGTGGCTCCAGTTTGTTCGGTGGCAGAACAGTTAATTATGGAATCAATAGTTTTGAAAAGAACAATTTGTTATGATGATGTTAATGAAACAGAAGGAATCGGGATCTTTTACTGTTGGCTGGAAGGTAGACATTAGGGCTTTCATAATTTGATAATCACCAGCCAGTTCTTTTTCCACTTCTGTTCTGCTTGTCAGCATTTTCTTTTTATTTCTCTGGTGTGGTTATTTAGCTGAAGCATTTGTTTAATCGGCACAAAAACCAAAGAGTAAAAAGGATAGTTTGCCGTTTTTTATGGGGGGTTTGAGTCGGTCTGTTTCATGGCTGAGAGCAGCTGCCAAACAACCAGGACAGATCCCAGTAAGCTGCGTTCTCCGGCCAAAAAATGGTTCATCAATAACTCTCTGTAAAAAACAAACAAACAAAAAAAAAAAAAAAAATGTGAGTCCAATGTTTTTTTTTTTTTTTTACAGATTCAACAAACAAAATATAACATGTTTCAAATGCTTCCAGTCTTTATGCTAAGCCAAACTAGCTGCTGGAAGTGACACGATCCTGGAGTTGAGGCTGGGAGAGTAAACGGTCCTGGATTTATCAAAAACAATGAATACGTTTTTATTGAACTGTGAGTTCGTGTCACCGACATCCTCCCTGTGATTCGTTAACTTGAGTGTGTAGAAGACACAGACTGGAACATTTCGCTTTGCATCACATTATTGTGACTAAGAGACAGTTTGACAAGAAGACTGAAGCTTTGGGGTTGAACTGGAGGAGATAAATATGGGAATGTTTGGACAAATCGTGCTCACGTTTTACTAAAACAAGCAAACGTTTTAATAAACATGTGACCTTCAAATATACGTTTTTCCCTGCCAGGCTCGATAGAAATCAAAAAATCCTGATGAGATGTGGGATAAAAGGATTTTTTGAACAGAGATCAGATCTTTAATTAATTAATTAATTGCAAATGAATCTGAAAATCTAATTTTTGAATCCAGCCCTCCTGGTGATATTAAACTGAGATGAAGGACTTTCTTTATATTATATTTCTATAATTGTGTTTGTGTTCTGGTGAAGCCTTTAACCTCTGGTGAAGCCAGTGATTATTTTAAAGTTTTAAATTTGCATCATTAGTGTCCTCAAACTAAAGAACAAATCTCTGAGTAAATAAAAGTCTGGACAATATTCTCATGTGTTGTTCAAGGTTAAATCTGCAATAAAACACAAAGGAAACTGAGAAAACCTCTAAAACCAAATGTGGACAGTCAGACAAGTTTCCTTCCAAAAAAAAAAAAAAAAAAAAAATTAAAGCACATTAATGAGAGTAGTACACTGTGAAATACACGGCTCCATATGAAGGTCAAGCATCTCCCTGAGAGCGCAGCCTTGTCCAGAGAGATAAAGTCTAATTATTTTTGATTAATGCTGCCTTGCTTAGCAGAAAACATACAAACTGTAGCGAAAAGAAAAACAATGAAACAAAGCCTTTGTTTAAAACGCTACGATGCTGAAACGCCTTGACGACGACTGCTGTGCTCAAATTTAGGAAATTATTTTGAAGTAGAAGTTACTGTCCCAAATTGATGTCATGAATTGGCGTTGAAGCATCCATGGTTGGATTGTTTCCTTTCAAATACAAATCGCTGCGCCGTTTCTCAGATGATGGTTGACGTAACACAAGTTGAGAGGTATTTGTTTGTGTCTGAGGAAATTTTGCACTTAGCACTGCTTGTTTATCAGACATGACAAGCAATTGCGAGTCTTGTTTTGTGGATTTATGTGTTATTGAAACAAAACTGGCCTCGCCTGCCTCTCGGTGATATTCATTCTTTTGACTTTGCTTGTTTGACCCTTGTGGTTTAAAACAGTGGAATACTAAAGAAGTATCATCACACATCACAATTTACATCCTCAGTTCAGAGAAGCACTCATAAATTCCCTTTCTTCCCTGCGTCTCATTCTCTTTCTCTCTTTGCCTCTAAACTTGCTCACACAATATTTATTCTTCATTCTTCTTCTTTTTTTCTGCTGAAAACCACACCAGAAGGAGACCTAAGAACTGCAGTCACGATACAGCTGTCGTCATTAAAATAAAAACTATTTTGGCCATTAACAAGGCTTAGCAGATTGCAGTGCAGATTACATTATAACTTCCAGCCACCGGTTTGTTTAAATACCTGGGAATTACAAATCGTGCAGTGAAAGTAGCGTCTTAAGCAAAAAAAATCATCAATAAATGTTCACAGTTTCCTGATATATCAGTGTGTTTATAGGAACATTTGTAAATATAATTTGTGACCCGGCCATAAACTGGTGCTCTCTGTGCCAAAACACACCAGGCAGATCTTTGAAAATTCAACAATAAACACATTTGTTTACTCTGAGAATCAGATCACCATCACGTTGCTGCATAAAAAAGAAACCAAACGTTAAAAACAAAAGCTTGGCCACGTTACTGAGAGTCTACTTCCTCATTGAAACGCAGCTGAATCCAGTTTCTGAGTGGAATAATGAGTTATGGTTTACATAATGTAGGAAAAATGATTGATTTTAGATCGTAGATATCATAGCAGCAGAGCTGATGAGGAGTTCACACATCAGTGACTGAAGCTGCAGCAGCTTTAAACACGGATGACAATTTATGTAGGGTTTCCAACACTGGAGTTCTGTGGTATGAGATATATTAACACCATCAAATGTGGCACTTAGCTGCTTTGTGATATACTTAAAATAATAAGAATGTGTTTGAAAAGTAGCTGAAACTGAAGTTTATCTGTTGATAAATTCACAGATAAAACCAAAGTCCTGTTTATTTATTCGCAGCAACAGCCGCTGAGCGTTTCGAACACGCTTGGGAGAAATTCTGGCAGAAGAAAACGTTGCAGCTGAATCTTTGCATGTTTACAGTGGCAGTGAATGACACCAGGCTTAACTGAAATTAACACACATTTGTGCTGCTGCAAAATGATGAAAATTACTCAAACAGCCGGCGTTTTACTTTGGATTCTGTTGGAGTAAACGTGTGATCGTCTGTCTTTTTCCCCTCATCTTCACCAACTTCCCCAATGAAAACCAAATTCTCCCCATTTAATGTATTTACCAAAACTCTCTGACCTTGGCTGCTTGTTACTATATTATTTTCATCCTTTGAAAACAACTTAATACTCTTGCGTATGTCACGGTACAAGAATAATCTTATCAAATTCTGATGCATTATGACTAAGAGCTGGTTTGATCTAATGAAGGAGAAAATACAGAACCAAAAAAAAGCAAGTTATATTCATTAGTCCTTGGAGCACGCTGTAATTGCTTTAGAGATACATTAGGGGCAGCATTTTAGGTCCATGTGATGAAGTCTGTAGCTGCATGAGACATAAATGAGCGGCTGAAATAGTGTTATTGTGTCTGTGTCTCTAAAATAACCTCATTTTCAACAACCTATCTATTTCCATAATGTCAGACTGTGTTAAAATCACTGCAAACGTAAATGTGACCTAATCCATATTTCTTGAAGGCCTTTGGTAATTTTTGCTGCTCGGCATAGGATGAAGTCGTGACATACACATCAATGAGGTCTGATTTTAATTTATGAATATTAATTTTGCTGTTTTTTGTGCAATGAAGAGGAACGGACGCTTCACCAAAGTAGCAAATAATCTTTTAGTGTACATCCCCTTTTGTAGGGGGTTGCACAACTCTTTGTTGAATGTACATTAAAACACCTACAACAAGCTGAATTGTAACCGTCCTCTTGTGGAAAAAATAAAATCTATAGAGCACTGGCAACATCTCAAGCAAAGCAGACCAGGAGTCTATTAAATGCAAAGCTCTATTAAGTCGAGCCATGAACCTCGATATAGACCCACTTGAAGAACTCGGTCTGCAGGCCACAACAATAATGGAAAGAGTGAATCAGCACACATCAATACAGTAAATACCTCAAACACTGCAGCTACAAAACTGGAGTGTAATGAAAAAGACGCACGGCTAAAAAGAAAAGAACACAAAACGTCAAATAAACCCAAAATCAAAAACCTCAAAAGGTGAGAAAAAGTTAATATCACAAGTCTGTAATGACAGTGAAAACGTCTCGGACGAAAACGTGTCAAAACTAAACTGTAAACTGTCGGGATCAGAGACAGACTTATTATAATTTCTTCTTATTTGTTCCTGTTTGAGGAACAAAATCTGTGGCAATAAGGGACAAATGTTACGCTGAATTTCAAAAACACTTTCACTCAGTCATGAAACCCACTGCGACACTTTGAAGACAGAAATACTGCAGAGCTTGACAGCTTGTTTCTCAACTTCAAGGTACAAATGTCTTTTTATTTATTTATTTATTTATTTACCCTATTTAATTTCTTATTGAGTCAATAAACAAACATCCTGTGCGAGCCAGTGGTTTCTTCAACGTGTATTTCAGGATTTGATTTATGATGCTTTATTACATTTCTTGTTCCTACGCTTTATAAAAATACATATTTGCTTTCCTTAATATCACTAAAGCTTTTTCCGCTTGCACTGAAATTAAATAAATTACATCTTCCTTTGTGCATAACATTGTTTTATAGCTTACGAACATTTGAAATATCTATTGTGAATCATTGTATTAAATAACAACTAAGATAAAAAAAAAATAAAACACCGTTTCACAATGAAATTTTCACATACAATATGTTGCTGTGATGGTATTCACTCTGATATAAAAAATGCCATTTCTCTATTAAGTTTCTGTCATTAAAAGGTAAATCCTTCAGGCTTGTTTATATCTTTACATCCACTAATTTATTACTGCGTTTTGGTGCCATTCAACAGTTTTTGTCCAGTTTTTCTTTTTTTTTTTTTCCCCTCAGGCTATGAAGGAATTGATGACCCCCTAAATGAGAAAATAAGCACAGCAGTAACATTTCATGACAAATTGCTCAAAAAAAAAAAAAAAAAAAAAACTGTTAAAACCTAAACAACATTCACCCGTGGCCTTAGGATTTATGATGCTGACCAGCAAAGAAAAGCCCCCAGTTTGAGTCTTTCTATTCCCCTCATCTCAACTCATTGTCCATCTTCGCCTAAAGAAACAACAAATATTGGAAAATTAAGGTTACACCTACTTTATACAGCGTCACATAATTAAAAGACTATATTGGATAGAAGAGAGTAAAACTATCTTTAAAGACAATCTGTAAAAATATAATCAGTGAAACGACATCTTTGCTTTGTTATTGTCCATTTTCAGAAGAGACTGTGGATCTAAAGGTTATTAGTTGTTACAGTACAACAGGGAGCAAGCAGCTCTGCATTGTTAATAGGTGACTTTAACAACCAGTAGTAAAACTAAAATTAATTTAGTGTTTATAAAGGAAGCTAGTGTAAGTAGGTTAAAGTTTGTGAAATTATGGTGTTTATTATGCCTGACCAAAAACTGTAGGGAAGAAATATCAGTGTGGTAAAACATAATGAGAAGCAGCAGTGAAACCTGGTCAATATTAATGCATGAACAATTTATCAAGGTCAGATGGTTGGAGGAACTTTTCAGTGTTAAACAAAATTCAACACTGAAGCAAGTGATTACATCGTGGTTTATAATATATCCAGCTTGTTTTAAAAAAAAAATGTTGAAATTTAATATCCTGACGGCGTTTGGTCAAGATGAAGGATTCAGATTAAATATGTAAATGCATATTTCAATATAAGATTATTTATGTCAGACTGGTAGCACACGTGTATGTATGTATAGATGTAACTAAAATTAACTGACAACAAAAAACAAACAAACAAAAACAAAACAAAAAAACAACAACAATTGTCCCTGAAACGAGTTAAAACTACTTAAAAATTCTGCAACAAATGAAAATTGCATGAGCAAAATTATTGGGATCTTTGACCCAGTGGTGCAGTAAAGTTTATGATGGTGTGTTAATGGGTCATTTGTTGACTAAACATATCCTTTATACAATATACCACAGTCTAGGAACACTGTCCGCTGAATGCAAATCTTATTTTACTGCAGCCAAATACTTCAGAAGTGTTTAATTCTTGCAAATATAAGCATTTGTTGCACTTTCTGTTCAGTTCTCATTAACAGATGTTAGCATGTTAAGCTAATAAGCCACCACTGCAGCTACTGTCTCACACGCCAATAAACATCACATCTAATCACATTTTTCACTCTTCATTTTTTTTTCCCCTTTTGCGCAAATAGAGATAATATAATTTGCCAAAAAGCTCTGATTTTCTTTCATCTGTCTAAAGGACATTTGTGGCAGAAACATTGTGCCAAGTCATCATACATTTCAGCAGCCTCAGAGTTCTGAAGAGCTTTTTTTCCTGGTGATACGAGCAGCATACCACGGCTTAAACTGACACTATGAGAGTTTTGAGAGTGGATTAGAAAACAAAACACTAATCTGAAACGCACCATAAAGCTCATGAAATTATTTGGGAAAATGGACTTGAGCCTAGGTTTCCACAGAAATGAAAAAAAAAAACCTAGGGTTTCTTTAAATTAAGAAGGTCACAACTGCAAAAACTTGGTCTATTACAAATTTGCCTTTGTTTTAACTCTCTAACAAATCCAAAAACATTTTCTCAGGCCATTATTTTCAGGTTCAGAGGCTTTCTGGTTATAGAATTAGCTTTTCTGTAAAAAGGTGTTAAAATCAGCTGCTTGTTATTCACATTCATTTCAAACTCAATATACAGAACAAACCCATCATGTGGTGAAATCGTTGCCATGGAGTAAATGACCAACTGTGCAACAGTAGATGACGTAAAACTGTTATATAGGATCCTATATATGTTCCAGTGCTGGTATTAAACACATTTAGTACGGACATGTAATGTACATGACAGGGACTTCGTCTGGTGACGGCTGCAGGGCTCCAGCTGCAGAAAGAGGAAAAGGGGAGAGAGTGAAGGAAAGAAAAGTTGTTGCATGCTGTGCTATTGTGCATTGCATTAATAAGTCCCTAATTCCTCTTTATTTCAGCGTGGGTGGGCACTAAACTGCATTTTCCAAATAAGCCATATGTGGTTGTTCGTCTTTGGGGAAGTGGAGGCATTAATAGAACCCCTGACCTGCATGGATTTCTATCTCTTAATGAAATATATTGTGCACACAGTAGGGGATGCACTCAGAGAAGTGCACCCTTCAGAGTAAAGTGCACTCGTTGGCCACCACCTCCCCCTCCTCCACCTTTGGAGAACAGTCATTTACCAGTGTAAAACATGAAATAATAATAATAAAAAAAAAAAATGTTTTATTTATTTTATTGAGATTTTCCAGAGGCCGGTGAACAGTGACTTTTCCTGTGTTTGGATTATAACAAGCTATTTGCAGAGTGTGACTGACACATTGATAGGACACTTTTTTATTAAACAATTTACACTAATTGCAGAAAAATTAGTATTGTGTTTATTATAACAAATATTTAACAGAACATTTAGACATTCATTCATTACTAGTGCCAGTATTCTGCACTTAAGGTTTTTTTTTTTTTTTTTTTAAATGCATTTACATTTTATAAAAGTTCAAGTCAGTTTCGTGTCACCTCAATTAGAACAAATACTAATTGTATAGCTTTAACATAATGAAACTACAGCTGTTATTCATAGGAGAGCTGCCAAAACTGAAAATAAACTTAACAACAACAAACACTTCTCTGCAAATCTCCAACCTGATTTTAAAATTGTATGTGTCCAGTTGTAACTTTACAGCTGGTAAGGTTACAGGTAGGACAAGGTGAAAATCAATATAAATTGGAATATATATATATATATATATATTCCAATTTATACTGATTTTCATTTGAAAGATCCTCTATTGATTGAAATAAAAACCTTTCATCCATCTTGTAACGTACACAGTTTCACATGATCACACAACAAGATCTATCCATGAGACAGTGAATAAAAACATGATGAAGCTGCTCCACTGAAAACCCCATCAGGAATAAAGACAGATGTCTGGCAGTAGTTTGGATTTCTAAATGAGATTTCCCTAAGGAGGACAGGGTAGAACTTGACGGCAACAAAGCTTCATATGGAAGATGTACAGACTAGAACGCAAAAAGTACATTCCCATAATGACTCTGGCTAAATTTGTAATGGAAACGTTCACCTTTGTAGCATTTGCAGCTTTAGTTTCGTGAAAATCTCTATCATATCTAAGATTTAAAGTGTCTGAAATATCTCTAAATGAATAAATATCAAATCAAAATTATACTACAGGAGGAAAGGAAGGTTCCAACAGGTTCAGGCTCCAATATAGAGGAAACATTGCTGCACATTGTACATGAACGAAGCTCTGATCACACAAAATCTATGATCCATAACATGAAGAACTTGGGCCCAAACGTCACACTGTTTAATTGAGTCCACAGCTTCCTCACCAAGTCTCCATTGGTGTAACACTCGGCTCAGGAGCTCCCCAAGGCTCCATCCTGGGCCTCTGGCTGTATGACTCTATACCCACGACAGTGAACGCCACCGGCAGCTCCACCACAGATGGAGGCAACAGATGGGCTGAAGATCAACAGGAAACCAGCGTTGTCTAGATGTCTATGTTCACATATCTAAGTAACATAACATCTGCATGAATGGCAGGATTCAAGGTTTCTTTGCCCAAAGCATCACACCTCCTATGCCAGCTTGCCTTCTTCCCATAATGCATCCTGGTCCCCTGACTATCCCAACACACACAAACACACTCCTCCACATGTTGTAAACATGTAAACAGGGGTCAGCGTGCACATGCACACGCAAACACAAATTGGCCTAAAGCAGGGTTCAGCAACTGTTAGACGTCACAAGAGTCATTTTGTTTGTCACCAAATACATTTGCATGGACTCACAAAACCTATTTGATAACCGCTCTTCCCTATGTGCATCAATTAGCCTCGACTGCTCATAATGCTCCAGTTTTCCCTCTTTGTACCACTTTTGGTCAGTACTGACCACTACAGGCTGGATTCATCCAACATGAGCTGCAATTTCTGAAGAAGTTCAAACCCAGTCATCTAACAGTTACAATTTAGCTCTTGTCAAAGTCACTTCACATCCTTAAGATTGCCCATTTTTCTTGCTTCCAAACCATCAACGTAGAAGACAAAATGTTCACTTCACTGTCTAATACATCCCTCTAACTAACAGGAGCTACTGTACCAAGATAACTGTGCACTTCATTGGTGTACATCTCACATTGCACTTATTTATTTTATTTCTCTGATTCATCAGATATTTTTCTACACTGTATCCCCTTCATTTAGCAGCATGGTTTACTTTTTATTGCTGTAAATGTCACCGATAGGTAACAAAGAGAGACACAGCGAGTGAGTGCTCAGTAACTGGAACCTGTAAAATGGTGGAAATCAACACTCAAAAGTGTGGGGAAAAGATTCAGCGTCAGTCATAATTACTAAATCAGAGATCAGAGATGGAAAATTAGGATTTGGCGTCTGTACATGCAACAGTTAATACAAGGATGTTTTGTTGAGTTCTTATAACTGTGGATAAATATTCTGAGTTTGAAAAATCTCCAAAAGTGCATTCGATTTTTCTCTTCCACCCCCTTTGTTGCCTCGTCTAGCAGAAAATAAGAAGCTATAGTCTGGAGGAGAAGCCTCAATAAGTGTCACTGAGGTAGTGGACCGGAGCCAACATCCCGTCAGAGACAGAAAATGTAAACTGGATTGTGAAATAAAATCACCACTATAAAAACTCGTAATAGAGAGAAATATCTATTAAGAGTGAAATTAGAAATGCAAATCATCTGAAAAGGGCATTTAATGTGCAGATTTAAGCTTTTTCAAAGTGATTTCCACTGAGTTTCTTGATACTATAAGGCTAGTAAAACAGACACCAATGGCACAGTGATGTAAGGGCCATCAGGAAGTCCTGATTCATCACTACAAGTGAAACTGTATAAGACTGAATTCACAAACACACCAAAAAAAAAAAAATAAAAAACATGCGTAAGTGCACTATGATAGGCTGAGTCAGATGGATGATAGCTGTGGCACATATTGCAACGCGTTTCAGAAAGAACATGAAATCTAATTGTTTCAAAATGTGAATCTGTGCTGTATTTGAAAGGTCCAAATGGAGACAAAAAGACATTATCTACTCACACTCATTTCGCAAACTACACTCCAAGTCCAAGTACAACTTACAAACCCTTAAAGAATCTCCTATATGTATATCCTTCCAACTTTTCAATGCTTATTCATCATTAGTGTCCAAACAGCTGCACAATAGGCAAAATAAACTTAGCTCAAAAGATTGTGACGATAAGGTGAAAACAAAACGATTAGCTTATCCATTATGGTGTGATGAAATGCATTATTGAACTGATACTTCCCTGAGTCACAGTACAAATAAAGATTCTGATTAATAATGTAAATCTACTTCAGAAAAAACCTTGAAAATTAACAATTACAAAAAAGTACAAAAGAATATTTTCCACAGACACGTAATAATATATTTTGGAGTTTAAAATGGCCCCGAGTTGACTTCCAGGCTTACAGCCAGAGAACAGTAACGGCTGCTGTGAAGTAAAGAGCAGTCAGGAAGTGATGTGAAGTGAATCTCTGTAGTAACTGCATGAAAAGTGTATTTGTGCCATAGAAGCTGGGGTAGATACTATCTATGCTGAAAACGAAAAGAAGCAGCAGCTTGTTTCCATTACGAGGAAACCACCACTTTGGGACATTCATGTTGAAATTCATTCAACAACAGGAGGTTGCATTAGCTACCAGTTAGCAGTAGACACAGAGGCACAAAACAAGTTTGCATCCTGCACAAATTCAGGGAGAAAAAGAACCTTTTCATCTGCCGGTGTTTAGTTTCTATATTTGGATAACCTGTTCTCCAGATTTAGTGGTGACCTTTTTCTTTAGGCGGCCAATTCTGTGGCTGTAAATTTTGACAGAGCTTGTAAATATCACAAAAAGTTGCAAAACCATTGTATTGTTTTGTGCTTTAATATTTATTTTATGATTTACATGCACGCAGTATCTTATTTCATGTCTTAATTTTGTTAATTAAATAGATTTTGCAGCCATCAGAAATAATGCTTTGCCCATTCTTTGTACAAGATCATAAGAAAAATTTGAAAAAAGAGAGAACAAGTACTTTCACTCTCTTTAATTACACTTCATTTTTTTTTTTTAAAGAAATAAACCTGCATTATTTACCAGTTTGTAAAAGACCAATGCAGGAACAGAGAGACTTTGGAACAGTCACAAATTTAGAAGAAAATAACCTTTTCATCTACTGGTATGTAGTTTCCATATTGTCCAAATATAATAGTGGCCTTTTGTTTAGGTGGCCAATTCTGTGCCTGTAAATCTTGAGAGAACTTGTAAGCAGCATAAAATGATGTGCAGCCATTTGCTTTATGATTATATCACATTTTTAGTCTTATTTAAATAGATTTGTATGCAGTCATTTTACATAATAATTCAGAAATGACACTTTATGTTTATTCTTTGCACAAGATCAGAAGGAAAAAAATAACACCACCCACTTTCAGTTTTTTAATTATGCTTTTACTTATCCATCAACTGTTTTAATCTATTTCACCAGATGCCACTGCCAAGTAAAATAAAAACAGTTCATCATAGCCGGCGTGTTAATTGACCCCGCAGCAAGAGCAAGAACGCGCTTTTGTGTTTTTTTTTTTTTTTTTTAAATCTATTTATTTATTTTTATTATTACTTGGAGAAAACCCAGTTTTCCGTTCAGCACGTTCAGTGTTCAGTCACTAAATATAATAATAATAAGTATTTATGCCATGGCGCCTTATTACATCAGTGTTTCAAAAATATTATATATATATACATATATATATATATATATATATATATATATATATATATATATATATATATATATATATATATATATATATATATAAACAAATAAATAAGAGGGAAAAAAATGGAAAAATATGGCAAATTTACTACTTCTGGTTGATGGAGATGTAGCACAAGAGCATGGAAAGGGCAGGTCATGCCTCTGAGGGAACCTCTAACCTCTGAATGGGGATTTTAATCCACCGGTACCTTCCACACCAGAGGAGGAAAGCATCTCCAGCAGAGAAAGATTGCAAAAAGATTGCAGAAAAAGAAGTGTAAACTGAAATAGCAGGTATGAGCTCTGAGAAAACTGCTTGCAGAGATGAGAAAACTAAATGATAAACAACAAAGCCCCTCACTGAGCTGCATGCACAGTATCAAACTGAGATGGAACATCATCTTCTCCTTGTTGAACAGATAATTTGCCAGAAGACGGCCTTTTTATATCACACAGCCAAACACTAGGAATAGAGATACTTATATGACAACATCCAGCTACCGGTTAACAAAACAGGCTGAGGGAGAGCTGTTGAAAAGAACCAGCATCAAACAGTTCGTGAGTGTGATTGTGCGAGACCCTAAAAACAAAGCAGGAATGGATGGTTTCTGTCTGAAGAGCTGCTGGGATAAAGCTCAATTTCATGAGACAAAGTATTAAAGATTCTTTAATGTAACGTTTTATCAGTTGTAAAACAAAAATCTCAGCTTGTTTTTTCAGAAGCTGTTGCAGATTTTCTGTTACAGACGGACGAATGGAGGACAGACAGGATAAATGGGGATAACTATTGTCTGTATGATGTGTTGTATGATGAGCTGATTCAAAGCTCAGGCATCTTAAAGATCACAGGCTGTTGTCACGCTTCATGATTGTGCTGTCATCCAGTAAATATCAACCTCTCAAACAAACTAGTCCTAAAGAGTTGATTGGAAAGTTTTTGACTTGGTTTCAACAGGCAGATCGGCGTTCTTTAATTAGGAAACGATCACATCTTCATGTTTGTTTTCTGTTGATTACTGGTGTTTGCTGTTAAGTCAAATCAGGTTACAAAAAAAAAATAAAAAAATACTACAAATGTGTCTACTAGTGTCACTGAGCGCATTAAATAAAAGCAAGTATAAGCAGAAATAGTTGTGTTTGTAGAGCACTCTTTGCTCTGATTGGTCAGAATCAGTGAAATGAGTGTGTGGGCACAGTGACAGTGTGGCGTCCCAGACTCCCCATCAACTGTCTTTCATCATGTCACGCTACATGGCATAAAACAGCTGATTATTATCCCCGATGCTCATTTCTGTTCATGACACCCCACATCCGTTAGATTACTGCACTGATATTATGTAGGCTGGAGGCCACACGGATGAAATAGGAGGGTCACCTTGACTGGTGTTTGAACAAAAAAAAAATAAAATAAAAATGTGTACTCCATGCTGGGTGAGATAATGGACTGCTACTGGGCTAATTTCACCCTTAAAAAATCCAGTGCTATGGAACAGCATGCTAATCAATTCGGTCATTTAGTCGGAAATCATGGAACATGAATATTACATTTTACTTTACACGTTACAAAGTCATGGTTTGCAAATTTCCCCACAAAACTTCCCCATTGACTGTCAATGATAGATAGACTGAGAAATAGACTCAGATCAGATTATAAAAGTAATGTATGTAACTGTTTGACAGTGAACACTGTCCAAGTGCCTTGACACTTGTGAGAATAAAAGTGCACATCTCTGACAAAGCCTGCAAAGTATAAAAAAAAAAAAAAAAAGAAAGAAAAGAAAAGTTCCATAGAACTGCAGCGATTCTATGGTTTGGCAGTTTAACTAGGTATGCCCCTGTGACATTGTGCTCCAGTATGACGCAATAAAAGTCTTTTATTTCTTACACATGCCTACAGCCCCTGAGGTTGTAGAAACACAAAAGGACAGCTGCTCGCTCTATACGCTGATCATTCATAACGAAGTATTGCAACACTCTATTTTACCATGTAAAATGTCAGCCAATGCAAACAGGGCACAAAGTAAGCCGTGACCTGAAACTCTTCCAGCCAGGGCTTGAGCTTTAGGACGTCACGTTGTCCCCGGCTGGTAAAAATAGGACAGGAAAGATGTAAATTAATTTTGGGACAAATTTGGGACCAGAGTTGGAGGGAATACATGGGAATGGGACAATGAACAGTGATGAAAATGAGAACAACAGCATGGTGGGTGACACGTAAACAGTTTTAATCAAACGTTATGTGCACACACACATCATTTACCAGTGACGCCTGGACCTCACCCACTCTCGGACCAGTTTGTTGCTGTATGTAAAACTGCCATTCATTCACTGTCTCACACAGTGAAAAAACACTTTATAACTGATAACACACTGTTGCAAAAAGACAACGCGGACAGAGCATAGACAGATAAGAACGAGCAGCACAACATCTCTCCCTCTTTTCTCGCATTGTCACAGGTTTCGGAGAGACGCGGCGCATTTGTACATTTTTCTTCGTAGTCAAATTCAAGTACTTTCAAGGACTTTCAAGCTCAATTTACAGGGTTTTTTTTTTAAGCAGCTGTAAATTACATAAGTGGTACAAATGCATGCATACTCAAAATTGTACTTAGAGTAATTGTAATTAGTGGTTAGCATAAACTGATCATAGTTAACATACATGTAGGGCTAACATAAGTATTCTTTCTCTATATTTCATAAGTGATCTATTGAATTCGATAGGCAAGCTGTTTGTCATGAATTAAATATTGTTTTAATATTTCAAACATTTACAAGCAATTTATCCAAAATTCAAGGATTTTTCAAACCTTAAAAACAACATTAAAATACAGGAATTTTGCATTTTTGGTTTATATTACACAACTAAAAAACTTGTTAGGGACAGTCCACATTGATTTCAGTAAAAGTAGTTAGTTAAAAGATAAAATATTACACAGCCATACCTGTGATTTAACAGTGGTGCAGGAACAGTGCTGGGTGGTGGTTCGGGTATTAAAAGTTTCATCTAGTTTCAGCAATCATGGTAATTAATTATATAATGTATTGTAAGTACCTCTAACAGTGCAGCCAGTGATGAAATTCCAAAATTAAATCAATGTTTCTGATGATGAAAACTGTGGAAAGTATAACATAGAATTATAAATATGTATATTTTCAAATAATACATGAGTTGCCATCTCTATTCGATGAAAGTGATGAGCACCAATACTGGAGACAGGGATGTAATCAGGCTGAGACTAAGTAAACACAGAGAAGTTATTTGGGGTTAATGCGTCCTGGTCTGTTAAGAAAAATGAAGCTCTTCAGTTTGAGTGAAATTGACTAATGTTGTATATTTATGCAAAACAGTAAAATTAAGGTCTTTGTCGAGTCGTCTGTGTCATTCTTTACACACTGATTGCATTATATTTAACAACAGACTATTTCCAAATTTAACAGGCATCTGTCAGTTTATTAGGTACACAGATCTAATGAATGCAGTCTAATGCAACAGCCTGAAATGTGTGAAGGTTATCGCCGTATTTAAATTTGTCCACCCTGATTGATATGAACAGCACTACCTAACTAAGAGCAGATTATATTTATACATGACTTACACTCCTGCTATCTATCCACAGTGTGTCCAGACTGAATACTATTGAGGACAACCTCTTCATGACATGCAGGTCAGCAGCAGGAGCACCTCCAGGAAGAGGCTGATACAGCTCTGGTGCAACAAGGGACTATACAGAAATAATTCCTGCCTGCGGCCATTGCACTGTTTAGCTCATGCAGCTCATGACGGACAAGGCCTAAACTGACTGTCCCTGGACTCTACACAGATTTAAATCAATTACAACAGTACATATCTAGGGCAGCAGAGCAATGCAGAAAATACATAAGAAGGCTATATATTTAAAAAAAAAAAAAAAAAAAAAAAAAAAAAAAACTGCAAGATTCCCAATACTGGCATAAGTATAATACACATATTTCCACATAACACTTTTAAAATTGTATATTTATCTGTAGTTATATTGTTTACCTGTACAGATACTTCAACATGATGTGATTCATACAGTATACTGCTTTGTAGACAATGTGAAAGACCACACAACTGTTGTTTCACAAATTTTACATTGTTCTTTAAAACGCTAGTTTTAGGACATTTCTGTGCATTGTTTGCAATGGAACTCATCTCTATTTCCCACCTTGTGTTGTTCATCAGAGCATGATTGAGTTTTCTCACAGTTTACATTTTTTATAGATGAATTAAGTATATTAAACACAATATATGATATCACATATTAAATTTCAAAACTTGTGTCTTGGTCGCTTTCCCCTGAAAAATAAAGTACCACTTAGAGCATAGAGCAGCATATTTTTCTGTAAAAGCAGAACACAATCACAATCAAGGCCAAACATGTGTCTTAACTGAAATAAAAAAAAATGTGAAATTGGGTAATTCACACAATAGCAAACTTCAGCAGGCCTGACCATAATAATAATAATAAAAAGTTATTTTTGTCATGAAAAGCACAATGGCCACATTAACACTCACATAGTTATCTAATGTCAATACAGATGGTCACACCTGGACATTTAACCGTCAGGGGAAAGTCACAGACATGGAGACAAACAAGAGAGAGGAAGGTGGGAGGGAGAAGGGACTTACCGGTTTATGAAGCTGATAAGGCTGCTATGAGGGCCGCTACAGTCAATGTTTCCATCACAGAGGATCCCTCACTGTCCACGCCGTTCCTCCGGCCACTTTTCATACAGCCCAAGTAACAACAAGCTGGTTAATGATCCGGTTTTCGTCCAAACATGTCTTCCCATCAGCTGATATTAGCATAGTAGCATTAGCAATACTAGCTAGCTGCAATACTAGCTACTTGCTAATGTTTCACTGGTCTACTCTAAAGAGAGTTTTTTCTCTCACAGAAGACAGTATTGCGGTGATCTGAAGTTGATTAAAACCTACTTCGCCTTGAAGTACTTTCCGCCATTACTGTCAGCGTTTCCACACGTCCACTGGCATCAAATTAGTGCCACCTGCGCTTGCACCTTTGCCCCGCCCACATTTTTATTTAATATATTTTTATTATTTTTTTTCTACCCATTGCATTTTATCAATAAAATTTTACATGTTTACATGTTTAATAAAAATGTTATTATTAATAATAATTCACATATAAATAAAATAACCGCGGTTTTTCCGTGGGTACATGTCACGTGACGACCTTTCACCTAAGGTGGTGCGCTTTAATTTAACCGCCATAGACCCGGATGTACAGAGACAAAGAGCTAAGCATAAAAAATATCGGGGTGTTATTTCATTTTAAAAGGACTTCAACCGCTGTGAGTAAGTTTTAAAGTGTAATTATATGGGTACTGTTTTAAATGTCTTTTACGTGATGATGAAGTGACTTTGTATATTTGTGTTTGTCTGCACGTTTCACGCTAACAGCAGCTTTAGGACGCTAGCAATGTTAGCTAGCAAAAAAAAAAAAAAAAAACTGCCTAGGGAAAAAAAAGATTCATTTTGATGGACGCTTTTTTGTGTTTATGCCTCTTTTGTTTGCTCTTGTCATAGACAAATTCAATATCTGTTGGAAATATATCTAATGATATTTTAAATAGCGCTAATTTAGCGCTAGCTGCTGTCTAACCCAACCTGGTGGCGCTGTCTATTTGCTGTTATTAATTAACCACTGGGGCTTTTGACACTAGTAAGCGTAGTGGTCTCACTTTGTATTTGCTCTATTTCAGATAAAGCTGAGAGTCAGATAGTAACTATAAATATACTATTTCATTGTCATTTATTTTATTCAATTGTGTCACGAGAAGTGAACTTTATGGACACATTCAAAAGTGTGGTTAATAGAGAAAACAAATGTGGTGTTATTCTATGTGTACTTGTATATTTGTGTCTATTGTATGTATACTGTATGGGCTGAATTACAGTTCTGTCGGGTGATAGGTTCCCATATCTCATCTAAATGGTTCTATGACGTTGGGTCAAATAGTACCATAGATAATTGTTTAGAAACAACTTAATAAATACAGCATTGGGGTGTTCTTCTAGTGATAAATAAACATACTTTTAAGTCTCCAGAGTTAATCTGTCGCTGCTCTGAGCTCTCTGCTACCAGCAACCCCAGACAGTGAGTAGAAACACATGAAATCTGCTATTTCCATTATTTCCAAAGTGTCATCTTCTTCCAGAGCAGCCGTGTTTGTAACATTTCGTCTCTCTCTCCTAAATATTTCAGAATAACAGACGTGTTGTTCTTTAGGATGTTGAAAAATCAGCCCTGAAACTGGTATGTACAGCAACATGGAAATACACTAGTTTTTGTGGATCAGACAGAGTATTGTGATATGTTTATTGCATATGTTGATATTGTGCAGCTCTAAACAGAAGCCATAATATGCTCACTTCAGTACTCCGTGTTGGGTACCCAAGCAAACTAGAGAAGCTCCTCTTTCTGTTCATTGCAAAGAAACAGAGTCTGAGCTAACCATCTCACATTATCCCCATAAGAAGGTTTGTGTTAAAATTGTATTTATGTGTAATATTATTTCTTCTCCTTGTTGAGCTGAGACTTGAATTTGTTTTGAATCCATCTTGTCGAGTATATCCACACCTGTAATAAATCTCTGCCTAAACATGATGCTCAGTCTTTACCTGATATTATATTGTTTTGGTCATATGACATTAACTTGAATATGTACACTTTACAGTTGTAGTTGTACAGTAATTGGTTGTATTGCTTTATCACATTGTGTGTACTTCATGTGTTGTGTGTTGATGGGTAATCTGTAATTCTGTCAAATGAAGAATATAGTTAAATCTGTATCTTCTGTCTTGTGAAGTGAGACTTGTGGGTCTTGCTTTAGATACTGATAACAACTAGGTCACGGGGAAGATACGATATAGAGTGGTATAATCTTTGCATATGCATACATACATGTGCTCTCATTATGTGCTTTAACAACTTGGTGTTTCTTGAATGATGTTTGATAATACAGAAGTTGCATGTAATGAAGAAAACCATATTAGTAGTGTAGAGGACTGTATAGGAATTTTCCCAGTATTGCATTATATTTCCTTTCTTTCTTTTAATGTTGATATTTTGTATTTCAGTGTAAAGATGCTGTGTGAGGACAAGAAGTTTCAACAGAAAATAAGCCACGTGATGCTGCCAGCAGTGTTGGATACATGACCATCTGGATCACAAAGAACTCAGCACGTAAGAACAACACATGTATGGCTTTAAAGAAAATTAAAATGTGATGCATCTAAGACAGTTTCTGCAGGTATAAGGAGTGATTTGTTTTCTGTGTGATTTCCTAGTGGGTAAACTGCTGATTTTACAACTGAGGTAAAATTTTCTGTAAATAACACCGAATTGAAAGATGTCTGTTTTGTCTCTGTATGTCATAATTTGGTTATAGTTATAAATCTCTGATTGGTCCGAGTATCACTGCAGCTGCTGTTCCTATTGATAAGCAGCAATAATAATAAGTTACTGTTTGAATTACACTTGAATGCACCTGTCCTTTACACCTCACAGTTACCTCATGTCCTTCCTCCTGAGCGTTCAGTTGGGAATCTTCTGAGTAGAAGTAGTTAAAGATGATGTTGGAAATTGCTGTAATGTTACAGAAAGTTGCACAAATTATAATGACTCACTCAGATTAAATTTTACCCAATTACGGAAAAAGTTGCACAATCTGGCAGCATGAATGTAGCAGTGATGGCATTTTCAAAACAGAGCCTGAACCTTATTTTACACACACTGCAACCTGGAGGAGCATTGTTTCACCAATTTTGAAGGAAGTCACTAAAAAAAAAGTAGTAGTTTTTTGTAACTAAAATAACAGCAGTAGTCTGAACAGTAGAATAGCGCTGCTTTCCTTTGGTGTGTTGAATGGAAACATTTCAGTGATTAGTTTTTAAACCATTTCCATTCTTGGTGACATAACTATTTTTCTACTTACTAATATATTAGACTCCCATAATCAAAAAAGTGTTAATTTCTTCTTCTCTTTATCCATGTTTTATTATATTTTTATTGGAATAGACTCCATGTGATGATAGCTGAATATCAGCTGTCTGAGTGATCTAAGTCGGCGGTCTAAAGAGACAATCATAAATTATGGCTGAAAAGAAAAGGTGTTAGCCCATAAAACACTGAAAATACTTTACAATGCTACTAAAAATATATATCTGGGCAATTCACCTGGTAAATGTAGAGACCTGTAAACCTGAAGCTCATAGGATTGAGCAATTCTGTCGTGCTGCAGTCCAGTGTCATGGGTTTGGATTCACATTATTGTTTGTTTAATTTATTTGTTTTTTGTACCAAAATGAAATTTAACACAGTGGAAAGTTTACTGAGAAACACTGAGTGATGCTAACATGTTTGTAGTGTGTTTTAGTTCATGGATTAGTTGCTAGAAGAAGCAGAATATACAGGTGTAGAGTCAGTCTGTCTTTTTCTTTGTATTTTATGTTTTACTTATATATTTTATAAGTATATATAATATTTTTGGAATCGAGTATTCTAATGATTTTTTTTTCACTGAGTAATCAGACAATTCATACTTTTGTGTTTTTATACATATATATCAATAGTGTGTTATGCAACATGAAAAAACTAGGGCAGGGCATGGTGGCACAGAGGTTAGGATGTTGCCTCACAGCAAGAAGGTCCTGGGTTTGGGTCAGGTCTCTCTGTGTGGAGTTTGCATGTTCTCCTACAGCGAAATACATGCATGCTATGGGCTGTAGGTGTGGATGTTGCCGGTAACCATCCAGGATGTATCCTGCCTTCTGTGTACTTGCCCTTTGTCCTTAGTTGTATCTTAATAAAAATAAAAAATAAAAAAAATGAAAAAGGGCGTGTAATAGCTCATCTAAGAATAAAGAATAAATAACAAAAATTATAGTCAAATAATTCAAGTATTATTATCAAGTATTGTATTATCATCATGAGCATATTCAAAATACTGTTGGTAAAAACTGCAGTTTCTTCCAAAGTGTAAAGTGCAACGCTGCTGGGAATCAGCGTCGCCCTCACTGGTCATGAGAGCACACACAGCAAACACTGGCGAGTGCGGCAGCAGCAGACGGACCTTCCTGAGCCACTTGAATTATAACTACAAGTAGCGGCTAACTTTAATGTAGAAGCTAAGCAGCTAACACATGAAACTGTAAATCATACCTCAACCTGCCTGGCCGCACACATTAACATTGGCTACTTAAAACTGAACAACATATGATCCAAATTTAAGACCACCTGTCGGGAAAAATGCCACTCGTTTGTTTACTAAGCGCCGTGTGGAGACAGAGGGGTCGCGGTTTGAGTTTACGTCTTTTTGTGGAGTTTGTTTTCTTGGTCCTTTGATTGTTTGTAGCTTTAGCTATGTTTGGTTGTTGTAGAAACAGTTTACATGAATTTTAGCAGAGATTCTGACGTTTCTCAGGATAATAAACATGCCAATGTGTATGGAGCAGAGGCGGCGTTACACACCGTGGCGACGAATGTGATAATAATATTAATAAAAATACATTTTATTTGAAGTGCCTTTCAAGTTACCCAAGGACACTGTACAGTAAAACAAGACATAAAATAGTTAGGCCATAAACAACAGAGATAACATGTAGGAACATAGGATGTTTGATAAAAGACACAACAGTTACAATAGACGCCTCAATTTAACATGATGACATGTTACATTTCGTTCAGTCACAAATGGAAGCTGAAAAAGACCCAGCCACAAAGATGTCGTTGACGTTTGTATTATGTTTATTAAACAATAGAGATGTATATAATATGGTTCTTTGATTTTGTTACTTTTTCACCCATGGTAACGAAAATGGTATTGAGTATCGAGTATTTTCCTGGGTATCGGTATCGAGTTTGAAATTCTGGTATCGTGACAACTCTACAACCTTATGTATGGGGAAGTTTGTTTTGAGATGTAACCCATCGGTGTCGTGTGCTTTTACTCACACCGGTGTCTTCATTTTCTGCCATTGCCGTTGAGAGCAAAGGAAATCATGCCGCCATAAATCTTTGATAATGGTTGGTGTTAAACAATGATCCCAGAACTGCGCAGTAGTCTACAAAGCGGGAGTGATATGATAGCAAAAACATCTAAAATAGATAGGTGACAATAGACCTTGGTGACATGAATTGAACGAAACCTCGAGGTAAAGAATTTACCACAGACATTTGTCTGTAATTGAATTATTTGAGTTACTTGAATAATTGTTTCAGCCCTAATCTGCTACTGAAGAAAAAACTGAATTTTGTCAGTGGTGAGATTTCTGTGCAGGAGAAATTATTTATTTCATTTTTCATCTTGGCCACCACAGTGTGTTTTCATAATTTTGTTACACCACATCCATGAGAGGTTATGACATTGTCAACATGAGCAGTAGAAATTTGAGTTTATCTGCTACTATGAAATTCTTGTCCTTAACTGTTGAGGTGAAATCCATGGTGACTGGGTTGTTGTTGTGGCAGCAGCTAAGCTGTGCTGATGAGGTGGAGAAGGTTGAAATAGGCAATTTGCCACAGACTGTCATTTTTAACACAAGCTTGTTGCTCTTAAGTTAGTCCCTCGGACGTGAGCGTTTACTTTCAGATTTCAACATAACTAGTAACATCACTGCTAGAAACCATCTTGCGAAGTCTTGCATCACACCAACCAATAATGCCTTCAATATGTTTATTTTTTTTGATAATTCAATATTAATTTATATATTATTAGACTCACTCTTTACATGTCGCATCTTTCACAGTTGTGATTAAATCATAGTGACCAAATCTGTCCACAAATATCTGTATTTGATCTCCCAGCACCATGTTTTGTACTCGCAGAGTGAAAACAATACTAACCACTCTGTTGCTGC
Organism: Polydactylus sextarius; assembly: GCA_016801845.1. Lineage (NCBI taxonomy): Eukaryota > Metazoa > Chordata > Actinopteri > Polynemidae > Polydactylus > Polydactylus sextarius. Next base: position 19,117,680 of record CM028906.1, read on the forward strand.
TGGTAATAAAATGACTACAGCAAATAAAAGCAACTATATTTATTTTGTAGAGTTTGAGCTGCACAGTTGGCACCTTCTTGACACTGCAGCACAAGTTCAACTAAATATTTATAGTCGCCAAGACAGAAGTAGCCGATGTACTTGTTTTCCCACAGCAGAATACAATGCTCATCTCCCTACATGGCATTTTTTTGGGTTCAGTTTACAAACATGTTGTCTTTTTTATTTAAAGATTACGGAAAAATATTTGCAGTATTGAGGAAAACCATCCGGACACCTGTCACTTAACTGCAGGTCGTTACCCTCTTTCGCAGTGAAACGGCTTTTTACAGAATTGCATTGTACAGATCAAAAGTGGTTAATTAGGTCCAAATGAAATCTTGTGATTAAAATGTGAAAGCAACATCTTTTGAATTGACATTTATATTCAATGAGCAATGTAATTCATTGTGTCTTGTTTAACATGCTAATTTGATCGAGGTGGTTGAATGTCCCATTACACAATATTTAGTTATTCACTTTTTTACAGCTTATTGTGTATGGTGCATGCATAATATATAAAATATATATATAACCCAGTGTTTTTAATGCTGCTCATTATTAAACTGTGTTGTACCCTGTGTTTGTTTGGGAAATTAGCAGAACAACTACCACTAGACAAAATAGTCTGATTTGCATTCTCTTTGTAGACAAACTGTGACAAAGCCTTGTTTTTCTCCTTCAAATACTGGTTCCTCTTCCTTTCCACACTACTGTGGTTAAGAGTGTCCAGAGAAATGTCAGGATGCCGACAGGTTGTTATCATCAGTGTCCTTATCTTTCTTGAGCAGGTGCAGAGGCACAACAAAAACAGTCTGCACATCCTGCCAGTCTGGGTTTTATGGCCTGCTGCAGCAGCCGTGCAACTCTATCGGGCGATCAACTTAAAACACACAAAAGAGAAACATTTAGCACAATGCAGCTTACATTAAAAACAATACAACTGGTCATCGAAACATGGAAGTTGTAAATAATTAGCCGACATGACTTGTAGTACAGGAGACTGGAGAAGATTGCAACAGTTTTTGTCTCAGCTCCTATAACTTGCAGAATGTTTTTTTTTTTTTTTTTTAATTTTGACACAAAGTAGCCTCATCTGTCTGCTACAAATAGCAACGAGTTCAGCTTCTCCAACTATATCACAGAATTCATTATTTAATGTCAAAGACAAGCGATGCCGTTGTTACAACCTACCCCACTCCAAACGTAGGTTATAACACAACCTGGGGCTAAATTGTAACTGTGATACTGAAGAATTAAAATATGAGAACACACCACAAAATATGCATCTAAATAAGTATGTGGCAACATTAAAGCGTCTTCCTGTGGTTTACTAAGAACGAATTGATGTTATCACTGATGCTAAATGAAAAGCATTGTCAGTGGTGTAAATCCTAACATTAGCGGAACTTTCTTTAAGAACATATTGTGATAATACCTATGAGTGGTAAATACAAGAGGTCACAAGCTGCTCCTAATCCACATCAAAAATACCGGAAGATGTTTGACCCTTAAAGAAACAACAAACATACACTGTGTCTGTCTTAAATGATAAAACATGAAGTTGTGTGTGTGTGTGTGTGTGTGTGTGTTATGACAGACATATATATATATATAAATCTTCCAGGGCTGCGGTTTTTATAACTTACAAATCTGATCCACTGAAAATGGTTGGAACAGTTTCTTAAAAGATGTTACAACCATCCCACAGAAATACGTTTTCATTATTTTAGTACAGTGCCTCATAAGTGACGTTAAGACATTGTCAATATGTGTGAAAACACCACAGAGCAGTAGAAACTTGAGTTTATTTCCTACTATGAAGGTATTATCCATAATTGTTTAATAGCACTTATTATTTCAATCTAGTAGTGGTATATAGGGAATATATTTTTCATTGTTTTAAATCCTCCAGAAATCTGAACTTTAAACTTCAGGGAGTTGTTGGGAGGCAAAGTCAGGAGTTTACCAAAGTCATTAGGACAAATCATCTGGGAAACATGAATGACTGTACAAAATATTTCTGGGAATCTGTCCAGTAGATGAACTTCAGCTGGCACTAGAGGGAAGAGGATCATTAAAATCATTAGGGTTAATCCTCTGGGGATAGTGAATGTATGCATAAGATTTAATGGAGATACAGAAGTTTCAGTCCAGACTAAAATTTATGAACCTCTGTGGCTCTGGATAATGTTTTGTACAAAGCATAGTCCCTATAAAACACTTTCCTTGCAGAGACATGTTGCTGTTATTGATGAGTATATTTACAAATGCGATTTTTCAATGTTGTGAGCACCAAAACCCAGTTCTATTCAATTCAATTTCAGAGATAAATGTCTCAATACCTGAGAAAATAAAACCAAAACTGTCTGCATGACTGGAATACACTGGAGGTATGTGAGAAAATATGTGTTTTTGTTGTTTTTCCCACACCTTCACCTTTTATTATCTGTAATATTTCCAGGTAGAAATCTAATTAAAACACAAAAAAGGGCCGTCAAGTTTTTCAGATGAGAGTAAAAAGAAATGTAAAGAAGTTGTAGCCGGCCAGTGCAGGGCTAAGGGACTCCACTTACATTTTCAGAATCCAAATCAAAGCATCATCATTTGTAAAAGAGATCAAGCAATGTTTCTACATGAAAAATTAATTCAAACTTAATACAGGAAATGATGGAACCCTTTTTTCTTCTAAAGGTTTGTTTAATCTTCACACACATGCCAAATAAAATCTCTTTGATCCTTTTCTCCCCTTTAATCAGAGTACATGCTCTCGTGCCCCCTCCTCTCTTCTCTGTCTCTCATTCAGACGTGTTCCTCCTCAACCCGTCTGCCTACTTGTACCCATTTCATTTCTGTTGACAAAGCATTACAGAACCCCCATGTCTTGTCTCGCCTAATTGGTCCACGTGGACTAATTTAGTATCTAATTACCAAGCTAGTTTTCATACTTCTGAAATTTTCAGGGCCGTGTTTTTGCCCTTAGATAACTTTCCTCCTTCTCAAGGCTGCGTAGTTCCTCACATTACACTGAACCATGTGAATAATTGTCAGTTGTAATGGGCATTAATGAAAGTGAAAATGCAGTGATGGCCATGACTTAGAAACAAGGACCAAATACACCTCCAGGTTACAGGAGAATTGGGGCATTAAAAAATGTGTAAAAACGTCTGACTACGTCAGAGGAGAGGCGACCTCGTGTTTTCTTAGAATTTTAATGGTTCACACTTCACAATGACTGAAATTAAAATGAGCAAAAATCTGTCTAGACACTGAAAAATTAGAGGCTTATCCCTCGTGTTGGTCTCACGTCTTTCCCATGAGTTATAATAGGGATAGGCTGCAGAAAATATTACATCTTTTTGTCAAAGACAGTACTAAAAAACAAAATTGCTTAAAAACAATGCAGCTCAGCAAAAATGATCTAGACAAGTAAAACATTTTTAATCCTCACCTTAGTCTTGGTTATATATTTATTTTGTTGTATGAATTTAATAAAGTCTAATACATAGCAGCGCAGCTCTACCATGTTGATGACACGTATAAAAGATTATCTTAGTTCAAAGTAGGAAACTAGATTTCAGTTGCACTTTTTATGAGTTATATTGAGAATATGATAGAAATGTTACTGCATCCGTAAGTTCTGATTAACACAATAATCAGTGTGTGTGAGTTTTAGTGAATTGAATTTATTTATTTCACCAGCCTGTAAACAAGCTTGCTTACAGATGTATGGAGCTGTGGTTTCGCAAAACTATCTGCCTGAATATGTAAATAAGGAAACAACCTAATTTCTGCACAGCATCTCTTGCATCAATCTCCTTCCTTGTCTTGTGATTTCATGTTGATGCATCCTTGTAATTTATGCTCAAAGTTGGGTTGTAATCATTTTCATGTTGGGTTTGATTTCTTGACTTCTCAGAAATGTCACTTGCCTCTGATTATTATAAACATGCATGTGTCATAATCACTTATCAGCAACTGTTAAAAACATCAAAATAGCATTTTTTTTTTTTTTTTTTAAGTTTCCACCGAATGTTTCTATAACTGCACATTTCTCGTTGATTTTCTCTGTTTAAACATCTTTTGGATGCATTTAGCTGGTGATTTAATTTGATCTCTGACCTACCTTTTGTAATGTTTGAACACGTACAGACTATCTGAATGTTATGTATCTTATCTGTCGTTTAAAGAAAAAAAAAAACTCTACAAAAGAAATAAGATGCCATTATTCTTCAAAAACATTTTGCACAAGCAGTTCAATTAAAGGACAACATCTAATCATAGCACCAACCTACATGTACTGTAGTTGTAGTTTGCTGTGGGAACTTTGTATAAGAAGTTCCTAACATGTTTGGTGTGAGATAGATGAAACCATAGATATCTGTGAGAAATCAGCACACAATCCCCTTAGTCTTGACCTAACACTAAATTTAGATTTATCTGCTGCCAGTGCTGTACAGTATATTCAGGTGTAGCTATACTCTATACACATTTGGTCGCTTTACAAAATTACTTTTCCTCAAGGACAGCCAGGAGGTCTAAGTCTCCCAACAAAACCAAAGACCAAAGAGTTATGAAACTCATTCATCAGTTGATGATGAGGCGGAAAATGTTTTTGTGGAAGGTTGAAGTGGCGAGCTTTTATTTGCACCTGAGAACCAACTTATTTTCTCCGTCAGTGTAAAGGAATTTGATTGTCTGAGTGGTTGTAATGTGTTAATGTGTGTGTGTGAATTAAATTTTACATATTTGTGAATGGAAATAATGCATGTTTATTTTGACTTACTGGTCTAATAAACAAAGTTCAACATATGCAGAAAGGAAAAAAAAATCTGTAGCAATCTCATTCTCCAAAATGTTTCATTCATTTTTCATCTATTTCTTATAATGTTTTGCATAAGAACAAACTAGGTTTAGATTTGGACCAGTATAGACATTTTTTAAATATGTGTTTACAAGTTATACATAGTATAAGTTGTATTATACACAATAAAACATACAAGATTGTAATGTTGGTCATGTTTACGTGAACCTGAGATGTTCTTTTGCTGCCATATATGGTGAATTAAAATCCACTCTGGCTCACCAGCGACTATTATGTGACGCTGATCACATAATTGTCATCTTAGAAATTTAAATTTACAGCAGCTTTCCCTTTTATTTTTGGCAATTTAATGGTGGCCGTCATTATACAGTCCAAGTCGACACAGGCTTATGTTTTATGTGGGTTTTTAAGATGTTCAGCGCCATAGTTACTTCACAATTACCTTAATTACGCCCACAGTTGAGTTGGTCTGAGAGCACAAACAGATTAAGAGTGCTGGGGAAATGTAAGTGAGTGTGGGTGGCAATGGTGCAGTGGATATTTGGAGAAATGGGGGCATCTAAGACCAGCCACACCAGCAGTTTCAGATTCATCCACTCTAGGGAGTATTTTTCGTCAAGTAACAGCTATATGTGGAAAAAAAACTGGTGTTATGTGGACATGTCCTGAGGCCGGAGTATACAGTGTATCATTAAATACAACTAGATCAACCGCAGCAATATCTACTCTTGTTATTGGCCCTTGTCCTCATTACTCGTGGTTGTGATTTCTGCTGAACAAGAGCCAAATGTCTTTCTTGGAAATGATACAATACTAAACTGGTTGTGTTTGTTTTTTTTCCCCACAAGATACATTAGAAATGTATGTTTTAACATCACAGTTTCCATGTGATAAGACATGAAAAGATGCAGAACCTGAAGAAAATGGCACCGGAGGCAAAAAAAAAGCAAAGCTGTGTGTTGGAGTTTGAACTGTAAAGCTGCACTGTGTCTTCTCTCTTGGGTTCTTAGGGTTGTTATACTGAAAGGCGTATTGTCTGAGGTCCAAGGTTGTGTGAGTCTTGTAGCGAAGTCTTTCTTCAACCTGTCTTTTAATTTAACTCTGTTCATTGTTCCCTGCATGCTGACCGCTCTCCCTCTGATGCACTTCTCACAGTGTGCTGCTGCAGTCTTTTCTTAGGATGATATCACACTGGTGATGAGCAGTTTTCTCCAGAGGAACTTAATGTTCAGCTTTCTGATGGAGTTGTTGGTCATATTGCAGCTTTTCTGTAGGGACTACACACACAAACACACACACACACACACTTAATCCAGTTTTTTCACTGCTAGCCATCAAATTTAGATTAGGTCTGTAAGCATGTTGCTTGACTGATGGTTTGCTGTTTTCATGGCAGCCCTGTCAGATGTTTCTCTATGGTAACCCTGTCTGACTCTGTACAGACTTGACTTTGATTATGGCACCGGGGATTGTGACATTATGCTGTGTGTCCTGATATATAGCTGGGAATACTAAATTTATACATGTATTGCTTTGGTAACTGTGTACCTCCTATAGAGCGACAAGAAGTTTCTGTTTCCACCTGAACTCACCAGTTACATCAGTGAAGTGTTGCCCTCTTGGTTATTGTGTTAAGAGGCAGTTAATAGCAATAATTATCTGTTTTTTTCAAAAAAAAAAAAAAAAATCAGTTCCTTTCTGGATTCCACAATTAATGAATATTCAAATATTATCATCTTCACTGAAAAGTCTGTTCAGAGTCTGTTTAATATGTCGAGTTTATCTGGAGCCAATATGAGTCTGGGGCATCTGTTAATCAAATCAAGTCTGATGAAGCCTCATATCGGCTTCAGACGAAGTTTGGAAAACATTTTTTCACAGACTGTGAACATGAAAACAACCTTTTATTATTAAATTGTGCATATACATCAGTCTGCACAGTAAAAATATACCATCTAAGTAAAAATAATATATACCAGCTTTAAAACCATGAAGCCTTTATGTTTTTTTTTTTTTTTTTACAGACTTAAATATTTCAATATGTGCTGGGTAACTAGGAATATCATTAACAAAACATGCAATTTAAAATAAATTTGCCCAATAAATGATCGTACAGTTAAAAATATAGACTCGTGTCTCTCAGTATCTTCCTGTCTACCACAGAGTTAATGGCTCCACTGAAGGTCAAAGCATTCGAGTGCCAGCAGGACTCTCACATCAGGGAATACAATGTGCTACTTGTTACCTTTTCAGACACACAATTACCTTTTTTTTTAATATATATATTTATGTGAACAATTTTATGTTTTGCACTATTTTTTTGTAAATCACTTGTGCCCCCCCACCTCCATACTTTAGACTTGACAAACTTTTACAGCCATTTAAAATGTATTTTTAATCTTATTAGACTCAAATCAATTCTGATAAATAATCTGCCAGAAATTGATCCTTTATTACAAAGTTGTGATAAAATAATTATCATCCAACATCCATTCAGTTGCCTGGTTTAGTGGTTTGCAGTTCAGTTTCACTCCTTTAAAAGTGGAAAAGAAAAAATCGATCCTTGGTAAAATGTCAACACATTCAGTAGGCAAACGGGTAAAATGATGTTTCCTAAAAATAATGGCTCTGTCCGATGTCATTCTCCATAAACTGCAGGAACTATAGTGGATAAATGATAAATGTGAGGGAGGAAGTTTTGCTGCAGACACTTAATCTGGCGTTCCTTCAGCCAGTGTCTGCTTCAATATTAGTATAACTGCCTCCAACACACAATTAATTAATGAGACTATTAACCGCGATCCCATGGGTGCACTCTGCCAATATTGGAATGGACTCAACTTGCATTTCTTCTATGGATTTAGGATAAAAGGAGAGACAATGTCAGTTCATCTCTCGCTGACCTAGAAGTTCACACACTGCTGTAAAATTAAATTCCAGTATTTCAAGTTAGATGCTGTATGTCGATACAAATGTGGGGCAATGTATTTACAAAGTGTTGTGACAAAGACATGCGGAAGTAAACCTGTTATTGTGTTAAGTAGGAGGCAGAGCACGGAAACTCTATGTAAGAAGCAGGAGGAGATTCAAGTTTCAAGTTTAAGTCATGCAAAGAGTCAAGTATAAGATTTATTTTTAACGTTGTGTTTGATTTACGTTACCAGGCAACTCCCAAATGGAAGTGGTGCTAGAAAAGGACGACTGATAACTGGCAGTTATTGTGCAAATTTCTGCCACGTGTGATAAAGTAGATATGCCCAAAGCCGATCATTGTGATCAACCTGAATTTTATTGCAGTCACTAACTGCCTCTGTATAATCTCCAAAAATTCTATTATTGTTATTATTATTATCGACACACCACCACCACTGAACAAGACTCATAAGTTGAAATATCAAGACTGGGCCAAGAAATATCTGAAGACAGATTGTGCAAAGGTTTTATGGACAGATGAAATGAGAGTGACTTTTGACGGACCAGATGGATGGATCACTAATGGCCACACAGCTCCACTTCAAGGTGGAGGTGGGGTACTGGGATGGGCTGCTGTTGTTAAGGATGAGTGAGTTGGACCATCTTCCACTATAACAGGTCCAACTAGCTCAAACCGGTCATATTGAGTTGAATATTGTAAGTAATCCAATCCTGTGTTTTGTTTTCTCCTAAATTGAAAACTGCCAAATAGTTTTACTTTTGACATAATGCAAAGTCATCCTAAGTCCAGTAGCTTCTTCTTTTCTCTTTTCTGTCCCAACAGTCTGTTCAGTTAATTGTCGTCAGTCCCAATGGTGCCTGACACTCTCGCATCCACTCATGCACATCTGCTTTTCACACACACACACACACACACACATACACACACACACACAGACACAGACAATTATGAATTAGTGATATGCTTGTTCACGCTGTATTCTTTCTTTTGTCGTTATTGGTCTCAAAAGCATCTTTGATCCAGTTTGTTTGCTACTCTCTGTAAACAAAAAATGTGAAATTTGACTTGAGGACTATGAATGAAGTGATCAGTGTAGAAAATTACAGGTACTTGAAGGCTCAATGGAAAATATGAACCTTTTCAGAGGCGCTTAGGTCGTCTCTCGAAGCTCGACTTGAAAACATCTGCTTGTTTATTTACATATTTATATATTTATTTTGTCTCCACGGCGTCAGACATTAAGATCGACCTCATAATTAGACAGGAAGATGTAAACATGTCTGACTTTAGTGGTGAAGCTTAAATTGACCTGATTAACTTTTGAAAGTTCAACAAACAGAACAGAGACGAGCAGACTTTGCAGTCATGCTAAAATTATTCCTTTTTTTTTTTTTTCTTTTTTTTTTTTAATTCCTTCATACATGTTTAGGTATTTTCTCCTTAATAGGACTAATGATAACAAATATATTTCTTTTTTTTCCTTGTTTCCAACAAAAATGTAGTAATTTTAGTTATAAAACCAAAAGTTATCTGGCTCATTAACCAGTATGGTACTATATCTACAGTTTGACCTAATTTCAAAAAAGGGCCGACATACTCTAAAGGGCTCTGTGAATTAATGAAGTGTATTCAGGTGCAAAATAAATTACAGTAAATGAGAGATTTACACAAAGATACAGACTAATTCAGGTCATTAGAGGGAGGTTTAATTGTTATTGGATGATGTTTGTGTAGACAGTGCAAATACAGTACGGTATAATTTTACCAGAAATGATCAATGTGTAATGTAACATTATCTCTTAAAATAAAGAAAATATAAGCCAAATGTATACATGACAAACTTTCTACCTCTTGTTTTTATTTAAAGAAATACTTAATCAATGTTCTTCATATTTACATAGTTTTATGATAACCACATTTGAGAAACATAATGTAGATTTTTTTTTTCAGTATTTAATACCTTGGATCTTTATTTTCTTATTCTAATTGAAGTTAAAATGAAAGTGAAAACAAATTAAAAGCAGAATAGAGCTGCCAAAATTAATTTGGCCAAGCCAATTTACTGTATAGCTCTGAATCTTCATGTAATGTATAATACAGAACAACAGTGGGTTTGATAAAAATCTAATTACATTTCAATAAGATTTACTCAAATAGCCTTCTGCATAATAATGTGAGATTAGATCAGGCACTAAACAAATATATTCACAGCTTCCCAAGGGCAGCACACAAGCTGTAATGACGATGAGTTGGAGGAAGACTCAGAAGAACACAAGGCTGCTGTTTACAATTTAAAATACTGATGAATTACAGGTCAACAGCCTCCTTGGTGTTGGTATGGCTGCACACATGGAGTGTAGGGCAGGAGAATGGGCCGGGGCAGTTGTGCTGTAGACCGTAATCAGTGCTTACCAGTGCAGCTCTCTGTGGCGGGGAGCAAATAAATCTGCCAGGCAGCAGCAGATTCATAAAATCCCTCAGGTGGTTCTGTTCATTTATCTACATTTGCCAGGGCTTCCAGCTGCCAAAAGCAGGTGGCACACTTTGGCTTGGAAATTGACTGTTTTTAAGATGTGGAGCTCTTTAAAAAAAGGGGGGTGGAGGGTGGAGGGTGGGCAGAGCAGACGGGGTAAGATGAGATGGCGGCAGGCTGTCGCGGTGTAGTTGACAAGGTTGTAAGGTGAAGGGGAGTTTCACATTGTATGACCCTACATCCAAATTGTCTCATTGGGTAGATAAATTAAAATGAAAATGCCCTCATTTCTAATTTCCTCCCCTCAAATTCAATTTCTAGATTGGTGGCACACCCAGGGAGTAAAAGGCAGAGCCTGCGGGGGGCAATAGAGGAGAGGAGAGGCAGAAGGAGCCAACACCAAAAGATAAGAAATTATAGATGGAAATAATCTAGGGATCTATTTCCCTCCCTCCCCTGGTCTGTTGCAAATATGATGTGGTGAAGAGGGAAATTAAAAGTCACTATGATGCACCTCATTGCAGCTAGCACTTGTTGGGGACCGAGGTGCTTCTTGGGATTGCACTCGGGGCTCCAAACAGCTGCTAGCCAACACACTCTGACTACTTGATTCATATTAATGCACTGCTAACCTGAAACAGGATCCAGACTTTACACTGCACATTCCTGCACCCAAGCACATAATTGGATTTATTTTGCACTTAGTTCAAAGATGTAGTGAACCAACAAAGGCATTAAGGAGTCTTTCAAAATTAAAAATCCATCATATTTTAGTGTAAATATCTTTATAACTCCCCTCACCAGATGATAACACATAATATTCAACTTTGAAGCCAAAGCTCTTATATTTGCTGCTCTAACAAGACAATCAGAGTGTCTACACAGGACGTGTAGAGCAGCAGCATCTGTCTCAGAGCGGAGTGTAGGTCAGTCGCTCTGACACACAGTCGCTGTCGATTCTGCCTGGTAATAGCAGCAGCGTTTGTGCGCATACAGCAAAGTAAAAACCTGAGCTGTTAGGTAGGTGGCCTCGGCGGCTTGATTGTTTAAAATTGAACCTCATCAATTCCTTTAGATGCACTTGAGATCGACAACTGAACTGTGACTGAGATGCCTCCTGTGTCGACGTGTGCAGCCGCGCTAGCAGCTTGCAGTAAGGCAGCACCAGGGCTCAGCGTTGATTTCAGCTAAACGCCAACATCCAATAATGTCGACCAAGTGTAGCTGGTATAAGTGTACCAGTTCTAATAGGAACAGAGAAAGTGGAGGTTGTACAAACCTACAATTATCTTGGGCTGTGGCTGGACAACAAGCTGGACTGGATGAGCAGCTCAAGACGGCTCAAGGCTCAGAGCAGGTTGTAATTCCTGAGGAGACTTTGCTCTTTTAACATCTGCAGGAAGCTCCTGTGGATGTTTTACCAGTCTGTGGTCGCCAGTGTTCTTTCCTACGCTGGTAGCACATCGAAGACTGATCTCTCCAGGCTGGAGAAGCTGACCAGGCGGGCCAGCTCAGTGGTTGGCACGAAGCTGGAGCCTCTGGTGTCAGTGGCAGAGAGGACACCACCGAACAAACTGCTGGGCATCCTGGACAAAGCCAGCGGCAGAGAGAATGAAGGACAGAGAGGAGCAGTCTGTCTGTGGATCAGAATCAGAATTTATGAAAACTGCAGCCTTTGAAGACCAACATATATCTGTCATCACTGTGACTCTGATCACTCTGATTAGACATGTAACACACACATTAACACTCTCAAGTTCATGTTTTATCATCGAAGACGAACACAGTGTACATGTTCGTTGTTTCTTGAAGTGTCAAACATCTTCCCGTATTGTTGATGTGGATTAGGAGCTGATTGTGAACTCCTGCTGAAGGTGTTAACCATTCATAAGTGTTAACCATTCGTAGGTTTTATCACAATATATTCTTTAAGAACATTCTTCTATGTTAGGATCAGTCATGACTGCTTTTTATTCTTAGTAAACCACAGGAATTTTAATTAACCCCAGGTTGTGTTATAACCTGTCATGGTGGAGGGGTAGGTTGTCTTTGACGTCAATTAATGTATTCTGTATTGTGTCAACATTTGAAGAAAACCAAAAAAACATTCTGCAAGTTATAGGAACCGAGACAAAAAGTGTTACATTCATGTTCAATCTCTCGCTTTTAAAGAAAAAATGCAGCTTTTTCTAATGTGCAGTGACATTTGATGTAACAGTAAAAAGTATCGACACATTGATGCTTGAAATGCATAAAATTCCGCATGGTAACATTTTCTCAGTATTTTTGCATGTAATTGCATCTTCCATTTGAATTTAGCCTCTTTGCTTTCAGTCGCTGTGGAGATAATGGGGGGTGGGGGGGTGGTGGTACAAGGAGGAATGAAATGGGCATCAGCAAACATGGATATGAGTTTTCAAACAGCCTTGCTCGCCATTTTTCTCCCTAAAGAGCTTAAAGATTGACATGAATAAGTTTGATGATTTTCTCACGCGCTCACAGGAAAATGATGGAATACATTCGGCATACAAGGATAAATATTTGTCGAAGCCTTTCATGATTTTTGCTTTACAGAATATCATGAAATCATTAAAAATTAGGCAGATTCACAACCTTGTATTTGAAATATAAATGTATTGAATGCTGTCTTTCTTGGAGGAAAGTGAGAAATGTGCCTCCTCTCGGCCTCTCTGTGAAGTGAAGTAGAGTATCACCATCTGCCTTAAATGTCCCTGGATATCAGTGGTGCTTGATGGTCTCTCCCAACATCGGGAGCATTATGCAGAAAACCACTGTGATTACACATCATTAGGTGGTGCAGTGCTGCTGACTATATTTTTTTAAGAGCAGGTCAGGGGTAAGTAACAAGGAGAAAAGTGCAGCTTTGGCAGATTTCTTCTTCCCATGCATGTGGTCAAGTCTCGCAGCATCACATCATGCCCACATTGACACTGCTGCATTTTTTTTTTTACAGAAAAATGCCTTCAAAGCAGTATTATCACTTCAGAGGAGCGAAGATTTAGAAGCTTTCTCAAAAGAAAAATATCACTGGAGTCAGGATATGATCCACTACAAAAACAACAGCAGCATTGTGTGTGATATTTGTAATTTTACTTAATTAGTTTACATTACTGTGCATATGGTTCCCTGGAGGGATATAGTTTTTCTTTTTTTTCATTATTATTCTGGGCTTATTAAGAAGCAGCAGCACAATCCTCTGCTCTGATTGTATGTGGAGGTCGTTACCTGACTTTAGACCCTTTTAATTCATTTCCATATGCAAACAGTGATGTCATTGTTAATGATTTTATTCCTGTGCAGAAAGTTTGACCCAGACGAATGAAAGTCACCTTCACAGGTTGACACATGGTTTTATTTGTATATTTACCTCCAGATTCTTGCACATGAATTCACATTTGTAAACCTGCTGCATGGGGTTTGTTATCATTGACACTGAAGTTCTTTTATATATGTGCTTGTACTTTTGTTTCAACCTATTTTGGGAGTCAGTTGGGACAGAGTTGATTAATGTTGCAGTAGATTCCATTAAATTACAGCTAATGCTCCAGTTCTCTTCACTAGCAGCCGAATGCTGCTGATCTGACCTCTGCAGACATTCACAGGATCCCCCCCCCAAACAAAAGATCAACTTTCCTGATTTCACATTGGAGAAGAATTGTTGTTTTAAGCAGACTTGTAACATCTGATCCACTTGGGACTTTGTTACCTTCCTGTTTTGTTTCAGATGCATATTCCTGTAGGATATGGACAAGTTCATATCTTACAGGACTGGAAATCCTGCAGTGTTTAACAGTAACTGTAAACACATAGCTCAGTTTTCTGGTTTTCTGTTTTTTTTTCTTTAAGTGCCGTTGTTAACCCGTTCAAAATAAACTAATAGCCCAATAGTTGGAGATGGAGTTTGTTAGACAGTCCACTTCCTCTTTTCCCCTCAGGCTGTCCTTCAAGTGTGGAAACTCATTATCTTGTCTTTTGGTTCTCTAACCAGCTCAGGTTGAGGAGAAAATAAACAAAACAAACAATTCAAGAGCTCGAGGAAAACCTCAAACCAAATTAAATTAAACTAGTGTTCGTCTACCTGCGTTTGTGTTTGTGTGTTTTCCCATTATGAGAAAGGGGGGAAATCTTACAGTCGTCTGCTTGTAAATTAAAATATATCCATGTCTGAATCTAATGTCACTCAAAAAAGATACATGATTATACAGCCCACTAGAGTGTTGAACTTTCAGTCCTTTTTAGTAAAACTCTGACTGACAACATAGCAACTAAATTCCCTCTAATTATACTTTAGTTTAATCAACTCAAGATCTGCTCTGATTGTTTTTTTGTTTTTAGTAAATGTCTAATCAGGGTCTTGCAGCACAACTCGGAGAGTTAGAATATGTGAATTCTTTTAGTTCTGACGCTGTAACAGAATACAATGATAAAGACGTGTTGTCTAGCAACTTTTAAAAACTAGTCGACAACTAGTTACTCCTTGGTTCATTTTATTCATCATAATAAATTCATTTCTACCCTGCATGTCTTCATTTCCTGTCTGCTTCAGCTCGTTAGCGCCGCTCTCTTTAGCTCCATGAAGCTCTGTTTTTGTTGTTTTTCTTTTGCAACACGACCACCGCTGCCCTCTGCTGGATTCAAATAGATGGTTTGAATAAGTAAATGGCTGGAGGAACCTGTATATTTACTGACTTTTCATAATTTTTCTCATCCTTGTTAGATTTAATTGTAGTAAATTCCCATTCTCTATGTCCCTCTTTTGTTTTTTTTGGCTGCTCCTCAGCTCAGCTTATCAAAGACCCAGGTGTATTCAGGATAACAGTCAGGAGACAACTTCTGGTCACTGGTTATTGGACTGGGAGAGAGCCTGCATCTTCTGACTACTTGTTTCTTGCTGCTGAACTGATAACCCTCAGATTGCTTTCTTTTGGGCCGACAGGGACGTCTTTGATGTACGTCCATCGGGGACGCTACTCAGTGGACCTCTTCTTCAGTGAGCAGTTGATATCAGATTGAGGCGAACCTCAACATCCTGCTCTGAGCGAACGTTGTATTTCTTAGTTATTACTAGTTTTTGTCAAACATGTTTTTTATGTTTGAGTTACAGCCTGGACTCTAATAAAGAGTTGGTCTTCCTGTAACATACAGAATAAAACTGACTAACAAACCTAAATAGGCTCCTATATACTCGTATAAAATGTTGTTTATTTCAGGTTTGTAAACTGAACTTTTCTTCTAGTTTTTGCTCCTTTCTGTAGCTGTCAGGAGTCCATCCAGATCAGTTTTGTTTTTCCTCAGTAAATCACTGTGTTCAGTTGGCGAGTAGCTGGTCAGTGGTGCTGCAGGATAATTTAAGTTCGAGTAGATTCGCAGCAACAGCTCAGAGTACGATGCCAAAAAGAGCAGTACTTGTTATGTAGGTTGTTGTGAAGTTTCACACAATTGCAAATTGAAAACTCTTCTTTAAAGTGTTTGTGACCTCAACAATCCGACCGTGTTTGCCTCAAAGACAAAAAACTATATTAAATCCTATTGAACACAATAAAATATATCTGATCATTATTTAAATACCTTTAAAGACAAGTTATCTATGTGGTTTTGCGTTACAGGTTTGTTTTTTACGCAGGGAAGTTGCCAAACCGTCACGAGGATAGTGAGAAACTACACAGATTGAATTAAGTTTTAGTGGCGTACACACACTTCTACAGATTAGTTTCACTGCACACCTGGCTCAGCAGACTCTCACACATACACACACACCTTGCTGAAAATTACACTTAATCAGCCTTGTGGTTGTGTCATCGATGAAAATGAAGTGTTTTTGGTTAAAATCAAAGTCCTCTTTCTTTTCTTTTTCCATCTTTTTTTTTTAAATTTTAAATAACTAAGTACTTGTGGTCAGTTTTGACCTGTAACTCAACAGATGTGACAATAACTTCATGTTTTTAATGTATAAAAAAACTAGAAAGCATTTGTTAATGAATTCAAACACTGAGGGTGTGAAGCATCTTCAGACACAATTGGGAATGGTAAATAGAAGCAGTTTTGTCTTGTGGCTTTTGTTCACGTGTATGCTTGTAGGTGTGTGTTTTACATGTTGTTACTGGTGATGGATATGAGCAGCGAGCGGGCTGATGTATTAGCTAATTTCACGATGGAGCTGTTCTTTTTTTGAGTGGGTTGAGTTGAGGTTTGAAAGCCTGTTTGAGTTGGTATTTGCATACGGTCTCCTGTTGCTGTGTGCGCCGCTCGTCATGACATCCTGCCAGACACGGGGACGACATGCTCTGGGCACTAAAGTCCCACCAAGACACTTAACCATGTGTTGCAGTTTGGGAATAACAAATTATCTAGAAATTAAGCCAAGTCTGTGTTAATGGCCCTGTGGCTGCGCGGCTGAAGAGAGAAATTAATTCTCTCATGTCTATTTATAGATTTCTGTCTTCAGGTCCTTTTGTCCGTGACATTTTTTTCCCATCAGAGTTTGATCTCTGAATTTCCAGAATCTTATTCTGATTAGTTTGATTGAGAGTCTAGAAATTTTAGAAATTGTCCAGGATATATTATTATTATTATTATTATTATTTAGAAAGAGGCACAGTTTTAGAAAATAAAACCCTTATTTCTGTCTCCTGTTCCCAGTGCAGAGAAACAGCCACATGCGCCGTGTCAGAAATTTCCACAGGAAACCGATTTAGCTAAATGACTGCCTGGATGTCCAATTATTTTTTGAACTCCCACAATCCTAGGGAGGAATTTGCAATATCATGCCTAGCTGTTACAATATCTTGAACTCAGTTATTTATGAAAATGTGCTCTGACCTGCAGATTATTGCACGGCATCCTGTGAGAAAATAAAATCGACAGCCATGGAAGTCATCTGTTGAACACTCAATCTGCATCTTAAAACGTGCCTCCGAGGATACGAGTTGATGTAATTACCGGGTGTATGGTGCACGCTTTCCAGCTTGACTATACCGTTTTTCCATTTATGTGATACTATTATCATTTTTATACAAAAATGTGGGAGACAAAAAAAAAAAAGAAAGAAGAGCATCAGTGTTGCTAAACAAAAGGCTTTACTGTATTTTCTGCTGCAAATATTAAAATGCTTATAAAATAGATATGCGCTCGCAGTTTTCTGGTTAGAAATTATTTAACCATGGTAACTAATTTTCCAATTAATTCTCTCATGCCTGCACAAATGTTCCTATCCGTCATCATCAATCATGATCAGTTTTATAGCATCTCCCATTGACCCCGTCATCTGGTCTACCTGCTGCCGCCCTTTCACATTCTTTTCATCTCATTAATTTAACAAATTTCAATTGTGTACATTTTTGACAGGTTTCATTTTCTGTCTGAAGTTTTTAAATGGCTTTTATCACTGTGGAATTAAGGACTGCCAACTCATGCATATATGTAAGGCTGAGTAAACAATGCAAGGTTAATAACGCTCAAACATCCTCCTCACTCACTCGGGTGCTCACAGATGTATGTGTGTGTTGTAGTGAGAGAGTGTGTGTGTGTGTGTGAGAGAGAGAGAGAGGTATTTAAAGAGGAATTAAGAAAAGAATAATGGAATCAAAAGGAAAGTGACATACAATTGTGTTCGACAGCGTTGCTGGCATGGCAGACAAGTCAGAGCCTCAGAGGTTTTGAACTATGCAAAGACGGATTAATCACCTCAGTATGAGCAATACAATATGCCAGCAATCAATCAAGCAATGAAATTACCAACTGTGACAGCAATCTATTCTCCTGTTTTGCCCCCTTTGTATATATTAATTCTTGCGGTCAGATCACCTCCACTTCAATCTGCTCCACCACAGGAATCCATTTGAGCATTAAAATGGCCTCTAGCAGATATATCCTTTTACCCAAATGCCTTTTGAATACCCTACCTTTATGACTTATCTTTACAGACAGGCCTTTATCGCTCAATGCTCAGCAAAATCGCACCGTCCAACAAGTCCTCCACATTAAATGCCAAAACACATTGTTTGTAATTACCTCTCCAAAAACCATCCTATATGTGCTTTCTCTGACACAGCTGTTTTTTAATCACCAGGGTCGTCATCCTGGCTGCTATCGCTTTCACTTTGTGAGTCTGAGTGTGAGTCATAATCCTGGAGAAATCGACTGCAGCGGTAACTACAGTACTTGTTTAATAAGTACTTGATTGTGTTGGTGCAGGTCCTGGCTGGTGTCTATTAAATTTGCTTAAGGTTAAGGTTATTGCTACTGATTTCCTGAATTTTGAGTCGATTCTAAATGACAAGGTTTCAATTTGATATTGGTCCATTAGGAGATAGAAACAGTTTTGCTTCTGTCCTGTTCATCCGTCTGCATAGTTTTGAAATTCAGTGGAGCATCATGTTTTGGTTCAACATCACATGGACAGATTTTGTTGCATTGTCACGAAGGAGTGTGAGCAGGAAATGGTAACATTAAAAGACAATTCAATGTATTTTTTTTAATCAATGTCTGGTCTTCGAATGAAGATCGAAATAATTTGGAAAATTCATATTCATGCAAATTCCTAGTGTTAAAAGAAAACATCTGAAATGATTCTAACAGTGGTCATGTGCTGTCTTCCCCCATCGTTTCATCACATTGCGACAAAATATCTAATGTAATATGATGGTTAAATGACTCCTTATGGGTTAATGGGGCGTCTCTCTGCTGCCCCCCACGGTCTCTTAGTGAAAAACCACACTTACAAGATCAGACCACCTGGTGGTTAGTATAGCAATTTGCAACCGGCTTTTTTGCCCAATCAGCTCCGACGTGTATAGAAACCCCGCCTATTTAAAAAGCCGTCATAGTCAAATGACCTGCATCATGCAACAGGGTGGTTAGTGCGCCTCTGTTTCTGCTGAATTAAACATTTCGCTAGGTATCGAGCATTTTGAACTCAGCCCTACTCTGAGACTGTAGGGGGAGCTTTGTAGAGAAATGTCTTCAGGCTGATTCTTCAGTTTTCATTGACTGAACAAGTAACTGTGTGAGATCAGTGATGTGGCTCTGAAATGTATATGTTAGCGCATGTTTCACTCTAGATGCTCACCGTGAACGTACAGATGGACGGTAGAGGTTTGGTTGTGTTACAGTTCGCAGACTTCTGTGTTTTAGTAGAATATTTTTAAAGTTAAAAAGTATTACATTGAAATTACAATATTCAGATTCTAATAAATTATTGTATTATTGTATAAATTATTATATTTATAAGTAAATTTGGCTGAATTTATTGCATCCATTCTGTGTGAGGTGAATAATGAAATAAAATGAGAAATGAAGGAAATTTTTAACTCACGCTTTGAAAACTGTCATGAAAAGTTCAAATTCTGCCAAAAAAAGATTGGCTGTTGATGAACTGTTTTAGTTTTTTTTTTTTTTTTTTTTTTTTTGGTTATTCAAAGAGAAAATAAACAAAAATAACCCTTTGATCCCTGCTCACGATTAATTTGAAGTTAAATCTTTTGAAAAGACTGACAAAGATCAAGAGAGGGATTAAACATGACGATGATATAATTATGAAATGGTGATTGCATTAAATTTGGTTATGTTGGTGTAAAGTAACAACTTATTTTGTAGTGCTACAACGGGTTAAACCATAAATAATGAACTTGTCTGTGGTTTTCCTGGTTGGAATATTTCAGTGTTTTGTAGAGTTATGGAGCTGCTCCATGTTGTTTTCAGCATCCTGACCAGAATCTCAGACGTGGAAGAAAACAGCAGCAGCAGCTTCAGTCGACCAGTTACAGTTATTGTGTTCATCAGCCTCTTGTGTGTCGTTAGATTTGGATCAGGAGAAGTGTCTGAGCTCGAGCCTCAGCAACACTCAGACAAATCTGATGTCACACGAGGTCACAGTCGTGTAGATTGTATCTTATTTGGCACAATCAGAAAGATTAGACGCTGGTTTAGTTAAAATACTGGTTGATTGTTTCCTCCTGCACAATCTCAGATAGAAAATATCAAACAGAGAATTCCTGATCGACACAAATAGCACATTTCTTGTATTCGTAAGTAAACAAGCTGAATCCATTGATTTTCAAAGCAAAGCAGCTTGATTATGTCTTCATTTTTTAAGCTCGGTTGGTTTTTAAATGAGGTGAGGGAGTTTTAAATACAACAGGGAGTCTTAGGCTTGTCAAGGTTGCATGTACACATATATTTGCAGGCTGCGCTTAATGTGGCAAATGGCTTTTGATGCACATTTTGATTTACATAAGTTCGGAGGAGGGATGCGGTAAAGGATTCCCTCAGCACCAAAGGACATGGAAGATATTGCGGTGTATTAATGACTGCTTCTTCTCCCCAGCGAAGAATCAAACAGAAATTTCAAGCAGGACACACAGAGAGCAAGGCCGGGCAGGGAGATCTGACAGATTTCAGCATCATACACAGTCTGCCATATTCTATTACTGAATGTGGATATGTAATGCCATGACCTTCTTTTTCTCAGATATGCTCTCCTGTTCTGCTTAGCCATATTCCATAATGTTCCACATATGTGAACAAACACACATGCAGGTATTCAAACTTGTTTTTATCAATAAAACATCTCTGCAGTATTTGAGAATCAACTTCTGAGAAAAGAGCGAACATGTATCGGGTCTTTCAGGGTGGGACTGGGATCGTTTCTGTCATCATGCAGTCATGTATGCAGACGCTGGGCTCAGAGGCACTCAGAGGATCAATAACGAATGTTTACATATTCACTCTCGCCGGCTGCAGCAGCACAAAGCCCCATCATTTACCCACACTGCATTAGCGGCCAGATAAGGGGCTATGTGTTTTCTTGCTTAGCCATTTGAAACACAGGGGGAATTTATTTATATTACCCCCATTGATATCAAACATAACTAATGAGGTGTGATTATCCTGTGTGCTTATTGTAATAATGATGTGGATCACACAGTAATAAAGAGCCAGCACTCTCAGCTCAGCTCAGCTCAGCTTTGCTTTGCTCTGCAGCAATAGTGACATTCTTTGCTTGAATCTATTTCAATACCTGTGAGCATTTGTCACTTCCATAAAGCAGTAAATCAACTGTGGCACGCAGGAAAAACCCAACAGTAAAACAGCTCCCACTGGAGCAGGTCCAGCACAGATTTTCAGTGCTTTATGATAATGATGGGACTTATCTCCCCCTCCAACATAAACATGACACAGTGCTCCATTATCACACGTAAGTATCATGCAGTAAAAACGCATGCGAGTGTAATTAATGTCCCATCATTTAACCTCTTCTCGTGCAAGTATATATTAGATGTGGTTTTTCTTTTTGCTCTGGATGGGCCGTCGTATGTTTGCAAAAAGATTAATATTTCTTATCAGATTGTTGAAGAAGTCAGCGTGTCTTTACACTGGTTTTAATGGGGGTCAAATTCTTTTCTGTGTAAGAGCCAATCATTTAAATGACACAATCTGCGTTTAGAGAGGAAATCGGTCTATGGTGGTACAGCTAATCATAGATAATGTATGACGAGGATCCAAACTAGGACTGCGAACGTGAATTGATTCAGTTCGGCTTCACAAGGTGAAGGCGCCTGATCTGATTTGACTCATGATATTGATACTGATTTGTATCAAAATATTTCAGTTTCAGCACCAGTTTTGTTTGGATATGAAAGAGATTTTCACAAAAATAAAGGTGGAAATTTTAGAGATCAAATTTTACATTAAAGTTTGACCTTGAAGTAATGAAGCTGTCATTTTCAGCGACACTGTGTAAGGTCGCACATATGAGCTTATGAAGTTTGCTACAGTTCAGTTGCTTTTTAAACATGAGGAGAATTTGATGGTAACTTGCAGTTTGGTTGACCATGGATGTATTTGCTGACAGTGTTTCTGGTTGATGTTTGGTTATACGGGTTTTGGGTATTTTTTGTATTTCCGCAATATTTTACCTCCAGTTTCCACATCTTAGTAACTTATCCACTAAAGATTTGCCTCTTTTCCTGTTAACGGTTCGATTTCCACCACTACCATCATGGGGTGTTTCAGAAGCATTGGGGCGTTACACTGTGTGTTGAATACTCTGAGGAAATAACAGGGAAATATTAATGATCATTATTAAAAGAATCGTTTACGAAGTCGACTTTGACATTGTAGAAACAAACAGGTTGAAACCACAACAAGCTGCTGCTGAAACGCTGAATGAGTGGAAACTGGTTACGAGATGAAGACGGATGTAAACTGTGGTGCTGAAGTGATGCCGTGTAAATGTGGTCAGTGTTAACAGAAGGCGCTACTTCCTGTTTCGAATCTTTGGTCATCCATGCTAAAGTCAGACACCAAACAACCACATTGACGGAGGCTGTGATCGCAGCAAGGACCAGGTTCAGTCGAGACCTGTCTGACATGATGAGTAACTGTCTGACACACTGAGTGATGAAACTGATGAGCCACATGACTTAGCAATGAAGTTACAATGTAACTGTGACTAACTGGTATATCCTTTTAAAATCTTGGTGGTGAAATGAAGAAAACACAATAGAGAGAGAAAAGTTTGCCTTTTCCATTCAACATGACTGGGATGGTGACAGAACAGATAATCAATCCATCATGTATTTCTGCACCTGTCTGTGCTGCTTCCTGTAGTGATGTCGACCGCTGTGACTGTGTTCATGTGTGTTATTTGTATAAAAAGACATGGTACTGAGGCGGCGGCAGCGCCGCTGCCTGTCGCTGTCAATCTGCCACGATGTTGAATCGTTCGTCAGTTGAAGCTCAGAGCGCCGTGTGCCGTCGTCAATGCTGCAACATGCGAACACAACCGGAAACTTGTTTTTATTCTTTTTCCTCGTATTTGTTCCTTCCAAAAAAAAAAACTTGACAAAGTGACTCCACTGTGTGTTTTCTTACACACAGGCGAGTTTGGCTCAATAAATGACAATGTGAATTTTAAAATGACTTCATCACTCGGCTCCACCTCTGGCCACAATCCTTCCTAACCTCCTGAGTAACAGGCTTTGTAAATAATATGTACACCCAAGTAGTTGCTTGTCAGAATCTGCTGAAATCTTTTGAAACAAATGATCACCTCTGTTTTTGTGCTGCTCTACAATCAGATGTTTATCAGTCCCCTCACAGCCCTCGAAGGATGAGCAAAAAAGATGATGGATGTTCAACAATCATGTTCTTATCTCGATGGTATCAGCAAATGTGTCTGTCACTATTTGACGTATACTAAGATGATGACCGTACAACCTCTGCCCGTGGGCTCATGTGACCGCCATTATCGCCAGTTTCTGTCTTCAGCAGCTTGTTTGGTTTCTTTTACATCTTTTACGTATTTAGTTGTTACTGTTATCGTTCCCTTCTTTATGTTGCTGTAACATTAAAATGATTTTATATGTTTCCACAGTTGAAAGAACAGAACAGTTCTGAAATGCACCGTGATGCTTCTGGTGGAAATCGAACCGTTGACTAGAACTGAGGCGAATCTTCTGAGGCTAACTAATTACTTTGGATTTAATTTTTAATGTAAACAATAATCTTTGTCAAATTTTTAGTTTTTTTTTTTTTTTTGAAAATTACATTCATATCCAAGAAAAACTGGTATTGAAATATAAAATATCTCTAAATGAATTCGGGACCATGTGAATCTGAATGGAATCGATTCAAGAAATCAGTAGTGATACTCAGCCCTAGTTCTGTTTTTTCTTACTTCCTGTTCCCTGCTCACAGTGGAGTAGTTCTATTTACCTAAACCTGTCCTGTTAACCTGTATAATACAGTATATGCAGGTTGTGTGTAATTGTGGTCTTAATAACTCCATGATGATGCTGGTGATGTATAAATAAAAACTAATGACAGAGGGAGTTTTGTGGCCTAATATAAGTTCAGTATTAAAAATGCCTGTGGTCGTCTTCTGGGTCATTGTGTAATTTCTTCCTAATTTCCCTCTTAACCCAGCATTCCCTGGCGGTGTAACAGATTTTGTAAAACTGCTTTAGTTCACTGTACTCGCTCCAACTCTGCTTTCTTCACAGTCACGGGAATTTTCTGTTCCCCTCTGCTGCAGTCAAGGGGTTTGATGCTTCATTCAGCGTTTTGGCCTGCCATTCCTTTGCGACTGATGAGGCCTTGACACCGGTCACAGCTCGGTACACAGCCTCTCTGCTCTCCACTGTCAATTTCAAGCATTTCCAGCGTTTTCACTTCTTTTTTTTCTTTTTTTTTCTGTTTGTCTGTCTGTCTGCTGCTTGGCATTAACTAATTTGATGGTGCTCTTTTATTTTTGTTATTATTATTATTTCTGGATTACTTTACTAATAGTGAAACGTCTTCATGAAGATTTTTAAAAAGATTAACCACTAACAATGTTTCTCATTGATTGTGCCGTGATGGTGTGAGACGAACTAAGTGCCATGCAGTCACATCAGGTTGCCTCACATTTATCATCATTGTTATTGTGACCTTAATAATATCTCTTTGCTGGCGTGGTGTGTGCAATGTGTGCAGTGATTAATAGCGTGTGATTATCTGTTCGGTCGTTTTCATCACGGCACTGAACAGATCTCTGGAGACAGTGGCTGAAATATGACTCATTCTAGTTATTTAATCATGTTCTATTTCTAGATTTACAGAAAAACAGTTTAAGCATTTTTTTTTTCTTCAGTCATCGGTACATTGTATGGTACACGGTACACGGTGCATGGTTTATTCCACAGAAACCACCTCAGTTACCCCTGCACAGTGAATGTGATGTAGACTAGTGCTGCGACAACTATTTGATTAAATCAACGATGAAATGAGTTCCCAAGTATTTTAATAGAATAGAATACAATATTTTTATTTGTCCCTCAAGGGGAAATTTATCTGTTTGACAGCTTAAAAAATATGAAATTGGTTAACAGAAAAAAAAAAAAAAAACAGAAAATGAATAAATAATAATGGATTAGTTGAGTCTACATAATTAGAAGAGAAGCAGGAAGGAGAAGAGAATCACTGACAGGCCTTGTGGAGACAGTGGAGGATAAGGTTGTTACAGCGGAGGAGGCTAACGTTAGCGTTAACTCAGGAAATTGCACGAGCCAAGTGGTCAAAAGTCTGGGAGCACTTTACATCGAAGCCTTCGAAGAACAGAAGGTATTTCTGTACGTTACTTTAGTTTTTAAATAGTCAAAATAGACACAAATCTGGTGGAAGCGGTCGTTGATATATTTGAGGATAGTTGTGTGAAATGAGGCCGGAGAGACGCTGGCATGTAATGTGACGTTGTGGAGTCGTTGAATTATTTATTTCAATCATTCAGAGACTATTTAAAGTGAATCCTTCATTTTTCACAACACAAACTAGAGAAATAAATATTCATGTCATTTCCTGTTTATTCTCAGCACATCTGCATCACCAGGTGTCCATTTATTTCATGTCATTTAGCCTTTCCTGCATTTTAGACCGGTAGATATTCACTTAACAAGACAACATATGTGTCTTACTGTGCTTCTTTGAAGATTCATTTTAAAATGTCTTTGTGTCAAAATATGTCCTTTTTGCACCTAATGTGCAGACATCAAAATATTCGTTAGTTGTAGCCCTTGTGTAGATGGACACAGTCGTAAAAGTTGAGATGAAAAGTGAGTATGAGCTCTCATGAGAAATTGTTTTGAATCTGGTTATTTCTCGGCCAAGAACTGGTAAAGACCCTGAACAGTTTTGCTTAGCTGTTGTGGACCTTGATTTTTTTTTTTCCTCCTTCATATAAAATCTTTTACTGCGTTTTGTCCTGTTGTTCTTCCGGCGTCGCTCTTGTTAAAGATCTCAAGTCTGCTCTCGCCGTCTCCTCTTTTTCTGAGACACTTTGTCCTCTAGTGTTGTTTGACATTCACAGTCCACATCAAATAAGCAATGTGGTGTTCTGAAAGGATGTGAATTACTTCAATTGATGATGTTTCTAACAAGATCAACCACTTTCTCTCCTTATCTTGTCAATCAATAGAACACCGCAGTGCTTTTAAGGGCCTCCCTTCCTCAGGATGCCATTTCATTGACTTGTTTTTTCTGTCTGTGTGTACTTCTGTCAGCTAAATGGTATCGTGGCATGAGCAATCGCTCACGAGGAGGCTTAACGAACATCAGGCACAGAGCGCATTCTGGAAAAAATCGTTCTATTAATTAATGGTGTAATTAAGGTTTTGTCATTGACGTGCCACTAGCTGACAGGGATGGATGGGGTACTTGGTCCTGCACCAGGCAGTCGCACATTCGATAATGAATGGCAGCTATTACCAGCACGTTTGGGTGGTGGTGGGGCCACCTGCAAAGGCTTGGCTCCCCACCTCTCCTTGCACTCCTTTCCTTCCCCCCTAGCCCTTTATCTGTTCGCAACACTTTGGTTTCTCATTTCTGACCTTATCCTTCATTTAGCATCCTCCCTAATTTAACACAGCCTCTCTTCCCATTGTGCTCACACTAGATTTACTTGACCCTGCTACTCTAAATGCCTAAAATTTAATGCCAAGTAATTTAACCACAGAAAATCCCCCTTTTCCCTAATATTTTTGTTGGTAATTATTGTCACCTTTCCATACCTTTTTTTTTTTTTTGCTTAAATTAAGCAGGGGAACATGCTGGTGTTGGGTTAATGCACAGTCCACCTGATGACGCCAATCCTTCTCACAGTTTATAAAAATTTCTTCTTTTCTTTTTGGAGCAACTTCTGTGCACAGCTGCACCACTTTACGTCTGCAGGAAATCATTGACCATTAAAGGTAATTTCAGCCATGGATATTTATATAATAGAAAAGCTGTACTTTGTCATCTGATTGGACAAAAAAACACATGCTTTGCAGAGTTTCCACGGCTACCACAAGGAGCATTATTGCTCGGCACAAGGTTCTGAGCTGTTGATCTGTAGCACCAAAACAAGTTACTTTCACCCTCTTTGAAAGCCAACATGGATAGCTTTTCCTCCAAATACTGTCGCAACTTACTGCTGAAGTGCATCATGAATGTTTGTGAGATTCCATTACATTTAAGGTTTTTTTTTTTTTTATATATACATATACATGCAGCTGTTTTCTGTTAGAACTCAACTGAAGGCTTCTAATCAAAATCAGCGGTTCAGTCTTTAATTATTAAAATCAAAAGGATGGCATGTAATATTCAAACATCTTCAGGCGCTCCACAGTCGTGAGGTAGGAGGATGATGATGGTTGTGAATCTATTTCTGAGATAAGGTGATATTTTCATTTCCTATCAGAGATGAGTCTGAATGTGTTTGGAACTATACATTTTGCAGTCAGTGTCAAAAATGGCAGTTGTGGTGTGATTTATGAGGAGGCTATTTTTATTATTTAACAAATGAAGATGTAACAGAGCCTCAGAGTGTGGAAGCTCGTCACCTGCAAGTGTTCGTTTTAGTCAAAGCAGATACACCTTCACACTGACTCACACTTTTTTAACTCAACATAATCTGCAGTTTTTGGAGCATTTTTGGAGACAAAAACAAAACCTGGATAAAACACGCGGAGATGATGTAAATGATGCAGAGTAAGAACAAGGCCTGAAATTAAACCTGTGCTGTGAGGCGACTGATCTGGAGGCGTGAAACGCAGAGCCACCGTCAAGTACAAAAATAAAACACAAACAAAATGAATGCAGCTTCGTCTTAAAAAATGTAGAAGTGTTTGTGTGTGATACACACAAATGTTCATGGAGGCTGCTGCTTCAACACAGTGCTGCAATAACCTTGCAAGCGCCCATGGACACTTCAATAAAGATTTTAAAGGTTTTTCTGAAGTTGAGTTTCATTAGAGACACACAAGTTTAGTTTTAATGTCTGCTGACATGAGAAAAACTGGAAAAATCTGGAAAATTGTAAGTAATTAATCACAAATGATGACAATAATGATAAAACTGTTAAGTTAGGGTAATGTGTTTGCTTTTTTACTGAGAATTACAGAAAAAGGCCTGTTAGCTTAACCCGAACGTGTGTGTGTGTGTATATATATATATATATATATATATATATATATATATATATATATATATATATATATTATTCTCAATATATGGGTCAATTTAAATGTTAATTGTATGAAACTTGATCAGAATTTGTTTTTTATTATTATTTTTTAAGGTAAAAGTCCCTAAAGTTTCAATAGAGGTCTGGTTCTCTTACTTACTGTAAAAAAAAAACTGAATACCATAAAAATGGTCTTGGTGTGCTGGGGTGATATAAAAGAGTGGTGTGAATTTGGTTGAGAATATATTTTGTCTGTGTGTGTGTGTGTGTGTTCATATATATATATATATATATATATATATATATATATATATATATATATATATATATATATATATATATATATATATATATATATATGTGTGTGTGTAATTCAAAGGCCAAATAGGCTCTGTTTATATCTATTGTTGATCAATAGAGAGCCTCCTCTCTCCTATTGGATGTGTGGTATAGCATGTTTATGCAGGTGCATGTTTGAAGTCTGTCAGAATAGTTTGCAGCCTTGTCTTTCATTGACTTGAACATGTCATGTGACAATAAAATATGCACACTGAGCCTCAAGCTCAGTGTTTGTACGAATAGTGGGAGGAAGTTTGTTGCTATATCCCTAAGACATGTGGGCTCAAAAATGTTGTATATATTGATACCACTGTTTTTTTGAAGCAGAAATTCAAATTTCATGTAGTGGTTTTTAACCATTTATGGCTCTGTAAATGTGTGATACTGCACCACAGGGACTGATTGAGCTGCAAGACTTTACATTTCCAATGAGTAAAACTGTGACCACAGCTACAAATATTGGCAATATTTATGTTAGATAATAAAGTCCCACAATAATTTGCTTTTGCAAATTCAATTTTAATCATTAAATTCCAATTTACTGCTTCAAAATGTCTTAAATGATGCTGCTGTCTTGCAGTCCTCTGAGGAGAGTGAGCAATCTGCATCTGCATCTGGTGTTTATGTCATTATGAACACAAGCACGTGACAAAACCTTACATCTCATGACAAAAAGGGCATAGAAACATAAAAATATAATAAAACAGTATATTCTTTTTACATCTATAATTAGTTCTGAAGATGTTGAAAAGATTTGATGCAGTTAATGTGAAAAAAATATTTATATATTAAATTTTTCATGAGACTTATCAGTGTCAATTTCGAGTACCGAGGGTAAAAAGTGCGCAGTTTTCCTGAATCACTCATTACTCCAAAAATGTTATCTATTATTGAGCTGGTCAAGGCTGTAGTAGCCTCATCCAAATATTCTACTTTGTGCCTTATTTTTGGAAGATTTTGCATATTTTGTGTTTTGAACCTTTTTTTTTTTTATCTTACTAATTAGAGTAATTGTTTTTACATGTTTTAAATATTTCTCATCCAGCACCTTACACCCTTTACATACATACATATATATTGTGTGAACATGTTTATTTTATTATTCTCTACTTCATAGTTTTATTTATTGTTATAGTTTTTGTTTTATTTACTTTATACTTTTAAACTGAGCATCTACTGACTGTTCCAAACAACAACCCATTGTACTTGGCATCTAATCTTAAAGTAGCAGCACGTCTAAAACTCGCTAATAGCAAGTTATATAATGGATATTTAATCACAAAATAAAAACACAACGTGATAAGAGAACAGCATCATAACTTCAGTGCTCCTTTTTAGCATTTCCTTTCTGTGCACTGAGCTCCTTTTCCTTGTCTTCATCACTGTGTTATTGTGGCCACATTATTTTAAAATTACCTGAAAACCTATTTCGCTCCTTTGCCATGAGATGCAGGGGAAATTTGCATTGATGTAAATTTATGCAGAGAACGACATTAAACTGTTCTTCCTCCAGAGAGGAGAGAGAGAGAGAGAGAGACATGTCCTGTAGTAATTTAAGTAGTAATTTAAGCTCTTATTGCTCGGCCTCAGTGAAGCTTTATCAGTCACAGAAATTAATCATTTCATCTCTGTGCCATTAGCGATATAATGGTTGTTCACATACAAACTGTAGACCACCATCAGTCACGTGTTTTTCCTTTGTTGCTCAGGTTCATCAACATATATTCTTTCTTTTTTTTGATCTCTCATTCAAGGTTAAACCCCCGCTTCAGATAACCTGACATGTGACCTTTCTCTGCATCTTATTCTCCTCAAGTGCCCAATTCTCTCCAATGTAATATCAACTCACTGATACCAGCTGCACAAAGGAAATTAGTAATTTCAGGAAATCAACCATCCTCATATAAATTCCTTTATCAAGTTGACCTGTTTCCAGATGAAATATTATAGAGAAGTGATGGAAGTTTTGATTCCCTGCTCAAGGGCTTAGCTATTTCCCTTTCTGAAGGTTGAACAAATTTGCTTATTTGGATGGTTGGTTAGTTTGTTCAGCATTCACATGATGTGCTGAATCTAATTTCACTGGAGATGTTGGATCTTCTCAACAGCTTAAACATGTATTAAATTTGGGAGGATGTAAACCTCAGAAAAGCAATACTCCTACTTTATGGAATATATTTCAGATAACATGCAGTGAGTGGCATTACAAAGTTGAGTAGGAATACATAAAAAATAAATAAATAAAAAAAAAACAATGGTGTGATTGCGTCAAAAATGAGTCAAACACAAGGGTAAAGCTGTTCAAATTTCAATTACCCTGTAGGAGGTAAGAGGAGGAGAGAAAAGAAGGATGAAGTGGAATGAGAAAAGAGAAGGAAGGTGGGGGTTGTCACTGAAATGCGAGAGAAGCTATATCAGTCTGATCAGTCATCCGTCCTCCTCCAATCTCCTGATAAAGCAGGTACTGCAGGAGGTGAAACGATGTGTATCAAAACCTCATGAAGATCGATGGCATCCTTCTGCCAGCTTTGAGAGAGACAAAAGAGAATGAGTGCAAGGAATAAAAAAAGAAAAGAAGGCTATCTAAATTGGTCAACACAAAAGTGACAACAGCGGGGAGACAGAGGAGATTGCAGGCTATTAAAAAGTACGAAGCAGAAGAAGGTTTTTATTTCCCTGCAGCCTGTTAACACAATCTCAGGAGATGTGGTAAATAAGTCCCATGGAAATGATCAAGGGCTGTAATCAGAATTCAGTGGGATCTTGAGCCAGGTGTGTTTATGTACACAGCGCTTAGACAAACAGCAGAGCGACAGGTGATATGAGCTTTAAGAGCTTAACAGGCCTACAGATGTAGAGGTCATGTCTTAGTTTCACAAACAAACCTGGGCTAGAACACAGCCACGATTTCCATTTTCATCCTTATTAAGGAATTTACTCAGACTTCCTTCCATTAGAGTCACAATAACACTAGCATTAGGGAAGGGTTTGTAGAGCTATAGCTTAAATAGTAAACGCAGGCTGACCACAGTCTGTTAGAAATGTGTTTGTGTCTCTAAAAGCCATTTTAAAAACAGCTCTAATAAAAATAAAATATTGTTCTTTTAAAGCCAGCAGAGGATTAATTAATTTACAAAATGCTATTATATAAAAAAAAAAAACAAGAAAGGAACACATGCAAATCACGTCCCAGGAAATCTTTTTTAAAGTAAATGTAAATTAATTTATTTTTAGTGAACAAACGCGGTAATCACAACTAAGAACAAAGAAAACATGTTTCGTTTTGTCTTATTGCCAACAATAGATCACAAGTGACTTTCATCATATAGCTATCAGATTATTTTAAATCAGTATATGAAGATAAAGTGATTATTTGCTGTTGAAAGCTAAATAATCCTTTTACGTATCTGCAGGGAAAAACAGGACAGGTGTATAAACAAATGCAGTTTAACGTCTATAAGAAGGAAGTCGCTGCTGCAGATGTGGTTGAAACTGAGAAAATATAAGTAGAGTAAATATTGTCAACGGAAGAATTTATAAGATGCAGAATATGTGTGAATATCAGTTTAGCTTTTGCATGCTCACTTTCACACATCTTTGTGACATCAGTAGCCTTTATCCACTAATAAATCTTGACAATGAAATTATTGGAGGCTGAATTGTGGTTTACTGAGACATTAAAGAGCACTAAGTCTTTATAACAAGACTCCTTTTGTTTTGAATCTCAGTCAAACATTTTGTAACTGATAAAAAAAAAAAAAAAAAACAAAGAATAATGTGTTGGTTTGTGAGTTTGTTAAGTGAAAACTCCTAAACTACCAGAAAGGTTGAAGAAACAACACTTTCATTCAAAAACCAGTTTCAGCTTTGGAACGGACTAAATACTGGCAACATTAAAGGTGTGTAGGATTTAGGAGAATCTGTTGGCAGAATTTATTGACTATAATGATTTATAATTATTAATTATTTCAGTAGTTGCGCCAATGAAACTGAAACTAAGACTTGTTGCGTTTTGATGCTTTTCTTTGTCATATATTGTATCTTTGTAAACTTTGAGTTTTGAAAAGTCAAGTCAGACAAATTGAAGAAAGTCAATGTGATTTTTTTATTTATTTATTTATTTTATCGTCACCATCATTAACCATTTTTTTCTACCTCTTGTGCTTAACTGTCACTGTCTTCTAACTGTATTATAGTTCTGGTATTCAAAGTTACCACATCTATCAAACCCAAGTAAACCTTTTATAAACAATAACTTAGCTATAAAGACAGTAAAGCAGTGTCAGGTGTTGAATTTACACCAGCTTATCTAGTTCCTGCCTCTGAACGACTACCAACATTGCGTTGTCAATATTTCAGTTTGAGGCCACCAACATGTTTCTGTGGTGGCCCAGAATGGACAAACCAAACCAAAGCGACTCAACTCTCTCTATAGAAGGACATTGATAAATTTTTGGCACCTGAACGCCACTCTACTTCTCCTGCAGACTTTGGCAACACATTGGTTTGAAATTTACAGAACCCAAACCTCTAGACGCCACTAAATCCTGCATGACCTTTAATACAAAGAGATTTAAATAATGTTTATATCACAGAGGTAATCTGTCATTTTCATATAAAACATGCAGCGAGATTTTAAAACAAAGATATGATAAACATTTCCAAGGCAACAAGCAACGGTTGTTCGCTTTGTTTTCCAGTAAACATTAAAGCTTTTTCTTCTGATGCAAGTGTCAGCAGCGATAAGACATCGATAGCTCAACTATTTATGCACCGCTTTTCATACACACATGTAGTTTAAATGTTTCACAAAGAAGGGCTGAAAACATCGAAGCTATATGCACATATCTACACAACGTAATATGTTGTTAACCCTCCACACTTCCACTCATTCAGCTTTATATCGTTTGATTTTGCAGATCTTTTACTGTCTCTGAGAAGAGTCAAATCCTGCGACTCAGACCACATTATCTTTACTTTTCATCTTCGGAGCTGCACATGTCGAGCACCTGCTCCCTCATTGAGGCTGAGTGATGATCAAAGGTGGGAGGGGCTGCAGCTGGAGGGGCGGGGCTTGTTAACAGCCCATAAATCATGCACGACACCGGATACAAAGAACAAAGAAGCTGCAAGTGCACAGATGTAACAGTCACATTCAGTGTTTCAACCTCGAGGTCTGAAGACTCCTCTTCTCTCGTTGTTCTGCTGCTGAGAAGATTTTTCTTTTTGTAAAAAGTGTGAATCCCTTTTTGCAAACTTGTAAGAATATTTGTGAACAAAGTGGATTTAAAGAAAAGGGGAAACAGTTGCTAATTCTTCTGATAAATGAATGAAAACGCTTGCT
Organism: Polydactylus sextarius; assembly: GCA_016801845.1. NCBI lineage: Eukaryota > Metazoa > Chordata > Actinopteri > Polynemidae > Polydactylus > Polydactylus sextarius. The sequence goes on from CM028906.1 coordinate 19,151,636, forward strand.
GTCGTTTTGGCAGCAGAATGAGGTTGGAAACTCTAATGTGCGTTCTAAGTAAAAGGGACTTGTGTTGTCTGAGTGACGACTGGACGGACGCCAGCGCCGGTCCAGCCCACGAGAGACGTGCTCACTGTTCTTTTGCTCATTTCCCTCAGCCAATAATTGAACTGCAGTATAACTACCTTTTATAGCTGCCGAGTGTTTTCATGGTGAATCCTGTGATCCAACAAACGGGAGTGTTAATTGTGTTTGCTCGGACTCTGCAGACACGACTGACTGCACACAATAAGAGTGGACACAGAAACGCTGCTTCACATTAGAGCTTCATAAAGATTCATTTTCAGTCGCTTTATCCAATAATCATTAAGAGTTTGACATCAAGTCTTTCGCTGATTATTTGGAGCAAATAAAGTTATGAGGCTGTGGAAACAACTGCAGAAGATTCGAAGTAATGGAATTGTTTAAAATCACTGAAGAAAATCAAACATATAAATCAAACCAGCACTGGTGTTGCTAGTGTTCTTTCAGTTTTTTTATTAAATAATATTAAAGAAGAATTTTTAGCTTGCAAACATAATGAATTAATGATTATTGGAGTTTGGGGGAATTATTTCTACTCAAATATGTCTTTTGCTCTTGTACAACATCTTCCACATGAATCTTAAAATCTTTCAGTTGACGGGAAGTAGTCTGCGTTTGCTGACACATCAGAGCAAAGACATCAAGGTTGTGTTTTCATTAAAACAAGTGTGAAAAATTCACCTTGAATTCTAATGTTTAACAAATCTCACTGTCACGAAGTGTTGATTACGGTTTTAAACTGTGTAGCTACGTGTTTAGTTGATATAGATACTTTTTTTTCACAGTATTTAGGTAACAGTGCCATATGATGTAATGATTAAATAGATGGATTTTATTTAATATTTACTTTATTGTGAAGTTGCCCAGGAAGTTTTGTCGTCACCATGCAGGAACATCAGCAGGTTGTTATGTGATGTAAATTTTAATTTTGAGTTAAAAAGCATTTTCCTGGTGTGGGAACTGTTTTGTCTGGGCAAGTTGCCCAGGTAAGGCCTGTATGTTTTGCGTTGGAAACACTGATCTGGCGGTGTTCGCAGGCTGGTTGGGAAGTTTCCAAAGCACCTCGCAAACTCACTCTTCACGCCTGTGAAAGCTACATCCAAGCACAACGAGAGAGACAGAGAGTTGGATCGGTAAAACTGGAGCTACAGTTATTCCATGAAGCTGCTTGTACCTGCATTTTGATGCTGTTATTCTACCATTATTACAGTTTTGTTTTTTAAAACGTCCGGATTAGTTTGAAGTTTATTTCTTCTGACTCTCTCCAAAGTACGATCACGGTTTAATAAGAAACTTTCTAAGTGGTTATTTGTGTAGTTATGGTGGTTATTTAATGCAACACAGGGAACAAAATTTAATTAAATTAAAATGATACTTCATAAGAATAATTCCCTTTTTCATCCCATCAACACAAATAGCCTGAATCTAAATGTACAGCCTGTAAAGTCTGGATGTGTCTGCAGTCTTAAACCTGTTTTGTACCGGGGAGGTGGAGGAGGAGAAGGGTGAGGGGGATGTTTGTCTGCTCAATATTGCAGCAGACCAGTCAGCCACAACACAGATCTGTGTGCAAACACTTCAGTAATAAGAAATTTGTATCCGACTACACCTCCGCCTTTTTCCAACTTCAGGCTAATTTCATGGTGTGTCGTTGTTTATTCTCTCAAGATGTTTGACCCCGTATGGAACAATTCAAATTTCATCTGTGGCAGAAAGATCCAAAACGGCGTAGACATCAAGCTGCAAATTTAAGCTTTCCATACATGGAAAATCAGTGTGGGGGCACAGGGGTGTGATTTGTTGGAAAAGCAGTTTATTTATAAGGGGATTTGTGCTGATGTGCACATAAATACAAAACAAGGGAAAGGCCATTATCCTATCATAAGCCCAGCTACAATAATATGTTTTTAATTACAGTATTTTGGTCCCTCGTTGTTTACGCTATTTAATGGCAATTCAGATGAATAAATACGTTTTTCAAAAGCAGAACATGTGTTATATGTGATCTGCTCGATCTCACACATGAGACATTAACAATAGTTTAAAGTGACAGTAGTAACAGTATAAATGCAGTGATTTGGGCCACTGACCAACGTTTTTCCTTAAACTTTCAGAAGCGAGATGATTTACGTCAATGGAGGCTAATACTCAATAATCCAACATGCTGGGTCGCAGTGATGAGACAGAGCAAACAAAAATAATTCTAACAATTCACCCACCAACAATAATCCCAAATCTAACTCTGCTAATACAGTATCTCTGAACCTGTTGTGTAGGGAGATGAGGGAGGTAATCAGGGGGATGTTTGGCTGCAGGATTGTTGGCAATCAGGGTTATCTGACCTCTTTATGCTGTATAGCTACTGTTATTAACATATCCTAGGTGATTACATTGTGATTGGATCGTGCAAAAGCACATAAAATCACACACAAATGCTTCCAGGAGGCATTAAAGACCTGATTACCTAATACAGAAAATAGCCCCAAAAATGACCAAGGAGTTAAATCAACCTTTGACACAGAAACACAGAAATAAACATCATCAACTTCACAAAGGTTTCATTTATCTTGGATGTCTGTAATGGTTCATGTTGAGGGCGAGACAATACTGTTCATGCCAAGCCATAGTCATGATGAGATTATAGTCATGAAATTATCGTTAATATTGATGAATTAGTCTTCATCAATTTTAAATTAATCTAAAATAATTTCTGCATTTTATAAATTGTCACTGTCAACAACAACGTAGTTTGGTCTTAGAAGTCTGTAGATTTTGGGTTTTGAAACAACAAATCAAGCGATGGTTGTGACATTTTATGGTCAAAACTGTAATTTTAGAAGATATCAGCAGATTAATCAATAATAGGCTTCCACCTACTGTTGAGTTTACACTAACTCATCTACTTCCTGCCTCTGACCGACTTCCAGCATTTCAGCAGAATTAAATAGATCTTCTGAAGTCTCATTCTGGTTTATCCAGAGGAAGATATCTTATAATCTTCTTCTGATATCAAAACTCTTGTCCTGAAAATAAATCCTCTCTCTGGAACAAGATATTTCATGAGATGCTCCTTGAGAGTATCTTCATTTGTCACATGGCTTTTGATCTTTAGTAGGAAATGGATGAATAGAATTAGAGTAAATGGAACTGACAAAAAATGTAAATCATTGTACCAATTATGCACTATTTTTTACCAAGAGCATTGCAGCTTTCAAAACTCACATATGGCGGCATGTGGTATGTAGAGCACAATGCTCAGCCTTTACCATCACTGTGTGAGTCTTATTGTAGATAATCAGGACGTTTTTCAAGACAAACTATACCTACCTATACTGTGAAATGAGGGAAGTGTGTATTATTAACAATAAATGACTGAACAACAAGTCACGATGGTAGACAGCTGAACAGCCACCGGTAATCAGTTCCTTATCAAGGTGAATGAATAGATCTCACAGGTCTGTCAGGAATGCTTTTGTCATTTACTGCGGATCATTTAGCCGAGACAAAGTTGGCAGCGCAGACACAAACAGGAAGTGAGCCATATCAATACGGCAACGCTTCAGTCATGATCAGAATTGCTTAGTAGACAAGTCGACAGGTCTTCATTGTACCTGTTTGCAGTGCACTCTTCTTGATTCACTCCTGCCCGGCCCGTGCAATCACCTCGCATCAATATCTCTCGTTCAATGTGTCTAACACATTGGGGATAAACAGGTCAATTGAAGCAGACTTTAAACCCCTGAATCTGACCACAGCTTTGATATTTGGATGCAGCTGTTAGAGCCAGGAAACAGATAGAAAAGGTTGTATTCTGTGTTATAATGTCAAATACAGTTTAAATTTGCTTTGGCCTACAAGAACATGCTTTTTTTTTCAGGTGCCCCAAGAATTTTTTGACCATTTTACAAACACTGTTAGTGTCAAGGAGTCCAAGACTCTGCTGCTACTGTTAATATTTAAAGAACTGATGTGAGATGTGTCTGCTAATGTTTTTAGCTCTGGTTACAGCATGGCTCTGCGTCTCACAGGAAATATCTCTACAGCTGCAGGATGGTTCACGGTCCCCAGAGGACAAGTCCTAATAACTTTGGTCACCGAGCCTCACATCAATGCATCACAATTTTCACTCACACAAACTTTGATGATATTCCACCGACTGACTTTTCCCTCTAACACCGCTAATGACATTCCCAGTAGCCTCAGCTGTACTTTGCATTTAGTGCTAATTAACAAACGATAGCATGATAACACACTAAACTAAGATGGTGAATGTGATGAGCATTTCACAGATCTCCTAACATGGCGCTTGACACATCAGTGAACAACTTCATGCCTTAACTCGATGTGGTTAACATCCTACCTTCTGTAGAAATTAGAGTAAGCTGAGGTTGCTGCTGATTAAACCTACAGAGCAGTAATTACCAATACAATTATGTAAAGCATCTTTAAAGGAGTGGGATGGAAACAAACACCCTGTGAGACACATTTATTCACTCTGAGTGCTACACAACCACAACAGGGAAAAGAAAAAAAAAACTCACACCCACCACCTCTTTCCTCTGTCTCTGCTTCACTTCATCACATTTAATTGACACTGTACATTTTTCTGGTACAAGACTTCATTACAGAGTTACTATTATAGCATGATTACATCAAATGCAAAACCCATTTGTACTAAGGAAAAATACTCTCCTCTATCTGTTTGGTCCAACTGAAATAGGAATGTATTGATTCCCTCTGCCACAAAGTGCCAGTACGCCTCTATATCTTCTCTAACCTTGAATACTGTAGAGGAATTTCTTTATTATGACACACCTGCTGCTGACAGACAAAGGAAACACATGTTTTTAAATTAAAATGTGACAAGTGGTTATGTAAAAGGTGATGCAACATATAAAACAGTATATACGGTGCCAACATAGTTACTTCAGTGTTTTTGCAACCTTTTTTTCATATATTTTAATTTTCATTGAATTATAAAGGCCAATATTTCTTTGCATATTTAACATTTTTTGATATTTGTGTAGTCACTTCACATCTTTACAATGTGAAATGAAAACATACTGCTGCGTATCAGTTTTATCGGGACGAGAGGGATGCATCTGTAGTCTTAAGTCTTTCATTTATGGTTACATATTGCAAGTGTCTTTCCTGTTTTAAAGTATTAAAAGAATAATAACGGAGCAAATCCATCCATTAGCTTTACAGCTCATCTATTCGAGGGTCGCATCGGGAGCTGCAGCCAATCCCAGCTGACATTGGGCAGGTTACCAGTCTGTCACTATCACTATCACTCTCTATAAAGAGGCAAAAACAATTCACACCTCGCCAATTAACCTGCATGTCTTTGGTTGGTAGGAGGAAGCTCCTGTAATCATACGAAACTCAAACAGGAACATGGACACAAACTCAACATCAGAAAATCTCCCAACGGACGGCAAGGATGTAAACTACTGTACGGCCACTTTTTAAATGACTCAGTTACATGCTTTTATGGTTGTTTTAGTAACATCATTAAGCAGTTGGGCCATATATAGAGGTGTAAATGTGACAAATACCCTAATTCAAAACAAAAGCATCAGCATCATTTTCAAAAGCATCACCAAAACCTGAGACCAAACTACCAAAGAAGACCAAAGAAAAGTACACTTAAACTCAAACAGAACCAGAAACATTAACATTAGGGCAGAAAAAAATAAAATCTAAACTTTTCACTTCAACTGGTGGAAACAAAGACACTGCAGCATACACAGCACACACGGTACACACAGAGGATGCTGCTTATGGATTATACATCTATTATAGATGTACCTTATTCTAATATCCATGAGATTCCCGGAGAAACAGGGAGGTTTGTAGAGATTTGTAGAGATTTGTAGACCTGACTACAAACATTACACCAGTGTATTGAATAGCAGAAAGCTACACCTCATTTTCTGATAGTTTCTAGTTAATTTGAGATGATTTTATACTTTAAGATACTCTCGTTTGTTCAAGTCATCCTCCTTAATACTTAAGCCTTGAATATTTTTGCTTTAAGAGAAAATGAAGAAGCTACAAGAGCATTAACCAGGACTCAAAAAGCTAGTGTGTAGCCAGATGAAGCTCTGTTTTTGCTGTGATTTAAGTTGGTCCAGTTACTTTATTTATACCACAGTTGTTTACACTTGCACGCCTAGAAATAGACATAGCTCATAAAGAAATGCAGGTTGGAGAAAACACTGTTGCAGACAGGCAGGAAAGCTACACACTGATGTTTAACTGAGAGAAGAGGTCATGTAATTCACAGCTTATGAGTTTATTATGGATGTTTCAGAGGAAGAACAATTCATTAGTCAACCGCTGTGGTTACATATCGCTGACGTCGGTGTGTGTAAGCCATACATCGTATTAGACAATGTGATCCTCAGTTAGAGGAGAGAGGAAAGTCATTAGGAAGCAATTAGAGTCACACATTTTCCTGAATCCCTACAGAGCAGTCTCACTAGTCGTCCCAGGTTGAAGAATAAAAACCTGGAAAGGAGGAAAGTGAAACGCATCGCTGTGCACCTGTGATTCTTCCTGCAAACGTCTCCACCAGCTGCAGCCCCTTTAAGACTTGAAGTAATCGTAAAATTTAAGTTAATTTATTATCGATAAAACAGCAAATGGTTTCCAGTGAAATGAACCTTGTTGCCGTTGTTTGATGGGCTTAAGATAGGTAGTTGGATGGTTGAGATATTCAGTGCTCTTCACTACTTTCTACTGATTTCTTGATTTAATTTTATTCTGATTTGATTCGATATCAATTCATTTAGAAATATTTTAAAATTTTAGAAATTTGAACCACTTTTGCTTGGACATGAAGCTACACATTTTACAAAGATCAATTTGTTCAAGAATAATTGGATCCAAAATGGTTAGTAGTAGTTTAATCTTGAAAATTCACCTGTGTTTCAGTCAGTGGTTTGATTTACACAAGCGTTGGGTGCTATGTTGCTTGTTGAATGCTCTGTGTGTTGAATAGTCGGCCAGGTCTATGTTTGACGGACATGTGTCTACGATCAGTTCAACTGACCAATCAGGAATATTGACCTCATATAGATTCATTTCTGTTGCATTAGAAAACAGCCGGTCAGAACAGAAGTAACAAAAAGTTTGTTACACACGTGAAAACATTTACAAAGTCAACATTCAGTTGAAGAATCAAAGAGGTTGAAGACCAGTGAAACCAGTAAAACTACGTGCAGAGGAAACTGGAAATGGCAACATAAACATTAAAAGATCAATCAAAGAATTTTTGAATTGATATTGTATGTTTCAAATGAAGATTGATATGATTCTGTTTTTTTTTTTTCTCCAAAACCTAGCCTTTCTACATACTAATATTTAAGTTTTCCATCTCTGCTCTTGGAGATGTTTTTACTCAATAGAAGAAGAACAATGTAGAGTCTGTGACAGAAATAAGTTATTAGATAAAACAGACTTTAAAGCTCGAATACACTATTTTATGTTTCTGCAGCATGTCCTGTCAAAACAACATAACTTTAGAACGTTTCTTCCTCTCATGAGCTTTCATAAATAAGAACCACGGTGAACATATGTGTGAACCCAGACTGCAGTTTTACAACTGATGATTGTTTATGTCTGAACTAGACCTTAGAGAAAACAGTGTTTGTATATGATCATCTGAAAACACTACCGATTAGCCTTTAAGTGCCTTTAAAGTGGTTGCTCACGTGGTTTTATTTGTCCTATTCTTTGAGTAAACATGATTATTGTCAGCGGCTACATCAGGTGTCACTCCATGTCAAATTAGTGACAGTAACGCATGACACCATTTTCTCAGCTGAATCAGGGCTTTTGGGAACGAAGACACGGGGGAGAGTGACATTTTCTATTCTGTGTCTCATTTGCCAAACATAAATTGTATGTTGTCATCTGATAATACCTTATCTCTCTGGGCAGTGATTTGAATGCTAAAAGCCTGTGTTGCCTGTACAATGATGTGTAGAGTCACCCTACCATTTCCTCAACAAAAGTAAATTACTGGAGCAATGAGGCTCAGAAAAACAAAACAACAAACCACTTCCTGCAACTTAAACTGAATTATCCACCGAGGTAAATTAATTCCTGGTCATGTCATTATATTTATCATATATAATCATATAAATTATGTCCTATAATATCACATATCTCATATCTAATTCAAGGCTGCTAGTGTTATACAAGGAACAGAAAAGAATAGATGGCAAATGCAAATAATGAGTGATGGTTCAAAATGGTGCATTTACCAAATTAGCATTAAATGAGGGTGGAGTTGTCTCGATAGTTGACATGAGGCAAAGTTGCTCATTAGTTTTTCAGGCACATTACGTTTTGTGCCAACTTGTATACATCAGCACTGCCAAATACCGACTTTAATTACCACTCGAGGGGTATTTATAAGGCGTAAATGGGTAAATATGATGTGAATGCAGAGCTGTGAATACAAAGAGTCTCAGGGTCAGAATCACTGTCAAAGCATCTTAATCACTTAAGTTTAAGAGACGATTCCTCTTTCTTTTATTTGTTACTGCTTCTTTTTCTTGTACAAACCCAACATTTTTTATAATTACAAGACAAATCTATAGCATCTCAGTCCTCAGTGGGTGTATTTCACATAAAAACGATGCTGCAACATTTACTAGTCTTGACCCTAGTGTTGTAGTGGGTTCTTTTGTTTTTAATTTTTATCTCTAATTTGATTATATTTTGTTTGGGTCTAGACTGAACAAGATATTTAGCACCTTTGTTTTGCACATTGATCTTAAAACCTACATGAATTACATCTATTTGAACAAATTTTTGCTGCAGGATAATTTTACTTCCTTCATTTTCTGAAGCATAGCCTTATTCTCACAGATTTAATCAATTTATTACAGAAAAAAGTAAATGACTAAAAAATTGCGGAGCACTAGGAGGAGCAGTAGATTTAAATGTCTTTATATCTGAATTGACGTTAAATTGCTAGGCCTGTAACTGCGCAAAATGACTAATTAGCCTCATCCTCTTAGTAAATGTGAAGCTGCTTAGCTAATGCATGACGAAAACTGCCATGTAGAAGTCTGACCTTTAAAATGACACATTAGAGTCTCAGTTTATATGCAGGCATCTTCTTTGCCTTTCTTCCTCTTGTCACAAGTTGCCTTCACAGCCAGAGTCGTAATTACTGCTCGAAATAAACGACTTCACGTTGGTTCAGACATTTTAGAAAGATATATGTTCACTTTACATGTGCAGAACCATATGGCAGCCTGTTTTTAATAAGAAACTTCAAGCAGTTAAGAAAAGAGGGACAGAATAATGTACTATGAAGACAAAGTTTAAACACATTGTCAAACATACCCCCCTCAGATATACAGAATGTGAAAAAAAGTATTGGTGTTGGCGTGCATGTCAAGTATCTTATAACTTGCTATCTCTTCATTCAAGCTGCACAAGGTCAAATCAGCCCAAACACCGAGCAGAGACGCAGCTCACTCAACTTTCTTCCCCCGGTTTTGCAGCACTTTTTTGACCGGGATCCATTTCAGGCACTGTGGGCCGACTCCTGGCTCTCACATCAGGAAGAAAAGTGAATGGGAGGGAATGTTTGACCTTTTTCGGTGCACAGGCTGGAAAGTGATATGTGATTCAAATATGTCAGAGAGGAGGAGGAAAAATGAAGAGAGACGGGGAGAGAACAAATTACAGACAGAAGGAGCATGATGTCTCAGAAAAGATGCACCTTTAACTGATCCACCTGGAGATTTGCTTTGATGAAGACAAATATTAATCAAGGTTCAGACCATTATTAGGAACGACTTCATGCATCTCAAATATCAACAGCCGGGCTGTAAAAGATGTTTAGCACATGAAAGTGTCTTAAAACAGATCGTCAGAACCATATGGTAAATCAAAACATAAAGTGTTTTGACTTTAAACTCAGATGTAAAGTTGTGTCCTACAACTTTAACATCACGTCCTAAAGGAGGATTTCAAAGTTTGATTTCACTGAAATCCCTTTCAAAGAAAATGAAAAAAAAAATAAAGATAAATAAATAAAAAATAAAAAAACAGTTTCCCGACCAAATGTTCACTCCCATGAATCTTAAACTTTTAAAGTTGGAGATGGCTGATTAGAAGCTCTGATTAGTATTCAGGGTCCACAGCATGTGTGATGCCAATTATCCGCTGGGTCATTACCACTCTTGAGAGAAGTTGTACGATTTTAAGGGAAAACGGACTAAATTTTCATCAGCGGTTGCAGTGGCTCTTTGCTGGTATTGACAAGGAACAAATGAAACCAATGCACTCAGTGAGATAAAAAAGAGAGTGAGCTAAGCCGTGGAAATAGAAGATGGTGACTTTCTATTTATGCACCACCAGAACACTGTAGGAAGGTGATGAAAGAAAGGGTCAGAGAAAGGAAACGGCGCTGGCGGTCGGAAAGTTTTCATCGCAGGTAAAAGATTTGATTATTGGCAATTATTTATTTCTTCAATCCCCCGATGATGAGTGCTAACATCTGCTTGACTTGGAGCTGGATGTGATGCTGATCATGCAAAACTGCTGTTTCTCTCTGGAAGATGTTCAGTGTTTCATTTAATTTAATTACCTTCAGATAAAACAGAGATTTAATACAATAGTGTGCATTAATCCAAACATGCAAACACTCTGGGAAAAAAGGTGCAAACTCTGAAATTTAAACAGCTCTCACACTTCAGACTGACCTTTGCTCTGTGAGTGTTTTTCCTCACCTGCACTGAGAATGGAGAATAACCCCAATTATATTAAAGCATAACTCACACATCGAGAGGCACACACTTTTTTTTAAAATTGAATTTCTACAACTTGTTCCTTTCCTGGACAAAATCTATGTTTGTGTTTTTTTTTATTTTTTGAAAGAAATAACTCCATTAGAGCTGTAAACAAATATCCTCTCTGAGAATATCCTGATAGTTTCTCAATGGAAATGCTGCTATTAAAATGTCATGTTCCGGTAACAACAATATTCTCCTGAAAGGTGACATTACCTTCTCCCCCAAAAAAACACAGTATAAGTAAATTATTTCTTCATAAAGAAGGAAAACTTTCAAAATAAAACATCGGATTGACCTCGACTTTTCAGCTGAGTAACGACTCCAAAAGTTGCAACGAGGAGCGTTTAAATTTTCCAGCAGCGACTCTTCAGACCTAGTTTAAGTTAGAAAGTACATAAATTACCTGTTTGACCTTGTACTTTAATGGACACGAAATATAAACATATTTGTTGCTTGTATTATTCATGAAGCTAATTCAACAGCGTGAACACGTCAATAAGTCAGTGTGAGAATCAAACCAAGGTGAATAGTGTGATTGACTGCAGCAAGTAGATGGGGAATCATAAGGCCTTAGGTTTGGACACTTCCCTTAGGCTCTAACTCTCTCTTCGATGTTCAGATTGTAGGAGGTTCACCACAAGACCTGGAGCACATATTAACATACTACATTATTCATCACCTGTCAGCAACCTGACTGACAGAAACATTAACTGCAGCCAGTTCAAAACAGACTAAATGAGGTAATAACAAGTAGTGTTTGGATTTAGGAGCTGAGCAGCGTCTGAGTCGAGGTCATGTGACCGTTAATCACAGCAGAAATGTACAGAAATAATAATAATAAAGGTAAAGAAGCAGTGCTTGCAAGTGAAACTTATTCTTAAGGTGCAATAAGTAAGATTTATTTTGATCGAGCAATATCTGTGGGTATTTGCGGCCTTCAGCGTTTACTTTCTGTCCAATTGTCTCTGTGTTAACTCATACAAACACCTCAGAGACCTGGTCAATGCCGATGTAATTCTTCTTTCGCAAGAAAAAAAAAATCCACACACATACACTCCCAGAGAGGAAAGTAAGAGCAGCAAGCTGACGAGTTCCTAACGACTGCAGCCGACCAGCAGAGCGGCCTCAGTTATGCTGTCACTTCATTGTCCACGTCAACGTGCCAGACTTTAAACCGAAGTGACAGATCACTCTTTTCTCTCCACCAAAGGACACTGACGACTGGATCCAGAGGCAGAAAGGTCAGGCTACCAGGTTGTGTGTGTGCTAATGGACTGCTGACCAGGCAATAAGCCAGCCTCTCAGGAGACATTTACCACCTAGTTCTCACCTCAACCGTATTGGTCACATGTCCTTTACATCACATGTCAACACCAGCAGCCTATTAACACGTTTTCAAACACTTTTACTACACATTTATTTCACCGTTTAGTTCTTTTAAGGTGAAATCTCTAATTGAGATGTGTGTGTATTTGATTGTGCATGAAGATTTGATCAGAAGATCACAGTTACAAGCTCAGGCACTTGTTCAAATCCACCTCAAGATGGCACTGTTCACCACGGCAGGTTAACCACCAGCAGCGGCAGGAGCTGAGGTTATATCAGCTCTATGGGAAATAAGTAATGAATGGATGGCAGTGGGTATTAACTGATGGTTGCATCTGAGTGTGTGACTCTTTATTAAAGCTGCTGTTTTACCTTTTTTTGTCACCTCTGACGTCTTATTTTGAAGGTCTGAGGCGCCTCGGTCTCGGTTACGCAGCTCAACCTTCCTCTTGTTGCTTTAAAACTTGCCGACTTCAGATCATCTGCAGGATGCTGAAGTCACATCACACACCACACAGCTCCTGCACGAGGCAGGAGAAACTTACGGTATTTCACCCATTTAGAGCTCGCGCCTTATGCGATGACTTGAACTGTCAAGGTTATCTGACGTTGCGCACTGACGCGCGCCAACAACGACCTCTCTGTGTCTCAGCGCAGTTATGAAGTGACTCTCACACAAGGAGCGTATTGTACATGTGTGTTTATAAGCACAGACTTGTTTGATTGGATTTTATTCTCATTTCTTTTATTTTTAACGTGTTTTTTCATGTCTAATGTCCAATTTACGCAGCTTCTCCTGAGGTGGCTCCTGCGTCTTTACATAATCATCCACAGAAATCAAGAGAATGACCACTTTATATTATGATGAGCAGCTTCATCATCTTCATCGTCATTATGACCCCCTCCTCTCTCTCTCTCTCTTTCTCTCCAGCCTCAGGGTTTTGGGGGAAGCGGCTCTGCAGCCTGCAGCATCTCCACAGAAGGAGCATCTCACAGCGGACAACCCCTCCACTCTCTGCCGCCTCTGAGTGACTCAACTCGGGTCCAATCGCGTCGCAGCTCGGGCTCGTCGACGCCACCGAAGGAGAGGGGCGGTGTCCAATGACGACGGCTCGGCGGAGGGGGTAAGAGAGGAGGAGGAGGTGGGAGGGAGGAAGAGGGAGGGGGGGGCGTCGGTGTGGTGTACTTCACCACCCCTCCTGTGGGTTTACAGAGAGTTAGTGCAAGATATTCTGCTGTGGGAGTGAGAGCGCACGGATCAACGGCACATACGCGCTGCGCATCGGTGTCACTCTCAGCAGCCTTTTTCTAAATATATATATTTCGGTCTTTTTTTTTCCAAGTGGCATCGACTCTGAGGTGGAACATTTCTGCTCTGGGTTTGTGTTTTGGTCGCATTTGTGCTCTGATGATGTGTTTCTTCATGTTTTAACCTTGTGTCTGCGGCGGCGGATCGTTGATGGAGCTCTGTGAACTTGAAACATGACGGGACACGAGAGTCTCCTGCGTTCACCTCGGCGGCGCCTTCACCTTAACAGGTAGCCGAGAGGAGAGCTGAGGATTTAAAGAGAGAGAGGAAAAAAAGAAAATTAAACATTAAATTAAAAAAAGACAAAACGCCGGTTTTAACGGGACGTGTACCGGTGGATGAGGAGCTGCTCTGATGGGAGACACCACAAACCGCTGAGCACCTGGCTGATGTCCGCTGAACACCGCAATCATCGCAGGTCGCACAATTAGATCCTGTCCGCTCCTGAACTTAAATGGGGGGAAAGGAACTGCGACACATGCAGTCGCTGTCATACCCCAGTTTGTACGAGCAGCTGCTTTTACCCCAAACCTGCTCCAGACTCTGATCGCTCCTGCAAAAGGCGATTATCAGCATCAGCATCAGCATCATTTCTGTCTCTCTTTTTTTTCTCCTCTTCCTTTTTGGACCTCAAGCCAGGGATATCTTTTCTTCACCTGACTGGAGGAGCAGACTATGAGCTGACACACGGATTTGGGTATGTAAGATAAGAGCCTCAGTCTCAGTTTCCTCACTAAGAATTGTAAAGAAATCTCACTTGAGATTATTCTAAGCTTCGTATTGAGGCGCCCACACGCAGTCTGAGCTCCTCATTTGTTTAATTTAAGTGTAAAAAAAAACGATTCAGCATGTGAAATATGTTTTTGTGAAGTTTTGAGGGTTTGAGGAGGTTCAGGAGAAATGTTACTGAGCATGTGAAATGTGAAAGATTTTTTTTAGAAAAAGAAGGGGGGAGTCAGAGAGTCACAGAGTCAGAGACATGAATGGCTGCTGCAGTGTTGTTGATTATGGAGCAGATTTAATAGTAAATGATTAAAGTGTGAGCAGGTTGGATTCATGTGCATAATGAAGTTACCTCACTGAAGTAGAAACTCTCATGTATTCGTAGGTTCCTGCCTGTGACGACATTGATTTGAGAAAAGAAACCTTTGACTTGTGACGATTGGAAACACATTTACGACGCTGACATGGATCTAAAAGACTATTACCTGTTGGGTGCTCTACTCGCCTGCATATGGCTCGATCCTTCAATTGCTCAAGAGCTAATCTATCCCATCCGAGAGGAGCTGCAGGAAAATGTCCTCATTGGAAACATACCAAAGGACCTAAACATCTCTCATATGAATGCTGCAACCGGTGCCAGTGCTAATCTCGTGTACCGGCTTGTCTCCAAAGCAGGAGACAACCCTCTGGTTCGTGTTCTGAGCAGCACCGGTGAAATATTCACCACATCAAATCGAATTGACAGGGAGAAGTTGTGCCCCGGTCCATCGTTCGAGGACAGCGAGTGCTCCTTTGAAATTGAAGTGGTCATTCTGCCTAATGATTATTTCAGGCTGATTAAGATCAAAATAATCGTCAGAGACACAAACGACAATGCTCCCATGTTCCCGTCGCCTGTGATCAACATCTCCATCCCGGAGAACACGCTCATTAACAGCCGCTTCGCCATCCCCTCCGCCACCGACCCTGACACCGGCCCCAACAGCGTGCACAAGTATGAGTTGATCAACGGGCAAAGTGCCTTCGGGTTGGACATCGTGGAGACGCCTGAGGGGGAGAAGTGGCCTCAGCTCATTGTGCAGCAGAATCTGGACCGAGAGCAGAAGGATACATACGTGATGAAGATTAAAGTGGAGGACGGTGGAAGTCCTCAAAAATCCAGCACCGCCATCCTCCAAGTGACAGTGACGGATGTGAATGACAACAGACCGGTGTTTAGAGAGAGTCAGATCGAGGTGCACATCCCAGAGAACTCCCCCATTGGCACATCTGTTGTTCAGCTTCAGGCCACAGATGCAGACATTGGAGCCAACGCAGAGATCAGATACGTGTTTGGCACTCAGGTGCCTCCTGCTACTAAAAGACTGTTCGCATTAAACACAACATCCGGACTTATCACAGTGCAGAGGCCTCTGGACCGAGAAGAAACTGCGATTCACAAGCTTTCTGTTTTAGCTAGTGATGGCAGCTCGACTCCTGCCAGAGCTACTGTTACTATCAACGTGACTGATGTTAACGACAATCCACCCAATATAGACCTGAGATATATAATCAGCCCCATTAATGGCACTGTTTTCCTTTCAGAGAAGGATCCCATCAATACAAAGATTGCTCTCATCACTGTGTCAGACAAAGACACCGACATCAATGGCAAGGTCATTTGTTTTATTGAGAAGGATGTGCCCTTCCATCTGAAAGCCGTCTACGACAACCAGTATCTGTTGGAGACATCAGCACTGCTCGACTATGAAGGCACCAAGGAATACAACTTTAAAATCGTAGCCTCTGACTCTGGGAAACCGAGCTTGAATCAGACAGCTCTGGTGAGAGTGAGACTGGAAGATGAGAATGACAACCCTCCTATTTTTACTCAGCCAGTTATTGAGCTGGCTGTTATGGAGAACAACAAACGTGACCTGTTCCTCACCACACTCAGCGCTACGGATGAGGACAGTGGCAAAAACGCAGAGATTGTTTATCAGCTTGGACCAAACGCATCGTTCTTCGATCTCGACAGAAAAACCGGGGTCCTGACGGCATCTCGTGTTTTCGACCGTGAGGATCAGGATCGGTTCCTCTTCACCGTAACAGCACGAGATAACGGGACGCCACCTCTGCAGACGCAGGCGGCCGTTATTGTAACTGTGCTGGATGAAAATGATAACAACCCCAAGTTCACACATAACCACTTTCAGTTCTTTGTGTCAGAGAATCTTCCTAAATACAGCACTGTAGGGGTGATAACTGTGACAGATTCAGATGCTGGAGAAAACGCTGCTGTTTCTCTTTCCATCCTGAATGACAATGAGAACTTTATACTGGATCCTTACTCCGGGGTGATAAAATCTAATGTGTCATTTGATCGGGAGCAACAGAGCTCCTACACTTTTGATGTGAGGGCCGTCGACAGTGGCCGGCCTCCGTGCTCATCAGCTGCCAAGGTGACCATCAATGTCATAGATGTCAACGACAACACCCCCATCGTCATCTACCCCCCCTCGAACACTTCTTTCAAGCTCGTCCCTCTCTCGTCTATCCCGGGATCTGTGGTAGCCGAGGTGTTCGCTGTAGATGGTGACACAGGGATGAACGCAGAACTTAAATACACAATCGTGAGCGGAAATAACAAAGGTTTGTTCAGAATCGACCCGGTCACTGGGAATATTACTTTGGAAGAGAAACCAGTGGTGACTGACATCGGTTTACACAGATTAGTTGTAAATATCAGTGACTTGGGATATCCCAAATCTCTCCACACATTGGTGCTGGTGTTTCTTTATGTTAATGACACTGTGGGCAACTCAACGCTCATATACGATCTGATCCGTCGCACCATGGAGACGCCAATCGACCGAAATATCGGCGAAAGTAGCGAAACATATCAAAGCGGTGACTATTTAACCATAATGATTGCCTTCGTCACCGGCGCCTTAGTGGTGATTATCGTCATCTTCGTCACCGTGTTGCTGCGCTGTCGCCACGCCTCCAGGTTCAAAGCGGCGCAGAGGAAAAAGCAAGGAGCCGAGTGGATGTCGCCAAACACGGAGAACAAACAAAACAAGAAGAAGAAACGCAAGAAAAGGAAATCACCAAAAAGCTCACTGCTAAACTTTGTCACCATCGAGGGGAACAAACCTGACGATCCAGCGCACGAACCAATCAACGGCACCATCAGCCTGCCGACCGAGCTGGAGGAGCAAGGGATTGGACGCTTCGATTGGAATGCCACGCCCACTACCACCTTCAAACCCAGCAGCCCGGATCTGGCCCGGCACTACAAGTCCGCCTCGCCACAGTCGGCCTTCCACCTCAAGGCCGACACGCCGGTCTCAGTGAAGAAGCATCACGTGATTCAGGAGCTCCCGTTGGATAACACATTTGTTGGGGGCTGCGACACCCTTTCCAAGAGATCCTCGACGAGCTCCGACCACTTCAGTGCCTCAGAGTGCAGCTCCCAAGGAGGATTCAAGACGAAGGCGCCCATGCACACCAGACAGCAGGTAAAAGAGCACTTTTACTGGTCTATAAGTACTGCCTATAACTGCCCTGTTCCACAGTGCTAAAGTGCCAGTCTAGATTAGAGACTCGCTCCAAGGTACTGTGAAGCAACAGAGAAAGAGTAGAGGAGACATGCTGCTTCAGCAACTTCTGTTTCTCAAAGTTAAAAAAAAAAAAAGAGAATAAGTTGAACAACTGATGATCATGGACTCAACAACAATCACATGCATCATTCTGGGGGAATAATAATAATAATTACAGACTGATGTTTTGTCATTAATATATATTTAATTCATATTTAACAAAAATGCAAGTGGGTGAGTGATTGCCTTGCCTTACGTTGTCGATTCAGCACCCACGATAGATCGCTGGAAACATAACATTAATTGTGACTCAATGTTCTTTGTGAAAGAAACATTTTTTTCTTGCCTATCTACTCAGACTGCTATTTTCATCATAGATAAATCTGCACACATCCAAAAAAAAACAAACAAAAAAAAAAACATCAAAAGAAAAACAGAAAAAACGTAGACGTTTCACCTCTCGTCATAAAATTCTTGAGTGTATCCATGTTTTTTTTGTTTGTTTCTTCGTTTTGCTGTGTATCGTAAAAGACTCTGTAACCTTTTCAAACACCTGCAGCAATAACAGCAGTCAATAATTAGTCTGCTGCGGTGGTATAGTGAATGTCACTGAAGGCTTTGCCACATCATCTAAAGCTTGAATTAAATGCCTCCCCTCAAAGCAACACGAGCGAACTGAGTGAAGCTCGTCTGCAACTTGATACACATCCAATTCAAAAAGGATTAGCCAATAATGAGCTTCAAATTTCAACGTAATCCATGCTGCTTTTTATCAAAGCCTTATTAATTTTTCTGCTAATAAAGCACCACTACACAACACACAATCTAATTGTAATAGAGCACACGTGGACAAATACAAGAGAAGAGAGAAGAGAAGAGGGAGAGGAGGCAGAGGAGTGAGAGTCGGTGCTGTCAGTGGGTCAGGCGTGATGGGAGGTGGTACTGAACCTTTAGGTGGCAGTGTTGCGCTGCATGGCACAGCCTGGCACCTCGCCAACCTGCAGCCGACTTATAAATGCAAGGGAGGAGAAGAAACGAGTGAAACCTTTGTTGGTGTTCTTAGTGAAATACTCTCGCCTAATGATGCAGAGGCTGCACGGGGATGATTGATAACGGCAGTTAGAGATGTGAGTGATAAAATCGAGCTGGAAAGGAGAGAGAGAGAGAGAGAGAGGGTGGAATTACAGGGGGTGACACTGTGCTTCTCCTATCGATGCATACCTCCGG
Organism: Polydactylus sextarius; assembly: GCA_016801845.1. Lineage (NCBI taxonomy): Eukaryota > Metazoa > Chordata > Actinopteri > Polynemidae > Polydactylus > Polydactylus sextarius. Next base: position 19,170,700 of record CM028906.1, read on the forward strand.
GTCACTGCATCTGGGGCTGCATTTAATGTGTTGCTGTGTGAGAGGTAGCAGTCAAAAGAGGCATTCACTTTGGCGTCATTTGCTCGGCGCCGCTGGTGTGTGTGTATGTGTGTGTGTATGAAGAGAAAGAGAAGATGAGGCGATGAAATGGGTGATGGTGGTGGTGTTTGTGGTCGAGGGGATTCGACCCCAGAGGACGACACGTGAGATATGACACTGATACTGTAAGCACAACTTCATTTATTTGCTCCGTCATCGCCCGATTCAACACGCGATTTATTGGAATCAATAATCCTGACGAATGATTCAAAGAAGCACAAACAGAGGCGGGTTTTCTATAGTGTCACTGATAGAATAAATAATGCCTTGTTCACACATTCCTCTCAAATGTTATGTCCTCCCAAAAACTATTTGACTCATATTTCTTCCATGTGTTTGTTTGTAGCATAAATAACGTCGTTCTAAAAGCTGAGGGTTGAAACACGAAGCAGCTGAGTTGAGTTTATACCATCTTCATTCAATATTAACACCTCTTCCATCATAAATTTCAACAAAAACTACCATTTATTCATGTGATTGATCAAACAGTTTCATTTAAATCTAAACAAGACAACAAGATCAACACAACCTGTGAATTACTCCATTAAACATCCACTGATGTGTTTTGACTTCATGCTTTCTTATCTCAAAAGTAATTTTCTTCCTCTAATAGCTAATTTCAATCTTTAGATATAATGTAATAAAGACTCTTATCTTGTATCTATTGGTTCTTAGTTAAAAAACATCTTCCTGATAATAAACTCAGCTCATATTTGAGAGTAAATAGTTGTGATAGATTGTGGTAAAAGTCAATAACAGGACTGATGCCTCTGAATAAAACGGGCGATTGTTGCCTCCACGTGTTGATATTTATTTTATTCGTTAGACATTTACATCTCCATCTCAGAGCGTTGAGAAGTTAACGCCCTGTTCCTCTGAACCTCAACCTCCTTTGTTCCTCAAAGCGCTTTTGATATATATATATATATATATATATATATATATATATATATATATATATATATATATATATATATAAGGATGTTCTTGTGTTTTATGTACATGGGCCAGATATATATATATATATATATATATACACACACACACACACACATACAGTAAAATAAGTCTGTATCATTTAAATTATTGCCAGTGAGGCACTGAAACTCACATGAACAATGAAATGTTGCACTAAAATTGTTGCCTTATCAAAAACAAAGCGACATCAATCACTCGCGTCATTGAATGTCACTTGGAAAAAAAGGATTTAATTGAAAGATGAAGTTAAAAAGCTTTTAAAATTGACCCGTTCAGGAGTCACGTCTATGCAACATCAGCACCAATCAATGAAGAACGAAAGTGAAAGGAAATTGATGAACAAGTCGGCAGAGAGAAAGAAGAGAGGATGAGGTGTCTTCTTAAAGGACGTGGGGAATAGAAATACAATATCAGATTTACAACGACGAGCGGAATCAGTTTTATTGAGCTGCTCCTTAAAATTTGGACCAGTCTTTGCCTTTACTTTCTTTTTTTTTTTTCTCCACTTATTATTTTACCCTCCAGGGACCAACATTAGTGTAAACACTACTGAGAAAAAAAAAAAAAAGAAGAAGAAAATAGCATGAAAACACTGTCCTACTTTCACAAAGCAACACAAGCACCCAAGAAACCAGAGTCTGATCCTCGGCCGTTTTCGCCTTCAGTTTTCTTTCAGTGGTCGAACATTAATAACAACATGAGCCCAGTGGCTACATGTCACATGTAATGGACACATTAACATGGTTTCACTAGGATTCAGTCTCACAGAGACGTACAGAGCTTCATGTTTAATCAATTAGACTCCATGCTTTCCGTTCTCATTTCTTCACCATTAACCTTAAATAAATAATATTCCTGTTGTTTATTCTCTGTTGAGTGAACTGTATAGAGATGAATATGTGCATTGTTGCAACTACACAAGATGCATCCCTTTCCCTCTTCGCTTTGTTATGTTAATACACATTATATATGTTGTGTTGCACCTTTATGAGCCTTATATTGAGATTTCAGTTGTGCAGCCATGTAGCCTGAGCACTTCATGTGTGAAAAAAAGGCTTAATTGCTGTGGGTTATTAGTGCTTTTCTTGCATGGGAGCGAAAGGAAGCGCTTTGACGCTTCGGTCATTTATCCTTCACCACTCAGATGCTGCTGTTCAAGTATAAAAGCTCCTTAAAGCAGCTCCGCTGTAGTTACAGTTCATACACAACAAGTAGCAACGTTTTCACGTTCGTCTGACGTCATCGTGATCATTTTTCTGTTTACTTTCCTTCCTGTTGTGACTGACACAGTAAATAAATAAATGAATAAATAAATAAAGAAGCAGGACATTAAACATCACAGCTGCTGCAGCAGCTTCAGTTTAACGCTACAGACGAGGTGAGACAGAGCTTTTAAAGAAGAGCAGTGAATCTCTTAGCCGACTATTCCTGGAGTTGTCTTGTCACTACATTTAATGAATGGACATCCTATGCAAACAGGAGTTTGTGCAGACCATTGTAATTATGAAGCCTTGGGGGAGTCGTCCTTCTTGTGCAGGTTCATTTGCCACATTAATAAGGGGATTAGTAGTACGTACGGGGGCTGATGGCAGCAGGAGAAGTTTGAGAAGATTAATGAACTATGACAATGTTGCACCTGAGGGGAAAAGTCTGTTGCAATATCTTTGTGGGTTGTGCTGACACAGAGTTTGGCTCCATGAAAGAGGAAGATGGAGAGAGGCCAGTGATTGTTGCCGACTGTGATCATACATCCTCTTTCTCTGATATCCTGTCACTTCGTCGGGACACTGCGTTTGTGATGTTTCGCGCTGCACATGTCCGAGATATTTGAACAGTGACTCGTAAGATCTCATTGTTTCTGTGCATAAAAAGACGTTAATTAAGCAAATCTTTGAGCAAATTCGATGTTGGGGGTGCTGCCAACTTTGGTTTAATAATTAATAACAAAAGTAAAATGACAGGAGGGATCACCTTGACTGTAAAAACAAACGTAGGAGACCGAAGTAGTTTTATCAAAGCTTTAAGTCACGAGTGGGGGAGTTTTCACGCTCTTTAATGCAGAGAACAGTACTTTTTTTTTTTAAATAATAATAATAATAATAATAAAAAATCTGTCATGTCTTTTATGTCTAGGTGGGTAAAAGGAAATGAAATGGATTGTGGGACGTACTTAGGTAGTGGGTGTGAGCACTACCACAGTAGATTATTGCCCCAAGGGGGATCCAGTTTTGTCTGCACAAAACAACAAAATAAATCAAAGCTCCCTGTTGGTGCGCTGACTGAACTGTGGAGTTCATTTATGTTTTTATTTTCTTCTGTTGAGAAAAATGAAGTGCTACTGATTTTTAAAATATATTTATTTATTTATTTCTTTTTGTAGATTTCTTTTTCTTTTTTTATTCAGTTTTGTTTTGTTGTGTTTCGTCCACCAGGGGCAGAGTCACCAAACAACACAGATGATGGCAAATTACCAGGAATTACATTTGAGTTTGTTTTTTATTAATTAATTATCATTTTCACATGTTTTATTCCGTGGAATGAACATAAACGAGTTTTGATAATGACAAACATGGTCATGTATCAAAGAACTTAACATGTCTTTCATTTATTTACGTATTTATTTTTTTGTCTTTCTATGTTGTTTGTCCGTCACTCTTTTGGCCGGAAAGTCGCCGATCTGAAAAACTCCATCAACCATTTCTGCAAATTCTTCTCAAAGCAAATTGATTGATGATCAATCTTCAGGGGATTTGCTTTGTGACATTAATGTTTCTCATGCACAAAAAAGTCCGTCACTGTTTTGTTTTTTTTTTTTTTTTGTTTTTTTTCTTTTTGTTGAACTGTCATTACTTAATTCATCTCCCATGTTTCCACTAATCCACACAACACATTTCCCATTTTTCTGAGGCAATCAATCAAGTTGACGTTCTAGCTTCATATTTATTCTAACACTGCATGATGAGAAAGAGACAAACTGCAGCTTTAACATCACTTGAAGCACCAACATCACATCTGATTCTCTCAAAATTTACCTTAAATACAAGAGTAGAGGTGGAAGAAAATGTTTCTTGACTGCTTGCTTGTCTACAAAAAACTGATTTAAAAAAAAAAAAAAAAAAGATGAAGTTATGATGCTACTTCATTGTTTGAATGCCCTGCCTTTCCCCCAACCCTTACTTACCCTCCCAACCACCCACCCGCTCCTTATCTCCCCCCCACACCTCTTCTCACCCATGTTTTATCAGGGTCAATACCGCTACATGCTACAGTGTTAAATCACCAAGGGTGTGTTCACCTTTGTGTCCTGATCATTTGTGACAGATGAGGGTGCTTTGTGTTCAGCACGTCGTCCTGCTTTTTCCTCATCCCCCAACACTCCCAGCCCCCCCCCCCTTTCCTCCTTTCATCATTAAAGAGAAAAGGAGGTTTCTATGTGTTTTTTTTTTTTTTATAGAGACAAGCAAACTGCTTGTGTCCGTCCTGACGTGACAAACCCACAGGGAGACGTGTCCTTGTCGTTGGGTTGTTGCGTCCGGTGACACACAGGCTGCTGCTCTGTCACTAGCGTGTGCCAGTGTCTGAACTAATAGTTGTGATAATGGCATCGCCGGCCAAAACCCGCCCTCGACCAAAGAGCCACACTTGAGTTGAAATGTGACTGCCATCGACTGCTCTGCCACCGGGGCCCATAGCTCACACCGACTCTGTAACTCATCGATGTAAATCTTTCTTGTATATATGAGATGTTTCATGTAAATTGAACTCCTGGTAATCTTGCCTAATGTGCTGTGTTAAACAATAATGAACTTGTTTTTTTTTTTTTTTTTTTTCTTCCTAGTTTTATTTATTTGCCCTTCTTTCTCCCTCCCCCCTTTTTTTTCTTTGCTGGTTATAAACTACTTACATCTGAAATAAACTCTGCCAATTATTCAGTACACTCTGTTTCTAAAAGCTTTATTTGAACAGTGCTATTTTACCTTTATAATTTCATAATAAATGTTTCAAAGAGATCATCTCTTTCTTGTTTTTACTTCTCAGTATGTGATGTTGTGAGAAGACGAATCAGCTCTTTGTGCTTTGCCTGGTTGTGATGTCATGTCGCGTATTTTGAGAAACCTTTTTTTTCTGGTTTAACTAAATCAATTTATTTAAATGAGACGCACAAAGTAACCGACTTACAACCGATGTAATAATTCACTCAGACGTTTATTTAAAGACATTGAGCTCTTGAGCTAATTCAATCCGTTCACGTCACACGTGCAGTTCGAAAGCTCTGGGTTTAGACGAACTGACCTAAATACGTGGAAGTCAATGGGATCAAGTGGACAGCTGCTCTCAAACATCTGCTGCTGAAGGTTTTTTTAAAACTCAGATTTAGACTCAAGTCTGTTTTAAAACAAAGCTCACATGCAAATATTTTCACTTGGTGTTGCAAACGACAAAGAAAATCTCACCTCATCAGTTTTTAGAATGACGTCCTGAGTTTGAAAAGTCTTTTATGAGAAACAGAAACAGAAATTGCACCGAAACTCACTTTATAGTCACTTTATATCTCAACATGTTGCAACACTGAGCAGCTTTTGATTAGACGTCTGCAAGAATCAACAGTAAATTAACAAATTATCGACAGTGCAAGTTTCAGCTGGGATTTCCTAACCCACATCATGTCATCTTCATCATCATCATCTCCACCTGCACCACCACAACTAACAGTAACACACTCAGAAAGTACCGTTCACTGTGGATATAAAAAGCAACGTCTGTAACAAAGAGGAGACTTTTCTTGTTGTGACACTTTAATTTGTTAATCGCCACCTTTCCACCTTTCAGTTGAAGTCGTTATAGATGTTTCATTTCTTTTTTTTTGTTATTGCAGAAAGAGTGAAGTGAGAGTGTGGATTTCAAAGTGCCACGCCAACACATCTGTGGAAAGTAGGCAAACTCAGCTTAATCTGTCCACTGCCTTGGAAAAGCCAGAAGCAGAGCTTAGTCTGCATTTGAGTCAAAAAAAAAAATAGAGGATAAATAAATAAATATAAGCTTTAAAGTTTGACCTCATCTCGACGGTCACTTTCAAAAAAGCTGCGTGCAGCTGGTGACCGGTAGTATAATCACATTGCTTCTTTTTTTCATGCTTGTAATTCATCCCTGAAGATCTTTATCAGAAAGTGTCGTCAAATCTCACGAGGCCAGATTTTCCAAATGTGGAGGAATCCGTGTGTAGAAACTGTGGTTCTGTGAAAACGCTACGCTATCATAGAATTTGGAGAATTCCCTGTGGCAGGTAGACGTTTTTTCCTCCCCGCGCTTTGCACAGATACACAACGATTGAAATCGCCCTCAGATTTGACCTCAATATGCAGACTGTGGCTATTGGAAGAATGTGAACAGTGAACCCTTTTTCTTTACAAAGCGTATCTCCAATTAACATGCCAATGGAAAAAATGTAATGTATGAGGTTTGAGCGATTAGCATACGAGACAAATGGAAGATTTAAACTGAACCACACTGGCAACCAGATGGAAGATGCTGTGTTCACATTGTTCTCTGATACAAGTTTACTGTCATGAAATTGAGTTCACATGACAGAGCGTGACATCCACTCCAGCGATTATCCACACAGGCACGATGTCACATGATTCACAGCCTTGTTAAGATAGAACCAGACGAATTCTGTCCAGAAACATCCTCAAAGCAGCTCTTTATTTCATTATGTGTAGCCATTACACACCGGTATGTGTAGTAAGCCAATAAAGGTGATTGAATGTTGACCCTATAGGTGGTCAAACACATGACTCACTCAAAGAGGTATTAGCTTCTTTAATTAACAGAAAAGCAGCAATCCATAACAAAGTAACCAAAAACACATTTTTATTAACAAGAAGCTTTGATTTATATATAATGTTACCTTTTAACTACTTTATATTCTGTTAATCAACTGATTGTGAAAATGTTACAAAAATATAATTTCTTTAAACCATAGTGAAGTATATGTATATTAAAGTTGTGCACTAGGTTGCAGCTTTTTATTTTTGAACAACAATGAAAATGTAGTTTCACTACAACGATGTTTTTTAGAAACGATGTTGAGACGCCGTAGAGACCTCTAATGGGCTGAAAAGATTAAGCCCCCACTTTAAAAAATAATAATAATGAAAAATCTCCTTGATTGCTTCCTGCTTCCTTTGTGTTTACAGCAGGGATTTTTTTTTTTTTTTTTTTTTTATCAAGTTTACTAAGTAGTGAAGTCAGAAGGTTAAAGCTGAGGCTAAATGATCATTTCTGTACATTATGTTTGGAGCAGATAAATCAGAGCAGGAAATAAAAACTGAAGATTTCATGTTTCTTTAATTCCTCCAAAGCGTTTGACTCTAGTTGTAGAAAACATATTGACTTCAGTGAATAAACTCTCAGTCCCTCGTCTTCCTTCGGAACTGACAGATGCTTTTTGAACACAGAGTGCAGACTGGGAGCTTCACTGAATTAGTGATCTGCCCGACTCCACTGCAGTAAATTAAAATCAGGATCAGACACTTGCAGAGGACCCAAGAGTTGGAGCTTTGTTGTTCGCTGTCATATTTCCCTCTAATGACAGTGTGGTCTAGTCCCACTGACATTTTCCTCTGGTGTAATCTTTCTCTAACCAGTATCTAGTCACTCACATATTCCCTTTTGGGCTTAAAAAGGAAGAAAGGTGAGTGCATATCTCAGATTGAATCCCCAAATGTGTTTGACTCAAGACAAAGAGAAAAACTATTTTCATTTTCACCTGTAAAAGCCCAGAATCCTGGAGGACGTCGGTGAGTTAAGCCGAGCTGTTGCAGGGGACAAGAGGAAAGCCCATCTGCTGTAGTATATGTATAAGATCCTTTTATTGAAGGGAGGTGCAGTGGTCACACCGTCACTCCACTGGGAAACGCCTGCAAATGTTATTTCTGTATCGCTCTTTTGTTTCTAAAAGACAAACTGACGCATGCAGACGAGCTTTACACAGAGAAGAAAGAAAGAGAGAAAGTGGCCTAAAGGTTACACGCATGAACTTTTGACCAAAAGGTTGCGGAGTCCATCTTTGGACAGGTAAGATAAATTAGACTGGGGAGGGGAAACCACCACTGAGGTGCCCTTAAGCAAGGCACTTAACCCCCACCTGCTCCGTTGGGGTTGTGCGGTGGATGAGGCTGTTGTTGCTGCAGCTTCCAGGTGGAGACGGCGTGAACCTGTGTGAGTGTGGAGCTGGATATTCTTGGAATAGAAGCTTTTGTGCTCAGTAGATCTACGAGAGATAAAAATAAATAAATAAAAGAAACGAAAAAAAGACACGCACAGAGCTCAACTCTTCTCTTCAGTCTGAGGAAATATGAAATTTAACCGCTTCTTCTGAACTGTTTTATGCAGATAAATATGATATTTAGACACCATCCTCTCAGGACTTGGTAGAATAAAAGCAGAAAGATGATTTTACGGAGGGATTTTGAAGGATTTCCACTGAAGCTCATAGTAATGAAGACTGTAGAAATAAAAAGGACGTTTCCTAGCCTGTTATCATCGTCTTTATGAGCCTGAACAAGTTGTTTCCTAAAATAAAATCATAACAGAGCTGAACTAACGTTAGTGACTCTGTATGATGTCAGACTGGATGTTGGCGCTTGTTCTCATGGCAGTAAATTGGACTTAAAGAAACAGTTGTGTGCAGAAACAACATTTACTGTTCATCAAGTAAGTTGCTATCAGGGCTGTGAGGTGGTTTGATCTGTAGCGCATCATCCCTGTGGTGAATTGGATGAAGAGCATTGATTAATTGGTGTTGAAACTAATTATATATTTCCTTTAAATCTGTTCTCCATCATTAATAGATTCCCTTCATCACGACAACAAAGAGCAACAACGCTCAGCGTGTTCGATGTGATTTCTTCTGCTGCAGAGCAACAATGAGAGATATGAGCGAATTAGTCGACATATAATGCTCTTCAGGGAGCTAATTAGATAAGAAGTTGTGATGTATGGCTGTTGGAAGGATGTGTGTCAACCCACTCCTGTTCAATGTATGGACTGCAGATTTATATTGATTGTATGCTTTGTCTTATGCCTCAGGCGTCAGCAGGCTACAGTGTAAAAGCTGCGTGCTTCGCCTTTGTCTAGTGAGTTGAGCAGATAAGGGTTGTGATAAATCTGCCCGAGAATAAGCTGTCATAGAGGTGCCGCACATGGGAATATTTAACGCAAACATAAAATATGGCTTGTCTGTTGTTTTATCGTCGAGGGTATAAGAAATGGCAGGGTTTTAAAATACTCTCACCTCCTTATTTTTGCACTTTTCTATCTCTTGCAGCTCTTGTCGGTCGCAGCGACTTACAGTCCTGCTAGTCTTTATTAGAGCCACCGAAAAAAAAAAAAGATTCTTTGGTGAATCAGCAGCTTATCGGCGCTCAGTAATATGCAGAGGTGTAAAACATTTGGCTAGCTTATTTAGATGAAATGATTTAGTTCTGGTTGAGCAAAGTTGAGTTAGCGAAGGCCAAATCAAGTAGCGTGTTGGGGACGAGGAGGGAGGAGGTGGAAATTGGTTTCCACTATCTTCCAGCGCACAAACACAGAGCCAGCCTGGTTTCCTCTTTCTCCTCTGACGATAACGTGTCTCGATAATGGATATATGCACCCAGATTTATTTTCTATTTCTTGCCACAACTGATTTTTTTCCGGAAAACTTCCTCTTCTTCATCTTTTTTTCTTCTTTTTTTAAATGCATGAGCTTTACAGCTACTTTCAGTTGTGACAGTCAGGAGGCAGAGCTACAGGAAGATGCTGCAACTTTGACTGTAATGTATAAAAAAAAGCCTCTAAAGAAAACTTTATCCAGTGTGTTGATTTGTCTGCCCTCAGAGTTTTTATCCCACTTATCAGCATTGCAGGAAACTAATGTAGGACACCGATATACAGGAGCGTCTCTCATCTTGTCATAAGATTTATTGAGGAAAGAAATGAGTCATTGGAGTTGAACTTTAAGTTTTTCTGAGACAGAGCAGCGATTGACTCACGGACGTGATGGGATGGTTATACCTCGCGCTCCTCACCATCCTTCCTCCCCCCTCTCTCCGGTCTTTAAAAAGCAGCGGCTGCGTCTGTCATGTGACATGTGACCCCACTAGCGGCTCGGTCGGGTGTTGGCGTGTCCCAGAAACCAGCCCTGGCTCTGTCTGGGGAACAATGAGGTTCCTTCACCACCACAGACTCTGGACTGTAGTTGCCCCAGGCCATACATCACATGCAATCCCCCCATGAATGCTGCTGCTGCATGTGTGTGTGTGTGTGTGTGTGTGTGTGTGTGTGTGAGTGTTGGTATTTGTGTGTGTGTGTGTTGGCGATGATGACACTATATTCCCTCAACACTTATTCAACACTGCTCTAAGATGTTCACCCATAGAGACCAGTAGCTGCTTGTTCTGGTCCATATCTTCACAGTAGGAAATGTGTGTGTGTGTGTGTGTGTGTGTGTATCTGTCCACATATTAATAGCGCAGCCTCTGGGATGATATTCATAACCAGAGCAGGACAGAGGGGATTTAAAGTAACACACTGGGCAGATTGGACTGATTAATATGTTGGAGGAGCTTGTTCTTTGATCGGGTGTTTACTCTGTGATCAGATCACACACAGTCTGAGTCCACGTCCGTCATCTGGACAAAGAAGGACTTTGTCGATTAGAAACACACACGTGGTTTGATTTTTTGCAGATCTTATGATTTTCCCATGACACTAGATATATTTTATCAAGATAAGATAACACTCTCGTGGCGCATGCACTGAAAAAATATATGTATACAATGTAAGGTGGATTATTGAGTCCAATTTTTCTTTACTTTTCTAGTAATTTTCATGCTAACAGTGATCCGATCTGCATTTTCTCTGTGTTTCAACATATAGATACAAATATTAGAAAAAAAAAAGATGAATCAGTGACAAGCTCAACATATTGTAAAAAATTGTTTTCTTGCCAACAGAGCGTTGACAGCTCAGCATGACGCCTGATGAGTTGTTGGATCCAGACGAGCTCTAAAGTTGATGCTAAGTTTATCGCAGACACATTATGATCACTTCATAATACCATGTTACTACTGATGTTTTGGCCTCGTACTCAAATACACTAAAGCACGTGTTACTTTATCACGACAGAACATCACATTTGATCACTAGGTTCATGCAGATGTCACGTGAAGAAGATTAGCATGAAGTTATCCCAGATTAAAGTGACGTCTCCATGTTCATCAATATCGGAACCAGAATAAGACGATAGATGTTAGCGATGTTTGATTGTATTGTTAATAATAACTAATATAAATCAGACGTGTGGTCTGTGGTCTTGTCTTCTGTTCATCTTCAGACATGTAAACACTTTATTCTGAACATTTCTTATGTCATAAATTGTGTCCTCATGCATTTACTGATACATATAGTGGTAAGAAGAACCATTTGGAAAATCAATCAAATGTGCAGTAACAATATGGGCTCTGGAGAGAAGCTAAGATGGTAATACAGGCATGTTGTTAGGCTTTAACCCCCCTATCCTATTGATCATGTAAATGGGAAAATGAAAGGAATATTCTAGAAGAAACTAATTGAACCACATGATTGTCTTACTATACTTCAAAGTCACTGTTGCTGAATTTTTAAACATCTTCTCATGATCCACAGAGGTTGAATCCCTCTGACTTTTTCCTCTAAATTTAGTGCAGACAACGCTTCATGTTCCCCTAAGGATGAATTAAAATCACGTTTGTGATTCCCCTGATGTTTCATCTGGTGCTATCATCAGCTTAAATTATACATCCAGTACTTTAGTTTATGACCAAACCTGCAAAAGTGCAACAGGCCTCGGCTGCACCTCACATTTAGTGCTAATTGTCAAACATTAACATCATTTTTATATTTAACATAATTTTTTATTTACAATCTATGGTAGCCAAAAACTCAAGAGTCCAGTTCAGAGATCATTTTCAACACAGTCTTTTTAATGTTTAACCCCACGATCTAAAAAGTCATTCAGCATCAATAAGTTGTGGCTTTTGTCCAAATAAGGTGAAATAATAACAATACAACTTCCTAATGATCAATATTATAGTGTATGTTAACTTTATACGACAAATATTTACAGTATTTCAGTGTAATTCACAACATAAACTGATCAAACTAGAATATATATCTAAAGAAGTTGTTTGTTTCTTTGTCAGTGTAAAAGAAAAAACCCATAAAGCTTCACTGAAGGAGGAAACTTCTTCAACTTGTGTATCTGTGAGTGTGAGTGTGCGTTAAGGAGGCGTGGAGAGGTCATCGCCTTAATTGAATAATCGACTGGAAAAGCTTCATCTTGCCAGAAAATATAGTGACATATATTAAAAAAAAATAAAAATTGGAAGTCAGTGACTTGGAAAAAAACAGTCAAATTATCAATGAAGCCTGAAGCTAAAAAGAAATGGCAACAAGTATTTTGCTAATTAGAGGAAGGCTTCCTCCATCATCCCACATCTTAAGGATGATAACAAAACGCACAGGTTTGTATTTAGTTTTTCAATTCCTCAGGCTTCAACAAATGCCATCTCTAATTTTCGATGAGGACCTTGAAGGCCTCGGTAATATCAAGCACAAACAATCAATCCCGGCCAATCTCTTGAGGCCTTAATGGACTTGGAAAGAATATTAAGAGGTTTTGTCTGCAGAGAAGCTTTCTGCCACAGCAGTCGTCCCTCAGCTAATTTGTGTTTGTGTGCCAAGGGAGGCCACACACTGGGACTGCTGTAACAGGCTCTCAGTCCTACTTTCTGAAGAGCTGCTGCCAGGCCAACCAACACGCACACACACACAGGCAGTCAGATATGTGCAAACGTGCTCCCACGTAGACACAGAATCGACACAGCTTCATTCTGCATCACATCAGACACTTTTTAGTCAAAAGCATCAATTTCAACGTGATATTTCAGAGTACTGACACAGAGGATTTTATTCTTTTTGTGTTTTGGCTTCTTTGACAATCACATACTGCTTATTATTTCCTCTGTGTGTGTGTGTGTTTGAGAGAGAGAGAGATACAATGAGAGGGTGGCATTTTGGGATGCCAGGCTGAATGTGGGGTAACCATGAAAATGTGGGCTCTGTGCCCAGTCCCTGGGTGGCGGTCCAGTTGTAAATCTGCCTTTTGTTGCCACACATTGCTAATGAAACTAAACACCTCCCCAGAAGTGTCACCGCATCGTCGCCTTACCTTGCTGCTTAGCATAAGAAAAAATCAGCACTGAGGAATCTAATTAAAACAGGCTATTGTGGACCTCCTATCCTTGTTATTAGGTTTTGTAGAGTGAGATGAGACATTTGGCTTCAGACTCAGACTCAACACAAACCTGACATTTGTGTTCTTTTCCCCCTCCTGTTCTTCTCTCTGACAGTTTTTATTTTTGTCTCAGCAGGTTAAAGCTCTTCTTTACATGCTCTATATATGTGTGTGTGTTGGGGGGGGCATTTTGCCATCTCCATCTTTTCTGCGTTACTCCATCTTCCTTCATTCCTTCTTCCACCTCTCTCATTTTAATGTTTTAATTTATTTCTAAATTTTCATCACTCGCCATCAGCCTGTTAATATCCTCTCTCTCTGTTGTGTCCATCATGTTTGCCTGGAAACAATGTTTCACTCGTTGCGATTTAACAGTAACCACATTTTCTTATTTTTTTTTTTTTTTTTTTTTTTCCCAATATGCGCTTACCCAAAGAGTATAACACCATCCGTATATAACTATTTGGTTTTACCCACCTGAACCTTTCCCCCTCTAAGTGGCTGCTTAGCCGACTGCCAATTTAGAGTTTAACCTCAGGAGACGAAGGCTACTGCCAGAGAAGCAGATGGTCAGAGGCGGAGGCAAAAGATGCTGGGAAATTCATCCCTTAACCTCTAATGCCTGCCCTGACGTTCTGTCCGTCCTCTCCTCTTTATTTCTGTGCTTTTATGAGTGAAAGGCAGCAGAGAGGAAGATGTAGAAATGATGAAGGGGGTGTGGGTGTGTTTGCAGCAGCAGCAGCTCCTGCTCTCTCAGCCTACTTCACAACCTACCTGCATATTTTAAAACCCTCATGCAATATTGCTTCTTCGTCTTCTGCCGTTGTCTGTTGCGCGCTCTCACCAATTTTCTGCCTCATTGTCATTCATGTGCAATCTGTTTGTTTGGCTAACCTACTCGTACTCAGAGTCTGAGCTTCAGCTGAGCCAGTTCATGTCCATGTGTTACTAAGTGGATTCACTGCTATCTTTTCTATTATATGCAACATATAAAATGCTGCAGGACCTATTCTTTACAAACTCAAGGTTTTCATGGCTCCTTCAGTCGTACGAATCCACAAATGATTCTGTTTGCAACCGTGAGCTTTTGCAATCACTTCTTTTTCCTGTTTCTTACTTTGCCTCTGTAAGAAAAGTGTTTAATTCAGCTCAGATAACCTGTGCTCCTACTTCATGAAAAGATTTAGTGGTAGCACCCGAAACATTACCTCTGCACTGATTAAAGAAATGATTTATATCTTGTGTTTTGATTGCACATGACCCAGCAGGAAAGCTCTTTATTGTAGAAAGAGCACACACAGCCATACTGTTTCTAATTACCATCTGTATCTGTGTTAAAGTAACGTGAATGTCTTTAAAAACCCTCTGAACAAATAGAAAGGTAATCTATGCAATATCACAAAGAAGATATTGTTTTACACTCAGTCCCTGATGTGTCTTCATGAAACACTCGGCAGCTCGATGACTCAGGAAAAACATATTTTTCTTATTTATCTTACAGTCTGAGAGCAAAATGACTAATTTGTAGATATTGTTCTTTCTTTTTCATAAAAAGTAAAAAAAAAAAAAAATAAAAGAAGTATGATATTTAAAGGAGCGGGAGCCGTTTGTCACGGTGTTCTTCAAATAAAGACGAGACACATTATCACCTTGGTGCAGATGCACAGTAAAAATATCCAGACCTCAGAACTACACTTATTTACTTGGCCTCATTATAAATTCTGCAGCAGCTCTGCTTTGCTGCTCATGTCAGAGCTTGTATGGTTTCCACTGGTAACGGTACAGGATAAGAGGATGAAAGGCTCATTATAACCCCACTGAGTGAAAATTAGCCCCTCTCCCTCAATGGTGTACTAGCCTCTTCTTCTGTGGACAGTCTTACATATCTGTTGTCATGATAATAGACCTCTTCTGTTTGAGTGCGGAGGCCATTTTCAGCTGTGCAGGTCAGACTGAATGCGCTCAAAGTGCAGCAGTGTTTATGTGTGTGCGTACGTGCATCTGGATGAGTAACTGCCTCCCTAATGATAGCATGAATCACTTTGCATTGTAGACTTGCATGAAATTAAAACACAAAGCTAATAGTGATTGAGGAGGAAATACACAGAAGCTTTGTTCATCTGCTGAACATCAGGTTGCTGCTGCCGTTTATATCACGGCCGCAAACTTCATGTCAAACACAAAGTCTTTGTGATGTTGTGGTTATGTGAGCTGAGGCCACGTTCAAAGAAAATGGAAAATCAAAGAGCGCCATATATATTCTATAGCGCGGCTCATAAACATGTCAGAGACATGTTCTTTACGTCATCATCAATCCCATCATGTGATCATGAAAGAAATGAAATAAAAATGCACTTGACATTACGTTCAATAACCGTCCTGTCGCACACACTTTGAATCACTCTCATTACTCTTAAAATTATTGTGTGAATAGTGAAGAATTTTCCATCCAAAGAAAAAAGAAAGAAAATGGAAAAAAACCTCAGCTCAGTGCTGAATGTTTAATTATTTGTATTATCAGAAAACTGGGGGAAAATATATATATATATGTAATGTAAGAGCAAATCCCACAAAATAAGCTTCTGAAAAGAAAAACATCGACAATAAAAAAAACATATTTATGTTTTTCAAATATAAATGTTTTGACCTGTGGAAAAAAAATCAGGTTTGTTCACGACCGAGAGTCAACGTCCACAACACAGTTCAGATGAAATTTATTCCTTTATTGTCCAAACTAAAGTCACTAAACTCTCTATAAACACCGGTATTTTCGACTTGTCTTGCAATAGGTAAATATATACAGTATATACATTAAAATCAGAGTTTGTGTTCAATTAATTAAAAGTAAAATATCAGTCACTTTAAATCTGGTTCATTTGAAGTGATTATCCATCTCTAATTACTGACCCAGCAGTAATTTGTGTATTTAATTACTTTTATTAGTCTGAAATGACTAAAATTACTAATCAATGGTGTTTGGATCTGATAACATTTAATGAAATAGATGAGTCATTGCAAACTCAGCTGCTTTAGAAAATCACAAACCCATTGAAGTCATCAAATGGAAATTTCGCTGAAATGATTAGTTGGATTGTTTGAACTTTTTAACAAAATCATTAAAAAATCTTAATGGAATTCTTCTCTGATTGTCATTTAGACGAAAAACTGTTTGCTTTTGTTTCAGTTTCACTAAATAATCAAACTTCTTGACTTGTTTCACAGTATATATTCATGTTTGCATGTTTAATCTGAACACCGTCTTGCATCTCACCGCTGTTTTAATGGCTCAGATGTTGCAAAGTGTTGGTTCACGTCCCCAAGGTTAAAACTATCAAGTGTTTTCTCTCAGATCGTGACAATGTAGCAGCCGGTGCTGAAACACAGAGCCTTTTACTTTTCTTTGCTTGGTCTTTGCAGGTTTTTGCAGTTTCTCTTCTTATTGCTTATGTGTGAGACGTTCACTGTATCTGTAAATAACTTGCACTCGCTGTACTTACTGTTTGTTTGGCTTCACACCCTTTGTACAGGCCAAAGTGTGCTCATTAGACAGCTGTTGACAGATAGTTGCAATTAGGATTCTTCTTTCTCTCTTTACTGTTGTTGTACGAATCCTGAGAAGCTCTGTTGGTTTTGGTGAGAGAGGTGGTCAAGACAAGGGCAGACACACAGGAGAGTCAGAGATGTGTGTTTGTGTTGTGTTTGTGTTGTGATGCAGCAGCTGATCTATAGATTCAGGTTCAGAGTCTCTTTTTTTTCTGTTGTAAATAGAAACACAGGCTCCGACATGCAGCTTCCTCCAAACTGGCAGTGATGTTGCGGCTGCACTTTAGATTTGGCTTCATTATTGTTATAAACACGTAAACAAGTCGATAAATAGAGCATGA
Source organism: Polydactylus sextarius (assembly GCA_016801845.1). Classification (NCBI taxonomy): domain Eukaryota; kingdom Metazoa; phylum Chordata; class Actinopteri; family Polynemidae; genus Polydactylus; species Polydactylus sextarius. Next base: position 19,187,980 of record CM028906.1, read on the forward strand.
AATAGACAATCATTTGACAATCAAGAAACACCTATCAGTCATTGCTCTGTCAGGTTTAGAGATTTGTAGAGTTTTGAAAATAATCTTATTCACCTTGTTTTGGTGTTTGGGACCAACAGAAACACACATGTTCTTCATTTTAAAAAGATACAGCCTGTTTGTTAGGAATACATTCATATTACAGTCAGTCCAAATGAATAGACTTCAGAAAATCCCACCGCAATTATACTTAATTCATAATTAATGCGGAGCAGACTGGGGACCTAATTTACACTTGCACATTGTCAGTTTCCCTGCATGTGCTTGTCATTCTGCATAAGAGTAAACATGACTTGCTTTGGAAAGAAGGTGGCATCTCTCCACCATTACCTCGGCTCTGGGGAGCTGAACACCGTGCCACACAATTGTGCCATTAGATGATAAAAACAAAGGAAATGATGTGACTACACAGTCTCTCCAAACAGGAGCAGGTGTGTGTTAACAATAGGATGCATCGTCTCACAAACACTGAGTGACGCTTTAAGTTTGTGTCGATGGAAGAGAAAACAAAGACTTTGCTCATCTACAAAGTCGTTTGTTGATTATAACAAGACCTGAGTACGTTGGTATTGTGTGAGGGGGTGTTTGTGAGTCTACATCTGCTTCCGTATTAGTTGTATGTGACTTTAGGAGCGTCACACTTGCACAGCGTGGCTCTTGATCTGCGTTGCTTGTGCTGAGCTGTGCGTCGTCGTATATAGAGTTTTATCTGTGATGAGGTTTGACGCGCCACAGCTGACGTGCACAGACAGAAAAAACGCGTATTAGTCCAATCACACGACTGGCAGTCAGACTGACACTACGAATCTTTTATTCTCCTACACTGGAGCTCCAACACTCGCTCATGTGCTGCCCATGAGCCTTTCTGCTGCATCACACCGATGTGCTCACACCCTGTCACAGTCTTGTGTTCACTTGTTATTGATGTACACCATGTTTGCTGCACAAGCTGTCAGAGTGGGGCAGAAGGTCAGCATTCATTTTGGAATCGAAACAGGCTGCAAAGTTGTTAAAAAAAATGGCAATTTGCTTCTTTCTACATGAAATCTTATGTTACAACATGTAAACCAAGTGATGTGTATAATTTGCAACGTACTAACACAGGTGTGATCAGGCTTTATAAACACTGACGCAGTGAAATGTTCTTCATGTTTGAGAACTAACAATGGAACATGTCAGACCTTCAGCAGGATAGAGGCAAGTTACATCTTTATTTTATAAGACAATGACAAATGTTGTTAAATATATATATGTACACATTAATGTGAAATATATCTGTCAGGTCAGATGTTGTTACAGTTTCTGTTGTTGTTGTTGTTGTTGCAACTAAACCAGCTCAAAGATCATTTTTGACGAATTTGACGTCTCATTTATTATTGAATTTGCTTGTTTAAACAGAATTAGTACATTATATTATAAAACTATATGATTGGTATACGGTGAGACTCATCATCAAATCAAACTTTATTCATATAGCGGTTTTCGTACAGTAAAAATTAAGAACAAAGTGCTTTACATGTTAAAAACCTCCACCACTCATCACTCATCACCCAACCGCCAAATGCCTTTCCAGCTCTAAGCCTTATCAATGATATAACAACATATAGAGAAATTATTTCAACAAATAATGATATGGCTAATATGGCTGGGGATGGAAGAACCAGAGAGTGTACTAACACTTTTACACTTTTACCTACGTGAAAGATGACAATTGCTCATACAAAATTTGTATTTATTTTTTTTTTGTAATTTTCAGATAAGATTAAGTTCAAGTCATAAATAGAGTTTGATAAGACTGTAACAAAAATGTAAACCACAACTTCTGTGTTTCTCAGGTTTGCAGGACGGGGAATTTTGTTTTGCATTTGAACCAAATCAAGTTTGTTCAGAGTCTTTATGCTAAGCTAAGATAATCAGTTGTAGGTATTCATATGCTTCATATGCACTAATGTGACAGACAGGAGAAAGTTACGTCAAAGTTACTGAGGTCATTTTCCCCCAACTTTGTGTTTTTACACCATAGATTTTCAGAACAGTGAATTTTGTTTTGTTGTTTGTTTGTTGAGTCTTTATGCTAAGCTAAGCTATTTAGAAGTAGGTATCAGTTGTAATAAAAGAGCAGTTGGTTGCGTTTAAGAAGGAAAATGTCAACAGTGAATTTGAACATGAGACTTAATGTGTTAACATTATTAAAAACAAGCAAAATTACTTTATCTTGTCACATGCAGACTTCAGTCTCTGGTGTAAAAAAAAAAAAAGTCTTGATAATTGTTTTGTCCTTCAAAAGAAGAAAAAAAAATCTACAAGAGCTTGTGTTGCCTTCCACATATGTCAAACTCTCACACACACTCCATCATAAATAAATGTTCACACCCCCGCCCACCCCACACACTACTCCAACTGAAATGTTTTCTCACGTGGGAAGTTTTAAATTGCTATTTGTAACAGTCTGTTTGGTTCTAATCAGAGGGTAGAGGCGGTGTCGTTTTAATTTCATTACCACTTGGCTGGTTATTTTTAGCTGCGAGTGCTTTGCGATCCTTCTGCTGCATTGTAAGAGTTTGACAAGTCCTATTATTCACACAGCCGCTCATCCTCTGAGCCTGTACTTTACAAAGCAACCTTTCCTGCTGCTCATCACACACGTTTTATTAGCAGCATATAAAGGTAGCTCGTTGTTGTGATTTTACAGTCGAGCCCGTCTGCTGTGATTTTTATGGGGGGATGATCTCAGCCAAAGGAAAATTAAAAAAAAAAAAAAAAAGGAGATGCATAATTAAAACAGAAAGTTGTAAATATATCTTTTAATCTGCTACGAGGGATAATTGGACCATAACTGGAATAAAAAGCAAATCAAGAATGAAAATCTGATTTTCAAAATAGTCTCAGATTGCATCGAATTTGACGCTTCATTTATTATTGAATTTGCTAGTTTACACAGAATCACTATATTATAAAATTATATGATTCGTAAACAGCAAGACTTGTGTATAAACACTACAAGACCTACAAGAGCTTATACAAATGTGTTTTTTTCCCCAGATAAGATCAGCTTTAGGTTATATGCTTTTTTGTGTTTTTACGCCTAATTTGTAGGTCAGTGGATTTCATTTTACATTTGAACAAAATCAGAGTTGATCAGAGTCTTTGTGCTCGGCTCGGCTAATCACATGTAGGTATTAGCTTCATATGCACTGAAATGAAAGGTTGAAATGAAAGGTTTTACATCTTAAGTCTTGGTATTAAAGTTACTGAGCTCATTTCGCCCCAAAATGTCAAACTATTCCTGGAAATCATTGATTTTATAACCAGAGTTCCACCGTGCATGTTCAGTTCTTCTCTTTAACACACTGAAAACATACTAATCTATATTTTTCTTAAAAATTATTTTTTAAACTATCTCGGAAACTCGGAAAAAGCAAGAAACTAAAAACATGCTCAGTAAAGCTGAGCACTGTTTTAAAATATGCCCTGATTGATTTCAGTTCATATTTCAACATCAACCACTAATGGAAATGTTTAAATGTTTAAAGGGTTTTAACATTTATTAGATTCCCAGGCAAACATTTAACTGACCTATTTTGGCGTATCTGTGTTTTGTTGCTCTGTTTCATATCTACAGACTCATGAGTCATGAGTCATGAGACACACATGCAAAAGGGAACATGTTAGTGGAAGAGATCAGTAAAAAGGAGGCAGGGGAGCAGGGGCAGAGAGGTGAGCAGGGTGTCATCGATCGCTACAGGGATGGAGAGACGTGTCCCTCGCTGTGAGGCGAGTCAAGACGAGGCAGAGCGGCGTGCTGCAGGCCCTTTCTGTGCCTGATGACTCGCAGCTGATGTCTTATCTTGGCCAGTCAACACAGAGGATCAAGTGTGTGCACAGGGAGAAAAGAGAAGGAAAAAAAAGAGGAGAGAGGGAGGAGTGACAAAATAAAAGTAAATAAATAAATAAAGAGTCAGTTATCTGGCGTGTGATACAACAGATGCTACAGATTTGTAGCAAAGCTTCATGATTTCGCTGTCGTATCTGGAAACATTAAAGTTGACATTCAGAGGCAGAAAACGTGGGGGGAACTTAAACACTTTTAATTTGTCAGCATTTGTTTTTGGATCAAGGGGAAGAAGAGAACATATGTTCATCACTGTGGCTCAGCACAGCTGAGGTTGTTATTCTGTACATGTGAAAATAGATCTCAGATAATATTTTCCGTGGTGGCTGATGAGTAGTTGAACCGGGTTGCTTCAAAAATAAATCACAAAGAGCTGATACTTGATATGATGCATGACGAGGTTGTGATATTATTTAAACTGATGGATATTTAATTGCAATCAAAACAACATTTTCAGGAGACGTTGACTATCTGGTGAAGATTCACTGCTGTTTCCTTTCAGGTACGTTTTTTACACGAACATCGCAAAGTCGAGAAACTGTTTATTCTCTCTGCTTGTTTCTAACTTCTACTGACAGCTACTCCTTAAAGTTTTTTAAGTTTTCTCTGCACATCTGCATCGAAAAATCTGCCATACAGGACCTGGATACAGAGGCGTGTTTTACTGCGGCATAAATCATATAAAGAGTCATACGGTACCTGTAAGTCTGCTCTGCTGTTGCTGCACTTATACATTAATGCAAAAATAGTGCAGACTTATCAATACATATTTGCATAAAACTTCAAGAACATGAAAAGGTTCTTACAGTAATTACATCAAGTGTAATTAATTGTTGCCCACCTTCGATAAAAGCCTCTGAGTGAACTACACTCCCACACCAGTCAAAAGTAACAGCCAGTGGCTCTAACTGCCTTGACACTTGTTAACAAGTGACAGTAAAGAAAAAAAGAAGAAGAAGAAAAAAAAAAAAAAAGTTGCCTCAGGAGCTCCACAATGAGTGAACAGTCATTTCCAGTCTGACCTTTTCCTGCTAAACTGTCATGGTGGTTATTTCCTTCCACACTGTCAGAATAACGTTCTTTTCATTATCTTTAATGTCATGGGTTTTAATGTCAAAGCCTCATTGTAGCAGAGGATAGAGGACGGGATTTATGTCGTCAGGTTGTGATTTATCGATGACTTATAATTTAGGTAGTTTAGTAATTAACAGAAGTGAAGAATACACATACAGGATCCAATTTATACAAAAACTCATAGTTTTATAAATCCAGCATTCTGTGAAACTGTACTTACAATGCATTGTAGGGGAGGGAAGATGAGGGAGTATGAGGCACAGCGGCTCTGAAAGTTGAAATCTTCTTGAAATGAAAGTTGCTTCGTGGATGATGGATGATGACAAGCAGATCCTCTCAATTTCGATACGGTCATAGTTGTGATTTTATATTTTTGTTTTAACAAATGCGGATCGTTCAGCTCATTTCTCTCTGGAAATATTAAACTCAGATTTTGGGTTTAATATTCTTTGGTTATACAAAACTCCCACACCAACAAGTAAATAAGAAAACATGTTATAAACCATTATCAGTGACGTAATGTTTCCCGCACTAACAGAGACACAATGACCCACATGAAGGCCCGACGACCTCCGGAGCTGCTTTGGCTCATATTATCCAAGGATCGGAGCCAAAGACTCAGCCAGGTGGAAATTCAATCTGTGCCGTGTGTTTGCATTAGTGAGAAAGTTTCCAGTGACAGGACAGAAACATTATTCCCACGTCTGTTATTGCAACGTCACAGACAAAGTCTTGGCTCTGCAGCAGCAGCAACAACAGCAGCATCCTGTGTGACTGCAACGCTCCACCTGACATTACACAGACTTGGCATCTTTTTGCCTTTTCTACAATGCCCTTATTTTGGAAAACACTCATAAAACAAAAACAAAGACCAGAGACCAGATATAATTATGCCGCCAACAGATGCAGAGATCAAGTGCGATGTGTAAATGCAAGGACACGATCAGATTGTTCATCGTCCGTATCACACGTCCAGATGCACATTACATTTTTATAGTAGGTGTAAATAAAGTCATCGTCCATTCAGCTCTGCAGTCAGTCAACACTGGAGCAGCAGCAGCAGCAGAGCGAACAGTCTGCCAGAGACACATGGATAATTTCTGTTTTGTCATCATGTAACGCTACATTGACCAACAAGCTAATCTCTGCTAATCTCTGCAAAATCCTACAAAGCCTTTTTTATCCACGACACTGAATAATAATAATAATAATAATAGTAATAATATACACATGTGCACAAACAGCTTTTAGTTGGAAAAAAAAACACATAATTATTATTGTAACTCACCATATTCATTTCACTGTGGATAAATTTCATGTATTACCAACCTCCTCAGTCACTTAATCAAGTGTAGTTATTACATGATGCACTTACACATATATGTTATTAATATAAGATAAATATAATTAGAAATCAAATAAATGTTGCATTTTGAGGTCAGCATATTCATGACTCCTCTGCGTTTCTATGTATGCATGAATATACTTGGTATAACACAACACAGACGATTCGCTCCTTGAAAATAAAAATACGCTTTTCTACTTGTATATGCATTTCCCCTGTTTGTCTGTTTGTGTCGTTAGCATGCGTTATTGACAGTTCTAAAAAAAAAAAAAAAAAAAAAATCAGAATATAATGAACACAACCACTGATCTAATTTAAGGCTACGAGGTAGTTTCCATTTCATCACTACATAATCTTGTTTTTTTTTTTTCATAGAACCAGAAAAAATAGAAGCTTTTGAAAACTTGACAGTTTAAAAGAAAAGGAATCATTCAGTTTGTGGTGGTGATTACATGTGATATGACCACTGTGTGTGTGTGTGTGTGTGTGTATGATGATCATATGACTGTATATTTCCAGGATGTTTCAAAGTAATGACTGAGTTCTGTGAACAACTGTGTTTATAATTGTCAGTAATATAAGATAAAAGAAAGATAAAAGCTAACCTGCTGGGGAAGAAATGAAACGCATCAGCTGATTCCTGACATTTTTCACAGTAACGTAAAGTGACAGTGAAAATAATTTTATTCTTCTATCCATCAAACGCCTTTGAGTCAGTGACATGTCAACATGTTCCTGTAAACAGCAGCATCAGCGGCGAATGAAAATTAAAATAATCTTTAACGGTCTAAAAAGGATTTTATTCTTTATCATACGGGTGTGAATAATTTGATTTAGTGTCTAGGAAAGGTACATAGATTTAAATGAGATATTAAGGATATTAATATTGAGAAGATTATTTATATTCTTATGACAATGCAGCTTTTATATCACAGTTTATTCCCTTGTGTGACATCAGATTGATGAAATGATCAAAGATTGAAGGGCAGATATGTTTGTAAGTGGTGGTGTTAGCTGGTGTTATATTCAGGCTGTAACTGAAGGGTGAAACATAAAGGTGTGATAATATTGTCCAAAACGGAAAAAAACATAGATTAAGCAACTGGAAACAATGTTATGTAGGAGTGAGTGACTACAGGATGCAGGATCATATTTTCTCGCAGTAAGTTTGACACAAAACAACCACAGATACTAAATTTTCCATCAAGTTCTTCTTGATCTTGTCATTTAGTCCCCAAACATAAATAATAAATGCATCACCTTTACCTGCCGGGACGGTTACCTGTCTTTGCTCCTTGAGAAAGTGTGAGAAACCAAATGTAAAACATTAAATTTTCAAATGTAACAATGATTCCTGGGGATATATATATATATATATATATATATGTGTGTGTGTGTGTGTGTGTGTGTGTGTGTGTGTGTTGGCCTGTTTAAATTTATACCAGTGAATAATAATAAAATATCAAACAACAGGAGAGGAGGAGGAAGTGGTCGTATCAGTAATTCGGGTTGTAGGTAGCTGAGCTTTTCCTTTTGGCAGCAGCAGCAGCAACAACAGCTCACTGGCTTGCGAACTGTGGTATTTCTGTTTGATTGACAGGTGTGTCATAGCCAGAGACGCACTGGGCAGACCCCCAGCTGCCGCTGCCGTTCCTGTCAGTGTGGCAGGTTTGAAGCTGTCTACATGGATTGTCTGGCCAACATGGAAAACATGGTGAATTAGAGGAGTTGACATGGTAAATCAGTGGAGTTGGCTGTGCAGTGCACTGCTGCGAGCCATGCTTTGTATCACCACTGAGGCTCAGGCTGCAGGCGTGAGTCACGCTTATCAAACCAGCAGATGCCTGTGGACGTATTTGTATGTGTGGATATCTGTGTTTTTTACTATTTTGAATTATCAAATCGCAGTTAAATATTGGTCAGGAGATTTTGAATCAAAACATAGCCAACAGAACATTTTGAACCTCTTTCTTGACCTCGTACCAACTTGTAATTACATGTTTGGTCATTTTTGTCAATTTGCACACTTGAAATGTTGCATCTTGACACAAATAAACATCACAAACCACCAAAGATTATCATGTTTGCAGCAGGAGATATTGATGTTTTAGACTTTGGTTTTTTTCTAGTTTAGAACAAGTAGAAATACCTCAAGGTAAAAGCTCTCTGCTACAAGTGGAAGTCATGCACTGAAAATCCCACTCGAGCAGAGCAGCAAATGTAAAACATCCAAGGTAAAAGACTCATTAGGAAACAGAATGACCCATGTCTGTATTGCATTACACCTCTGACTTATTAGTTTTACTCTGTAAAAAGCATTTTATCTTATAGGGAGTTGTGTTGACTGTTTGGTTTAACTGGAATAAAAGTAGCCTGTATATCATATATAGATAAATATGTGCCGTTGATATAAAAATTAGCATCATGGTACATCTGGCTCCTGTTCTAAATAAATAAATACTAAATAAATACTAAAATCTAAATAACAATTTCCTCAACACTGTAATTAAATACACTGTGTTATATTATGTTACATTTAATCCTTTGCGGTTGTGAGAGCATGAAGAGAAATCGTTGTGGCTACGATTACAATGAAAACTGAGATGTGTATCTGTTGGACTGTGGATCTGTTTCCTAACAAACCACATATACATCCTATTGAAATATGCAATAATATGCTGTTGTAGCAGAAGAACAAGTGGTTGAATTAACACAATGACTTGTCCTTCTTCTTCTTCGTTTTCTTCTTCTTTTTGGATGTTTCCATCAGGTGTTGCACTAGATAAGCTGTAAAAGACGACAGGCCTGACTGAGCCTGAGTTGAAATTGCCTCTGTCACCTGTAGTTCAGTCCCCTCAAGGCACTTTTTTGGGCTCCATGGATACTGTGCGTGGAAGCTAATAGCATTATGGCAAGGAGGAAATAGAGATATAATGTAGTCTGTGTGTGTGTGTGCGTGTGTGCTGACAGCGAGCGAGATAGCGGCGCACATTCTTTGAGCGAGATAGCGAGGTGCAGTGACACAGCAGACAAAGAGTTATCAAGGGAGAGAGAGAAAACTGCAGCATTTTGATGAATCCCATCACACTGAGCAGACTACAGACGTCCACGCTCGCCCGTCGCTTCCTGGTCAAAGTCTCTGACTCCCTCCTCTGACCTTCCTATAGCCAGGAGCTCTAATCACTTCAAAACCGATTCATTAAAATCTGCTGTTAGTGAGAGGACACACACACGGATGAGCAAATGGACCACAGCCAATTATGTGATTCCCTGCCAGTTAAAAAGAGATTTAGGCATTAAGCATCTCTGAGGAGGGAGACAGTGATCACTACAGCACATCTACACATTATTATAGGGTTTGGACATATGTGTGTGTATCTTATATGGAAGAAATTAAACTAGGAACAAAGAATATGATTTGTTCTAGAAACTAGAATAAATCATAAAAGGCTCAATCCTTACAGCCTCAGTTCACAGAGAAATAAAATATGAGTATAGATCGTCTTAAACAGTGACCTTGAGTGATAGCGTTGTGATCACACCTTAGGAGTTATCTGAAAATTTTAGATGTAGTTTTTAAGGTTTTTGTTTGTAAAGCTGCAGCCGCTGAAGAAGAAGAAGAAGAAGAAGAAGAAGGTGTCCCCATGGAGACACCTTTTTATTTTCTTCTGTTTGATTCTTCTATATGATAAAACAGAGAAAAGGACTAAATCAGAGGAAGAGCAGAGTTTTCCCTCAGGAAAACAAAGCAGAGAGTTCCCGGTTTGGGTCTAAGTGAAATTACTGGAGGCTTCAGGTCTGAAGGACTGAAGGAGGATCAGAGAACAGAACATAACATGATGTAAAATGGTTCTTTAGTGGTGTCACGCCCTGTTGATGTCATCAGAGTTTCTGCTGAGACATTTTAATATAATACTTGTGTTTAGGAAATGGAGTTTAGAGATGTGGGTCCAGTTACATTACAGGAAATGAAAGTGGTTTTGAAGCTTCACCGTCACCAGGGACTGAGACTGTCAGTGTTTTGTGTCCTCCTGTCCTAAACTGTGCAACTCTTTAATGGTTGGATTATTATTTTAAAAGTTTAAACTGGAATGACTTCAATATTTTGGCCAAAAGGCAGACATGCCCTTAATTAGGCGTGAATCTCACTACGGGCTCTTTTTATAAAACTTTGTGATCACAGCTGCCGTGCACAAAAACAAACGTCACCATGAGACTCACTTTATTCTCCCCTGGAGTAGAAAGTCTCAGCGGATGGTTCGGATTTGATTTTGTTTTCTTCTGATATGCAGGTGAATCTTAGGTTAGAGAGAAAGCATTTTTAAAGTCATTTTTAAGTTCTAATAAAAGCTATATTGTTTCTGTACCATAGCCATCATTTTATAGCTGCAATATTATGAAGAATATATTTGCAAACATGCAAAAAAAAAAAAAAAAAAAAAAACATTTGATTGTTCAGTTTCACTGTTCAAAGGTGATACATGTAGCATTTTACATTATGGACATGTTACAGAAAAGATGTGCGCTCCAGGGTTAGATTTCATGCATAATATGCTGAATCTCACAAATAAAGTGACTTTATGGCACAGAACAGACGGAGAGCTGGAGAAGTGCAGGTTTTAAAATTTATTGTAATGGCAGATGGTGAAACAAGTGAAAGGTTGATGGCAAAATCACATTCAATACTCCATGTAACAGCCCTTTTAAAGTCCAACTGAGCTTAATTTCTTCCCAAAGGCCTCAAAAACTTGGATCTGAGATTTCTTTCACTTTTATATTCTCTTGTTACCTTTAGGGCATAAGAAATTGGTCTAAAGTGTGAAGCAGAATCAATACTGCAATATCAAGTTGAACCTCTGTTAAACATCCAACTGTATTTTCCCTGACCAGTAATTCATGGTGTTCACTTCGTGGAAATAAAAGCTTTTAAAAGATACAATGGAAACTATTTCAATTGTAGTGTAGTCCAAAATGATTAGAACATTTAAAAAAAAAATTATAAGGCACTAAGTATATGTCTAAAGTTATGGTTTTACTGCTGCTCCCACCTGCTTCTGCAATTCTTACTTAATCAAAACATATTTGCATCTCCCCTGACACTGAGAACTGAACCTGTTACCACAGCACTGATGAGTCTGTGCTCAGCAAAAGTCATCCAAAGCTCTGCTGTCCTACTAAATCTTTTCTCTCACCCCCATCTCTCCCTCACTGTACAACCCTAGATCCTCAAAAATCCTGCAGGTTTACACAAGCCGTAAACCTCAGTGACACTGACAGGAACCATCGAGTGTGATGACTTTAACTCGTCTCAAGCTGCATCAGCCTGGAGATAATCTTTCTGGACCATTAGCTTTGCTGACACACTTGACTTCATCTAATTCCCTGACATTGGAGATTGACCAGAACAGATAACATCTCATCTCTTTGTGTTATTAATTGTGGATTACCTTATGTGGCTCTACTGTTGACTCATTTGAATCCGCTCTAATATTATTTCTTATCGCTTAGTGATTTATCACTGGCTGGTTTTGGCCCTCGGCTTTAGGTTGATTCTTTCAGGTTCAGTGTTGATTTACATATTCATGAGGAGAAGGTTCACTGCAACCCACAGATGAAGCTGGCAGATGCTCCTTTGATACAAGAAAGTGTTTTAATTACAGTAAATTAGGTATTTTTGACATTAAAACCTTGGATAGTGGTTAACAAGGTACTTATCCATATATATATTAAAAAAGCATGTTTCTACCTTCAGTGTGTTTAAGTAGCATTAAAACTGTGAAGATGACTCTGCATATGTTAGTTAGCAGTGCTGAGTACATATACAGCACATAAGGCTGTTAGGGTAATGTGGTATACGCAGCTGTATACATCTGCTATACTGCTTCTTTCTTTGAGGGTTGTGGAGTCAGTCCCACATTATGCTGGTCAATTTAGAGTCGCCAGTTAAGATAAACTGTGGACAGTGGGAGGAAACCCACACAGACATGAGGGGGATGTGATAACACCACACACATAAAGGGTTCCCAGAACTAACACTAGCCCTAACCACTGCACCATGCGAAATGTAACCACTTACATTCATAAGATAAATTAGTTATATGTAAGTTTTTAACTTTAAAAACTTGGACATCGATATGATGTTAAACATGGTATTGTAGAGAAGTTAGCATCCACACCAGATAGCCTCAGACCACCCTAACTCATGAAACCACCTTCTACCTCAAGAGGTGATAGTGAATTAATGTTCTGCCAAAGATGGAAAGAGGAAGGAGTAGAAACTGTTGTCAACGTGTCATAAAGACTGAATTCGACAGATGAGAACTTCTCATATACCGTCCCCTTTAAACACCAAAACAAAAATAAAAACCTCAGTAATTATCATGCATCATCTGCATGTGTTGTTTCTTATTTAAATAAAAATTACGAGCTAATATACATGGTTTTTATACCATAGTCTGACAATTTTGAGATGTGAACTTGTGCGAGTTAACGTCTTTTACAAACACATCAACGTTCCCAACATTTTTTATCGGATATTAAAATGACGCAGGAAATGCTAATTGCATTTCCACCGACTAAATAAGGTAACATGGCTATAACATAATGCATGCAAACTGGGTTAGTGGGTAAAATCACGTCACTTCAGTGTGATTAATACGTATTGTTTGCATGCAAATGTGTCTGTTGTCTAACTGCCACATGGCTCACCTAATTCCTTTGCAAGTGTTTACTCATGCGTTGAATTTACTGTATCTGACTTGCATCTTATTCAGAGGCATAGGCAAAGATGTTTATAATAAATTATTTTAGACTTAGTCTTTAGACAAGAAGACATTTTAAATATTTTAAAGCAGAACAAGTTAAATGTGAAATCTGTAAAGGTAGAAAAGAACATAAAACCAGTCTGCATCCAGAGAGTTTGTGTTTGTTGCTCTGTATCTTCACACAATCCATCTTCATAAATGGTTGAAGAAAATCTTACACTGTGTCCAGGTGCACCAGTGATTAAGGATACATTACACATACAGGGGAAAGGCGATGCTTTTCTTTTCAAATGATCTACTAATATGTTATGTTCAGATACAGGTACAGTCTTCAGAGAGACAGTTACATCAGCAGCGATAATGAAGCCCTAAGTGTCTCATTTGAATGCACAGCAGCAAACAAGCACAGTCCATTTCCAACTATATGGATCTTTAGTTGTATCTGTTTGTGCATGTCTTTTGATTTCAAAGCATTTTCTGTAACACAAAAAAAAAAGGAAGGCGGTTGTGAGCATCATAAACCAGGTCAGCTCAGAGAAGTGATCTTCATCTCCATCTTCCTTTAAAGTCACTGCAATAAAGGACAACATAGATAATAAACACCTAAATATAACAAAAATATATAACACCTAGAATAATTTATGTTTTCAGCTCAGTTTACTGTACTTTTGCTCTCACTTCTCACCAGTAAATACAGAAAGCAAAAAGACAACCAGTTTCTAGTCCATCGTGATTCAATATAAGTCCAACTGATGTACAAATGAAAATATAAACCATCCTTCAATTTTTACCAAAATGGTGCAGAGCAGAGTGAAGAGTTTATTTCAAGACATTACAAGAGAATAAGTGAAGTCTTCTCCCCAGATGAACATGATTTTACCCGACCCAAGGCAAGAAAAGAAAAGAAATGCATGGATGGGATTTTTGTCAAAACTGTTGAACTGATTGAAAAGGGTTTTGACATAAAATAGCTCACAGACATTATATGCAAAGTGAAACCTGCATTGTAATTTTTAACATTTTGTGGCCGTCGGCAGCTTCTGACAACTGACGTTCATTTAAGTCTCCCAAATTTATTCATTTAAAGTTTGTGCACTCTAGTACAAATGAGGGAAAATGTAAATTGTAAATCTACAGAAATAATGATGTTTTGATCAGCAACTGTAATGGCTATATATATATATATATATATATATATATATATATATATATGTGTGTGTGTGTGTGTGTGTGTGTGTGTGAGAGAGAGAGAGAGAGAGAGAGAGAGAGTGTGATCATCACTTCCAGGTTGTTCTGTTGTTAAATATGCTGAAATTACCCCAAGCATACTCGTTCTACAGGTTTAAAAAAGTGCTGACAAACATGTGTTATCTCACATCGTCAGCTGTTCAGCTCCTGAACATTTAAACATAGGCTGATGTACAAATCTTTTCAAGTGATGAAATTTTAATTGACGATCAGTGTCTGATGGTTAGACACTTGTCTGAGCTATGTGGGTTCCTGCTTTACACTTGGCACCACACTGTGACTATGAGTGTCTGACAAGAAACAAACCACAGAACAAAACAACTGCTTCCAGTAGCAAATTTCTCCACGATATTATTACCATTTAATGACCCGATACACTTCGCAGAGGAACATTAACAGGAGTTACAAGTTTTGACAGGAAGTGGGTGGAAGCACTCATGCCTCAGAGTTCTGATTTCACCTCTTTGAATATGTGAATGAATCACTAATGAATCCTTTTAACTTGAAGCTTTTAAATCCTACATATTATGTACCATTTTAACAGCATGGAGTATGAGAAATAAGTTACAGTGATGCAAAAAAAAAAAAAAAGTCTGTTTCTGTTTAGAAAACCTGGAGGAATGTCAAGGATATGTGGAATGATTCATACCTCCAGATCTGCACATTTTATAGTATATAGTATGGTATAATACATATTATATATTATATAGTTTTTTCAGATTTTTGCAGCTTTTTTCAGCTTTCAAGTGCTAACTTAACAGAACAACCTTCCAAACATTGAGGAGCATTTGTTTCCTTACATGAAGACGTTTTTAAGAGGGTGCATTCAATTAACAGGCACCTTTTTTCCTTTTGTCAGGTTAGCTGGCCTATCTCCTTGGTGGTAACTTCAGGGTTTAAAAGCCTGTTAGCAAACCGTCAAGACTCTCTTTACTTCCAAACTAGTTTGAAGTGGTTTAAACTCTTGGTACCATCCTTGTAGTCCTGAACTGTTTCTCGAGTATTGCTAAAAATGTTCAAAAGTTGGCACCGTAAGAAAAGAAATGGCATTCACTTAACATGCACACTCTGTCCTACCTGAAGGCTGAACAGGATTCAATCTTGAGGGTCTGTATTTTTCAAGAATGTAAGAAACCCAATCAGGAAAAGAAGTAAGGTGAAGGATTTGGTGTAGAAGGTTAGAGAATAATGTCTCTCTTTTCTTATAGCTCATAGTGTATGAGAGGCAACAGCCTTGTGCAACTCATACACGCGGATTTAGGCGACTTTAAATTCTCTATTCTACCCTTCATTGTCCAGTGTTAAATTTAATAGGGTGGGGTAGAGTAGGTCTGAAGGGGGCATATGCCTTGTAAATTGAACTTATGTGGGTGAAAGCATCGCTCAGCCTTGAGGGGGAAATGCTCGGTTGACTTAAACGCAGCACTTTTACGGCAACAGCTTCTTCAATTCTCTGAGCTCTTTTTGAAGCAGAGCGGCAGTTTCTGAACGAACAAAGAACAAACTTCTGACAAGACGGAGACACAAAGACAGAGGCAGACAGATAGAGACATGCCGAGACAGACGGAAGAAAAATGTCGGTCTTGTGCGGGGATGGTTGTGGAGCTGTGAAAAAAAAAAAAATCATGTTCTTCTCTGACAATAAAACAGAAGGTTATGTTTCTATCAGATTTTCAGGAAGGATATGGTAGATTTGATGTTGAGTTTCTGTCTCTCAAAACTTGATAAGATGGATCATTAAAAAAAAAAAAAAACATGGATCAGTAAAGGAGTTTAAACGACACCTTGAGGTTTGTCTATAAAAAAAAAGATACAGTTTCCTCAAGTGGACTGAAGAAAAACTATCGTCTGGAAAGAAAATGAAGGTCAGAAAAGTTGCCAATTCTCACACACGTTTCCTTCTGTACATGGCTGCTTGGAAAAATTCCCTGAATAACAGTAGTCTGTGGCCAGAAGCACAGAAAGACCCCCAGTGAGGATGAAGTCGTAGACTTTAGAGATGAAAGGTGCACTTACAGAACAGATGAAATGCTAGGGAGAAAAATAAGACCAAAAGGAAAAAAAAAACTTTTCACAGTGAACTTGAATGTCACCATAAGTTTTGCTGGTTAATATGTAGGAAACAGCCTTTTAAACAGATGAAATGTTTGTTCAGTCAGGTTACAGTTATTACTATTGCAACCAGTTTCATCAGAAACGCTGACCCTTCTATCACCTCAATCTCATATCAGCATCTTATAACAGTCGTAATTCCAACTGTGCAGTAATGAGAATTGTTTTGTTAATGCATTCGCCTGTTCTCTGTACGACCTGCAGCATTCTGCCGTCTCGTTCCCGTACTCCAAATTCATAAAATCTGCTTATTAGAATTCTGCCACAAGTCCGGCTGAATTCCTTGAAGCCATTAGCGGTTGCTGAAAATGGTGCGGGCTGGCCTCAGCATCGACTGTAATGACAAGGACGGGGTGCTGGGGAGAATCGATGCTTCTCTGTGGCTCAAGAATGAAACTGTAGCAGAAAGACTGCCCCCGCCGACTGTCGCACCGCCGTCTTTTTCAACCACTTAATTGATCAAGGTTTTATTTATCTTGTCACAAGACTTTAACCTAATTTGTTTTCAATTCCCTCACAAAGCACCTTCATTGAATAACCATGATAACAATCCACAGCTTTGCATTTACTTATTTATTTTTTCTCTTTAGATACACTTTAGATTTTATGACTGTGTTAATTTACCTGTCATAGAGTCACTTTAAAGCTTGTGTAATTAATTAATATAGTAAACATAATCTCCATATCAATTATTGCGAGCACACACATACACACCGAGGGCTTTTCGTCAGAAAATATTCTCTTTGTGTGTGTTTTTAATACAGCAGAGGGAGTGTAGGGGCGGAGGGCTGAGATGAATCCTTCTGCCTTTGTTCTTTCTGAACAAAAGCAGAGGTACATCATGCATCCTCTTTGCTCTGCAACTATGCAAAGATGTCCTTGTAATTGTGTGATATTTTTTACTGCAATACCAGCTGCAAGCGTTCACATTTCTGTCATAAAATACCCTCCTTCATTGTCGTCAACTTAAATGGAACGTCAATACTTAGCGTGCTGGAATGGGGAGCGTGGAAATGGGCTTAACACTGGGCCCCATAAACATAAAGTTTAATGCCGCCACCAAAGGAAGAGCCAATCACAGCAACGCTCTGCAAATCAAAGAATAATAATCACAGATTTTCTCACCCAGCCATCTTAGTAGCTTAATATAAATAAGTTAGTAGCACCCTCTTGTGTGCTCTCATTTTCTAATCATTACCAATCTCCCTCACTCCATCCCATTTTTCCTTTGTATTGCGTTTCCTTACATCCAAACCAAACAGCACAACCACCCCCACCTCTCTCACACATTCATGTCCCTTTTATTTTCATTTTATCGTTCGGTGATAGAGTCCAGGCAAAGAAACACAAATCAAATCGCACAAAATGTGGTACGAAGTAGAGATTGGTTTGGTGAATAAGAGACAGCGCTGCTCAGCTGATCTCCATCTGATGTCCGGAGGGAGATTCCCCTCTCAGGGCCACTTTATGGGTTCATTTGCATCACCACAGCTCTGCTCTGACTGTAAGTCAGCAGGCTGCTAAGAAAGACAGAACCGTGCCAGCTCAGGGCCGATTATAGCCATAATATATCAGCCCACACTGGGCAATTTCCAGAGACAAGTCAGATGATGCTGTGATTGATTTTACTGTGCTGTAAGTGTTAACTATTAACACTACTATTAGCAGAATATGCTCACTGCTGTATGTCATCTGTTCAGACTGTTATACTCCGTTTGCTCTCCTGATGCCAGCCTCAGTTAAAAAAAGGAATTAAAATCATATATATCATATATAAGGAAAATAAAATGCAGAAGTAAAAGATTATGATAGGAGAAGCATCTGAATGAGTCATTCATACAACGTGAATGTTTTTCTATTCACGAGTCTTTGCGCTAGTCACAAGGTAAACAGCATGCTTTTTTCTTAAGACTACACACCCACAACATTTGCTGGAAAAATGAATGTCGTCTTGTGATGTCAAGGAAGAGTGCACACAGTGCTCTAAGGTAATTAAACACAACTAAAGGTCTGCTGTGACTGGGAAGGCTTGGCAGGACTAGACCAATGCTAAAGCTAATTAAAGTGTGTTTTATCCCTCTAATGAAGCTCATCTCCTCAGGACATAGACAAGTTCAACGTAACACCTTTACACTCTTTTTTTTTTATAACTTAGACACGTGTATTCAGGAACACTAGTATGATCAACTCACACTAATTAGATTCAACAATTGTAGGAACACGAGCACGATCTCATAAAGCAGACAGCCAACATTATAATACAAATGTCCTGAATATTTAGAAATATTCATCTTTGGAACACTCAAACTTTGTAACAAAACACTAAGGACTCTAAATGCAAGATACTGGTTGATTTAAAAACGCAGTTTAAAATGGTGGATCAGTCTTACAGTTATCAAAGTTTATAGTCAAGGTTTTGGGTTTGAATATTTCTGCATCTTGTGGTTCAACAACTTGCATAAAGAAACAAATGAATTACATTATTTATGTCTGTTAGCTCTGTAACATCCACACCATGTCCCCTCTCTGACAAGTTCGCTGCACTGAACCCTGCAAAGGTTAAGCAGGTATAAACATTAAGATGTAAAGATTCATCTGAGCTCGTCTCCCTCAGACGGTCTCACTGATATCTATAGTGATACCAGATCTGGTTGAAAAGTGTATATTGTAAATTGTGTTTGTGGCTGTTGGCCGATCCATCAAGCAGGAAAAAAAAGGATGATAAAACATTTTCCATTCAAAATCTTATAAAATGTCTTTTGTGGTGTGAATGATTGTCATCCAGAAAAGACTGAGAATTGTAAGAACAAGAGCAAGATCTCATCAGATCTCAACAGCCAACATCACCATACAAGTGCCCTGAATATTTGGAAATATTTATCTTTGGAAAACACAGATTGGATACTATTTGGCAAAAACACATTCTAATTTCGTGACAATACATTCTACTGTTTTACTATTTGATATTTTAGGAACTGATTTGATTTAGGAATGGAATTAAATGGAATTGAAAACAGTCAAAGATGGCGGCTCAGTGGTTACAATGACTATTTTACAGGAAAGAGGTTCAACAATTGTTCAACAATTTGCAGTTTGCATAAATAAGCAAATGAATAGCATTTTTTTTTATGTCTGTAAGCTCTGTAACCTCCACAACGTATCCACCTGTACAGGCTCCACATCCACGCTGAGCTCTGCAAAGGTTAAACAGGTATTGAACTTAAAATGTGAATATTAACTTGAGCTTGTATCACTCAGGAAGTCTCACTGATACTATCCACTGATACCAGACCTTGAACAAAAATGGGTGTTGGCCGATTCAGCAAGCTGAAAAAAAAAAATAAAATATTTTCTATTCAAAATCGTATAAGATGTGTTTGTAGTGTGAATGATTGTCATCCAGAATAGACTGAGCACCAGGATGTGTGAAATGAGAACTCTGCAAGTGTCAGCACCCTCTGAAGATGTCAGGAAATAACTGCTGGGTGCTCTTCCTGCCGTCAGACGAACCCTGCTGTCCAACACGAGTCCTAAGTGGCTCTTTTCTTAATATTTTATAACTTGTTCTTGAATTGAGCAATGGTTTCTCTGGGAAATGAACAACACAGTAAGCAAAGGTGCTACAGCGCGTGTCCTCCCACGCGAATATATATAACATGCCATATATTCCTTCGTCCTTCGTCGTGATGTTGTATCTCTCTCACACGCAATGAAATCGTGTGTTTCTTTCTGGGAGGGCCTTTTGTCCAGACTGTTGTGATGTAACAGGTCATGAGAGCTGCCAGTCTCCCCCACACCAACTGGAAATGTGTTTATTAACTGTAATTTACTGCAGGACAGCTGTGCAACATACCTCCGGCCACAAATTTACCAAAAAAAAAAAAAACACTCGCCAGGCTCTGTTTTATGATGCACTTCTGCTTTAATTTCTGTCTCATTTTGGTTTCTATTGCAACTCAACACTGTGAATTACAGGCGTTTGACTGTGGGACTCCATCAGATATACAATCCTCAGTCTATTCTACCTCTAAACTGGTTCAATTATATTGAAAAACCAAATCAATTTGATCCCAAAAGACTAAATCACCAACTATACACAGTGGACAGAATATAAAATTTTATATGACAGTACAAATTAAGAGGTGCAAATATCAATTTTAATGTTAATTCTAGGTAAATAAACAGGAGAGACAAACGCACAAATGAACTGCAGAGGATATCAAGGCAAAAGCAGACTCCTCATTTCTTTGTGCTCCCATAACTTTAATGATCTGTTTATCCTTTGCAGCAACGTTTCGATCCAAAACATTCCACTTTTTCTATTCCACGTAATGGAAAGTGTATTGAAACCTCATGTTAGTGCCAGCACTCAATCAATCTCAATAACTTGTTTTGTCCGTGCACCTTATTTTTGTTGTCAGCGTTGACAGTATCACACGCTAAATCCAAGGATTTACCACGATCACTCTGACATTGTGGAGTGAAAAATGATCAATTATAATGTTGCCAACTTTCACTTCCTTCTCCCTGTCACTTATCTCATTGGTGACAAATGGCAAAGTACTAATAAATAATCTCATATTCTGGAAGGTTTATGGAGAAGGACTGCCATTAATTAGAGAGACAGACAAGTGGAATATATTAAGAAGATGTATAATGAGATAACGGTTCAGAATATTGCTCTAGTCCCTTTTCACCTGCCTTCCTCATCTTTCTCTAATAATTGGAGAAATTTGTGAGGAAATACTGTTGTGAGGAAAGTTTCTTATTAAAATCGTTATGGCACATTTTTTGGAGTACAATTTTAAAAACTACTCTTAAATTACCCCCAGTAAAACGTAAACAGAACTAAGAATGACAGCTGCATTTTCAATACAATCATTCTTTCTAAAAGAAAAAAAAAAAAAAACTTTATAAATAATGTAATATTAGTTATTGCACAGGCCAAAATGAGAAAACTGTTGAAAGCCTACTTAATTACGGTACTTCGTTAAGACAGTTAATAAAGATCAGTTCAAAGCTGCAGTGCACCTGTTTGATTTTAACCAATCAAAACACGGAAACAAACCACTGTGTTATGGCTTAGGTTGCTGATTGGCCTGCAGAGCAAGAGCAATGGTGGCGCCAGTGTTTGATGGCGGCTTTGTCAAATTAAAGAAAAAAGAAAAACGCGACATGTCGGTGACAACGAAAATACAGCGGTAATGGCGGCCGTGATGATGATAAATGCTCTCAATTGGTGAGCTAAACACTAAAAATACCTGGATTTACTGTCATAGTTTAGTGTGTACCCAAGCATGCACAAGTTTGTGTAATTAAATGTGTGTTAATTTTAAGGTCCCTGTTTAAGGTAGTTAAGCCCTTCAAGCTAAATAATTCTCACTAAATAATTTTAAATGTTCATCTTCATGACTGTCATGACTTATCTAGGGCTAACTAGCTAATTTCAACTTCTAGGTTAAGGTGCCAGTTTATGTCCCGGAAGTTTATCACTAAAATAATGAGTAAATGAAAAATGTTTCTGATATTGTGGATAAAGTCTGTAATTTCAATAGTTTGTGTAACAAATTGCTTTCAAAATGAACCAGAGAAGCAACACAAATTTTTATTTTTGTATTCCAGGTATGAAGTGTCAGATAGGAAACAAGCAGTTTGAATAAAATGTATGTTTGCCCCCAGTGGAGTTTTCCCCCATTAAAACCTACCTGCTGTCTGACTGGAGCGTCCCCGGAGCCAGACTTCTTGTAGTGTAGCCTGACAAGCAGCACAGCTAATAAGGAAATAAAAATTTTGTTTTAATTAACAAATTGGCTCTAAAATACGAATTTGAAAATCACGTTACAAAAACAAGCAACACAACATTATAATGACACTTGTTTAAAAAAAATGATATTACTATACTATATAATACACTATACTGATACTAATAACACATTTTTTCAGACACACATCTGCATTAATGTTGAAATCACAATTGTTTACCTACCATACTGTTTCCAACCACATAACTATTTTTCTAGACATACCTCTGTTAGTAATATTCTCCTCTTATTTAATAAATGTTACTTTTCTACTTTAATGTGTTGCCTTTGGTAATCAGAAAAAAATGAAGAGGTGAAATTCGGCCCACCTTAAATATGGGCTTTACTGGTGACATTTCAACTCTTCATTAGTGTTTGCTATGTTCAAATAAAGGTTGACAAAATTTGACTTGTATTACTTTTCTGTGGAGGCAGCCGTTTTAGCATTCACACATGTCTGTGTATTTTCTATTTCTATTAAACTTATTTGAAAGGGACAGTGCACATTCATCAACATTTCAATTTAAACTTAAAATGTAATTATGCCAGAGTTTGCAAATGAGTTCATTTTCATCTCTAGTCCCTTGGCAGACCAACAAATATAGGCTTTACAGTACAAAAACAATACATTTCCAAAAGTACAACGTAATCTTAGAGCAGCACAAAAGATATGGTAGGCTAGTTATTAGTGATTACAAGTTTGGTAAGTTTTGATCCTTCTCTTAAGTTTGGTTTCAAAATATAGATACAGAATATAGCCATAGCTATATTATTTATATTCTATAATTTATCCTTTAATCCCTTTATCCTTTATCCTCTTTGCTTTACGAACTCATTCAGTGGGCGAGGGGCAAGCCCATGTAATATCTTGAAAACAAGACACATCTAAAAATTCAAGTTTTTAAAAAAAAATATTTTTAATTAAAGTCTGCTTATATGTGAGAAAAGATCATGGCTTTAGCATCATGAGTTAGGCTGCCTCGGTTGATGAAATGGCTTTAGTTAACCATATTAAATTGAATGGCATCTGAAGGTGAAACTGGAATCTAGATTGACTTCAAGATTGTTAAAATCAGAGACAGCATTTATCCTGGAATAAATTAAAAAAAACATCAGGTTGCTATGTTATTGCAGGTTTCTGAGAGAAGAACATACAAAATTGTTTTTCTTTATGTTTAGGTGTAAAACAAAGTGAGTTTTTTTTTTTTTAGCCAATCGCAACCTGGACCAGGTGTGTTTGTCTTAAGCATGCACACAAAGAAATGTATCAGCTAATGTATGAAAGTATTTATATATGAAACTTCTCTGAATTATATTTAAAATGCATGTTTGTTATGGTGGAGGTGGAAGCTGTTTATACGAGTGTGTTTGTGTGTCTCTGTCTCTGTATATCTGTGTGTGTGTGTGTGTGTGTGTGCGCGCGTGCGTGCGCCAAACTATTTCATGCCAGTGACAGCAGACAGTCTGACAGTCTCCATATAGCTTGCGTAGCGTCACTAAATAAAGCTGCGTGCAGTAAATACACTGGTAGCGGAACTGTAAACAGATAAATAACTGAGAATAAGTGCAAGTGAGTTGACTATTTTTAGGAGACAGAAAACTGTCTTAAGTAAGCAAGTTTGGCTAACAATATGGCCTTTGCTGATAAGAAGCACAAGTCGGATGCTGTATAGCGCCGCTGCCCAGATAACACATCCTCCTCCTTTCTCCTGCTACTGCTTCTCTGTGTTGTTGTTGGTCATCTGGAAGTCAGTTAAAGACAGTGATTTATGCCTGGGGCTTCATGCAGCATAGCCTCATTACGCACAGCCATTTTGAGAATCAGCAGATAATTACAGTATACATCATAGACCTCATGGGGCCTAGCACATTCAGTCCATTCCACTGGCCTGTCATTTAAGCCAGAGGGGCCTCACCAATGGAAAACTGGATTTTTAACCTCATTTGGAAAATGATTTGCTTTTAAATTGTATAGGAAATTTTGCTGGGAATTCTCTGTGAAATATTAATTTGGTGTTTTTTTTTTTTCTTAAAGACTCATTGCAGTTGATGATTTCTTGCTAATGGTATATCTTTTTTAGCATCAGGCTCATTTGAAGGAAGTATAACAAATTTTATAAAAGCAATTACTGTTTTCTTTTCTATGCACTGAGGTGAACGATATTTGGTTTGTGTTCATTTCTGTAAACTAATAAGTCTTGGTCTAGTTATTCTTCTATAACTATTTGTATAAATGACGAACAAAAATGAAGCCCAGCGAAAAATCTAACAGCTTTTTTTCCCCCAATTTTCCATGAAGGGAACATTAACTCGTGCCCGAACTGAACTGAACCCTGAATATCTGGACCTTCGTCCACGAGCCGAGCTGAACCCTGAATACTGGACCCCTTGCACCCCTTTAGTGAGTACTGATGGTCCCATTTCTCGCTAAAAGATATCACCATAGATTCACGCCATTACTTTTAATAACCTCAAATTATATTGCACTTAAGCATTCCTCTCAATGGCATGTTAAACTCAGTTTTAATTTGTTAGGTTCAGTATCATTTTCTCATCCATGACTCCATGCTTCTGTATCTGACTTCATCCAAACACACTTTGCTGTCTTTGTATTTTTCTCCTGCTTTATACAGTGTTTAAGTATTATTATTATTTTTTTGCCTCTTAGTTACTGTGGCATATTGTACTTACAACATCATTAAATTCAGGGCCTAATGCGATGCTAATATTCATGCCATTTTTACTTGAGTAATAAGTATTTGTCTCATTACCTCCATGCTTAGAAAACACAGTGCTTGATAGTCATCTGGGGGTTGGAGGAGGTTTGTGTTGCTGCGCTTGCACACTGGTGAATGTTAATGATGTCAGTTTTTCTTTCGCTGCTATCAACTACACTATATCAACATGGGGAGGGTTTCTTGTAAACTTGGAGCTTCACCATCTTATGCATCCATTGCAAACTGTTTTATCTATCTATCTGTCTGTCTGTCTGTCTGTCTATCAGTCAATCATTGTGTGCATGTTATAGTTCACTGTAAGACATGAGCCCTGCTGTTTCTTTGTCTGTGTTCAAGGTCTTTTCAGACATTAGAGGATCCATAAAGTTATTGATTTGAATAAGTTGTTGTCAACACAGCTCCTCTGTGTCAGCCAAGTGTGTCTCTCCATATATATATATATATATATATATTATCACTGCCCACGGGTTTTGTTAAGTGAACTACAGCTGAGTGATTGTAGTGTATAAAATAAAGGTCAAATATTATGAACTATTCATATTCATTTTAGTCAAAAAATGTAAATATCTTACTCACATAAAGTATTGATTTGTGCATTTAAAATCATGTTTTTTTTTTGGTGAAGCGTCATGGTATTGTGGGTTTTATTGCATTTTATAATGCTAAAGAGGAGACAACAGTTTTATGATGTGTCTCACAATCAGTCTTGTTAGGTGAACTGTAGTTGCAGTTTTCTTACATTAAACATTTATCACATGTTGTTCACCCTTGGGTCCACTGTGTGTAAATGGGGGAATGCTAACAAGGGCTGATGTAAACACGGGGGAAGTAAACTCCCTCCTATTCAAACTCCCCTGGGTTGGGATCAGATCTCCAGATACTGAGCTGTAGTGTAGTGTTGTATTCACTGTTTTTTTTTTAGTAAAGTGGCTACAAAAGTCATAAAGAGCTGCATCAAGTTAGTTTTGTATCACTCTTCTGTGTGTGTGTGTGTTTGTGTGTGTGGGCAGTCGATGCAGAATGAGAGAGAGACACCACTGTGAATATGTTGCAGGAGGAGGAAGCTGCAGGGAAGTTTTTAAAACGAACAGACGGCCATGTTTGAATACTTCATCTCTTGTTTAATACATCTGCAAGCACAAGATGCTTTTTGACTCCTGCCTGCCCCACTGCACACACACACGCACACACACACACGCACGCACACACATGCACACACATGCACACACATGCACACACATTCACACTCTTCAGGCCATGTTTAACCATATTTTACAATTCACAGAGTGAAAACAAGCACTGCTCAGTTCCTGTGCTGATGTTCTCCATTTTTTTCTTTCTACTTTTATACAATACATCATAAAGCATATGGAAGGAGTAACGATGCAGTAGCTCAACATAAATACCTCATATTGTTTTCCTCAGGGCCTCTATTATAATCCACAAAGCTGCCCATTGGCAACATCCCTGAATTTGTTTGACTGAATCGAACACAGACCCCACTGGTAATTTAAATAAACAGGAAAATAACTCTTTGTTGGTTTAGCTTCTGTTATCAGGTCACACTTTACAGTCCTTTCAAGGATTTCCTGAGTCTTTTTTGAGATTGTCGCATCCTAATTTATTCATTTCACTGCAGCTTTTCTAAAAAATGCGAAAAAGTTGTAGTGTTTTTAGGCATTTTGTTGTAATAAAGTTGCAGGAGCAAGTCAAAGTTGACACTGACAGTTCACAGTAAACGTTGACCGGGATCCAACAGCCTGTGTCAGAGTGATGTATCTGGTTTGACCTCCTCCCTGGGTTTCTGCCATTCTCTGCATGTTTCTTGGTGGCAAAGTTTTTCTCAATAAATGACTTTCTTTTGTGTTCCACGACAATATAAAGGAATTTTCCTCCTCTTTTTTTTTTTTAAACAAACATGTTTTCTGCGTCTTCCAAAAGAAACAAAGCAGCGAGTTTCCTCGGTTTGGTGTTTAGTGGGAAATGACGATGATTAGTTAATTGGTTGCAAAATTATGAAAAAGTTGCTGTGATTTTGTCAAAATTGCACAATTGTGCAGAATTCGTAGGGATTGGTTGAATTTGTGCGTGTAGTTGTGATTGCAACATCATTAAATTCTGGTAGGTCTGATTGAAGTAGTAAAGATGCAGTAGTTCAATATACCTTTCAGGCTGTATCCCTCAGAGCCTCTATTACAATCTACAAAGCTGCCTGCAGGCAACATCCCTGAATTTATTTGACTGTATCGAACCCGATCCCACTGGTGATTTAAATAAACAGAAAAAGCCTCTGTCATTAGGTCAGATTTCATGTTAAGTTGTGTTAATAGATGTTACTTTTGCTGACAGTTTATATATATATATATATATATATATATATATATATATATATATATATATATATATATATATATATATATATATATATGAGTGTGTGTGTGGTTGCAGGATGTGTAATATGATATATGGAACAGTCTATGTTTTGTGTCTCCCTACAGTTTTCAGAGTCAATATTTGGACTTAAGCCTGATTTAATGAACAAGATTTCTCTGAGATCTCTCCCAAGCTGTATTCAATGGGAGATCTCTGTGGCTTCGTTAAAGCGCTGTGCTGTTTGCTTATTGGGCCTCACTGGACGACCTCACAAGACAAACACACACACACACACACACACACGCACACACCATCACCACAAAGGAGGACCCTTTCTTTCTTGCAGCCCAAAAGGGAATGATGAGTCTCATTATCACCTCAAAGCAAGATGGCCACAGCGCCCCTACTCAGCAGCCCTATTAAGTTACCAGGCAGCTTTATTTTGTATTGGTGTTCGATAATTTCCTTTTCCTCTGTCAGTCGGAGTGCATCAGGGAGTTGTTGTTTGGTGAGGAAGGGGTTGTGACAACGGTAAGAGCTGACGTGAAAAGTTGCATCTGACTGAAATTATTTCATCCTCTGGTTAGTGAGTGTTTGGACTACACACAGACACCTAATGATCATTACCAGATGTGACAATATGACAGCTATTGTCTTCACCTTGTGCGTCTGTATATGTTTCATGATGGGAAAATGAAAGTCCTTGAGACAACTAAAGTAGGAGATATAGTAGTTCTCAGATGTTTCATGTTATAACTGTGCAAGATACAGTCATGAAATTTTACAGGAGGTCCAGGATTCACCTGAACCATCACTTACTATAAACTTTATCACAGAGGAACGTTTTCAGTGTAACGTATGTGGAAATGGTGTCTGCCTCTCAGACCCAAACTGGGAGCTGGTTTCATCAGAGAGAGGAACCTGTTAACTGAAGGCTCTTCCTCCCAGTCTGCTCTTAGAGACTCTGGGAACCACAAGTAAACCTGCAGTTTACAATCACAGTCATCTATTGGGATAATTAGGAACTATGAGCTCTTTATTATATGATGGAGTCAGGTTATTAAGGGATTTATATACAAGCAAGGGGATTTTGAATTTTTGCAATTCCGGGATAGGAAAGGAGACTTAAGCTTCTCATCTTCATCTTTTGCGACAGGATTGAGACATTAAAAAACTAGAGATGTTTCCTTAATCTGTGCCATAATTTATTGGAAGTTTTCCACTCTGTGGTCCCCAAACTCATCAGGATCAATATATTCATAGTATGAGTTAGCTGCACTGGAGTTTCTTAATGTATTAAAAAGTGGAAGAGTAATTTTCTGTATGTCCCTAAAATCAAGTGTGACACGTAACCTTCCTGTTTTTAATTCACCAAAATAAAGCGAATTACAACTTAGGAAGATTGTAACCTTCAAAAGTGACTCATTCATGTAATGCTACAGACTTACAGGTTTCCACTGTACCAAGGTGATATTAAGCATGTTGTCAAAAACAATCCTCGTCGGTGTCACTGTGAAGGCTGAGAATGAGCCAATGACGAATATGGTTACAAGGTTTAGACATTGGATAAACGCGTTAGTCTCTGAAATATACTTATTGACCAAGCTGGAAAATCACATTAGGAAAATGCTACAGACACTTACAGCTATTAATGTTGACATTATTTGGACTGTAGACAGAGACTGATGGAGCACTGAGCCATATTTGGATTCATGCTCGGATGAAAGATGAGACTTGAGGGGCTTATATAAGAGCAAGTAATACTAACGTTAACAACTTCATTGGGTGTCTGATGATACAGTGTGTTAAAGAGCTGCAGCTAATTTACTGCTGTATAGTTGTTTCCCTTCTACTGTCAGTTTTCAAGTTTAAGTTTGTTCTTCAGTTCTTCAGATAGAGGTATGTTTGCCTAGAATGTGCGATATCATTAAAAGAAAAGATGTTTGTGAGAGACGGCAGAATGAAACGCGTCTCTACAGCTCCTACACTCGGGAGGAGCTGTAGGAGCTGTTTTCTAGTCTTTAACATGAGGGAGAAACTGCTCAGCAGCACAGTGGAGACACATACACACCACTAAATGACAAGATCACAGAAGCCTGGTGAAGAGTTAATGGACGTCTTGATGGTCCGTTAGTCCACCACTGTTTTCTGATACATCCAGAGTCCAGTTCAGGCCTCTGGGTGTTTATGTGTGGTCAAAGTGAATATCAGGAGGTTATAAAAGTTAACTTATGTTAGCTCAAATTTACTCTCCTCTGTCTTCACTTTCTTTTTTCAGCCCTCACACATCACCTCAGATTGGTGCCACCTGTCTACACCTTCTCTTGTAGTTGTCATTTTAAATTTACAGCACTCTGTGGTGGTGTGGTATAGTAAGGAAGTATTAATACTTCACTACTGTGCTTATGAATGTATGTCAGATGAAATTAAAATGTGATGTTTTCTCTACCACTCCAGTTCATTCTAAGTCTACCTGTGACTGTTTAGACTACCAAAACCATGTTTGAGGGTTGATGTAGGTATGTTATAGCATGTACTTTTACTTTGATTACTTAAATACTATTAATTATAGATTCCTTGTCATACTTAAATACAGTAAATACTAGATACTTTAAGTCTTACTTGAGTAACATTCTAGTCGTTGACTTGAACTTCTACCAAAGTAATTTTTTGGTTGAGTATCCATATTTCTACTCAAGTGTGACTTCCACATGCTTTATACAACACTGCTTTGTAGAGTTGTGTAAATGCAGCAGTGGCAGTAAATGAATAATGGGCATGCTGTTGTCTCTGTTGTGTCAGAATTTAGTTTGGACATGTCTCCCTGCTGTCGGTGCTTTTGGATCTTACTTCATTTTCTTGTATTTAATAACGCTTTGCAACCTGAAGTGGTAACAGTATTTTATTTTTTGTCAAACTCTTCTCAGAGGTCACACATTCAATCTTTGAAAGTATCTTCTACTTCTAAATAACATTATGTTTAAGCACTGAAATGAAATGACTCCAAAAGAAATGAAGGAAAACAATCATCACCTTTCTCTTTCTGTGTTTATGACTGTGGATCTTTGATAAAATACATCTTTTTATATGAATCCTGAGATGTCTCCCTGAGCCTTTTATTCTGAATGCACATTATGCAACAAAACTCTGTTAACATTTTTAAGAAACTGCAAATCTAGTCCATTTTTGGAAAGTGTTGTGTGTTGTCCAGGCTGTGTTGCTGACAGAGAAACTTTAAGGTGAGATTCAACAAGGATCCTAAGAGAGGTGCGGAGTGTCATTGTGACTACGTCTCAATCAGGAGGAGAAGAAAAAATCTCTGTGGACTGCAGAGAGGTGAATGTGATGAAACCAGACAAACGACAGAGGAGGAGAAAATGCCGGGGGCAATATTACTTTATATGAAACCTGTTCCGCTCTTTTCTAAAACTCCAAATGATATTGCCTCTATACATTACTCTGCCTTAGTCAGCTGTTCTGCTACTTGACCACTGATGCACTATTCATGATGAGACCCACACAACAGTAATTTCACCTTATAGTCGAGAACAAACTGGCAGAAATTGCAAAAATAGAGAAACTTAATTTGTTTATATTCAGCAATTACTAAGTAATAGAGGCTGTCTCCAAAGTAGGAAGCATTTACAGCAGAGCTAATCACACACACACACACACACACACACACACACACACACACACGCATTCTCCTCCTCATTCAATGTTCCTTCATTGATTGTAATACTCATCTTATCATCCTCGATGCGTCTTATATTACAGGGAACATTCCTGTTGTCCAACACATAGGGAGCAGATCAATGAAACCCACGAGGTTGTATTCATACACATGGTCGCTGGTGACAGATTTATGTGTTGTTGTGGTCACTGGAGACAGATTCACAATGTTCAGTCCATGAGTATTTGCTCTGTGCTCAAGTGTTGGAAAACATGTCACAAGTTTCATGTGCTCATGTTTCCAACTCTTTGTTTTATACCTTAATTTACTTCTGAGTTCAGGCCACTTAAGGACATTTTTTTTTTACCACAACGTACCAATTACAATTACAATTGTACTACAATTACCTACCTGGCTACTGGGGTATATTGTAACACCATCTGGGGTTAATTGTAGCAATAAGTTTGAAGAATTTAAAAACTGAGACCACACCACAAAATATGGACCCATATAAGTTTATTCCACATGTAACTCTACAACACTTAAGCATCTTCCTGTAGGTTACTATGAACAAAAAGAAGTTGAAAATTGTTGGAACAATTTCTAAAAAGGTGTTATAACCCTGTCAGCCATTTAGCTAGCTGCACCACCACCATGACAGCACCAGTAACTCATATTTTTACCAAAAACCTGCTGTTTGATCTTATACCTCATTCAAACTTCGACAATATCGGTACTAACTTAATTATAGACTTGGTTCAAACGATTCATTACTGACCTGAAATCTGCACACTTTGAACGTTTAACATATTTATACTCAAGTATGTCACATAAAATGTGGAAGAATACGAACCTGCCTGAAATCACAAGTCAATAGTAAAAGCAGCAACCTGGACTAAGCTGCAGTGGCTTTGTATGACACACTACTTACTCTTCTTACTCTTCGACTTTCTCTGAAGGTCAGTTTGGCCATTAGCTAGATCAGCCTAACACCGCATGCCCCACCTCTCCACTCCAATTCTTCTCATCCCCCCTCCTCTTCCTCCACACTCCTCCTCCTCTCCCCGTGGTCTGAACAGAGATATGATGGGGGCTAAATTTATCTTCACAGAAACTGAAGCTAAGATGTTAAAAGAGAACTCCTGCCAGCTCAGTAACTGGCTGCTGATCATGATCAACTTCACCTTCGAGAGGCGTCTGTCAAAACAACATGCACCCATTTTTTAATGTTATTTTTATATTGTCCTCCTCTCCATCCCTCTTTCTTTTTTATTCTCTTCTTCTTCAACCCCATCCTCCCATCCCCTGTTTTATTAACAACGGAGCTGGTGGCTTGTGATAACTGGTCACTCCTCCAGGCGTTGAAAGGCAAGGACACTCTATTATCCTAGCGAGATGGATGGGTTGAAATATTGCCTGCAAGTGGTAGAGCCTGCCAAATCCTCCAGTCTTAAAACCCTTTGTCTCTGACAAGTAGGAACATTAGTGCGAGGGCCAGGTTCTTGGAGAGGGATACACTTATGTGAATACAGCATGCAAAGACTTAAGCTGGACAAGGACGTGTTTTAGTGTGGAAAAGGATCCAGAAATAACATAATATCGAAAAAAAAGAAAACAAAAAAAAAAAAAAAACAAACATGAAAAGAATAAATTACTGTAAGTAGCTGTTGAACAACTGCCTTATAAGAGAAATGTAGAGAGAGAGGATACTTTGTATACATTAGGATGACTAACATGTAGCAGGTAGACATCCAGACAGATGGGTCACATAATAATTAGTGTCCTAATTATCAGTGACCTTTACCTCACACCAGCTACAGCCTTGTTTTACCTTCTGTGTTTCTGCCATTCATTGAGGAATATGAAGCCTCTTTGCAGCTACAACATGTCAGTAATTTATGCATCTTCAAGTGAAAACAGCTGTTTCTTTCGTTCTGTATATTTATAAATGCTTCTGCCAACACAATAATATCTATATTAAATACATTTTAGATCACTCCAGCACTGTGTTATTATTGAAAATTGGAAATGTCACTTCCCATCACCTGTACTCCGTGTCTTTGCCAGAAGGATCTCCTCATTTTCTTTACTGCTTGTGGCTCTCAAAGCAGTAACAGTCGAAAGAAGGGTTGTGTTTAAAAATCAAACGGTTTCTAAAACAGAAACCAAAACGTCTCTTGTGATGCTTGAGGTCAGTGTCTCACAATATATCTTTGTAGGCTTTTACTCTTAAGAACAGACTCAAGTGGCTTTAAACACTGTTTAGGATGAGTAGTAGCACAGTGAAGTAGCGTGATGTTATATCCTGTGGACACAGAGTTGGTCAATACACATCATCCACCAGCAGTCACTGTCTTTAGTTCAAATATCAATGTATTGGTAAATGTAAGAATAGTGGCTTGAACAGTTTCCCTGCCTCTGTGATGTCTAGCGATATATATATCATTATTATTATAATTTGTACTATTAGAAATGTTTTTAAAAATATGAAATTACCTACATATGTTGTTTGAATCAACTATTAATGATCGTATTTCCCCATTGAACTGTGTGGCAAACAGAGAGCGAAACAAGCCGCTGAAGGCTCATAGCTCTGCATAATAAACATATTGCTGTTGTGTTTAATTGTACATGTACATGATGGTGTGGAGGGAAAATAAGAATTTAGTGAAATGAGGTTTTACTGGTCCTGAATCAGCTGTGAGCTAAGGAATCCCATAAAACGTCCATCTGGAATCTGAGGGAAATGTTAAGCTATGAAGTTTATCGCTGCCTCAAGGACTTCTTCTTTTTACGCAGCACGCTCATTGTGCATGGTTTTTTTTAATTGAATTAAGGAGCACTCAGTGTGGCACCTCTGTTATTGTTATCTTGTAGGTGTACGAGGTTATTAAAGAGGGAAGCATGTTAAGTCATTTGTTATCCTTGGCACTCTAATAAACATGTTGGCTTTGGGCAAGGCCGCTAGGTTGTCTGTGCAGTTCAGATTGATACTACTGCCAAATCTGGAGCTGTACACCTCATTATCCTAAGAGGATGTTTAAGAGGAGATGAATCTGGGAACATAGCATGAGCGAGAGAAAACACTACATATATATATATATATATTTTTTTTTTGTCAGAAATGTTTTTTAAATCATGTACATGCACATGAGGTAACGGGAGTAACAGTGTCAACAAAATGCCAACTGAACTCTATCTGGGAAGTAATCAGGTCTGCAGGCGTCAGTGTAGAGAGTCTGATGTGCAAAATAAAGGACAAAAGGGAATAAAACCACTGAACAAAGACATTTAACCTCATTGCCCCAATTATTCCCAGCTGATATCCACGCTTATTTTGCTAACTTTTTT
The DNA here is from genome assembly GCA_016801845.1 of Polydactylus sextarius. NCBI lineage: Eukaryota > Metazoa > Chordata > Actinopteri > Polynemidae > Polydactylus > Polydactylus sextarius. The sequence goes on from CM028906.1 coordinate 19,222,390, forward strand.
TTCAGCTCCAGCTCTGGTTCTTGACACATATAGCCCCATGGGTTTTCTGTCAGGAAAGGCTTGATTTTACTAATTGGTACCAAAGCTGTTAATTGGCTGTGGAAACAAGAAATGGAGAATCGGACGGTGTTCTCTCGGGAAATATGTGTGTTCAACCTCATTTTCCACCTTTACTCATTGTTTTTTTTTTTTTTCACCCCCATCTTCTTCTAACTATCTCACCATGGAGAGGACATCAGTTTGTTGTCACAACAAAGTACCCAGTTGAGAAATAGAATGCGAAAAACAAGCACATTAGATACATAACTGCATAAATTTATAGTAAGATCCTCAGGCTTTAGTGGCATATTCACATAATTATCTTACAAGGATGATTATGAAATTAAACAGTGTAATGGAGCAATTGTTTTTAGACAGTTTACAGTAGGAGTGTGCATGTTGTGTTTTGTGAGTTTTGACATCAAATCTGTTCGTTGATATATTCAGAAGCGATTAAGATGTGATGGAGGTGTTTTATGATTTTATCCCCAGTCATGTAATCGTGATGTTTTTAAACTACACAGAGAACATTAAGCAGTCAGTGTGTTCAGCGCGATGCCTTTTTTAGGCAGACAGACCGAGACAGATTCACACATGAGCACAAAGACGTATCATGTTTATAAAAACAGAAAACACCCACTTCTCTCTCCCGGTGAACATTTTCTCCAACTGTGATCAGCTAATCTCTTCTAGCAACCTCACTTCTTCTTTAGAGGCCAAACAGTCGTCCCCCCTCCAATACTCGGATGACTTCCCTCTGTCAGCTACATTAACAGTTTTAAACTCGCTGTCACTCTGCAGCAACCACATGCTGTGCACCTTGGGAAATACAGTCCGTACAATTTATCATGGGAAATCATCATCAAAAACAAACAGTAAGCATAAAAAAAGCATCAACTGTGGAATAAGAGAATTGGAGGAACATCTCTTTTTCTCACTGTTGCTGCAGTTCTTGTTATTCTTCAGTGTTTGAATTCACTCACTCTAACAGAATGCGCTGTGACACTGACAACCAAACAACATTTTTTTTTCTGTTTTTTTTCTTTTTTTTTCTTTTCCTTTTTTTTATTTATTTATTTATTTAGAGACACACCATCAACTTACACTGCTTGGTGGAAAACATGCGTCTCCAAAATGTCAGCTTCCAGGAACTAAGAAAAAAAAAAAAAACAGAGAGAGAGATAACTTAATCTTTGTCACATTTCATTTTAAAATGTGTCTGTTGATTTTTAAAGGAGTTTCATGTACGACTAAGAGAGAATGAGACTGTTCTAAATCTTTAAAGAAGCTTGTTAAACCCTTATATAAATTTAATAATATTCTTAATGACCGGTTTTTTTTTCCTCTTCAAAACTATTTTGTGAACTTGTGTATTATAGGTTTCTTTTCTTTTTTTTTTTTTTTCACTGGGGCATGTCATGTGACCAAGTATCATCATCATCATCACCATCATCAAAAAAACAAAATTCAGCCTCGTCGGCAGCAGATGCTGCTCCTTCTTTTGATGTGTTGCCCAGTACTGAGAACCCATGCAGTTCAAGTCTGGATACGAACAAAATTTTTTGATATGTACAACATATCCACATGAAACCGACTGAGAAGTCAACATGTTGAAGTTTATCCAGAGAGAATTGTAGGATTTTCAGATGTCTGACCTAAAAAAAAAAACAGACATTGGATATATGAAAACCTTTATTTGACAATAGATATATACATCATTCTGTTACTGAAAACTCTCACATCTGCATTTTCCATAACTATGGAGGAGTTGTATAAGAGAGCAAGAGTTAAAAGAGAATACTTTATATAATTTCTTATTCTGCTAGTGTTGCTACAAGTTGACAAAGTATTGCAAGTCAACACATTAGCTTAGTGCAGCACTTTATAGTAAACACATCTGCGAAGCAGTGAGTTATAAAGCCCAGCTACAACTTATTGCTCAGCCCCATTGTTCTCTGGTGTGTCGCTCAGCTCCAGATAAAACATTTTAAGCAGTGAAAGGCATCAAATGACTAAATTAATGGGTAATGAAATTTTGCTTTATATTGTAGCTATCAGCTATTAAGCAGCACAATCAGAGACTTATGTGATTACCCATTTATATATATATATATATATATATATATATATATATATATATATATATATATATATATATATATATATACTCTTAAGTTGCTGAGTATGTTTTTTTATTTGTAGAGTGGACCACCCACCACAGAAATGCTAGTTCATTATTAGTCAACCACATAACTGCAATCTGGTGTTGTGGCCTTTTATGAGGAAGAGACTGTGGGTTGTATGTGCCTATAGACACATTATTATGTTCACCAGTTTCACATTAGACTAAAGGAAGTTACAATAACTGTTTTCTAAATGCATCTTTGAGGTAATATCACCTTTTGGGCTCATCACTTATTTGTTTCTTCAAGGACATTTTGCAAATATGAGATGAGGAAGCACAACCATATAAAACGGAGGAAGTGCTTTTGAATGTTATGTTAATATATGCAGTTTCTAAGTTTGTTTAAGATGTGTTTATATCTCCTTCTCTGTGCCTCACACATATTTGAAGTCAACTACATTCTGCATCATGAAGTGCAGCAGTCAGCAACATCAGATCATTGAGACATTTTTTGTTCTATTATTTGTTAAACTCAACAGAGTAGTTCTTTAATATAAAACATAACTACAAAATCTTTTAGGGTTAAAATACTTTTTGTGCTTCCTGGATTGTATTAGAAGGTTGCAGATGTCTGATGTAATATGTAGATGTAACATAATTATTGTCACATTTTGTGGAGTTGTGTGATGATGATTGAGGTAGCTTCTATTTTTTCCCCATTGAAGTTTTACATATTTTTGCTGGATCACATTTCACAGTTCACTGCTGTTGATGTCAATGACAAAACAAACAACCATGTCAAGAAAAAATTCAAGACTTTACTGCAGAAATGTTCTATTACAACTGTCAAGCCACTGTTGACTAATCGTTTTTTTTTTTTTTTTAAGCAGAAAGTATCATGTTTTTCTCCCTGTAGTCACTGGAAATTAGTTTGTAAAAATGGTTAATTTAAATTCCCAAATGCGCTCTTGAGCAGCATCTGAGAAAGCAGAGAGTGTGGTATGCATTGATAGAAAGTGTCAGGAATCCCCAGGACATGTTTGTGTTATTGTTAGTTTGTAGCTCAGGAATTATAGAAGAGCCGACATGTTTAACATCACAGCTTTTAACGAATGGAGTCTCAGAGCTGTGGTGAGTTTGATCAGTGCTTTACCTGAGGGCCACGAATGTTTCTTGTCATTTCACCAACTCACAACTCACAACTCTACATTCACAGGGTCTTTTCCCATCTATGCACTCCCATTAATGCAATCACGCACACAAACAGGCAACTGTCAGTAATCCTTGACTGATCAGAGGCTCCTGAGACTTGGAAAACAAAATCAGCTCACAATATGAACAGAGTTCAGTGATGAATATTAAATGAAAAGGGTAAAGAATTAAGCTTAAGGTGCGGGGGGTTAAATTAATAAATAAATAGGCTCATATATATTTATAAATATAGAAATAAAAAGCTGAATCTCCTGTGGTCAGCCTCCGAAGACCTTGTGGTCTTTGAAGGCATCATTAGCTGGTTTTATCAGCACGTTGACCCTAAAACTAGTACCTGAGGGGCCTGACTGTAGTGGTGCAGACATGAGCAAGAGTCTTGGATGGATAAAATAAGACTTTGAAGTGGATTTTCTATTTGAAGGATTATACATCAGGGATTTTGATTCATGCCCATTTTTTGTCCTTGAGGCTATGTATGCTTGTGTGGGTGGAAAGAGTTATTGTTCGCAAAAATTATTAATGTGTTTATTTCTTCTTCTTCTTCTGCTAAAACAATATTTAGTTAATGAGTGAAAAACTTGTCAGATTTCAGTCTGTTTCTTTTTTTAATGACAGTTGTTTCAGAGAGTGAAGCAAAAACTACAGAGTAACTATTGCACTAGTGAGAGTGAGTCTCATGATCTCATGGCTGAAACTAACAATTACTATGAAATTCTATTACTTGATTGTGTGGCTGACGATTATCTTTTTGATTAACCGGATAAAAAGGAAAAAAAAATATATTTCCAGCGTTCTATTTAAGAAACAAAAGTTGTTTCAAACAACATAAAAACTTGTCAACTCTATTGTCATGTCATACACCAGCATCTATCTGACCTCTCTGATAATTATCTTCAAATATATCTGTGACCACCAGTATCCAGCAGATTTATGTCCATTTTGACAATTTTAAAATTGTTTTGACAGTTTTGGTTGTGCACTTTTCTCCATGCTAACATTACCCCCCTCCGCTGTAACAACCTTATCCTCTGCTCTCTCTGTTGACGCCATTTTTCCAACACTTCTTCTTCCAGAGATTTGTCACGTGACACACACAAGGCTTGTCATTGGTTTTCTTTTCTTTCTACTTATCTTCTTGTTTTATGGAGTCAACAGCTTAATGCTGCTTTACCGCCACATTGAGAAACGTTGCCACTGTACTTCAGTATACTTAATACTTTTGATTATTTCAGTTCAGATAAAAACGTCAATCATATGTGGATTTCTCTAATCCTAGTGTACCTTGTCTTGACCTAGTTTAGCACTGAAATTTAGTGAATAGCCTCTATGTTGTAATCTGTCAGTATAATAAAGGCAAATGACCTATTTCAAATAAACAGTGTTTTCTTTTGAAACAGATCTGTAAGAAAAACCAAAGACTGTTAAAGAGAATCGACCGCAGTGTAAAGTTTTTGTTGATAGACTCTCTCATAGCAGCAACACCTTAATTTCCCTGAATAATTTCCCTGACAATGGGAGTCTTTGTGTGGCTGCACATTGTTTTGGTTTACTCATACAGTAGAAGGGTTATTGTTTCTAATATGTTAATGCTGTTTTTTCCTGCAGGAATTCCGTCTTTGAAGTAATCTCTTTGAGTGTGTTTGGTTCAAGTAACTGTTCTCATGGGAGGTTGGGTTGAACTTTTAAAATGTAATTTTCCTCTTACCACCGTCGAATAGTCTCACTATGGCAGTTCTAACCTTGAGCCGTCAAAACAGATAAATCCTGGCAGATTGTATTCTGATTAGATTATCCGCTTAATCTGCAACACATGCATGGAACTGAACTGCAAGCACCAGGAAAGCCACTTCTCTGCAAATGCAATAATGGCTGGATGCTAATACTCACTGACAGATTGCAACGATACCAGGGGCAAACAAAATTAATGGGCCACTGATCCAACAGCTAACAATAACCCAATTTATTAAACAAAGAGCTGACCTCCCTGCACAAGCTCTTTAATGACCCTTTTCACTGTAGCAAGCTTTACTGTTACACCATAACTTTTAAAGTTTGGGTTGAATCTGCAGAACTGAATATATTTAATTAAGAGGCAAAACTGTCAATTATCAGCATTGTATTAACCTTATGTTGCACTGTAACGTAGGTGTCACTACAGATTGTTTTTGCATTTCCAAAGAGGACTGGAAGTTGTGTGTCAAGAGTTTTCTAGTGGTTGTCTAGTATTAGTTTTTGCTGATATTAGATACCATGATAATTGAGTTTCTAAGTGTCCATATTAGAGTGGACCTAAACTATGATGTCAGTGAACCCGCAGAGCCCTGAATGACCTGTATCCACCTCCAAAACAGGACGAAGCTCTGAGACTTCCCATAAACAGAAATTGTCTTTGTTATTAATCGCTCTTCAGGCGGCAGAATACGTATCACAATCGCATCCGAATCAGAAGTAGGCTAAGTGGGCAGGGCTACATACGGTGAATAGGAGACATGGGATAAACATTCAATGTCGATGATGTTTAAATGACCAACAATAAATAAACTTTCCTGTCATTATTATTTGATATTGAATTGTTTCATTGTGTTGACATTTTACAACAAAAAACAAAAATCAATATTTTATCGCTGCGCTGGAGACTCCCTCCTTAACTCTACCGCTGTGTTCAGTCCTGTTTAAAATCTGTTCATCTCCTTTGCAGTAATTAACAATGTAGAGGGACATGATTGTGTGTCATTATGTGCACAATTTACAATTCAAGCTACAGTCACTGATGTTCTCTCTAAATTAAAACACTTGTAGGTTCTGAGTTTACTTCAGTTTACTGTTGTTTCACTATAGTGCGAGTATAAACTAGAAACACACATTACTCTGATTTCATCCACAGATTAAACTATGGTTATATTCCTGTAGCATAAAGGCTCTGGTGAGTTAGTGAGAATATTAGCTGTGTGTGTGTTGATTTGTTTGTTTATTTTGTTTTTTTTTTTCTTACCTTTGATTAAGATTCTCTGCAGCATCATGTTGACACCTGCTGTTGTTCCACACAAATCAACTCTGAAAAGTTCACCAAAATAAGTGTTTTGATCTCAGGTATGGCAGCTATTAGGGCTCCAAGTCCTTGTCTCTGGGAGTGATTCATAACTTTGCTTTTGATGGATTTGAAAAAGAAAGATCATGAAAAAGTGTTTTGATACATTTATGTCTTTTTCAATACAGCGGGATATGGTTTCTTATTATTTTTGTGTTGAAAACAAATGCATGTTTGGAAGCCGAATGAATATAACATAGCCTCTAAATTGGATGTGGTCTGAAACATGTGCTTGATGAATGGACGGGGTAGATTTGAGAGATGGCAATCCAGCTCTAATCCATTTTGTGTGGGACAAATCCAAAACCAGCGTAACTTCAAAATCTTGTAAAGATTGTCCAGTCAATGTTATTCAGAACACTGAAATGTAATTACAACGCTGGTTAATTTAATTGTGACATCTAAGTCTTGGCAGCCAGAGACAGAAAATCACAACAAAAACCCAGAAAAGAAACATGCTGCAATTAATGTAAAGTGTGGGAATCAGTATAAGACAAGAAGCTAGTGCAAATAGTTTTGTTACTAAAGTTACTGGAGGAAACAGGAACATTCAAGTTCATTTAAAGTTTATGAATTATCATCAAACCAAGGCTTTGAAACTCACATTCACAGATAACCATGTAAGTGTCAACATGTGGTGCACTAATGTTAATACTTATCCTGAACTGATTTATTGAATGTTGTTGTTGCTTCAGTGCAGTTTGCAGCAAAACACATTCCCGCGAACACTGTTCATCTGCCTTAAGTCTTAAAAATGGTTCATCCTTCAGAAACACTCTCAGTGCTGCTTGTGTTAAGGTAGTCGAGCCATTTGACAGCTCAGCTTGTATCTGTTACACTGTGATGAGACCTTAAGTGGCTCTTAAGTGATGGTATGAATCTGTTCCATTCTTCAGAGTGGTCCCATTTACATACCTGTCGGTCCTGGTAACCATGTTGCTTTTGTTCAACTCCCTTTTAAAGGTATAGAGTAGTAAAGTACATCTATTCACACATCTTTAATGGATTTGCCAGCATTATTATGAGGTGTTAGGCCCATTAGATAGAGCAATGACACGGCCACTAATGTTTGTCATTAACACAATCCTGTCATTTTTTAAGTCACAATAAAAACAATGACATAGTGTCACTTCTAAATATTGACTAGTCTCACTTCTCTTTGTGTAGAATAGTTTGTAGATGCTGTGTTTTTTAATTTGTTCTGTTTATTCCAATATTAAAATATTTACCAGTGAGGTTTTTAGTCATGACCACCAGCATGGTGGTCATGACTTAAATTATTATTTTTAAATGAATTCAATTTCACAAACAGGATGATGCAAACCTTACAGTGTCGAGGTAATTTTAAGAGAAGTATTTTTTATTAAATCATACAGTAAAATAAAATGACTAAACTTAATGTTGAATAATGTGTTTAAATGAAACATCACATTCTCAACAGGGTCATATCGGGTTGAGTTGGGATCATACTTTCACTGTGTTGTAGTAAAATGTAGGTGAAGAGTTGTGGCGGAGATTTGTTGATTATAATGTAAAGAACAATGCAGAATTGAAAGTCTGGGTTAAACTACTAACTGAGGTGACAAGATTGATTAATAAAGTAAGAATAATCTCTCTGAATGGTTTAGTTTAAAGCAAACCTACGTTATGTTTTTATTTAGTTTAACTTTGCTGTAACAGTACACACTGAAATGCTTCTGTGGATGATAGTTCGACCTGTGTTTTATGATGTTTGACATTTCTACAGTAATGAGGGTCTGAATACAGAGAATGCGAATATATATTTGAGTTGTTGCATAAAGAGCTTAATGCTCTTTAATGCCTCCACAGAGAGCTGGATAAATAGACGGATGGCCTGTGTTTGGCAGCTCTACCGTGGTGATGTGACATTTTGTGAAAGGAGGGTGGTAACCTTGTTATTGACTGAACACCATGAAAGTGATGTTCATCAACTCCAACCATTCTGCACCTTGTTTTGCTCACCCAGCTTTAATTAACCAGTCCTGACATGTGCTCTAATGAAAAAAAAAACACTTCTTTATTCTTCAACACTTAGGAAAATAATTCCTTCCTGAATGGTGAGGAATGAAAACACAATGGCTGTAATGATTTTACTCATGACATTTTGAGTCTTAACTATATAAATTGTTGTGTTTATTGGTTGCTGTGCACTTTCTAAGCACCAGACAATGAACTAATAGTCTTGTTATTTAACAATTTTGCCCCTAAAAGTTTGTGTCTGAAATGTTTTATCATATTTTATATGAAAACAAAGTTGATCTTAATGTAGATGGAGCTCTTCAGCAGCAGCAGAGATCAAGATGATTAGTAAACAAGCAAATGATCATGAGCTGAAAATGTCTTGAGAACATTACATCAAGTGTTTCGAGTGAACAGCAACAATGTTGATAGTATTCAACAATTAAAAAGTAGTTACCTAAAACTTTCAGAGGCTTAGAGATTCATGATATTATTGGTTAATGTGAATAATTTCATATTTATCTGTTTAAATTGTTGTAAATAAAATGGCTTCAAGATTAATTCCTCATTCCTACTTATAGTAAATCATAAATAAACTACATTTATATGACAATTTTCTACATTTTGAGACCTAAACACTACAGGTCACATTCACCAATTCACACATTTGTCCAACACTTCCTCGCATTGTGCTTTTTCTCCATCATTCACACTATTCATACACTGATGGATCAACCATTTCAGTCTGTTGCCCAAGGACATGTTGCTATTCAGACTGGAGGAGCGAGAAATCAAACCATCAGCCTTCTGATTGGTGAATGAGATCAACTTAACGTGCAAGTTATTCTGTTTTTATTCTTACAGCATTGTATTTATATTGGGTACTTTGCTATTGGGCACTTCACTAATTAGATAATGTTTGTCAATTGATGGACTTAAATACTGATACCTACTTAGTTTTTATTTTTCCACACCATGACTCATTCCCCAGGCTGTTCAGCTGCCTCCTGTTCACATATGTGATGGGTTAAATGCAGAGGGCAAATTTCGTTGTGAACATGGTGTGTTGCGTGCTCAGTGACAAAATGGAAAATGGAATAAAGAAAGATTTGTCTTTGAATTAGAGTAGTTCTGAAATGATCTAATGATTTATATTCATGGTTTTCAAACGTAAGTGTTTTTTAATTGATAGGTGAATATTTTTATAACTGAAGTGATCACTTAAGTGGGGAAAAAGTAAAAAAGAATATAATAATTAATATTTTTCAAGGTTGATATAATTTATCACTAAAGAGGATCTCGTCTTTCATGTCAATCAGACATGAAAATGTCTTTTGTGCTGTGTGACACTTAATACAATATATCACTGAAGTATAAAAGACTATTACAGGCTGTCTAATAATAAAATGTTGGTTTAAATTCAGTGATTAGTTTTATCATTTTGAGTAGAAACGGCAGAGAGAGAACGTACCTGAATTTGACCAAATAATGTGGATGGCATGTGTTGTGATGGGGCAAAAGTGGACAATATCACCAAATAAACATGTACATGAATACAGCATCGAAAACACAATGGAAAAAAGTTGTTAAGGTTGTTTTTAGTTTTATATAATTTGACAGTACCAGAGCAGAACACTGTTGTTTTATAGCTAAGCTAATGAGGAAGTTGACGCCACCTTCCGTGATGAATCGTTTCAGATAATCCTAATTGTGCTCGCAGACTTGCGGTTTAGATTTTTATGGCTATGAAACTGTTGTTAAAAGCAAACAAAGGGAGAATCAGTCAGTCCTTGGCCTGATTTTTCCTCACATGCACTCACCTTAACGTCACTGCCAGTTTTATAGTCCAAATTGATCCCATTCAAACCTCCACATGGTCTGGTGGTGGAGGAAGTCTACACCACCACTCCTCCTCCTTCTCCTCCTGCTGCTGCTCTTCCTCCCTGTGGTAATCTTTACGTAAGTACAGTCTGTTAGCATTTACCAGATTTATTGTCTCTCCCACTTACTCTCTCCCTTATCTCCCCTCTTCTCCTCTCCTTCCTCTTGTCCTGTGCAGGAGTATAAATCTATAAATGCCCCTTGTTGCTGTTTGGTCAGAATAGTGTTTGGTGGCTTTGTTTACACCCCACAATATTCTTTAGATCTGTGCAGAAACACCAGATGTTTTTTTCTGAGCTCAGACACAGAATAAATGTGAGGAGATAGTTGCTGGATTTGACAAAAAAAGAATCACTTACTTCAAATTTAACAAGATATTTAACGACTCATTCAAGTCTCATTCATCTCAGACAAATAACATCGCTATCTGCCACGTCTGACATCTCACTAGCTACTGCACTAATATTCTAGTTTTCTCTGCTTCATTAAAGAGCACTTGGGCTAAATTTCATTCTTTGCAGCAGATTATTACTTGGACATGTGTAGTTAAGAGAAAAATCTGATTGTCTTTCTGTCTGTAGGAGAGTGAGCATTAATAATTGTTAGAATGTGAATTATTACACTTTCGGGCCATGAACAAAATGGTTTTCTTCTTTAATATATCAGAGTTTACTTTTCTGTTTAATGTCAGTTAGTGAATATAACAATTTGAAGTCTTATAACTCATATTTCTAGGTTCATCTCCATCATCTCCACCTGGTCAGTGTTTTAAAATGTTTCACTGATCGCCTCTAAAACATAGTTTGATGTTTCAGACTTTTTATCCCCCAGCCTAAAACTTCAGACCCTCGGATGCAAGTCTTTGTTCTTTTCGCTGTCTTGGATACAGTTGTATAAAATATGTGTTGTTGCAGTTCTTTCATAACTTGTTTGTGCCATTTTGTGGCTTTTCAAGATGTTGTTGTTCATCATATATATTTTTAAAAACACAATGTTCTTTTTCGACATACAAGATTGTTTTGATAATGACATTAAATCCATCAGCCTCTTTACTACGTCTAATAAGCTTTAAGTGTAATTTGCCAATGCTCGGCAACTTCACAAACCATTAGAGGTTTTAAATTCAGAGTATTCATCACCTCAAGCTGCTAGTTCTGTCGTGTTCTGTAAAAGACAGTGTAGTTATATGTAGTGTAGTCATTACAGAGCTCTGGTAAACACGCTTGTTGTACACTGACTAAAGTTTGTCATTGTACCATGTTCCAGAGCTTTATTCACTGTTTTTCATTCATTTAAATTATTCAATGACCATCTTTCTTTATGATTATGGCCATGAGTTATAAAGATTCCTGTCAATAAGGCCTTGATTTCTCTATAATGTTGAAATCCTGATTCATATCGACTCTTTCATGTTTTAAACCTGAGAGAAAACAGATTCAGGTATTGGAGAGAAAAAAAAAACACAGTAAAAAAGAAAAACAAATTAGAGTACTTACCTCATGTAACTTTTTTAAGTGCTGAAAGATTGCTTTTCTTTCATGCTTAGTAACTCTCATTACATACCACCCAGGGGGTGAGGAATCAATTTGTGAAGCTTAAAAACAAATGCAGTTTTTTTTTTTTTTTGCAGTCACTATTAAATAAAAATAAATAAATAAAAGAAAACATCATCTAAATCACTCTGTGTCCTGTGGACAATAAATCAATCTAATATTCACCATCTGCAGTCATTACTAAATAATACTTCTTTTAAACTCCTGAAGGGATTCATCTCACACATAGTTTTAGTTTTAACTGCTGCTGTTTGTCGCTGAGCTTCACACAAACACAGGAAATATCTGATCTGCAGTAGAGTCGTTGTGGGAATTCTCACGTGGACCTAAAATCTAAATACAGGAAACAAACAACAACTACAACATTATTTATTGCAACACATGCAATAAATAATGCAGGGTTGCAGCATTTTCTCCCAAAAAGCATCCTCTGAATGTAGCAGGTTGGACACTATCCCTGAAAATAAAGCAAGAAGGCCATCACAACAACATGGCCTCTTGTAAATCATGAGCCTATTCAGTCTGTTGTTGTTGATGATCTTGTACCAGTTTTTAAAAAAAGAGACAAAGCTGTACTCGAGTTCTTTAACTTTAGATAATCAAACCTCTTCACTAAAGGTCAGGGAAGTAGTTAATATTAATGCATAGTTTTGCACAGATACACAATATGCACAGATAGATTTTAAAGTTTTTGTTTCAGACTCAATGTCCTTTTGTCTTGTGAAATCTGACCTCCGTTCTTGCTCTTGCTCTAACTGATGGTAGTAAATGATTGGTCATTATGTTTATGTCCTTGTGTCTGTGATCCATAACACTGTGTTGTACACATCTCAAATGTGATTGTTTTCATGGTTGAAGGCATCACAACTGAAAACACCTCATGAAACATTTATTGAAACATTTAATGAATCTCATCTTGATCAATCTTGTGGGGCCAAGTGGTTTTCATCAGGAGGAAGACGGTTCTGTCATGCATATCTTGACATTCCACTGGAATGGGAACAATTGCTGTAACACACAAGTCCTAGTTTGTCTAGTGAGATTTGGACCACCACTGTTGTGCTAATCAGTCAACTGTAGTCCTCAAATGGAACGGTTAGAATCCCCAGGTACCAGCTATGCTAACATGAAGAAAACACTTTATTAAAGGGAAAAAAAGCAGTTGTGGCTCAGGAGGTGGAGCAGGTCATCCACTAATTGGGAGGTTGGTGGTTTGATTCCTGTCTCCTTCTGTCTACATGTTGAATTATCCTTGGCCAAGATGCTGAATCCCATGTTACCTACAATGGTTGTTCTGTGAATGTGTGTGAATTTATTAACAAAGCAAATAAAAAGCACACAATATGTAGGTGCACTGAATGAATGAGTGAATGGCAAAAAACATAGTTTAAAGGACTTTGAGTAATCAACAAGAAGTGCAGTCCATTTTGCTTTACCATTCACGATCACCTTGTTAGTCATTTATGATTTGAATAGCCTCATCTTCTCAAAGTTGTGTTTTCTTCCTCCGTTGGCATCAGTGTGTTATGAAAATGTTTATGTCGTGGTAACTAATCATGTCTCTGGGAGCAAAGAAATGTATGTTCACTATATTTGTTCTCTTTGTTCTTCCTGATGATTGTGTTGTTGTTATTATAAGATACTTTTTCCTCCTTATACTTTGTGTTTTATCATCCATTTAAACAAACAGTGCCCTGTTTTTGTTTTGCTTGTTCTCCATGCTTGGGTTCAATTTGAATGTATTCATGTGTGGTAACTGTTACAAATATCCAGTATTAAGAGAAACTAACAAGGCCCGCACAGTTAATTACAACTAAAGTCACTGTATTGTAGTTGAGTGTATTTTATAGTTTGTATTTCCATAGAGGATAGTTTTTGAATTATATAATCAAAAGTGGATGTTTATTATATAAAATTCATTTGTGACTAACTTGTAGCCCTTTATCTTTAATGTCAAACCCTGATTTCATTGATTTATTCCCACAAGTGCAGCTGAAAATTACAAGTCCAGCTCTTTTTTTGTCTTAAAACACATCACCTTCTCTCTCTGTTTCCTCTTAATACCCCAGCTCTTCCTTTTATACTCCGTTTATTGTTCTCATCTCTCTTATGTTCCCTTTATTCCCACCAGCCTCAGTTCCCTTTGTTCCCCTCCCTTATTCTCTCTCTGTGCCATGTGCTATCTGCTTGCCTCATACATACTGACGCCTGCATCTCTAATAACTATTGAAGGATGGTCACAGTTTCCACAGTTTTCTCTTTTTCTGCCTGACTCGTATCTACCTCTGGGAGCTGGTTAGGCCCACCACATGTGGGATGAATGGAGGATCAAATGCAATAAAGTATTCTCATATTTTGTATTTCCCTGCATCCTTATAAGAAAGGAGCAGGTATGCAGGGAAACAAAGTCACTTAGAGCTGCCCTTAATTTGTTTAAAGGCGTCGGGAGACTTACACAGTTTCTGTACTTTGCTATCAAACATCTGTGTACACTTGTTTGAAAGAAGCATTTAAATGCACAGGATGTCTGTTAGTCTATTTGAAATATATTGTTGTTTGAATGTGGCCATTTGAGAATATATTGGTGGTTTTATGTGATCAGCTGTAAGTCTGTTTGATGTTCAGGTCTCAGTATGTGTTTTTTTTTTTCTTAAAAAACAGTATCAACAGGGGTAACACTGCTTGTGGCTGTACCAGCTTTAACGCCAATCGTCTTGTGAGTTTCTCCAACATTTATAGAAAATCTGTGTCTTTTCAGTGTGTTCTCGCTGATCTGTAGGTCAACTATCAAAATAGCTGTGAGTGGGAGAAGCCAAAGTTCCAATTGTATCACGTCGAGCTGTTAACTGCGTTGAAGTTGCATCAATGGCATTTAATAAGTAAATGTCACATGGATCTGCATGGCACCGTCTGTATGACTTATTAATGTTGCAGTGTGTGAGTTCAGTGAGAAAACCTTCATATGATGACATCTGTTGGATATTTGTTTCACGGTGTTTCTCAGAAGGTTCGGTGACTTGTAATTCAAGCTTTTAATTGAAAAGGTATGAAAACGTTGTCATGTTGTACGACAGAGATTCAGGACATTTCACAACACTGCGCTGATGTCATTTGGTCTCGTTTCCTAATCCATATTGATGACTATATACATACACGGTTCAATACATACCACTTGCTACATCTCATATATTTATATATATATAGAGAGATACAAAGAAAAGGCCAATCCAGTTTCGGTGACTCCTCAAGGTCCATAAGTCATTGGATTTCTCAGCTATTAATTTTTTTTTCTTCTTCCTCTTTCCGCAGCTTTTAATGACCTTGTTTGAAAATGGGAGGATGACAAAAAGTCAATGTTTTTTTCATCGCATTGTTTCCAAAGTGTTGTTGTTTGTTTAAGAGTAAGTGTGCAGGTGGAGTTATTAAAAATGTAACTTGATGCTATTAAAGTAAAATAGATTATTAAGCATTTTTCTGTGTGCAGCCCTCATCCTTTTCTAGCAGCTTAGTCAGAAGGACTGCTCGTTCTTGTTCTATAATTCTTACATTTCTATGAATAATGGAGAAGAGTTTGAGAGCGAAGGTGCATCCTGCACTCCTGAAACCCAAGGTTCCCAATTAGAAGCATGGATTGGTGCCAGAGCACATGTTTCTGCGCTGTATTTGTTGGCACTTTTGAGATATACCCTCCTGAAGAATTAATGAAACCAGCAAACAAAGCAGCACTTGCCACAGATATTTCATGCTGCCTTCACAAATTTGCCACTGTGCAGTGAGAGAGATTGTCACATAGCAGGCCCGCGTGCTGCTGTTTCTCTAAATGGCTGAAGGAGCACAAACACATGTCTTTTGTAGCTGCTGTAACTGTTGTGTTATGTGATAAGTGCTAAGTAGATTACTTCATTTTGTGTGTCATCAACAAACATGATAATTGTTAGTCACGGGGCAGTTCTCGGTTGGGTTTTTGTTGAAGCTTAAGTCAGCAAATCACAGCTCCGTCTCTCTCTAAGCTCCAACTTATTATAACATTAGATCGAAGACGAAACTGTGGAAGTAAAAATGCATTTTATTTTCTGAACGTCACATTGTGTCTCTGCTGTCCCTCTGGAAGACTTTAACGCAGATTTTAAGTGCACACAAGCTCAGTCAGGTCTCGTTCATTTTATATTTATAAAGAAAAAAATAGCTTTTTTTTTCTTTTCAGGGAAATAAATAGTGACTCCTTTGCCTCGCTAGTGAGGATGTTGGTTTTATTGTTTTCTGAGTACAGACTCCTGTGGAGTGCAGCAGCAGCAGCAGCTACCTCTAAGACACACTGAGACAAAACTTGGGAGAAGAAATTGGGTTTTGGGCAAGTGTTCGTGTTACCAGCTGCCAGAGAGGATCCTCAGTTTTGGGTTGACATCCTTATGGCATTGTTTGCTGTTTTTTCACATTGCTTTTTTCCTTTATTATTTTGTTTTTGCATTTTACACAATGCCTCCTGTTGTTTGGCTCCAAACGACAACGAAACTGTTAAAAGCGTTTGTGTGTTTTTATGCCTGAAGGAGATTAATTATTAAAATATTCACGTCATTCATGAACAATTGGAAAAAAAAGAAAACAGAATGGCATAGAAAACAAGTGTGTTGCTGTAAATAGGTAAACATTTAATACTGTTTAATGGTTTTTAGTCTCAGCTCCTATAATATGAAGAATGCTTTTTTTTTTTTTTTTTCAAATTTTGACACAAAGTAGCCTCATTTGTCTACTACAAATAACAACACCTTCAATTTATATCTTAAACTACATATATCTGTCACAGTGTTACAGATATATGTAGGTTTTCCAGTGTTGCAGTTTTCATAAATTGCACAGCTGATCCACTGAAAATGGTTGGAACATTTTCTTAAAAGGTGTTACGACCCTGTCAGTCAGCGTTTAGCTAGTTGTACCAGGACCTTGGCTTGAAATTAGCATTGATGAAATGATTCACATTTTTACTAAGAACCTGCTCTTTAATCTAACACAAAGTGACCTCATTCAAACTTCAACAACGTCAGTACTAATCAAAATATAGACTTGGTCCAAGAGATTCATTTCTGACCTCAAAATTGTGCTGGGTTTCTGTTTGTTTTGGAGATTTTTTTTAGCTGTAAAACCTGCACACTTCTTCACACAGACATGTTAATTCACCTGCAAGGTCAGAGAGTGAGTGGTTACACATGAAGTTGATCACGTGACTCTAATGTTATCCCTTATTGGTGAAAGAGACCGTCCCCAGTCGAACCTTAGTGTCTGTTGGTTAAAGAGTCATATCTAGTGAAGTAGGTTCAAATCAGGCAACTAGTTCACATTAGTAGTTAGACAGTTAGACAGCTAGAGTTGTTGAATTTGATAAACAACAGTGGAACAAACATCTCTATGCTCACCGCTGTAAAGTGAAATGTCAAGAAAGCAGAACACTAATGTTGGAGGTGAATACATTCACATGAACTGGATTTAGGGCGATTTGTTTGGACTGAGAGGGAGAAAAGGGGGAGATAAGGGGAGAACAGAGGTGGGGGGGGGCTGGCTGTGTTCACTCTGTCTCTGTCTCCCTCTCTCTCCTGCTGTCTCATTCAGTGGCGTGCGCTCGCCCTGCAACCATGGCAAATAACCGCCGTCGCCTTTGTAGGTCGGGCGAATTACACAACGTGTCATGTTGGTTGTGTAGCAGGTAGCAGGGCCCGTGGGAGATTGAGTGGCTTTAATTACATTTCTCTTGCCGGCCGTTGAGGAGAAAGGAATTAAATGGGACTGTTTTCTTAATCAGCTCTCGCTCAGTGGGTAACCACCCCAGCTTTCCAAATGAAAAAGTGCATTGAAGCGTAAACTCTATGCTGCATCCAGTCATGCTCATGTGGTAAACAATGGCTCGTGTGTGTGTGTGTGTGTGTGTGTGTGACAGTATGTTTTGAGCTCTAAGGATGGACATTTATTGTCATTTCCATTCCCCTCTGTTCAGCGTGGGTTCTACTTTATCTGTGGAGTTGGATGGAAATATGTTTCTATTGATTGCTGTCTTGGAAAGTGAACAGATGCTGGCGCTAGTGTTGAAATAATCTCAGCGTGAGGAACATGAACCTTTTGTGTGAGCTGATAGATCTCATACCGCAGGGCCAGGCAGCCTAAGAATGGCTTTAGGAAATGGAAAGCACGATTCATTGGACGTTACAAAGCTTATTACTGAAATACAATAGATAATTGTAACAGTGAGAAAGCCAAGCCAATAAAAACTGTTCTTTCTGGCTGTTTTTTTTTTTTTTACCACAGCTCTTTACTCCTTTTCTCACTGTTCCTCATACACACTTCCTCACTTTCTACATCCCATGCTTTTCTCTGTAATTCAGTTCTCATTTTACATTATTTTTTCCCTTTTTTTTTCAATTTCCACTTTCCATTTTACTCTTTCCTCGGCTTCAGCGTCCATTTTTCCTGCTGCAGCTGTGAATTTACTGCCCCATCAGGTGCTTCTAATGTATAAAGTAGAGCATATAATGGTTATTGAACAGGGGAGAGTTATGGTGCGTGGTATTTATATCCTTGGCCCCTGAGTCCGATAACATGATATTGAGATTGAGCTGCCCGCCAAGCGCAGGGTGATTCGAGGAATACAGGACACTCCACACACATAGTAAAGAGCAGCACTGAAAACTGGGATCCTATAAATGAAATAGAGCAACTGTAGTGTAAGATAAGAAGGTCCAGAGGTGTGGTGAGGCATTAATCCTGATGTGTTATGACATGTTAATATCAGAGGTCAAGAAAGATGTGAAGGATGATGTCACGACCTTTAATCTGAAGCTGGTGCTGAGGTTAAATTTGATGAGGATTGACCTTGTTTCCCAGAGGAGAAAAAGGCAAAGAAGCCAATAAAAGTTAAACCTCTTGGGGGTAGGAGTCGGACTATGTGTGTGTGTGTGTGTGTGTGTGTTTGTCCCATAGAGTAGCAGAGGTGTGTGTTTGCAAACACGACAGAAACCCGAGAGGCTGATGATCCCGTGTTCAGAGCTGACACTAAAAGAGGGGCTGCACAGTGTGGATCAATAACACAAAGTGTTGGGTTTAGACACAAACACAAGGCGACGTATTAAAGAGCAACAGAGGGCAGGAAGTTAAAAACAGCTGTATGATAAATGATTACAGAGGCAGGTAGGGGTACAAACAGAAGGACTTGCGATGAAAGTTGTGGTGTTTTAGGCGTTTTGTTATGATAAAGTTGCGAGAGAAATAGTGTGAAATAATTAATAACAGTGTGAAGGTTTTCTAATTCTACTTTAACCATGAATTAAAAATGAATGGATGAAACTACAATATTTCTCAATAGACGACTTCCTCTTTTGCTCCACACAATATAAGATAGTTTTTTCTTCTTTCGTGAACTCTGCTCAGATACTGTTTCTAATGGTCCTTAATTGTGATGCTGGAAGGTAAATGTCAGATTTTTCCATCGTGTGTTTACTGCATCTCCCAAAAGAAGCAAGGAAGTGAGTTCGCTGATGAACGGCTCAACATTTGGTGGGAAATAATGATGATTGGTCAAAAATTGCAAGGTCATTGAGATTCACTATTCACTGGGATTGGTTGAATTTGCTTTAATCCTGGAGGGTCTGTTATATGGTGACATTTGTATCCAAACTCTTGCTGCTACAAAACATGTACAAACACACACACACACACACACACACACACACACACGCACTTATATATATATATATATATACACACACAGACACACACAGTTTGACCTTGCTTGAAAGAAAAAAAAATTAATGGCACATGTCAGTGGACATGTAGCACAACATCAGTCTCAGAGCATGACAAAGCGCCACATTCTGACACCTTGAGGATTATGGAGATTATTTTTTTCAACGTGTCGTAAATTATTCCTGGAGTAAAACAATATATGAGACAGAAAAGTGACTAATGAAAAGGGCACATTGTTGGTTGAGGGAGAAACCTCAGATAGAAGATGTCACCACAGTGAAATACTGGGACAAAACGAGCCACGGTGACACTCATTGCCTTTTTTTTTTCTTGGCAAAGTTGGAGCGATTTGGCCTGATTCAGGACTGTAATTCTCTTTGGATGCTCACAAACAAGTAATGTTGGATGGCCGAGCTCACAGACTGATGTGTCAGTAGTGTTTATCACTGGACAGAGGAACATTTGCCTCACAATATCTTCAGAAAAATAAATCCTGGCAGTCACTCTTCCAGAAGAAAATACATCTTCAGAGGATGCCATGGTTTATTGATTACGCTGAAATAAATAATACAGATATTATGTTAGCTTGTAGCCAAACAGTGATGTATAGGGACGGTGCATGTGAGTCAGAAGTGGACCGAAAACAGGAAAATTGAGACCCTGTAGGCATCATTTTGATTCAGAGTCTGCTTTTCTGTGCTTTTTCTATTATCCTTGTGGATCTTTTTTGTTTGCATGTAATGTATGAGTGTGTGTGTGTATGTTTGTGTTTGGACCCAGTTTCAATTATTCTCTCTGGTAATTTATAGCATCTTAAAAAATGAAATGCTTCCAATATCAAAAAAAAAAAAAAAAAAAAATCCCATTACTTTCCTTTTTTTTTTTTAAGGCATGATGGCTTTTGTAGCTTGTTTCACAATTTTACTTTTATTTTTATTTCATCCTCCCATCAACCATCCAAATGACCTGCTGCCCTCCACCGCGTTTCTTTCACAAACTCTGTGCCCCGTGAAATCCTTCCTGTCATGCAGGGGAAGGTTGACCCAATCAGTCAAGCAAGAATATTCTCAAATATGCTTATTTTTATTATTCTAACACCAGGAAACCTCTTACAGTGTATAATGCATTTATCTACTATTTCCCATGTGATATTTTCGTTTTGCCTCTTTTGCATTTCATTTTTAGAACAAATACTGATACTTTAACCACGCTGGCATGCATTTACAATCACTGCAGGCTCTTTTTTTATATATATATATATTTACACATACAACAAGACACCTTTTCACTAAAACAGCACTGACTTTTCTTTTTTTAAATGTCATTTAAAATTAGAAATACTTACAGCGCTAGAGTGCATCCTTGACGAATAAATACGTAGATCAGGATCAAGCAGCTAATGATGTTTAAAAAAAGACCCAAATGTTTTTTTTTTTTTTTTTTTTTGTCATTTTGCCAATGTCATTTCAATCTCATGAATTTGTATGGCACTAAAATTACTAATATTTTCAGTTGTATCATCTGCATTTACCTCCTGTGCCTCTGTTGTTTGTCTGAAGTTCATTTATTTAATCAGCAGTAAGATATATCTAGATTAGTTATCAGTGCATGAATATGTATTCACCAAGCAGCTGAGCTAAAATCACTAACGACAACACATTTTTACATCTGTGCCTGAACCACTTGTTAAAAGTTTAGCTGCTTTACATAAAAAGCTCAACTTCTCTGCTTCCTCATGTGTTTGGCTTCCACTTGTGTTTCTGTCCTACTTGTTCCTGAGTGAACACACATCCCTGATGTTAGGGATTGAAGGGCTCGGTTGACCCCGCGGGCCGTGGTGGAGATGTGCGGCGGTGGACAATTATCAGCACTTTTGAAACAACAAACAACTTGAGCTTGTCAGCGTCCTGACCTCTGTGTGCGTCTGCGTGACAAGATCCGCCTCCAGCTCCCAGGCTCAGTCAGACTTGAATATCATACTTTTGCTTCACAATGAGATGGTTTTAATTGCCGTCTATTCTCTCTATGTGTGACTGCCCACCTGAGCAAAGGTGGGAGGGAGGCGTCAGGTGTTTTTTTTGTTTTGTTTTTTGAGGATCGGCTGCTTCGGCAGCAGATTTGCACCAAGATTTAAGGCTATATTCTGTGTGTTGTCACAACCTGCTGCGAAGCCTCAAGTAGACAAGCTTATCCCAGTTCCCATAAGCCCCCTTAGACAGAAATCAATACCCCTGCTTCCTTCACAATACTGACCCAAATTAAATAGAAAATCCATAGAGATGTAAAATAGAGGAAAACAAAAACAACGAAATGAGAGAATTGATTCCAGAATATATACGACAGGACATATGACGGCACAAACATCATTACAAACGTCGATATATAAACAGGCTCCACCACTCTGAGGTCAGCGCAGTGATTACACATGGAAATAATTATGATTTGTGACCATAATGTTGAGTAGTGAAGAGCAGGAAAGGAACAAAAAATGTTTTTTAGACGTACAGATTTGAACTTTATGAAACATTTTAGTTCAGTTTTGTTCATATCAAGATGCTCTTTTGTTTTTATTCCATTTTTCATGTAGCAGACAAAGTAAACAGCTCTTTGTTGAGCTCAGTCTGAGTTTCTGACCGAAGGCCACAATGTGTACGAGCAGGGCGTGTTAACACTGTCACTGTCCCTGTTTTCTGTCCAGCAGCACATTTGTTATTTCTCAAAGGTGTTGGTAGGCCAGAGTAACAATATGACAAAGACCAACAGGAGCAATAATTACTTACTTACTGAATGTCACTGAAGGAGCAGAGCAGCCGCTATAACACATCTCACAGTGGACAAACCTGCTAAGCTTCACTGTTCGACTAATTTCCTCTCGTCCACCGTGAGTTATAACCGGAAATACTTTCATGGTCATCTTCACTGAGGGTTTTATTGCTCTCATGTTTAAGGCTTTAAGGTTAAGAAACTCACTTTTAGTGGGGCAGTTTGTGTTTACGTGGGGCACTAAATCATGACTTTCTGGAGGCAACAGCTCCCTGTGCCTGTTTTGTTATTCGACCATCTCTGATCCTCTGTTAATAGCTGGAGCCAACATAAGTAATGGTTTTGCCTCCAGGTCCCATTCATCCAGTCCTCATACCTAACCAGCTAAAATAGGTCATTTCATTTGTTATGCTTTTTTTTTTTTTTTTTTTTTTTAATACCACCACATGGGCATTTCAGAAACAGTGTTTTATGATTTCTGATTAAGTGATTAGTTTCATGGAAAGACGAGATGTGAATATCAATCTCTCAATCACACATTTGAGAGTTGTTCTCATTTAAAATAATAATAATAATAATAAAAAAATTGACAGTTACAATGGATATCTATAATAACTGATTTGTCAGTAGATTTTAAATAATCATTTGAAGCAAAGTGAATTCAGTAAAACAATAATTGCAAAGTGTTGGAGAATTAGCCCAAATCTCTTTAACTTAATTTCTTTGTCTAGAAGTTTTTGAAAAGCTTGTGAGTCTATGAATTACCATGAGATCAGACTCTTAATTAATACGCTGATGTAGATAAGATTTACATCTGTTCCATCTTAAGGGAACCACAGATACAGACCACTCCTGTGCACAACACTTCAGAGCCTGTTTGTCCTTTTTCCTTTGGTTATCTTGATAGAAAACCGTGGCCAGAAGCAACTTAGAACACAAGTTTTTTTTCTCTTTAAGGTGTAATCCTGCCAAAACCCCTTTTGTGTGGAAAAACATTGTTGTTTCAAGATTATTTTAGTTTGAGACTGAAACCTGGACTGTATGTCGTTGAAGATGAAGCACTCGTTTGAATTATGGCACCAGTTTAAAGTAAAGAGTCACAAATGCAGTAGTGATACAGGCTGCTTTTGAAGTCAGAAAGCATCTATTAAATCACTAACAAACAGGGGGAAAAAAAAAGGCTATTCAGTGAAATAAATTGGTGGTTTAGCCAGACGTGGTTCAAGCCATTCCTGGCACGTCATAAAAATCAGACATCTCCATGTGACACTTGAAACTATCCTTGAATCGCTGACAGAATGAGGACCCGGTATAAATAATTAGAACAGTTTTCAACGTGTTTGTCATCAGAAGTGGAGAGAGTCTGGCGTACAAGGCTGCACATTAGTCGACATAAAGATGGTTCCACTTGAAATAACAGACTGAACTGGAGCAGACGTGACACAAGTTTATGGAATATGGAAGAAATTCAGCTTCTACACAACTGTGTGTCACTCTCGATCTGTGAATGGCACTGGCACATTATCGTTTTGTCAGACCCCAAATCCTTCCTTCCTTCCTTCCCCCCCTTTTCCAGACCCTTTTTCTCTCTCCCTATAAAACTAGTACAGGTCCCTTAGGGACACAAGGGAGACGGCTTCAAATTGATAATCACCAGTATTCATTATCATGGTTCCTGGATTTACTCTTGAGTTCATTTCCTAATTACTTGATTATGTATCGAAAATTATTCATTAATGTTTTCCACTTGCAACAGTTTGCATAAGTCATTAATTACTTTGAGTGTCTCTCGATAAGTAATGATTGGTTCCCTCTCTGATATACACCCCCACTGCTGCCGCCTCTTCACATACAGGCACATTGTTTCACATCAAGTCGGGAAACATTTCACATTATATTGACGTAATAAATTCAATCAAAACTCACTGCATCAAAATCACTCGTAAAGTTTGACAAGTGACACATTTGAACCGAATGTTTTTAAATCTTTTTTTTTTTTTCTTTTTGTGGGTGTCAAACAAGTTGATCTTTAATTTTATTATCTCACATCACACTGAACCAACAAATAATGTTTATAATGTTCGTAGAAAATGTTTAAGAACAAAAAAGCTTTTATCCAATTAAACTGTCATGTGTTCTTACGCAGTGGTGTCAGCGCCAAACCAAATTCTTCAAACAGACGTGTACAATCTTTATACAATAACCTCCATTTATTGTATGTCAGTTGTCAACTCTGTTTGATAATCTGTTGGACTGTATGAGCTGAAAAAATAATAATAATCACACTTTTATTATTTATATTATCACCCTCAAATCCCATGTTTTCCATCCAACTATAATTGTAAAACCTTGGCTCTTGTACAAAAAGTAAATTAGCATCTAAAAATGTCCAACAGTGTGTTGGTCATCGTAGATGGAAACAGAACTGAAGACAGAGACTCAGAGGGAGTTGGCTCATTTACTCACCAATGTCACGTCAAGTGTGAGGACTCCAACCAGGTATTTGTCTGTGATGAGTGTGAAATTACAGTTTAGTCCACGTTGTGACATGTCACATGGTGAATGGATGAAATAAACGGATGAGCTCTTTGATATAAAAGTCCTGCTCTTTAGATAATCTCCAGTAATCCGTAATATTCTGCTTCAGACATAAAGGTTTCATTGTTTTTTTTTTGAGTAATGTCCACATTACCAGTCAGTGTTTTTATAAATGGGAAATGTTATAAATGTTAAAAACTGAATAACAACCTGAATTTACATACAAATGAAATACTGTACATTAATAAAATAATCTAAAGGAAAGTCATCATTCCTCAACTTAAACTAAATCATGGTAAATCATCAGTCATTCTTGTGCTTTCTATGAAAAAATTAGTGTCACAGGAACGATTGTGAGCATATCAATAATCCATTAGTACTTTTGTTATTTTTAACTCTACTTGGCCTCTTTTATCTTTGTGCCAGGCACAAAAAAAAGAAAAAAAAAAGTGAAGCCACAATGCCATTAGAAATGCTCTTAGATTGATATTGAATTGCCTTACTTCCTCTTTAAGTGCATTTCAAATTATGGCAGGCGTCCTCTGGGAAAACACAGATGGACTGTTTACCATCCCTGTGTCATTTCACATTTCCTTCATTTCACATGTTTAGTTTTGAATCCTCAGGAGTTGGACATCTCTTTCCCCTTTTTCCTTTTTTCATTATTTAGAAATGATTCACCTCAGATGTATGGCATGTGACATTTTGGGGCGGTGACTAAGTGTCACAGTCAGGCATCGCATGAAATGTTGACAGTTCTTTAAAAGCTTTTATTCAACTGAGAAATTTGACGTTTGCATGTGAACAAACCTGCAGTAATTTTAGTCCCGCTGATCAAAATAAATCCTCCCAACTGTTTAAAGTACAGATAACATAAGAGGAAATTGTTTAGTTTCCTTAATGGATGAATTAGTTCATGTATGTTTGGTATCCACATCAAATATATGTAGAAGATTTGCACCTTCAGAGAATTGTGAGTTTGTGGTTACTTTGGTAACTCAGACTTTTGATCATTTGGCTTGTGCACTTTATTCAGCACTAACCTTAGCTTCCTTAGCTGTAACAATCTTGCTCTCTGCTGTCTATCTGCTGCAGCCATTTTTCAAACGCCTTATCTTCCAGAGATTGGTCATGTGACCTACACAAGGCTTGCCACTGATTTTCTTCAAAATAGTCACCAACTAATTTAATAATCTACGTTAATTGATTGGTTGTACAGCCCCGGTTCAGTGGGTACATGGTTAAGATAATACAAATATATTATAACCAATAAATGACTGTGTGTTCTGATGTGCTTGACTTTGTGTCACTGAGGACATGAGGAGTTTTGAGAATGTTCTTAATTTTTTTTTGCTTTGCTACCACTTTTAAGATTTAAGCAGTTTGAGAAAAACGTAGTAAGACAGAGGGAGAGTCAGGGGTTAGTAGGCTGGGGTGGAGGCATCTGTGCTTCTTGACCAGATTTAAACAGGCAGCAGAACAAAGGCAGTGTATGAAGAAAGTAGTGTGTGTGTGTGTGTGTGTGTGTGTGTGTGTGTGTGTGTGTGTCTGTGTCTGTGTGTGTTTGTATAATCCAGCACAGTGTGACTCATCCCTTCACCTATTTTTCTGTTTAAAGATGCAGGCATCAGTTTTTTTGCTGTTCTTGTACATTGGTGCTCCCACCTCCTTTAGGAAGTCATAGGAGATCACTGTAGAAGTCATTTTGACTCATTTGTAATTCAGAGCACTTCAGAGGCCCAGGACTGTGTAGCTGATGCCTGAATTTATCAGGGAGGAGACTCAGTAAGATGGGGAACCCAGTACTTTACTTTGCCCACATTATTTCTGCACCATTTGGCCAAACTCCTCAGTCTGCACATGTTCAGGTAAACTGAGGCTGGACTAGTTACTCATATATGTTCATCTAAACTAAATAAAGTCACCTCAGGATGTTACATGTGAACTTCTCTGTTTGTGACCAGACTGGGGGAAAGTTTAATGATACAAGTTGATCGAACGGAGCAGAAATGAACTCATACAAGACGTGGAGTTATTTTCTTCCACATCAAACTGTATATACTCATCAGCAGGCAAATTTAGGTCAGCAGTCTGCTCTGTCACATTGTATCCAGTCAGTTGAAATGCTGGTGTTTGTCTGGGAATATGCAGGCCAGAAAATGAAATGAAAATAAAATTTGAATGAGTTTTAGCTCATTTGGTAAATTTGGATGATATTTTCAGTGATATTTAGCATTTTCTATTTTCTATTTGACGTATTTAATCAGAACTTTTTCAAAGCACATCTAGTATGTTGTTCCTGGAGCAAAGTTTACATGGTTTTTCATGTGTGGCAGGTAGAACGTTACATGTGCCACCGGTGAGATTGTTCTGTTGCCCATTGACAGTCATTGACATGCAGGAATGTGCCTCAGTAAGAGAAATGTTGTTTTCTACAAGGCTCTGTGTGCACCTGAGTCACTCGTCGAGCAGCTCCTTTATCAGAGCGGAGCAGCAGGATGGAAGAGCACATCTCATCCTGATAGTAGAGGGGCTGCTGCTCCTCACTAATCCTGCTCACTGCAGGAGAAATAAAGAAATAAATAACTATAGACTAGAGAAAAGGAAAAAAGCGGTGAAAATGCAGTTGTATGGAGAGCAGTTCAAAGACTCTCAGTCAGTCATATAGAGAAGATCACTACTCCTGATCTATAGATAAAGATGAGACTGTAGAGACAGTATATTGGCTCAGAAAGACAGACTGTGAGAGATAGAGGAAGTGTGTGTGTGTGATCACAGTACATTTAAAAACATCCTATTGATTTTCCCAAATCGAGTTTTCAGGTTGGCACTGTAAGTATATTAAATATGAGAAGGCATCATATGTATTAAAAGAAGTACATTCAATTGTAATGGCTTCTACACAACCTTCTGCTGTACCTTTTATGGTGTCTGACTTCTAAATCTGTTATTGCATTTCACACCCGAGACACACATTAGTGTGAGAGAAAAAAGCAGCAAAACAAGATCATTTTCTTTCTCTATTTTGTTTGCGTGAATCACATTGCTAAGTCTTTAAAAGGCAGAGGCAGAGGCAGACGTTATCGCACCTCGAGATGGAAGAGTATGGAATTGGAAAAAAATCTGTATGTTATGTTTTCCGCACCAGTGAATTGTTAAAAGTATTATAGAAAAAATGCTGTTGAGACTTTGCTGAAATTAAACTGTTTATAATAAAAACAAAACTTGAATGTGATGCGACCACAAACAGAAACACACTGTCAGTGTTTCACAATACGTCTTAATAGCATCAAACCCTCTGAGTGTCTGTAAATGATGGGAAGTGGGCTACGGCTCCAATCATGTCAGACACAAAGAAAAACCTGGATTCAAAGTCATTAAAATGGTTCATTGCTCTATTTTCTAATTTACTGAGATTAATAATAGGCAATGAAAAACATATACTCCAAGGAGTTCTTTAATTTGCAGCAGTTTACAACAATACGCTCCACAAGGAGACTCCCCGGTTAGTGAATAAAGCTAAGAAGAAGAAAGATGAACGGAAATTACAACTGACAATTAAGAGCAAAAAAAGAAAAGAAAAAGAAACACTATGATATAATAACATGTTTTTATAAAACTTAAACGACTTTAATAAAAACATTTCATAGCAAAAGTATTTGACTGTGATTTTCTGCCGAAGGCACAGAGATGAGCTACAGAGACGTGCGGGAGTTTCAGAAGTATTGTACTTATTCTTTTCCTGGGTCTTTTCCCCACAATGTGATGTGTGTTTTCAATACTAAATAGATAATGTAGAAGTGTGTGTGTGTGTGTGTGTCTCTCTCTCTCTCTCTGTGTGTGTAAGCCCGGAAGTAGCTCGCCCTCTCAGCCTGTGTAGAGTTGTGCTGAATGTGGGTGATGTTCTGCCCCAAGGCAAACTGTGGCAATAAAAAGCCTTTCAGGCGGACAGGTTGTCAGCACACGCTCAGTTACTGATGCTACAATTGCTGCTCGTTCTGGGTTCTTGAAGACTCTTTGACACTGACGGGTGCATCGTATATGACTTCCAGAAAAGGCCTGACTCTAAAAGTTGCGTTAAAAACCACACTGACCATGTTTCCTACAATATGAGAGTCAGTTCTTGTGTTTGTTACATCTCATTCAAGTAAACATAGAAGCATTCAGAGATAAATGAAGATAGGAAAGACCAGGTCTGGTTTCAAGAAGGCGATAGTTCTAACAGCATCACCTTCACCAATAAAGGACAACATTAGCATGTGATCAGTTTCATGTGTAACCACCATGACCTTACATGTGAATTTACATGTCTGTGTCCAGGTTTTATACATTTCAGGTCAAAAATGAATCTATATTTTGAGTCTGTATTTTGATTAGTACTGAAACTGTTGAGGTTTGAATGAGGTAACTATTAGATTAGTTTAGGTATTAGATTAAAGAGTAGGTTCATTTCATTGATGCTAATTTCAAGTCACGATGCTGGTAAAGGTAGCTAAACAATGGCTGACAGGGTTGGGAGATGGTTGTAACACCTTTTATGAAAATGCTCCAGCCATTTTTCATGAATCAGATGTGTAAGTTGTGAAAACTTACAAAAAACAGCCCTGGAAGACCTATGTATATATATATATATATATATATATAATCCTACTGTTACAATTTACCCCATGTTGTAACAATGACACTTCTTGTGTTTGACATCAAATGATGAATTCTGTGATATAGTTGGATAAGTTTAAGGCATTGCTATTTATAATAGACAAATGAGTGAACTTTGTGTCAACATCTGAACAACACTGAAAGTTATAGGAGCTCCGCCAAGAAGTGTTAGAATCATCCCTTGTCTCTGTTACTATTATCAATTCACTGTCGGGAGTCACCTCCACTGTCATATACGACTTGAACGGGTTTTTGACACCATTGTATATTCTTTTTTGTTTCATCTTAAACCAAATATTTTCCATCACAATCGTGGCCCAGTTTCAAGGCTATCAACCAGACAGACGCCAACAAAATCACATTTGTTTTGCTGTGCCACTACCATGACACCAGCTGCTAAATCAATATTTTGGCGACTTTGTTTTTGTTTTCTTTTTTTATTACATTATGTGAATATTTTTTTTTGTTTTGTTCAAATGTGATATCTTCCATCTGTGGTCAAACCAGTCAGAACAAAAGCATCAGAGATGATGAGCTCAGCTCAGCTCAGCGTTTCTCTTCATGCAGATTGAAACACAAGTCCAGCATCTTTCTGCAGACTTCTTTAGAAAAAAGCTCAGTGAAAGACATGGTACATGCACCCATTCCCCCTTGCTATCCACTCCCTTTGAAAGGATGACAGCTACATCACAGTGAGTCAAAATTTTGAAGCCAGTACTTGGCAGCCCAGTGGTATTTTTTTTCCACTGAGCAGCGGAAATCAGGGATCCTACAGACATCACAGAATTCACTTTATTTCCCTCGCTGCCTGTGCTCCCTCTGTTGTTATCCTCTGAAGGCTCAGTGTGACCCCTAACAAACCAGACACACTTTGTTGTTATTTTCAATATAAAATACCCATTCAGGGATTACTTGATGCTCCTCAGTGTTTATTCTCTACTCCGCCTACATGCTTCTCACTAAATGCACGACAAATTGAACATTTTTGGAGCTGGCACTTCAGTAGAAAAAACATTTGTCAGTATCATGCCCCGTGTTAAAGCATTTGAAAGTTAATACAGCATCTTTGCATGACCACTGTGATTAGTTTAGGGCTCATTTTAGCCGCCACAGCAGCAGCAACAGCAACAGCAATTTATATCTTTATGTTCGCAAACTGCTCAATCAAAGGGAAAGAATAAATACAAAAAGTGTTAAGAGGGACAAGGGGCAGACACGAAGGACAGATTTGAAATGGAAACAGTGTCAGAGTGATGGTCTGAGCTGCCAAGTTGGTCTATGAGATGCAGCTACATGCTTCTCTGTTGTGTTATGCATCACTGATCTGTTCCTGCTATTCACCCACTAAGCTGTGGTCATGCCCACCATTTTCCCACATTTCTCAACAGCTCTCTGAATGGTTTTAGTCCCCTGTGCTTCTTGGAAATCAGACCAGTAAAAAAAAACAAAACAAAACAAACAAACAAACAACAAACAAACAAAAAAAAAAAAAACACCCCAAAAAAACTCTCCCATCTGCAGCAAATGCCAGGATATCACTGCTGTAATCTTGCTCACGCTATTTATGTTTTTACTCTTTCATGAGTAAATTTGACACAATGTAAAGCTGTGTAAAAACATGATCTGCTCATCTGTTGTGTGTTTTGCGGCGGCGCCAGCGTCTCTGTTTATAATCAGACAGAAAGCTTTACAGGACACTCACAAGGGTAAGGCCAGGGTTCTCAGAGGTGAGCTCTGCTCCAGTGTCGGCCATTTATCACCACCGCAGTGGGGATGAAGGAAACATGCTGTGAATGCAGAGTGGTATTATGGGATGCTGGTCTCTTGATGTTACCAGTGATAAACATTATGCTTGAGGCCAAGTGTGTCTTCCGCCATTATTTAGAGGACTTTGAATTGGAATTCCTCCCCTGTAGGCCGACCACGACTGCTTAGCAAATGGGATGTTTACAAATACGCATTTGTGTTTTTATGGGTCAGATAAAGGATACAGCGGGTATTGTTTCCTTTATCATCATGACTCCATGAAGCAGGTCGTATTTCTGGTTTTAATCCTGAAAAGTAGCAAACTAGATTAAATGAGAAGGACGTTTAGTTCTGATAAAGTGTTTTTGCACAATATATGTACCGATGACAAACATCTATATCATAATTGCATCTGATTAACACAATGAATTTCAAATTCATTTTTTAAAAGTTTTGTTATTTGTCTATTTCCTTTTTCCCTTCTCATACATCCATAAAACACAAATGTCAGCTCCAGAGATGAGTAAAATAAACCTTGTCAAGCACTGATGATTATATTTAGAAAGAAAAATCTGTTTATTGAACATTTTTTTAAAAGTATAGTTTTGTTTGAAAAACCATTTTTGCACCAGTTAGTTGAGCGTTGTGTGTTATTGCGGTGACAAAAAGAAATAGAAATGCATCAGGACGTCAGAACGTGGAGTTGTTACAAAAAAAGATGAGGCCAAAACAAAGAATGACAAACTGTTCACGTGTTCACCGCTGCAGTTCAATGAGTGTGAAAGAGGCTCCTGCAAATGAAAGAGAGCTGTTATGGTAAATGTGTCCACTTCAGAGAACAGAATTCACACTCTGTTTTCTGTCGGTGTCCCACCAAGCTGCATACACAGCATGCGGTCAAGAACAGTGTGATTAAAATCATTTTAAATGCTAATACATTCACAGAGATCTGGTTTATATAAGTAGAAGTATTGATATATCAATGTAAAGCTGTTAGTTCTGAATGTTTTGAACTTGTGACAGATCAATTTTTGAGCTAAACTAGCAATAAACACTGTTGATTGGAGCTGATTGCAGATGGTTTCTCTGTTGTTCTTCAGCCACTTGTCACTTATATCAAACGGACACATCTGACTGGTTGTAAACACCCAGTTTCAAAGTCCCACTCCTGTTTCAAGTGGTAGGACAAAGCAGAAACAATATATCCTTCAAATTCTGACAAAGTCTGTTGCAGAAAAAAAAAAAAAAAAAAAAAAAAAACGAAAAAGGGGGCAGTTTCATGATCATCTGTTACAAAATGACATGCTTTTATCCCTGCCACATCCTCCCTTGGTGTGTCACTGCATCTATCCTAGCTTTCTATTTCTTTTTTTCCCTCCTTTTTTTGCTTTTGGCAGGAAAAGACAGGAGACATGAAACATTTCCCCATTTTTTTTATTATTTTTTATATCTTTTTTTCATCTTTGACAAGGCTTCTGAAGTCGAGTTAGAAAGGGGAGGTGTTCCATTTTTCTCCAACCGCCAACCAACCAAATTTAACAGCTTGTCTTCAGTGGAGATCACCTTTCCCTCAAAGACCCAAACAGCAGCAGCACCTTCTTTAAAACTCCTGAAGTGACTGTTGTGAAGGGCCATTAGGAGCATGAACTGCTCTACATACTCCATTCTATATTCAGCATTTTATTTTCCTCATATTCCTTTTCCTCTTTTGTAGTTATCATTTAATAAGCTATTATAGGCATTTGAGTGAAAGTCTATTACAATTTAGCTCATTTCTACAAAGGTATTTTTGATAATATCAAGCTGCTGCCTTCTACCCACTTAAAGCCTCCTGCTCACACTCAGTGGTAATAGGCTCGTCTCCGACACAAAAGGCTGAACTTGACATCTACCTTGTGATGTCAGTGGTTGTTGGCAGGTTGACGGACGGCCAAGAATGGCAGAGTTTCCCCATTCTCTCTCTGGCTAATTAGCTCATTGAAGGAAATGAATGCAATTTCAGCAAGGTTGGAGCTTATCAAAAAAACTCCAATCCCCCTGCAGACATGATGATAGACAAGGCTTTTTACACCAGGCTGGCCTTCTTCTAGGAAGCGCTGTTATCAGGAGTTGTTTGAATGGGCACAGAAACACCGATGGTATCAAGAGGTCAGACTGCTCAGACCTGAAAGATGAATGTGATTATAGAGGAATGCTAGATATTCCAAAAAAATTAATATTATAAATGCTTAAACTCTTTATACAGGTGTGCAACAAGGTCTGGTGAAAAGATTAAAAGGGCCACAAAATTTAGGTTTCATGGGACCAAACATTTATCAACTCAGCTTCCCACAGAAGTGGAAGCCAGACGACCCTGAAAAAGCTGCCAGCGAAGCACAGGGCAGAGCAGAGAGGCTGTTTTGTAACGGAGGGAGGATTTTTTTTCTTTATATATTCAGTACACATAAACACATCAGTGCACACCTCACTTGGGGGGAGGCGACAGGGGCTGCAGAGAGAGAGAGAGAGAGAGAGAGTGTGTAGTGGCATAGAATTACCATGAATAATTAAAAGACTGGTGTGAGCATTCTGGTAGCTCTTTGATTGACTCTGAAAGCCTCAGGAAGAAATTGGCAGATGAGAGCAAACTGCAAAATGGCCAGCTCTTTGCTCTCAGCTCCCTGCCGAAGATTTGCTCAGCTAAAATCTTGAAGCAGCAGTGTGCTACAAGATTCTTTCTGTTTCTGTCTGCCCCAGACAGAGATCCGAATGCTTCTCATCAGGAAAAAAAGAAAAGAAAAGGACATCAAAGGTGACATGCTTTCATATCTAGGTTTAATTTTTATTTTTGCAGTTTGCTCAGCCATTCATTGTTGTAACTGAACAACAAACAGTTAAAGATGTTCATTTTTTTCTCCGGTAACTTTCTACAGTCACGTAACATGAATTACAAAAGAACAAAAATGGCTGACATATGTCACTGCCACTGAGAGCGGCGGCCCACGGGGTGTCATCGGGCAAATTTGCTGAGTGCACAGGAAGGAGAGGTCAACAGGGACTGGAGCTTGGCAGCAGCCCCTCACCTTCCCAGAGTGTCCGGATGTGGGCGGCATCCCATTACTCATACATATCATTTTGCCAAGCCAGCACCAATGTCCTTAGATATGTGACATGAAGGCCATTCAGCTAAATGAAACCTGCAGGTGACTCATGTTGTTCTGTTTCTGGCCTGTGACAATCGCCAAGAAACAAGCAAATGGTTGTTTGACAGTCAGAGAAATGTTGGTTTATAAATATGTATATATATTCAGTATTTGGATGTTGAAGTGCAACAAGTTCTTTTGGCTCAGGAGAAAGTTTAGCTTTATTTTTGAGTAATTGTGTTTGTGGATCATTACCAGTGTCTAATTAAATCTGCTCACGGTCGTGACTTTTTCAGATTTCACCAGTGTCTGTCTTCTGGTGTTGCCTTCAGTGGCAGAAAACAGCTGAGTGTTTCACTTGTGGAAGATTCACCGTCAGCATGTTGCCATGGTTAATGCTCAGGACAAAGCTGTATACTGTGAACGATGTGTATACATGAGATGGAGGATAACAGACTGTATGAGAGGAGGGGGCTGAGTGGGGTGGAGGTGGGGGGCTGTTGGACAGAAGGACATACTGTCCTCTGAATGCACACTGAGTGACCACTGCCTGAAAATATTTCACTATTTAAAAATAACCACATGAATAATACAATCTATGCCCGTCTATTCATCTCAGAGAATTTAAAAAATGAGAGTTGAATGTGATCATATCAGCTTGAGTCTGTTGTTTTTAGTCCTATAAATCTATATTGTGTGTCACCTTGTTCAGTTGCACACAGTCACCTCCACATATGCCGCATCTCCCAGACACGTCAGTCAACACAAAAGCTCCTTTCATTGACAGTCAACATTAATGAAATGTCAGATGGCGGCTTCCTTACCTGACTGCCCCGACCTCAGTTCTCTGTTTGATGCTCCTTTGTGCGCCGTGAGGAAAAATAGCTTGTTGCCAGGGAAGAGACTTTTCAGAAACATGCCCAAAAGAGACCCTGTTTAGATGTTTGAGACCACATCTTTTACTCAAGAGAAGATGTAAACACAATTTAACAACACAACAATTTAATCCGTGATGTTGCTCTATTCATTTACTATATCTCTGTTTATTCAGGGCCAGTCTTAACCTTTTAACCTTTATAAAAAACATCATTAAGTCAACGAGAGGAGAATTTGTAAAGAGTCAGGAAAAGACAATCACGGTGTTAAGAGACTTGAACTCCACTCATACCGTTTTTTTTTAACCAACTTCATCTATGATAAACGGAAGATAAATACTGATACTGTGGAAAGTACAAGTAAAAATATGAGAAAATTATATTAAAACATAAGTGTATATAGTTTCTTTTGACCTGTTCTTCCAGGATTTCAGACCTTTTTTGAGATTGTTGTGGCCAAATTTGTCTGATTTTGCAGAGAAATTCCTTAGATTGGTTGAAATTACAAGACCATGCTGAATTTACAGGGATTGGCTGAAGTTGCATCAGTAATTTTGATCACAGCATCGTTAAATCCTGGAGGGTCTGATCTGACCTTTTTATACATTTGTTTTCTATTGAACAAATCATTTCTAGTGTTTGGTATTTTGTAGTGATGATGATATAGTTAGGCACTCGGTATTGTTCTTCAGGATTATTTCTAACTGGATGAATCTGTACATATGGATTTGGAGTTCTGACAATTACTTTTGGATCATGTCACATGTATAAAAATAGACTCTGTTGTTTCCTGATTTCTGTGGTTGAATCTGCTGCCAGGAGGAACAGTGGAAGCCTGATCTCCTTTTTCCTTTTGTGAAGGAGGCTCCATTGTTTCCTCAGCTGAAGGAGATAAGAGAAGGAAGCAGTGAAGCACCCTTTCCTCAACATTTAGAGGATTTGACTGGCTCTTATCATGGCTCCATACTCAGATACTTCAGGGTCATTTCATTCAGTTACAACATTCTCGAGCAGAAAAGTCGCTGTCAAACGCCCCCATACTGTCAAACGCCCCCACTCCCATCTTTTCCCTCCTGAAGAGTCACATGACCTGCCTCTCCTCCCTATTCGCCCATTCACCTGTTCCCCATTCAATTATGACCTCTCTCTCCATCAGCCTGTTGTTTGACGGCCTGTTTTGATCTTAATCGAGTTTTTGACCTTGCCTTCTTTTCTTTTTTTTATTTTAACTCAGTCTGTGTGGGCTTTTGTATCCTAGTATCTCTCTCTCTTTTTAACAAAGTAAAAACTCTTCACTTTTACATCTGTGTCCTTTTTCAGAGCCATGAAAAGTTTGTAGAGAAACCCATTGTTTGTGGAGCCTCGTTTTTGAACCAATAAGTCTTTTAAAAAGGCAAACAGTATTTTTTTTGTTCCTGTGGTGAGAATAAAAGTCGCTGCAACAAGTCTTGAGCGTTTGAATCACGTTGTGTCTGCTCACCGTCCATTCTGTATGTTTTTCCTCCTGTTCTGATTGTAAACATGAGTTGTTCTTTGGCCGTTCGACTCCTGACAAAAAATAAAAAGATAAAAAAGGAAACTGACTGAGATAAATACCGAACGACATCTCTGTGGAAAAGAAACACTAGCATTGTTTAGTTGTTGTGCCTTGGTCAGAACTTCATATCTCCTCTGCTTTTTTACTGAGGTGTGAAAGGTTTGACAGAATGATATAACAATAAAGACAAAAAGGCTGATACAATGGAGAAGGTGTGAAAAATTGCTATATGTCACTGTCAGTAGTACATAATTTGTCAACCTGTGGCACCTTATTGCAAACATCGACGCTATAGATGGTTCACAATTTTCTCCTCCCTTCCATATTACACCACATGACCACAAAGAACAAAATAAAAACCCTTTGGCAAAATATACCTTAAAAGTAGGTTTGGAGAGAATGGAAAGTGTGTGTTTGTATGTGTGTATATGTGAGAGATAGGAAAGGGTGATGGGAAAAGAAAGCGAAGACAGAGGGAGAGCACTGTAGGTAGGCAGTGAAAGTAATGGTGCTGTTTATGGATCGGGGCTATTTTGTACATCAAAGTACACAGAAAAGGAGAGAGAGAGACGGTGAGAGAGAGCGAGTGAGGGGAGAGTGTGCTGCAGGCCATTTGATTGTCATTGTTTCTCCGAGGTCATGTGGGAGTGTATACGCCTTGGTTTTATTCTTTTTGTTTTCTCCGCGCTGCTCTTCTTCTTCTTATACTTCTTCATCTTTGTCGTCTTCGTTGTCTTCATCGTCTACGTCTTTCTTTCTCCACGGTAATATCAAGCAACAGTGTTGAAAATGGTATTGACATAAGAGTGTAACAAGCACAGTGAGCTGCTCTTTGTTGTTTCCATGGATCAAAAATTCCAGATTGCTCCGTGTCCTGCCTCTCTCTGTCTCTCTAATATGCCGTATGCGACCGACCCTTCTAAGCCTTTCATAATCATTTTAAAGTAGTCAGTCTTAATCGCTTCATCCCTCTCCTTAATCTCATCATACCTATTCTTTAATCCCCCTCAGAGAAATACTCTGTCTGCATACACAGTCATTCTCAGCGTAATCATTATGGATATATGGTTTTAATTTTGCACGTTTCATTTTTTTTCCTTCTTTTTTGGTCCCTGAGATTTGTTTTCATTATTCCTCACTAATCTGGCTAACCACCAAACATCTGCGCAGGTACACAAACCGCCAGCTGCCGTCTCTAAACGTACAGAAAACACAGTCAACTGTCCGCTTCACAGAAAAGAAAAGGTTAATTTATGTATCAGAAACTATGGTGACAAGAGCAAGAGAGTCTGGACCGGAGAAGGTCTGATGTACTTTTACACCCATGTTAATCACAAAGTGGCCAAACTCCTCTTCTCTCGTTTTTTTTTTTTTTTTTTTTTTTTTTTTTTCGTCGAGTGTCCTTCAGGTCTCCTTCCAGCGTCATGTGTGAGAGTCTGTCCAAAGAGATTTGACAAGGGCCCTGCAAGGAGAAGGAAATAAACCCAGAGAGATGAGGCAAACATATTAATCTTGTTAAGTTAAACGCCGACCCCCACCGCCTCCCTCCGTGCTCCTCTCCGCTCCATCCCTCTCTACCCTGTTCCCCACCCAGATAATGTGCAGTGCTCACAGTGAAAAATCAGCTAATTTCAGAGCACGACTCCGTCTGGCTTACAGAGGCTCTCAGGGTGGTGCTGAGCTCTGAGCTGCTGCTGCTGCTCCTCCATTAGTCGCCCCCCACCACTGTCTCTGCCTTTGTCTCTGTCGCTGTTTCTCTGTCTGACTGTCTCTAACACACACACACACTCACACACTCAATATTCAGTCCTTGTCTCTGTCTCTCTCTCTCCCTGTGCACCCACACACACTTACAGGAAAACACTCACACACATTTATCTGGACCCTTCATCCTCAGTCCATCCGTGACCTTGAGATGTATGATGGATGTGGATGTTTGATGTAAGTGAGTTTTAAGTTTGAGATTGACAGCGATGGAACATTGATTATGTTACTGAGAGAGAGAGAGAGCAGGGTGAAAGACAAACATACAATCACATAAATTACAGGGGGGAAATAAATTCCTCCACAGTGTGTGTGTGTGTGTGTGTGTGAGTGTTTGGAGTTGATGGACAATGTTTCCCCCTTGTGGTGCTGGAAAGAAGGTATAAGATGTGTTTGCACTGAGCCTTTAAAACCCAAACAGAGCCTGTGAGGGAGGGGGTGGGGGGGTTGGAGTTTACTAAGGAGCAGAAAGGACGTGGTAATGAAACTGAGTTTTATTGACAAGCCTACTCTGTCTCTACGTTGTAATTACTCCTCATTCACAAAGTAAAAAACCTTAAAATAGCTTGAACTTTTAAATCTAAGACTCTATAAGACCAGTATGCATGTTAGATTTAAAAGAAAAAAACTGAAATACTTAATATAAAAGTTATCCAACTTAAAAGTATATGACCTTTTCATCTGGTGTCAAGAACAAGAAAGAAAGGAACTGTATCTGCCGGATATTTAATTTTTTTCCTCATTCGTCTGTCGAGCAAATTGGAGGAATCTTATCAGACATCACTGGCAGATGTTGTACAGCAAAAAGAGAAAATGGCTTTTTGAATTTCACTTGAGTGACTATCTCTGTCATTCCCTGCTCTCCAGCCATACTGTATATTGTCTTCGCTGAGTAATGTGATTATTCTTCGGCTTAAGTGACCAGTGAAAAGCTGCACATCTCTGTCATATCCGGACAGATTTCCTTTTTACATCCCCCTGGATCTTCCAGCTTTTTGAAGAACAATGGAGGTCAGCCCACTAATGGTGACCACTACTTTTCAAAGGGCACGAGTGAAAGACAGTGAGAGAGACAGACAAGATAAAGAGAGGAAGAGAAAAGAGGATGGTAGAGCACTGAGTATTGAACTGCTGCATCTCTGCATTTGAGTCGATGCAGTAAAAGAGTTAAAATACTCAGAAAAAAGCAAAAAACCCATTGTGAGTGAAATGTAGAGTTGCATCTAGAATCATGTTTCATTTTGCAGCATGACTCTGTCTGTCTGGATTTGTGATTATAGTGGGACTGAATCCAAAGTGACCGATGGACAGAAGGGCAGCACATTGGAGCTGAACCTTGTGTCACTTGACTGTTAGCAGTCGCTGCTTTAAAGTGTGTGTGAGTGTGTGTGAGTGTGTGTGAGCGCGCACGTCTCTCCACCAAATGTCCAAGCATATGGTCACCCTGTGAGTGTATAGATGCCATTAATACTGCACAGCTCTCAGAGCTTAGACTGTGTGCGGCTGTTGCTCTCTGACTTCCTCCACCATTATGCTGCTGCTGGTTTTAAGCTCTTGATGATTCTGTATCATGAACGACGGAGATTATTCCCCAAATGTGAAAGATGGATGGGGCAGATTATCTGTGTGCACATATTTCTACGCTGCTCTCAGTTTCCCAGGCCGCCTCATGTTTGGCTGCATGCAGCTAAAAAGCTTTAGTTTATTCATGATATCAGAACGTGGCATTTTCTGCAAGCTTTCTAAAAGGAGTTACATAAGAGAACAATTGCAGAGCTAATGTTGCTAACATCAACACAAGCCAAACCATATTCAGTCTGATACATACATACATACTCTTAGGTGACCTCGTATGTGGATTAACTCTGTTTTAGGTCAGAGAAAATCTGCTTATTATAGATGGCATGAAAGTATGATTCCTCCTGGGAAAGCTACAGTAAGATCAAGAGGAGGCTGACCACTGACACCACTGATGGAGAACTGGGGCGTCTGCATGTGTGGGAATGAATATCTGTGTTGATCAAAGTATAGACTCAGAGTGGAACATGTCTGGGCTGTAAATATGGGTATGACTGAAAAACTACCAGCTTCACTTGTAGCATTTCATAATCTTTCAGACTTCCACTGTAGGGCTGCAACTAATGATTATTATGATCAATTAATCAGTTATTTCTTTTTCAAAAGTTATTTCAAACAACATAAAAACTTAAATGTCTACACATTAAGGTGCTAAAAAAAAACTAAAACTATTTTAGCATCAGCTCTTTAGACACATTTGACACAGACAGTTTCGTATGAGTTTGTACAGAAGAACATTAATCCACCGTTAAAATAGTATTACTACTAATACTAAATGAATAATCATCGTAATCAATTTAATCGATTAGTTGTTGCAGTCTTAGTCAACTTTCAATTGTTGCTAAAATTGATTCAGAATATGAATATTACTAAAAATCAGTGGAAGTGAATTATGAGACTCTACCTCTCATATAGAGATAAAGCAGTGAACCGTTCAGTGCAGGTTGACTCTCTAATGGATGTTCAAGTGCAATAGTGACTCTATAAATGACTGCGACTCATATATTTGGACTGAAATGTCTATTCTATCCTAAACTATTTGTGTTGAATCGATTTCGGGTCAAATAGCGTCGAAATGTGCATTTTAAAATGGACGAGTTTGACAAGTCGAACGCTGGAGAGTCCAGGGGCACGACATTCTTTAGCTAAGAGAGAAGCGAGAACCCTTTCAAGAACAAGTACAGGAGAATAATTGGAGTACAAGTGCTAGACTCGCATTACCGGATCATGAGGGTAAGTGCTCGGGAGTTTGTGTGTGTGTGTGTGTGTGTGTGTGTGTGAGTGAATGTGAGACAGACAGAGAGTGAGTGAGGTTGAGAACAGAGACGGATGGAGAGACGGAAAGATGAAGACGGAGACAGAAACACAGACTCAGACCTTTAAGGTCGGTGGATACCCTGGGAGGTCAAAGCAAAGGCAGTAACCTGACCTGAAACCAATGTTTCACAGCTGCTCAGAGGAGGAGGAGGGGGGCAAAATCTCCTGAGATGTGTTTGAGATGTGTCTGAGGTTAACAGCAGCAAAATGCCCAAATGCCCTGTGTGTGTGGAGTTACCCCATCACTACTGTTTTACAGTGGGAACCATTTTCTGCAGCTTTCTCTAACAAACACATTAATACGTCTCCGAGGTGATAAGTGTGTAGTAATGATTCATATGAAACTGTAAAGAGGCTCAATGTGCTAAAAAGTTTATATATATATATATATATATATATATATATATATATATGTGTGTGTGTGTGTGTGTGTGTGTGTGTGTGTGTGTGTGTGTGTATGTGTCATGAAAACACATGTTTATTTCTGTACTTCGTCAGCTGTGATGCAGGGAAAGGAGAAGGTGAATTTGTGAATTTTGTGGTCGTGAGCGTGATGTTTATTCTCAGCTGAGATTGAGATTTATGTTGTTGATCAAAGAGCAAAGACGGAAACATGAAAGCAGGACACGTAGCGACTGTAAAAAGAAGAACTGTCTGTTCCACAGGTAGATTTTCACACAAAAACACAACTTCTTCCTTTAAAGAGAAAGTAAAATTAACAAAGGAGTTACGAAACATCAGAG
Source organism: Polydactylus sextarius (assembly GCA_016801845.1). Lineage (NCBI taxonomy): Eukaryota > Metazoa > Chordata > Actinopteri > Polynemidae > Polydactylus > Polydactylus sextarius. Next base: position 19,264,638 of record CM028906.1, read on the forward strand.
GAGCCTCTAGAGATAAACTTCAAAGCTCTTGACATTTTTCTCTGTTTCTGTTTGTGGACAATGGCAGTAAAAATCTGGATTTCTGTAACAGTTTGAAATTTTACTTTTATTACTTTACTTTTATTAGTACTTTTTTGGTCCTTCAGGTCCTAAAAATGATGTTAATGTGCTGAGTAATGGCACAAAAATGATAGTTTTACATTTGCAAAATGTCCAGAACACTCAGTGTCAGCATATTTCATTCACTGTGTTTACAATTATAAACATTTTGATGGTTATGTTTTTTAGATTATAGAAACATTTTCTTAAATTGGAAGAAATCAGTACTGACATTAAAACCCAGATGTGTGGATATCAATTTCAATATTTCACAAACACACAAGCACATAAATTTCTGTTGTCGTATTGGTTGTAATCCAGCAATAATAGAATTTTTTGGCCACTTGAGTGACTGTAATTTGGAAAACAAAATTGACACATTGCCACTATTTAAATTGATATTGCAAAGTTTTCTTAGAAAACAGTTGCTTATTTACACATCCAGCAATTACATAGCAGCATTAACATTCATTTGAAGTTGTTCTTTGTGTCCACCTGATGAATTAAAGTCCAATATTCACTCTGTTTCTGGACTCGACCAAACTCCTGAGGGAAATATCCGGTTCTTCAGCTGATAAATGCTCCGCCGTGTTCACCAGCTACAGTGTCTGTCTGTCTGCTGCCGCTGACCATGTTTAAAGGCTAACTATTTGGGCTAAAAATGTAGATTATAACTGAGAAGCATCAACTCAACATGTGGGGTAGACGATGCAAACCAAAGATCCCTGTAGTTTATGGTTTCTGTGAGATATAAGGTTGGTGTTGTCTCCTGGATTGATGCCATCTGTCGCTCTGGTGGAGCTTCGCTTTGCAAACAGTCTGTCGTCCTCCGCTTTACTCTGAATGAACAGAAACTGTTACATTTGTGTTCATATCAAACATTCAACTAACTAGGACGCTAATTTGTCAGAAAGGGCCACAAGGCTCGTGGAGACAGGAAGAGTAGATAGATAAAAATAGATGTTGCTCGCCACAGAGGAAAGGCACAGGTACATCGACATCATGCTACCCTGTAAAACAATCTCTGTGAGTCAGAGGTGTGTCCCTCTGGGTTTTTTTATGGCTCACATCTCAACATTTCACCTCTAGACTGAAAGGTTTGCTAAAACATGTCCATATCAGTGACAGATTTGTTTCTAAATGTCACCAAATACACAAACAAAGGTAGATTTGTCACGACATTTTGTAAATCACATCCTACAGCCACATAAATTATGCTAAAATGTATTGAACAGGGTCTATATATACACACCACTCTGCATTCAAAGAATATCATTGATATTGACAGTTCAATTCAATTGGATAGAATCTGTTTAATTATTTATTCAGTATCTATTGTTTATGAGCGGCTGGTTCTGTGATTCGTCTTGATCTTCGTATGTTCGCTGGCGGTTTACGGTTGGATCCGCTCGCTGTCACGACACTGAAGCAGATTCAAACTGAGCTGAATTGAGAGAGACAGAGATAGAAAGAGACGGAGACACAGAGACAGGGAGATATTGATGGACTGATAGAGTGAGCGTTTTCCTCTCCCTCTCTCTGCATGCTGAACCTCATCAGCTGACAGCTGCAGTGAAGGGTTATTATGATCTCCAACCACTCAGCACCTTGGAAAAGGAAGGATGCTCCTCTTACAGGACTTACCTGTCTCTGCACATACGCTCAAACACATGTGTAATCCCTGTGTTTTCCTTTTTTTTCTCTCTGTGTTCCCACCTTGTCTTTGTCTTTCTCTCTCTCTGGAAAAAACGCATGTGTTTGCTTTTTTCTCTAAGTGGATCCTCTGTTATATACTCAATTTGGAAACAGCCCATCAGACTAATGTTAGAGACATCACTGTTCACTGTTGTGCTGTTTGTATTAAATACAAGATTATTTCCCAAGACAAATGATTAGAAATTAAATATGTTTTTGATGCACTTGAGAAAAATCGCAGCCTCACACTTTTACTTCCTCTGGTTTAATAAAAAGGAGCATTACATATTTGAGATGATTAAAAACATTTCCAAATGTGCAATAATTGTGATCCCACAGGTTAAGTGTTCACTCTGCTCTTCTCACATGTTAAGGAGCAATGCCAGTCCATTTGTACCTTCAGTCTTAATACAATTTTAAACAACTGCTACTTGAAGACGAAGACGCTTCTCTGAAAAAAAAAAAAAAACTAAATCTAAAAATCTCTTTGATGCGTTTTTGCAGTAGATCGTGTGATTAGCGAGACTTTTCGGAGGATGGAGCTATGAGATGATTGATACTTTAGAAAGTGACCCTTAAGATGAAAGCCACTGATGAGTGAAGGATCAAAATCCTCTTCACTGCAAAGGAATGACTTTGTCCTCGGAGCTAAACAAGATTTGCCTGGAGATCAGTGGTGAATCTTTGATTGTTGGATTTAATATCTAAAAATGTGTCGTGACTCGTTTTCAAGTGGAATCAGCCACTGCAGTTATTTCTATATTTATATTCAGCACTGTGATTTACATTTATATACAACTTCTTTGCAAAATTATGGTTAATTAAATGCTCACAATACAAAAATACTGTGTTTATCAGTGATTAAAGTTCAGGAAAGAATGTGGTTCTTGTTGTCTGAACCACAGACTCGAGCATATACCTCAACATCAACACCAAACTACCCTGGGGGACAATAAAGGCTTCACTCATTCATTCACTAATATAATCCACCTGTAATCATATGCACAATATAACTGTGGAAACTGTTATTTCTCTTATTTTTTCCTGTTTTCAAACTTTGCTTCTGCAACATTTCACAGCATTGACAAACTGAAATATAGAAGAGCAGAGACTCATTTTCTTCTATACACTGTATAAGGTACATTTCCTCTGTGAATGCAGGCATATCACAGAGGAAGTGGGTTTTTTCACTTTACTGTTTGTGGTTTATGTTAAACAACCCACGATGTAAATGGGAAGAGAAGCTGCTGATAAGTAGGTAGTGGTGCAGTGGTTCAGGTCATGGAGGCTCTGCGCTTATTGTCTGTTGTTATTTTCTTCTTCATACACATCATGTCGTTGTATCACTAACTCAATTCAGTCGGAGCTCACGCTCTGTCATCTCAGATCTATACGTCCTCGTAGTGAAGCAACTTTGGAGCAGCGTGTCGGTCGTACTTTCGCCTGTCGGGTGATGATGCTCAACTGACATGATTAGAGATCAGGTGTGATGGGTTTGAACATGTGTATATATAGATGAAGGTGGGCAGTTGAGGACAGTTTACATGCTTAGATGCTGGAACTGTACTTGACATAAAGTTCTTGGATTTAATCCTTTTTCTTACTATTCTGTTATTAAACCATATTACAGTGACCTGTGGGTCATGAATCTGATTCTCTTTGGATGGAAATGATGATTAGAAATCCTCATGTGCTTAAGAAATAAAAGATATTATCATGCATTTGCACAAGATGATGGCTGGACTCGACCCTTTGACTCTTGCACCGTCGTCAACCTGTCTGTTACTCAGAGTGTGTGGAGAGATGGAGATGTGGATGTGGATGGGTGTGAGCCTTATGGAGCCTCGTGTTCTCATATGAAGCCTGTGTGAGGACGTGGCGACTTGTCAGATCAGGTCACTTTAATTGATTTATCTGCTCGCCACAGCTGTGTGCACACTCCAATCTATCTTGTTTTAGAATGCAATTTTACTGGCTGCATCACAACAGCTTCTCGACACTAAATCAATACACAGCATTTATATACACAACTTATATATTTATATGTGAAATATGTACCGTTGATGTAGTTGATGTTCATATATGAACATATTTTTTTTTTTTTTTCAAGTTTCTTATCTTTTACTCTCCGGCTTCCACACTGAATGTTTTTGCCTGTTGCTCCTCAAGGTCAGAGCATCTTCTTCTTCTTTTTTTTTTTTTTATAAGTGAACTAGCTCACATCTGCTCCCATGCAGTTTTACTTTGTACTTTCCTCTTTACCTCTGTCATTTCTATCTACCTGCGAACCTGCCAGGGTGAGAAGTATTATACACATCACTACCCTTCAAATAGAGACAGGAGCAGGAAACTGGCTTGGTGCTGGGGAGAAGAGACAGAGCTTCACACTCGCCTATTCTGTCTCTGGAGAAAGTCATCTGAACAAAAATTTCTCTCTTTTCTTACAGTAACTTGTACCAATGTAGCTGGTTTCCGAAACACCTGCTGGTTCGCCTCGCTGCGCTAAAAAGATGTGCCAGTCATTGTTAGCTTTGACCACTTTTATGAGAAATGATTAGAAACTAAAGTTAGATTAACTCTGAAACTTCACCATGAAATGATACAGTTAATTATCCAGTAGCCATTTTAACACAATATCAATGAACAGACCTGAACCAGAGTTTACAGTGTAAACAGGAATTTTGTCTCTGGAAGACAAACTAAACGACTGAGTCCTGATGCTGTTTGTAAACATCCTAACCTTGTTTGTCACTGATATCTTGTTACTTTAAACTCTTTAAATTTAAACTATAACTTATATTTTCTGTGCAAACAGCTTATTAAAACTCATGGTTTTAATGTTTACTGAGGTGCTCTCTAGTGGCTGTAGTAACAATGAAGTAAAGGAAGTGACTGTTTTATTTTTTTCTTTTGAAACTGATAGTCGTCATTATCTCTTTAGTCTGTGACGTTTAACAGCCTTTTTATATTTGTCACCATAGTGTCAAAGGACCTAATTATTTCAGCTCAAAGTACAATCGTTTTTTTTCTTTTTTTATCTGTACCTAACATAAATAGCTTTGTGCCTAAACCGATTCACACTGTGACCTTTTCCTCAACCTTAACCACGTTTCATCATTGTTACCATGATGACAGAGGTCCTATATGCCTGTGTGCTGAAACACTCTTGTGGGTCGAATCCAAGGATGAGGATGAATTACTGATGTTGTTGTTGACGTTGGAGAACTTATTGACACACTGATACTGATCCTCCTGGTTTGTTGGTAAACAAAACAAAACAAAAAACAAATAAATAAATCACTTTAAATTGTGCACTGACCAATAACAGTGTTTTGTTATTGAGTACTTATTTAATGCTGCTGGATATGTTTTCATGTAGAATATATTCCATGAAATCTCGTCTGTCTTTTTGAAAGCACAGGAAATGCTTTATGTTAAGCTTTTATTTATTATTAATATGTGAGGCGCTACATGTAGCACACGCAGTTTCTGTTTATGCTGCATAGAACTTTTGTAATTATCACATTTCGACAGTCACCTTTTCTTTCTTGGGGAAAAAAAAATAAGTGTTATGACATTAAATATAGAATATAGTGTGATTTAATTTGATACATTATCTAATCTTAATGTTACGATACAGATTCAGTCTTTGTATTGTATTTAAATGACTTGTATTGAATAATTATTTCATCAAAACAGAATAACTAACTGTTATTAGTGAAGAGGGAAATCAGCCTTATCCTGAGCATAATCTCAGAGTTGCTGCAGTATCTTCTTCAATCTTCTGGTTGATGATGGAATCAATAAGATAATGGAAATGACCGTTAGACCACATTCAACCAGATGGATGTGGAGAAGATTCAGAGCTATTTATTGGCTTGTATCTGTGTAATTTCCCTTGAGCTGAGCAGACATGTCGCTGTCCCAGCTCTCTCTCTCTCTCTCTCTCTCTCTCTCTCTCCACTTCTCGCTCCACCGTCCTTTTCCCTCTTGTTCCCTCGTACACAATGGATAAGTTTCAGACTTTGTCCCTCTGGGGCTTTTTGATTCAGTTGAAGAGAGACAGAGCAGACACCTCCGGTGACAACGGGGCAAAGTCGTCTCTCTGCACAAGTCGTTTCGCTTTAGCTGATCAAACATCTCAGAGGATGTAAGGCTGCTAATGAATGGAATATAAAGTCAATATATGGATCAGCTGTCTTGTTTCAAATATGTTTTAAAGACAGAAAGTTCTTTTATTGATGTAACTTGAGGCTGCATACTGGATTTTAGGGAGTAAAACATTTCAACATCGATATATCAGACGATATTTGATATATAGATTTGTCATGTGTAGTGAAGATAATTGGTTTTGTTTTCTTAGGAAGAAACAATGAAGACACTTTCTAAATTACTCCATGCGTCTTTTTCACCCACATTTAGTTTGGATCCTACAGTTGTCATTGTTGCACCAAGAAGAGAACAATGTGAGCTCGATGCTCGTGTTTACTCAGTGAACTTATTTGTTGTTAAACCTTTTGTTTTCTGTGCTGACTTTGGAATGAAATAAATAAATAAGAAAATAAAAAAAAAAAAAGAGAGAGAGGAAAGAGTAGCTACAATGTAGAAAAAACATTTTAAGAAATCAGTGTTAATATAGCAATAAATTGCAGTTGCTCTCAAAAGCTAAATGGAAAAAAAAAGAAAAGAAAAAGAAATAAGAAGAAGGCATAGGTTTGAAATTCCCCAGCTTGTTTGTCTGGCTGAGCAGCCTTAATTTGGTTGTATCGCATTTATGCCTCGTGGTTGATGCTGAGCAAGATGAATCATTGTAAAATATGAGCCAGATCAGCCGCTTGTTTCCTGGAGGTAGAAGCTTGTAGACCGCTGGTAAATACACCCAGAAGAGAGCGTCTCCTCTGAGACAAAGAGGAGTAAAAGCAGGAGAAAATGATGGAAAGTTTGGAGGAGCCAAGGAGGGAGATGTTGCACGTTTTGTTTCTCTGATATTTTCTGTGTTTGTGTGCGGTTTTATGATTATGAGGATTTTAAATTGCTTTTACCAGAGGGTAAAATGGAAGGAGAGATTATTGTAGATTAGTAAAGAAAGGTAACATTTAGGATATTTTCCTTTTTTATTGCACAGTTTGTGATTGGACCTCACATTGTTCCAGCTCTTAATCTCCTACCTGACATCTAGATCATCTGAAAGTGCTGAGAGACACCCCCACCCCACCACCACCTCCATCCACAGTGTCTGAAATCAGACAAAGATCTTTGCAGTTGTAGCACATTTCGGAGGCTAGGTAATACCCTCAGTACAGCGTGCGCTTTTCTGATAATGCCTTGTAAAATCTTTCATCTTGACATAAGCTGGCATATGCTGAGTGGCTCCACATGTTTATCTTACAGCAACAAAAGCGAGCCAACAAACATGTAAGGTAATCACTTCAAAGACCTCTGCGCTTGACTCCAGCGTTAGATCCTGTTTTCTTTCTAATCAGCCGTTGACCGTGTGGTCATTGTGTGTGTGCATGTGAAATGAGTTTACAAGATGTTGCTATAGTACGGCAGCACAAGCAAATTGGGTCTTTGCTCTTGAGAAATGTTGGGCGAGGAAATAAGCTTTGTAAAGCAAAGCCTTAAATTAGTCCAACCTTTGATGACCTTCTCTTTAACAACCGACTGACTACTGGCATGAGTAATGACACAGAGATGACAAAACCGATCTGTAATGTATCTGTCCACACAGTGTGTGACCCGTGTGTGTGTGTGATGGTGTTTGCACTTGAGCCTCTATAGCATGCCCTTTCTTTCATCTTTTGGCACCAGAAAAAAGAGAATTAAAGCTTATTTAAAGAATTCACTCTCTTGCATTGTCTCATCTAGGGCTGCAGCAACTAATCGTTTAATTTTATTTATGATTATTTTGCCCCCTTTTTATCTGATTAATAATCAATTAATTCCAAAAATAATTGACAGATTAACTGATTATCAAGATAATGGTTAGTTGCAGCTCTAGTCTCATCTTGAGGGCACATGAAGATCAAGCTGCCAACCTCTTTGAAATAAAAGACAAACAACAAATCAAATTATTTCAGGAAAGTGTCTTAAAACGAGTGTTTCCTCCATGTTGCTGTTGGTGGAGGTTGACATGTACAGAGCGAGGGACGAAAGACAGACAAATGTGACAGGGCATGAACCTCCCCTGTTGAGTAATGAAATTAAATGACAGCTCTTGAGCGAGGAGGGGATACCGAGGGGGAGAGAGAGAGAGAGAGAGAGAGAGCCAGGCAGAGAAAGGAGAGTGGAGAGGAGAGGGGGGATTTTGTCCAGCCAGGAAATTGAAGCCATCACAAGCAAATTGAGTTCAGGTCCTTTTGGTGGGCAAGAGCAGACCAATCAATTTGGCCTACTACTCAGTGGCTGTCAGCCTCACAGAAGGACACCTTGGCATCCAATAATAGGAGCACAGTAAACAACTGAAGCCCTGGCTCAGTTAGTCTCAGCTAACAGCTAGCTATCCATAGTAATTTCTCCTCAGGGAAAACAAATATATATATATATATATATATATATATATATATGACAGGAGTGTGCATTGTTCTCTATGAGCTAAAGAAATAATTACACTGCAGTGTGTTTGTGTGGACACTAGTTAATGGCTGCCAAGTTAAAGGTTGGACTGATTCCTCTTTAACTGTGATGTCTGTTAGTTGTGAGACTGAAGAGAACAATGCTTGTTATAAGATAAAACAATAAAAGCTTCTCATCCTCACTTCTCTCCAATAAGGTAAATGAGAACAAGACATGAGCTTTGTCACTAAAATAAATCCCATCAAGTCTCTCCAGGCTGGAACTAAATCTGGGTTGTTTGGCCTTTCCCTTTTGCTAATCTTTGGACAGTGACACAACATTCTTGTTAATTATCTCGATTACACAGCAGGAACGCACAACATCACAGTTCTGAGGCAACAGCCGACAAGGGGTGGAATCATACAACCCCAAAGGCCTAATTATCTCTGTTGGTTCCCAATTAATCCATTAAGTTGTTTTGGCTCAGCTGCAAAACCTGAGGCACCATTTTATATACCGATAGATTGCACCATTACACAGTCATGTTACATGAGCTTTTGTTTTGTAGCATTTCACTCTGCGCAAAGAGCTTTGACAGGGATGTGTGATGAGTTAAATTCATCAGGGCTGCTACCAACAATTATTGTGATAATCAATTTTTATTCAGATAAAAAAGGGGAAAAATATTTTTAAAATAATTAATACACAAAAAATGTTTCAAACAACAAAAAACGTAAAAAATTAAAAACCATATGAACGTACAGAAACACCGTCAATGTTATGTTCTCCCAGAATTTTGACCACTTGGCTCATGCACTAACATTCCTCGGCTGCAACAACCTTCTCCTCTGTTTTCTTCACCGCCCTCATTTTTCAAGCACTTCTTCCAGAGATTGGTCACGTGACCTACACAAGGCTTGTCATTGTTTCTCTTCTCCTACTTGTTTTACTTCACTATTTTAAGCGATTAGCTTTTGCAGCCCCTCCTCAGAATATGCTCCCATCAAATAATCAACAGTAAAACTAATCAAGAGAAACCCACATAATTATTCAAGGGCTTCATATGTTTCTGCAGAAACCACCCTTTTATTCTCATTGTAGCTCCTTGTGTATGTGAATCAACCTTCCTCCTCCTCCTCCTCCGCCAGCTTACTATGATGAAGTTCCCGGGCTTACCATATGTAAAACTGCACTGATGGCATTGATGACTTGCAAAGCAGTCAATAATCGTTTATGTGATAAGCCACTGGACTTTGTGGGGGAGGCTGAGAAAAGGCTACAGGGGCCAAGACGGGTTATGAGATTCATGGTGATACAGGCTGCAGACATTAAGTTTGTTTACACTCTGCCAGCGAGCCATTTGAGTCAGCTCTCGTGAATGATTGTTGGAATACTGCAGCTGTCTCTTTTAAATAAATTGTCTGACTTTCATCTTGTTTTTTTTCCCTGTCTGTCATCCTGTTTTTCTCTCCTCCTGGTAACGAGAGTAACACCTATATTTATATAATGGTTTTGTTTTTCTAATTGTGGTGACGGTGCTGTGTCCCAGCTGGAATATTATTTAGCAGATTGTAAGCTGGTCCCAAGTGAGCACATGCAAATTCACACATGCTTATATACTAGTTGTTGTCAGCCTTTTCTATTTAGTTTTCTTTTATATTGATTGGAGATGGAGGTATAAATCTTTACAGAAACAGCTGAGCTTGTGTTACAGTTTATGTAACTCTCAGACACATCGTTGTTTTGCTCTCTCCAGGGACTTTATTACTAGATGTGTAATAAGTCATCGCTCCAGGATATTCTTGAATAGCAAACATTATTTAGAGTGTGTATCTATGACTTAGAAAGCATATCTTTTTGACAAACTGAAAATATTACTGAGAAGGAAACGACACCTACATATTACAGAGGTGTGTGTGACAAGCCTGCAGCCTTAAACCAGGAACGGTGCATCAGCTTTACTGAGCTTGTGTGATTTTCTTAGCATTGAGTGACGTGGTTTAATTGGGTCTCTTTGCCTTGTAATGCCGTTAAATGTATGAATATGTGAGATCTTTTCAAGCTGTCATACTGAGAAAATGTTATTTTTTTCTGCCATGCTTGCAATCTGATTTCTGACTTTAACTGTAGGATAAGTGCTGGGAGCTGGCTTTCCTTAGATGTGCTATTATTCCTGCGCTCACTTCCATAATAATGTCCCAAAATCTCGTGTATATAAATTGACTTGGTCAGCTTTTTCGCTCGCAAAGGGAGAAACTGTGCTATTTTAAGATTTTGGCCCTGGGAACGTCCACAGCTTGAATAAAGCAGCAGCTTATTCTGTTTTAACCAATTCATACTTTAATTGGACACTTTGTACAATGCAGCATCTGTTCATAAAAAGAGCACCTACTAGATTGTTTAAATTCCTAAATTAATTCACTTTAAATCACTTATATGATTCAGTACGTCCTTTCTAGTCAAGTATTTATATTTTACCTTTCACCTAAACTACATATTGTTGCTTTATATAGACCCTTCAGGATTGCAACTATTAATGAAAATTCAACCATTTGCCCTTGCAATTTTGACCAATCATCTCAACTTTTCCACAATTTTTGATCAATCATTTAAAGACATTGACAGACCAGACATATTACTATTCTGACACACTCTGGTTTTGTTCCCTTCATTTTAAACTAAGTGTTAAAGTAGAATCATGAAAGGAAAAAAAAAAAATCACCACTTTGACTTGACAACTTTGACAATGTAGCCTGCAACTTTATTGCAACAAAACTCCTAAAAACACTGCAACTGTCATCTCAATTTAAAAAAAAATAAAAAATAAAAAAATGCAGCAAAATCAGGCAAATTAGTCTGCAACAATCTCAAAAAAGACCTGAAATCCTGGAGGGACTGCTTATAATATTAAACTTGAATGAACCAAGATCATTAAACACTATTGAACAGACCTCTGTCTCCATGTATTTAATAATCATTAAGAAGATTGAATGTGACATTGCTGAATTTCATTATATTCCCTATTAAAGGTGTGATATAAGAGAAAGAGGTCAAGTGTGGAATGAAATCAAACCTGAAAAAAAAAAAGAAATACACTCACTTAAAAAAGGAAGTTGTTTCTGACGTGTATTGAATTATTAACTTAACATTTGTAATTTATCATCTTCCAGGTAGACAGACAGGCGATCTTTGCGTGTTCAGCGTACATGTTGACCATTGGGCAACACGCCCTGTAGGCTATTGAGCTGATGGCTGCAGAGATGGAGCGAGGCTCCACACAGATGATCTGTCATCCTCATTTATAAAGCCTCACTCACACTACGTATTACTGCAACTCTTGCATTTGTCCTTGTTGGCTTGTCTCACAGTTACTGCACTATGTGTCCATCAGATACGACTGCACTTCATCAAAAAAAAAATTATCAAGCAAAGCTGCATCCCTTAAACCTCAAGGATTTAAAGTAGAAACGTGCTTCTACTTGTGCTGAGGAGGCTGCACGTGAAGTGAAATTATTCAGATGTGGTCTCTAACTGAGGAAAATGCTGCATGGAGGTTAAAATGTCAGCATGGTTGCATGAGTGTACCTGTACAACCTGACCAGTGGTGTGAAAGGCTCGGCCGTCACAGCCCAACCTTCCTCCCACTGTGGGAAATCAGAGCGTCCTGCCTCAGGCTGTTGGTGTAAGCTCTTGGACTACAGACACAGAGGTTGAGCAGGTCAGAGAGGAAGAGTGTGGAGGAAAAGAAAAGGTGACAAAATAAGTAAAAAATAAAACCTGAGCTGGAAAAGACAAAATAAGTTTGATGTTGACAGGACATTGTGGATGTTTTATCCTTTTCACTCAACCGTGAACAGCAGCGAGTAACACCAGGTTCAAAGGCATTGTTCGAGAGCAAAGAAGGTAACACTGGTGCATCTTTAATGATGTTTTTGTGGCACTAAAGTTACAGACCTGTTTTATTGAGGCCATTTCACTGTTAAGAGTTAAGGCTAGTCCATATTTTACTGGAACATGAGAAGAAGTCAGCGTTGCTCCCTCTGTACATTATTTAGGGTGACCCTCCGGTGCAACTTGGCCGGAAATAGTAGGGAGGCTTCAGTTGAACTGACAACACAGTCGGCAGCTCTCTACAGGGGAGCTACAGAAAGTCTTACAATTGTTCGGTGGAAAACTTAGCAGCATGGAAAATGCTTGTATATTTAAAGCCGACTGTCAAACCAGGAAGCAACATCACAGTCATCACCCAGAAGCAAAGATGGAAGGAAGAGCATGAGAGTTAAACATTAATACAAGTGTCATCTGAGTTGGTTCAAGCAATCCAAGTAGATCTTATTAGGAAGTTGCGGCTCGTTTCAGGTGAATTCATGGCTGTTTTTGCGAGGACACAGGTGGTGAAGTGTTCTCCCTGATGAAGTTTTGTTTTTGTATCCATTTAGGGCTGCAATTAACGAGTGTTATGATAACCAATTAATCTGTTGATTATTTATTTTTTTGGTTGATCATTTAAGCAATCTATATCGACTAATATAACAACTTAAATTTCTGCAAAGACCTAAAGAACTAAAAGTAATTTAGTGTCACATCTTTAGATATATTTGACAGACAGTTAAGTACAATTCTACACAGACTTTTTAATGCAGACGAGCATAAATGACATGAAATAAAGGGACATTGGATGATGCAGCCATGTGCTGAGGGTAAACAGGAAAGGCAGTCAGCTGCCACTGTACGTCTGTGTATTATAACGTAGATGCAACTAATCCATTATTAAAATAGTAAGTTGTTGCAGCCCTGGAGGATACTGATGTGTTTGTGTGCAGTTTTCTTGGTGTAGTGGTGAAATTGGACATCCAGGTGAACTTTTGTTATATACATCCATTAGTAAGGAAACTGCTGTAAAATGAGCAGCGTTATAGTTCTAGGAGGTGATACACAGTCACTTTTTCAGTCTTGAGGATGTTTTGACATGAATGAACCACCGTCATCTCTGTCCAGTGCTGTACATTGTTTACTGCATAGAAAGAAAACTAAACCACACTGTGGAAAACCGTGGACTAGCTTCTAGTGCTCCTACCTTTAGCATACTCATCTTATTTTTCTCAAACATGCTGTCGACATTAAGAGAATCTTCATACTAATGGCAGCGTTTCTGTCACTGTTTTCAAAAACAATATGCACTCACATCAGAATCAGGTCTGAGACACACACACACACACTGCTGCCATGCTGCGAGTGTTTTCAAACATTTCAGTGTTCTCCTGTTGTGTTTGTGTTCGTGTCTCTTTTTGTGTTTGTTTCCTGTGCCAACAGATGTGGTCAGATCTGAGAAAAACTGACATTTGTGGAGAACAGAACATTACACAGCGTTTCAGTGAATCTGTGTTTATAAGAAACATGACAATGTCCTTCAGTAAAACCAACGTATCTGCTATTAAATGGACTGTGGCTGCTTCCAGTGTTAACCAAAGTGTGAATGGACATAATTAAAAAAAGACTATCTGTAAGTTTAATGTTCATTTCATAAGAAAGATTTTCCTTGTGCCCGTTTAACTTAATATAAATTTTTCAAACCTGAATTTTTACACCTTGTTAGAAATGACAGTTTTACGAACATCTGAATTATTCTTTCATATATATATTTTTTTTTATCACACTGTTGTTGTTCTTCTGCTTCTGACAAAACAGAATAACATGTCTTTTGTTCCATTAATATTCGGTCTCTCATATTCTCTAATATGTGCACATGAGCCATACAATGACTGTAAAACATGAAAGATGTAATTCCAGGACCACTCTACATAAATATAGTGAATAATGCTGCTTTGGTCTGATGGTTTTTCATCAGTAAAAAAAAAAAAAAAAGAGAGAGAAGAGAAGTGTTCCTTTTTCTCTCACAGACTCCTAAAATGCAAACAGGCAGCCTATCACATACAAACAAAAACAAATTATGCACTGCGCCACACTCTCCACCACTATGCATTATGCTTCCAGTAGAAACTCTTGGAGGGAAATTGCTGGCTGCTTGGCAACAAAACAAATGGAAAAAGGGTCTGGGTGATTCTTATTTTCCAGATGATTAGTTGCATCAGAAATAATTGTTGGGAAGATCATTGACCATAAAATTAATTATTAAGGCTTGAGCTTAATTGTATTTCCCTCACTGTGACTGTCCCTTAAAAAAAAAAGTTAGTTTCTAATTTCCTGATGGGTGAAATGGCAAAACAGCAGGTGTGTAATTCCTGGTGTTTTACAGGAACGAAGCTGCAAACTACAATTGTGATTGTTTACAACAATTGATGCTGTTGTTGGAAACAATTTACTAGGTTTACTATGGCATATCCTATATACATTTTAGACATTGTACGACCACACTGTTCATTTTCTCACTTTCATTTCTATTAGAAAATGTATGTGAGCAGCACATTGTTCACATCCATCATCCATCTGTTCTTAATAGTTGAAATATGCTGGTGAACCCAAGCATGAATCCTCTGATAACATAGTTTTGACACCTGTAATTGATGCTGCATCACTTCAAATTCACTCCAGGATCTTTTTCTAGTTGCGTAGTTCTATACGCAGACAGGATGTCAACGTGTGCATGCCCACTGTAACACCATCACGGCTGGCGCATACTATAAGTGTAGGGTATCAGTAGTGATATTAGGTGCCACTGTCAACACCTTGCCCAGGTGCTTCAGTGTCGAACATCACACACATTATCAGTTTCTCACTGTTATCAAGTGGCACGAGCATCTGGGAGCAGCTACAGGCCGTGTCAAGAAATTTAACACGGACAGAGATTATAAAATGTACAAAATGTATAAAACGTACTCCTCCTCTAACTGTTTAACTTCTCATTAGTGTCATTGATGATTCAGCAAAAGGCTTTTCACTTTAATCTTAGACTTTAGACAACTTAAAAACACAGCTTATTGGGAGAGATATGGCTGTGTTGCACCTTTTATTGCTTCATTGTCCTAAAACAACAACTGGATCCTCTTTAAGCTGCGGTGTCACAACAAACAATTTATATTTATGTTATTAGGCTTCGTATTAACTTCACTAACCTTGCAGTCGGTTGGATTTAGCTCTTAAATGAAAGACTGTGAATTTAACATGTGGATTAGTTGAATATTTCCAATCAAATTTTTATTAGATTAACACCCTCACATACAAGTAATAATAATAAAAATAGAAGAAGAACAGAAGCAAAAGTGTCAGAAGTCAGATTTTGGTCACGCTGAGAAATTACTAGTCACATTGACTTTATTCAAGTGATATTATTTACAGTATTAAACAGAAAATTAAGCTTTTGGGACCATTGTTCTTCCATGTTCCTAGTTTTAGCTGAAAAGAAATATGTGTGGTAGAAATTAAGTATAAGAACTGTATTATTCAGTGAATAAATTAGATATCGTGAATTGAGTTTGTACAAATGTTATATAGCTCTAAACAGAGATAAGTTGAATTGTACATCTGTACTAGAAATAAATAAAACAAGTCTTCCAATTCGTACATTTTAGTGCAAATCAAAAGAATGAAGAGAAATCTCCATCACCAGTTGCCAAAGTCAACCAGACCTCCCTGCTGCATCGATTTACGTTTGATCTCTAAAGCTGGATAATCATGGCTGTGTAAATAGCCATTATTTTCACAGGATAAACAGGGATCCAACTAAACAAATGTGTGCTTCTGTACCTATTTGGTGTAATGGAATTGCAAATAGGATTTCATGACGGCTAATAGGGTTGTAGGTTATTATGAATCATAGAGTTGACTGTGATTACGCTTTGGTTTTTTAACAAGTACAAATGAACGTGGAGCTTTTAGTGCAACATGAATGTATTTTATTTATTTGCGATTGCATTTTAATATCTTTAATTCGTTTCATTACATCGGTGGCGTGAATGCATGTGAGCTAACATCCTCATCAGCGCCACAGCGCAGTGACTCGAGTGTGCTGCACTATGATCACATGGACTGTAACTCATAAACACATCAAGCTTCCCCTATTCAGCGCTCAGGGCCTAGCCTGCTCTGCTCTGTAGTTAACTGTCTCTGAGTGTCAAATCCTTCATCCTGATGCAGGAGACACACATAGAGAAGAATTGCTGTGTCTCTCATTTTATGGCTGTGCATGTCGACGGAGGCTAGAACCGATGAGTGAGTCACTAGTGGTTAACTTTGTAGGTAATGCTCTGTGGCAGTTGCACAGGTTTCTTCAGTTCTGCTTAAGGCGCAGAGGGAAGCTGGTTGAACTGCTCCTCTCTCACAGTTCTCACTCAGCCAAGTCGGGTTATTTAACAGCACACTGAAGTTTGGATGAAAAGAGAGGGAAGAGAGCGAAGGAAAGGAGGGAGAGAAAGAAGGATGTGGTGGGAAAATGCTGCATCTGAAAATTAAGAGGTCACTGCGGGGTGGAGAGGAAAAAAAAGTAGATGAGCCTAAGATGTCCAGATGTAGCCTCAGGTGGTGTGAGATGACATAAATTATACATGAAATTTCATCCCTCTGAAAGAGGTCTGTTCAGGTGAAATCTGTTGAATTTACTTATTTGTGTTCCAGCTCATATATTTACCTCTAATACAGACAGCAATATGTTCCCATCTGTAGCCAACCAACACGCAACTACTGTATATAAAAGTTGGACTCACTTGATGTTTGCAGCTGTAGGCAGCCGCTTGTGTCAGAGTTAGTTAAGTCAGCCACCAGATCCTTACGGAGCCACACTCCAGTTGATCCTAGAAGGATTGTTTGTTAAGCTTTCTAAGCACTGAATGTATTTTTTTTTTAACTCTAAAGGAGCTTATGCTATAAGAGTTCAATGTGTAGACTCTTTGATTAAAGCATTCTTCCTTATTCCACCATCTATTCACCTTGTGGTCGTATAGAAATGAAATAATTCTGGTGAGAAACTGATACAGTGTGGGAGTCGCTCTCGATCCAGGCTCAAATCCGACATATATTCTTTCTCCAACATGACCGTGCTGCATCTTTTGGATTTAGGCAATGTATGATGGCACAACTTTGAAGCTATAATCTATTAGATTTTCATTAACTGCGTTTTTGATGCGATTAACGGCTGAATTTCTCAGGAAACGATAAATTGAGCAGGTTAGGATGATGACGAAGAAGATGATGATTTTACTTGTCTTTGTTAAAACAACGTAACAGGATTAAACATCTAGACCCACAGATTAGGTTGCTGTTGTATTTTTCATTAAACAGTAGCTGATCAAGGCATCACAATCCCCCCCGGTGGTCAGATAAAGTTGACAAGTCCAGAAACACTTTAATAAACATCTCATTTACACATTCTCACACATTTCCACTGTCATGTTCATTGTATTGACTCCATACAATATTGATATGTCAATATTTAGTAAGAGATCTTCTTCTCTTGATGTTGTCATTAACTGACTTTTGAAAAAAAAAAAGAAAAAGTGATCATTTTACTCTTGTATGTTACGTTGTCACTTATATCTTGTCTTTAAGATGTGATACCTGCACGGAAAAGATCAAAACACAAATATATATTTGAACATAAGTGCTTCTTACATGTTAGTATATAAAATAGTCAATTAGAAATGTGTAGATGACTAAAAAGAAGAGGAATGTTGCTGTTTCATACTACATTAAAACATATCCAAGTTCCTTCTATGTTCGTTGGGCAATAAAGGGTTGAAAAATAAACAAACAAACATATTGTTTGTTTGTTTATTGTATATTGTGCTCATAAATCAATGTAAGATCATTTGGCCCAGAAAGAGTGAAAATGATGGACTGTGCTGATAATCACATGCTTAGCAAGTGTTCTCTGAGTGAGAACCATAAAGTGCACTGTGGTTACACAGTGCACACACATAATTACACACAAACTCGCTCAAACACACAAACACAAAGTTGTCCACTCTTCCAAGCTTCTGTAATTTGTGAAATGGGTCAGATGTGACGCAGATTTATGCATCTTTTGTGTGTGTGCATTTCTTTTTTTTTTTTTTTTTTTTTTTGAAGCAGAGAGCGAGGCAGTGAGTGATCGGCTTCATTGTGGATGTGGCAGAATGCAGATGTTTCTCAGAACTGCCTCACAATGATTTAATGATGAAAAGCAGAAGGCAGCAGACTCCGACTCTGGAGAGGCAGCAGGAGCAGACTACGTCAATATTAGAGTCAGAATCAAAGACAGAGGGGATTGTGATTTATTTGTCACTTTTTATTTGAGCGTTGCTCACAGAAACAACTTTGGGAACTCTTTTTATCTTTGTGTCTTTCATCTTTTTTAAGCTGTTGCAAAAGCTTGTTTTCGACTGTGTTTATGTCGTCAAAATAAGAGCCCTGACTGGCTGAGATTGTGATGCATTTTATGGATGAGCCCAAAGGAAATCCGAACGTTGTGTTGACAGGAGCCAGTGTCTATCAACTGCTGATGTTTCACTTGATTTGATGTTTTATGGGATGTTACAGCTTGTCAGGGTGCTGCATGAAAACTGTGGGGAGTAGTGTGTGACACTCACATCTACTTTGTAAAAATAGAAAAAAAAAGAAAAGAAAACAGACACACACTCTTCTTGTTCTGTTTTGAGGTTAATAGCATCATATGAGACTCAGCTTTGTCATTTTGTCACGTCAGCAAGTGCCGATAAAGCACAATTTCAAAACAAAGGAGACTATGAGCTCTTATGAGTTATTGTTTTTTTTTTTAATGTATTTTACAAGGTGTCCAGCAGATGGCACAGCACCTTTGGTCTCTCAGGGAAGAAGAAGGAATGAGAGAGCAGGGCAGAGACAGAGAATGAGAGAGAGAGAGAAAGAAATCTTTTTGTGAGTTTTGTTTTCCTGGTTGACTGATCTCCCTCAGTGGTCTGATTGTGAGAAAGGACTCGTGGGAAGTGTTCTCTCACCGCAGGTGTCAGGCTGCTGTTAGATAAGATTATTTGTGAGGATGAGGAGGTTGCATTATACGTGCATGTGTGTACACGTGCATATATGTGCCTGTCTGTGTGTGTGTGCTTTTTTTTGTTTTGTTTTTGTTTTTTTTCTCATTAAGCAAGCGGCTGATACGAACGTAGTGCTGTGTTTTGTTCATTTGGAACACAATACAACACAGAAGTTGTTTGTGACTTGCACACTGAGCTCCATATGGTCACACTCAGGAGCAGAGAGACGTCGAAGCAGAGAGGAGGCTTTGTGCTACGAGTCACAAGAAGTGTAACCTATTTGTTTTTTGTCAGAAAAAAACTAACGTTGAATCAGCTTTGTTTTCTAATAGACATTATACTCTTTACTGAGCAGCAAGTCTGTATTTTCTTCTACTGATTGTTAGTTTTTAGTCCTGAATCGTGTCCAAACACTGAGTGAAATCACAGTAACAGCCACTGTATATCATTTTATTAGTGACCAACTGCTTTATCTTTCTTTTATTTTGGCTATCTGGGTAAATTATTGGTCTCAGACAGAGAACTTGGCAAAACAAAAAAAACAAAACAAACAAACAAACAAACAAAAAAAAAAAACTTAAAGCTTCAGTAGAATCAGGAAAATGAAAGTAAATGTTTTAATTTCACAATTCAAATTTTTATCACTGACTTGCTGCAACTAATGAGGATAACAATGGTTTTAATACAGATTTTGACCCATGTTGCACTTCATGGTGTTAAGTTTATCTGTTGTAAACCAACAGAAACACAATGTTTATGAAGTTGTTCCTGTTCCTTTTAATCTGCCGTCTTCTCTTTAATTCAAACCTTCCAGCAGCAAAGTGCTGCCGTTTGCTTTGTGTTTGTTAAAGTGAGCGTGTTTGGTCAGGCAAATTATAAAAACAAGCGGATAATAAGGGTTAGCAGGCGCGATAAGCCATAATATCTTGTAAACTGGCAGCAGGGATAGTTTAAGCCGGTTTTATGCTAATATCACTACAAGTGACTGTCAGCGAGAGAGAAATACCAAATATGTCCAAACATGCTTAAACCCACAAATAAACATATGCACAAATGACAGCGCCCACAGAGATGTACAGCGAATATCATCTCAAACTCAGCCTTTATTTAAAATATTATTATTTACATCCAGTAAAGCCCTCAAATTATAAATGATTTAGCTCTGAATAATCCAGGTTATGGTGAAATTATTTGAGTAAATTCCTACATTAATCATCTCATGTCCAAATAGAGATGAGATTGAACTCTTTAAGGACACGAAGCAGATTTCATTTCAAGGTCCCACCAGTCCAATAGTGTTTGACAGCTCACACTAAAACCATTAACCCAATCAATAACAGGCTGCTTTTTCATAGTCAAAGTCAAAAAATCAAAGGAAATTACAAAGATATCATTACTTCAATTATTCCCCACACTTGTCATGCATATGAGAAGACGCTTTAATAATAAACCATTTGTCGCCTTCATAGATTGTGATTAATTGAAAATTAGAATTACTCTTCTTCTCCCTGAGCTTCAAGTAACAGCAGACATTTTTCTCCTTTTGTGTTCACGCCGTCCACATATCAATGAGAATATCCTCATAAATGTCTTAATATTATTAAGAATTAATATTGTGTCCACATGCTGCTGAGATACTGTCCTGTAAAAACATCAAACTGTTGTTAGAAATCTTTAGAAACACGCAGTAAATTGTACACATCTGCCTGTCCCATCGTTCATTCAGCCTAATGGATTAACTCTACAGTTGTAATTCCTTTGATCATCGACTGTTGTAGCACATTTCCTTAATTAATCCACTCATTAATCCAGCTTTTCTTAATAAAGCATACTCTTTGAATACCGTTGTCTTTTTTTTTCCTTTTGACTCCTTCCTTTTGTTGTAAAAGAAACTCAGAAATAGGTGCAAGCTAGCGTAGCTGCCAGTAACATTATCACTTGACACTTTGAGGGCAGCCGACAAATAGACGGCTACTTTGCCTGAGGGTAACGTCTTTGGCATCAGCAGGGAGAAAAACATATGAAGCCACTGTTAATTACGTGATGATTCGTCAGACATGTCAAATCTTAAAAGTTTTCTTCATCTTTAAGGTTTTCTTCGATTTTTTTAAAGTAAACGCAACACGTTTCACCTCATGTGAAACCGATGCTGCTGCGTTTCCTAATAAGCTTCACTGTCACACAAACAAACAACAATGGGAGCTGTGTTCAAGTGTTGGAAAGGTTTTCTTCCACCGTTATGTTGTCTTTATTTGAAATGCCACATCCGATCATCCGCCGCTGTATAATTAGTGACACCGACATTTATTTCCCCCCGTTCCTACTGTTTTACAAGACCTTTGCATTTAATTGTATTTGATTCTTCACATGCTATTGTTGCAGAAGACAAGTGTGAACATTCAGATTTTAGAGTTGTAATTACAAAATTACAAAAAGATAATTACAAAAAAAAAATAAATAGATATTGGAAATGAGGTCATGTTCAGTGTGTCATCTGTGAAACAGAATGTCAAGTAACGTACCTTAGTATCTATATCTTATTGTCTGAGAATATATTTGTGGTGTTTTTTTCTTTTACTAAATATACATAAAATGATCTATCTGTTTGTCTGTCTTTCTTTTGGTCTTTCGGTCTTTTAGACTGTCTGTCTTTCCATCTTTACATCCATCCATCCATCCATCCATCCATCCATCCATCCATCCATCCACAGAAACCAACCTTCACCTCTGTCATTTCCCCATTGTTTCCTTTCCGTCTCCCTCCTTTTTTGTTTAATTGAATGCTGCATGCTTTTGGAGCAGTTCTAAAATATATAATGAGGTCATTTGCATTAGACTGCAGATTGGATGACCTTTGCTTTTGCCAATAATTACTGTAAAACCCGTCTCTGTCTGTCATCACCAAGGATGTGGCAGGGACCTCTCTGTGCTCAGGAAAGGTTAGCTGCAGGCTTGTGTCTGGACTTATGAAAAAGCCTGAGGAAAATGTCATTAGAGCAAGGGGAAAAGACACTTGGAATTAACAAATGGAAATTCAATCAGGATTGCTTTAAGGACGACGTGTGTGTGTGCGTGAGTGTGTGTGAGAGCATGTGTGTGGGTGTATTCACATGCATATCTCCAACAGAAGGACTAAGACGAGTCCCCAGGGTTCTTGTGGGTTCAGAAATTCCTCCTCGTCAATGAGAGTGCAGACTGTGAGAAGGAGGACACCCCGGGGCCCATGTCTGTTAACTCTGCAGGCCACTTTGACTTTGCCAACACACAAACAAACTAACAATACCATCTAAACAATCAGGCTGTAAATGTCCCTGTAGCACTTCTCACAAACATGATAATATGTTGCCACCAATATCTAGAATTTATTTATTTTATTATTAAATATTCCAGGTGTTAATTACACCACGTTTTCATGAGAGATTTTATGCCTTTCCCCTTGCTGGGTTTTTGTTATGTGCATGATGTTTAATTTGCATGCTGTTATTGGTTGTCATTGTGCAGTGAAACGTGACTGTATTTACCTTGTGTTAACTCCCCGACCCCAACTCAAATAAACATTACAAACTGGAAATGAACTCCTCTATTCATCGATATCTTTCCTTACTTATAAATGTGCAGCACATTTTACACTGATCAGACAAAAATCTTGTGACTGCTGCTTTCACACTGCAGAACTGATGAGTCCTCAGTGTGTGGAGCAGAACGTCTGAGCTCAGCTCAGTGTAAAATGAAAAAGAATTTTTAAAAAGGGGGGCAGAGCCAGAGCACTACCATTAACATCAGAGGCTCTGTTTTGTGCTCTTGGTTCTAGTCGCAGCGGCGCGTCACGTTTCACCTGCCGGACGGCTCTCAGGAGAGCTGCAGTGACAGCGGTCTGGGCGACCACGAGCCTGTAGGCAGTGGCTCCCTCCTCACACAACCTCTCCCTCTGGTGCAGGCGCAGGACGACTTCTATGAGCAGGCCTCCCCTGATAAGAGGACCGAAGCCGATGGCAACTCTGATCCCAACTCCGGTGAGTTGGAACATGTTTCATGACTATCACTTAAACCTCTCTCACTCTCTCTCTGTCTGATGCAGTGTTGTATAATAATGAAGTAATGATATTACACTACTGTACTTCAGTATGTTTTTTCAATCAATATTCAAAGTTCTAAATTCCTTCCGTTTTCATTAACATGTACTTGGACTTTTACTTTCATTAGTTAAGTACATTTAATTATAGTTCACGTCATACTTAAGTGCGGTCAATACTAGATACTTTAAGACTTCAGTTACTTTATACAACACTGCTCTGATTCTGTCTTTTGCAAACTCTGTGAACTTAGTGTCACTTTGGACATTTTAAACAGTTCCAAAATATTCACTCATCTTTTAGATATCCTGAGCATTGTAATGATGTCTTTTCTCTCACATATGGTGTAACTGATTGTGTTTGAGGCAGTGGAGTCTGGACACACTATCTTTAAAAGGTTGGAGCAGATTGTTGAAAGAAAATGAAGACAATGTTTCACATTTTGCTTCAGGGAGCAACTAAAACTCCTTGAAAAGATGTAATAAATAGTCATGAAAAACAACATCACTCTCTATATAGAGCTCAATGTACCAAATATCATTTAATTTAGAGTCATTTGATTGCTCAAGTAGGTTTCTAGTGGATCCACGAGCAGGTCATTCATTTCTCAGTTAATCATCGAGACTTGTTCATTCCTCCCAGGAGCAAACCTGGGCCTCCCATAGGCTCGTCACCTATTTGTGAAACTCATTTGATTTATTTAGAGATGATTTCCCAGTTGGAAGTCTTGGTGCTCAGCTGAAGATGTTAACTTCCCACTATTTCTGGTGGGAACATACATCTCCGACCCACTTTTCTCATTTTATCATTAAGAGGTGAAGCGTGCGCGAAGATCAAGCGCATCGCCCCAAGGTCGGTGCCAGCTTCTTTACAAAGGGTGGTGCAGCGAGCACCACATGAATACAAGTGCTGTGAGTAAACTGCGTGTGCGTATGATTTCATACAGACTCAACTCAGTCGATGTGCTCATATTTGGCAGATGCAGTGAGTGAACACAGTGTAGGCCTACTGACTCACTGTCTTCCCTAATGAATAGAGCTGCACATGGTCCAAACATGTGCATTTGTAGCAGCATTATTACAGGAAATGTTCTTTTTAGATCTGATTTTGAAGTCAGAAGCATGTCAGAAAAGCAGGGTTTCTTCTTAAACCTATAAACCTGTAGAGACTGAAAAGTGAAGTTTCTGCCTCTTTTCAGCAACTTTTTAATCATTTACTTGACATTAACCAGCTACAAACTATAAAACTACTTTCATATTTTATTTTCCAGTAGCAGACTCTGTAGGGAACTTAATGAAAATATTGCCTTTGAACCTTTTAAAAATGTTGATTATTTCATTTCATTCGGTTTGTTAGTGTACAAATAAACAGTCAATTAAATCTAACAGGAATACTGCAATACATGCTTCAAGCTGTAATGAAATTATCAGAAATATACAATAATTGTCTGACACCGTTGATGTGGTTTTCATGGCATGTCAGACATTGAGGACTTATGTTGAACTGACTCAATAAATAAGCTTCATGTCTGAAAAGAGCTCTGCTCACTGTTAGACCGATGAGTAATAAAACACAAACACAAATGACAGATAAGAGTATTAAAGATTTTAATTATTTATAATATGAATTTAAAGAAATATCAAAATAACAAATACAGAATAAGACCTGTCACATTTATTAGTGTTATAGATGTCAAAATTAACCAAACGGTCACAGTCAGTTTCTTCTTGACATTACTTAACAATGTGGACTCCCTGAACGATGATTATGAAATATTAAGTGATGATAGAAAGTTAAACTGAAGTTGCATCAAGTGAACAACAAAGTCATAAATTGATTTATGACCTAAACTTACCCTCACGAATCTTTGTGCATGAACTAGGAGTAGTTAACGTTACTGTCCAACATAAAGCTTCATTTTGCTCTTTGTGTAGGCTAATGGCATTCAGTTGTGTAAGTGCTGTTTGCTTGTCAGCAGACTATTAACAGTGACAGCAGGGGTCTGTGATCATTGACCTGCTGCTTGGCAGGATAATGATTTTGTGTCGTGTCTTTCGGGGATGTGTGTTACCTGCTGGTGAAACTCTCAACTATGTGAACTCACTGGTCCTAGGTTAACTAGTTGTGGGAAAGTCTTTGTCTCTGTCAGGCTTTTTTTGCCAACTAAACTGTACAACATGATTCAGTTTGTTGATGAATGGAGGGAGTCTTTGGAAGTTATTTGACAGTATTGTGATCTGAGCTGTGTTGAAGTATCATAATTACACTGTTGAAAATAACCACATTCAGTGCGACATTCACGTGATGACCTGGGCGGTGGGTGGTCTTATCATTTGCTGACAGAAAGACATTTCAAACGAGCTTCTTAAAGAATCAAAGCTGAATATATTACAAGAAATCCACAAATTTCTGCACAATGTGGGGAAAAAATAGTTTAAAAGTGTTCATATTTCTTGCAAGCAAGGTTGCAAGCAGGATTGGGATTTACATTTTTAAAGTAAAGATTAAAGTACGTATTCCCACTGATAATAAGAGGATTGATGTAACCTACCGAGTCAACACTTGGGAACATCTCTAATCCATAATAAATGATTAGTTGTTTAGGTTTAAAGCTGCGCAGTGTTGTTGGGCAGTATTAATGAAGTGATGATAATGAAGACTACATTAACCTTTAGAGATTGTTCTCATGGGAAACTGAGCCATAGGTCATCTTTAATCTGCAATCGTCTTATTATTACCCATAGTTACATGTTACGTTCAGCATCTGAAGTAATTATAGGAGGAGCAAAGGACGACGTGAGATTGTGCCGAACATGAAGTGACAAGGTCAAATTAGAAGGAGGTTGGAGGTCGATGGTCGCTGTTTATTTCACTTTTTAATCCAATAGTCATCACTGTTTCTTTTATCTACATATGCTGTTGTGACATGATGATGATCTTCAACCTTAAAATTTTTAATTTCAACACAAGACTAACACAATCTTTTCCAAACAGATTGCGCACCTGAGCTTAAACTCAACTAAATCACATTCAAGGCTCAAGTCATTAGTGGTTTTCCACAGAAATGCAGCATCAGCACATAATACCTGATTAGATAATATAAAGCTGACCAATAACCTTTTAATCTTGGCCTCCTTATCCGTTCTTTGTTTGAAAAAGTGAACTTACTAATTATCCTGAGTGTAATACAGGAAAGTGGTTGGACTAATACGTGGGTTGTAGCTTTCATCACAATGAGGGGAAACATGCAAAGTGTAGGAGTTTGTGCGAGTCTGAAGTCTCGCAGTGTTTTATAGCTGTTTCATTTTTCTTTGTATCTGGAATATTTCCCTAAAGCTTTACCACAATGAAAAAGAGTGAATTCTGTGAACAAAACAGAAGAAAAATGTAAAAAATCCAGAACATGAAAGTGAAGAAAATCACAGATGGAAAAAGCAGTTTGAGAATGAAACTAATAATATGTGAGCAGACCCGTTTGATTCGAAGAGAAAGACATTAAAGGGCTCTTTTAATGATTGGTTTTAAAGGTTAAGAGTGTTTTCTCTAAGAGCTCTTAAATTTTTACATTTTAAAGCGGCTCTTACAAACAAGTGGACGTGAAAGAAGTTTTTAACATTTGCTGTTTGTTGTTGCGAAGAGGAGGAAGAAACACTTTGCGGTATAAATTCTCCATGAAGCATCTTAGATATTAATAATACGTGGCACAGATGAAAGAAATGGCCCAGTAGATACAATTTGAGCACGAAGATTCATCAGCATGAGTACATCATGAAAAAGCAACTAATTTACCATCAGCAGTGACACCCTCCAGCTTTTTGAGTTTCACATTTTAGTGGGTGGAAGTAAATTTCAGCGAATTAACTTGGTGAAGCTTTGATCAATTTAGCAACTGCTTAACATCAACCATACACACAAGTAAATCCTGTCAACAGATGAACATTTCTGTATCAGACTTCAACTGGCCATTGGAAATTAACCAACATAAACACGATAAAATGCAGAACAAAGAAAAACAAGAACAAGACATTCAGTGATTGGGAAAAAATCAATGTTGGAAGTATGAGGGTCTACATATTTTAAACACTGACAAACAACACAACATTAAACATATACATTTAACCTTTCTTTTTCATAGTACTGACAGTCTGTGGGGAATAAAACTGCTGTCTGAGTTATGGCAAACAAAGTAGTTTGGTCATCAGAAACAAAAAAAAGTGAAACTTAGAAATTTAAAATATAAACATCTTATGTTTGTGTGTCATTGGGTAAAACTGAACTTGGTGGGATGTTTTCAACTATCATTCAAAATCACCACACCACACATGACAACACTCTATATATTCTATTTGTTTGCAGTGTTTCTTTGAAACATCACAAAAATGTAATATTATGTTTGTAGAATGCGTTGAATCAATCGTGTGATGCTACTATGTAACAGAGTTCATGGACATCACTAATGTTCACTCTTCATTACTCTTTTACTAAAATTGCCCTACTGACTATGTACAATAATACTGACTTGAAATTGAAGTTTCTATTTTTATTAGGTCAGTCTATTAAAAAACAAATGAATAAATAAATGAATAAATAAACAGTAAAGAGGAAGTTATAGTCACACACTGTGTTGTTCCAGGTCCACTGCTTGTCCCTTTGCAATTATAGAGTGAAGTCAGACACTGAACTTATAATGAAACAAATGAACAACCAAGTCACACACTCACCAAACAAATGCATACATGGGATACATTATAATTGTGTCAATCACTTTCAGTTCCGAGGAAAATATAAATTATTATGTGATGATACTGTAAACTACAAAACAGCAGAAATAACACATGACCCGAGAGAAGAGAGTGCAGTGACATGAGGATATTTATAAAAGATTTAAAACTACTATTATTGACTAAAGTGCTGTATGAATGATTTAAAACATTGCAGATAAAGGAATAGAGCAGAGTTACAAGAATTACAATCACAAGCAGCACAATCACACTTATGCACACGCAGATAAAAATGCCAATGGAAACAAACTGTTAGAAACAAAATGCAAATGAGTCTTTGGAGTTTTTGAACTGATATAATGATAAAAGTTGTTTGTCTCATCCATAAAAAGCCTTTAAACTTTAGACTGAACCAAACTGGAGTCTCATGTCTGACAACCTCGCAGATCTACAGGTCAAACAGATCAAAGCAATCAGAAATAAAATAAATCTGCTTCACAAACAGCAACAGCATCTGAAAATCATTTCTGACTCGTCCTCTGAGATGGCAGGGAGAGCCAACAAAATAAGTGATGAGGTTACGATGTGATGCCAACTAGGTCACATATACATGAGACCCAGAGCTTAGTGTTTTTCTCTAACTACATTTTTGGATGCATTTAATATCTCAAAGTGAAGCAATTTTCTTTTAATTAATGACTTTTTAGACAGAAGCCAACTGAAAAGCAAATGCACATTTATAATGATACAAAACTTAATAGAAACATTAAAAACTAATCACAATATTGTCAAAATGTCCCATCTATATTTGAAAGCCATGTTGGCACGTATACAATATCATAGCTTGTACATTTCTCTGGTCTCTGAAAGCAAACGATCAGCTTTGGGTGAATTTGACTAAATGTTTTCCACATTGAGTCAATGGCAGTGGTCTTGTTTAGCTGTACAATTACTGAAATTAATTAAACAGTGAAAAGAAATATGCATACAAGAGTTGCCAAAGGCAGTAGACCAATGCTTTCAAGTGGTGTCTTTTTATTTACTCATCATAGATAATTTTCTAGAAAAAGTAATCTGTTCCCCAACTACAACTACGTCAATATTTTCATGAGTTGTAGGATTAGTGGTTGAAAAACTACACAAATGTGGGTCATCCATTAATCAGAAAGTTGGTGGTTCAACTTCTGTCAATTTCAGTCCACATGTTGAAGTATCCTGACACAAGAAACTGAACCCCAAATTATCCCAATTGGCTGCTCTATTTGTGTATTTATCTGTGTCTTTCTCTTTGTATCTAGATGTTTAGGCATAGAAACTATATGGATGTGTCTGAATAGACATTGAGTAAAAGCACCATAAAAATATAAAATGTATTGTATGTATGTATAAAATGTAATGTATTTTGTGTTGGGTCTGATTTTACCATAGTTCACATTTTTTAGCACCAGCTGTTTTTTAACATTAATCATGTGGTTTTGTCTGTGCATCCTCTTTTGTCCACACTGAATGTTACACTAATGTCGTATAATTAAGTTGGCTATTGAACAAAGTGAGAACAGCTCTTCATCATTTAAATACTGCAGCCACTGCTCACCATCCAAACAGCATGTTATTTCATGTCATGAGCTGTGATCGAGCAATTACCACCAACACTGATGTTATAAATGAAGGGAATGAGTACGCTCCTTTAAAAAAAAAAGAAAAAAATTGAAAAAAATTACATCAAATGTCAAAAATGAAACACTGGAAACATCAAAACAATTTTCAGACTTCTGGAAATTAGAGGATTTGTGGTTGAATAGGATCACAAATGTGGATCATTGTTGTTTTTGACACTGTTATGAAAAGGAAAAGTAATGGATGAACAAGCAATAAAGATCTGTAACATATTGGACTGAAAACATAAAAGTTCAGTTTAAGTTTAACACAGTCAACAACATTTTTACAAAAAGAGCAGTGAGCTGTTATTGGCTGAAAACCCAAGAATGCTCTGTGATTGAAATGTCTGGCAGTGCTGGTTGTCCTGGAGCCAGATTGGATTATTCTTTAGTTTTTATTGTAGTTATATAATCAGTGTATTCAGAAAGATAAGCTCATATTCAATCTAATGTAGCTGGTTAGAGAAAAATGGTAACTTAAATAGATGCCACAAGGAATAAAAATGAAAATAAGACAAGAACAGAAGTAAACATAAACATGTAACTTGAAATAGACAATGATGTCAATCATTTGTCAATCATATGACTTTCTAAATAACCTACATAATTTTTCAAACATGGCCAAGCATGTGTTTCACTGACGCAGCCAACATGAATAACAGTATGTGATGAATAATGAAAGCAAAGTACAGGAGTTTAAAAGAAGAAAAAACATGATCAAAACTCTTTTGACTGAATTTAACCTTTTTTATCGTATAAAAATAGTGTCGCTATTAAGAGATTTCAGATACTTAAATACATTCAGACCTCTTCTCAAGAGACAAAATCAAGTACTTCTCAAAAGCACTAGATGTTCAGTGCCACAGCAGCACATCATTCACACTCCCAACCAGAAATATTTGGACAGCTAACATGTTCTTTTGTTCTTGAAACTCACATTCAGTTTGAAATGAAATAATGGATATCGAGTGCCAAGTTTCAGCTTTAATTCAAGTATTTTACATCAGTATAGAAAGAACTGTGTGGGAGATAGTAAATGTTGGACGAATGCTTGTGATGTCAAACAAAACCATCATATTTGATATCTTGTGGAAAATACCTGAAGTTTTCTGCAGATACTTCATATCAGAGCTTCTAGCTGAAGATTTACAGCCATTTCTGTGTTGCAGGGCTTTGGGCAGGAATCCAAGCAATAGTTGAGATGTATCTGTGGAAGTATTTGAATATGAGTGATGTTAAGAGGAACACAGTTCACCACAAAGCTTGGTTGCTCTATTTATGCATAGGAACACAAGCAACTGACAGGAACAGATGAGGAGACAAAGGGGAGAAGGGGTGAGTGGATGAGGTGCTTGTTGAAATAGCACAGTGTGACTGGGAGGGGATAGCCGTTAAAGCTGTGGTGGAGAGGGACAAAATGCTCCAATGCAAGATTGTTATGTTCTCTACCATGAAAATGGAACCACTTTAGCCATTAATCATTGATGGACAGCGGATGATGGATAACTCCCCCATTGAGGCTCATGTATTGTGCTCCACTCCATTCTGCACCGCTTTGTCTGAAGAAAAACATCAAAACATCAAGTCTGAACCTCTCCAAGTATTAATGCTCATGTTCATAATAAACAAATCCCTCCTTAATTTAAAAATAAATTGGCAAAAATAGACATGAAGATGAAGTTAGTCACCTAAACATGTTTGTTAGTAAAGACTGGGTAATGTCATGTTTTCATGGTGTTGTCTGCAGACTGCATCAGCATGTTGGCCATTTATTTCATCACAATATTGTGACAATATGCTGCAGACAAGCAAGATGGTCACAGTCCTGTTTTTATAATTGTTGTTGCCAAATTTGTGGTGATTTACTTCCCAGGCGTCACAGTCGTCTCTCTGTGGCAGAGAAGACTGGCAGTCTCTTCGCTGTGTTTTTACCTTTGTGCCGCCAGGCTTGTTGTCATGGGAGATGTTGGATGACTGCGCCACACAAAGCATGAACTGATTTACTTTGCAGCTGTATACGACACAACTTTACTTTGCTGTTACACTATTCATTGAAAAGGAAATATGTAGCGCGTTGTTTCCTGCAGTCTGTGACAAGGCAATCACTCACTAAGTGGCTTTCACAAACTCAAAATGCAGAACACCCCCAATTTAAGTGGTCCTTGTGTTAATTAGCACTGAGTCAGGTTGTCAGTGAGCATGTTATAGCAGATGTACAGTTTGTTTTCTGCAAAGTATATGAATTAATTACTGTAGCAGTGTATATATACAATATACAGTAGCTTCCACTGGCTCCTTTACATCCATGGCAGCGAGAAAATTACAGTAATTCACAGAAACCATGAATGGGCAGAGAAAGACAACTAGCTTAGAGCTGTTGTAACACTCACAGCAGGAGGATTGATTTACTGGAAGTACAAAATACAACTGCAGACTCCGTATGTTACTAACTAAAGGATGAGTTGTCTAAAACTTTTGGGCTGTATCATTGAGATACCACACATACATGTTTCTTTTCATTTCCAGTTCCAGTTATTCTCTACGAATAACAGAGCAACAGAGCTGTGTTTTCCTGTTGTTTAACAACTGACAAATCTGAATCGGTCAGATTTCTGTGATTTTCTATCAAAGCAAATCAACACAAAACAGAAAATGCCTGCAGAGTGATGGAAAGATGACAGGTCTTTCCTTCTGTTTCGTGTATAAATTGACTGCGTTCATGTGTCTTACTTTATCACATCATGTTTTAAACTCAAACTGCAGGAAACACGATCTATTCCTTTCTTATATAGAAACTTCTTATGACTGAACTGGACATTTTTGTGTTTGGCTTTATGGTCTCATTATCAGTGTGGATATATGTACTCAAACATACCCTGTGGAGCTTTTGACATCTAACAGTGCTATGAAACACAGCCACATATGCATCCTGTATATGTTGTCCTGATGGAGCCAACAAAGACTGAAAAGAAGACTGAATGGTAGTATACTTATATGTACACAGGGTAGAAAATGCATCCACTACTTGGTAGTGGTAGATGTCAGTCATGCACAAAGTGTGTTTTTTTCATATTAGAAAATACTCGTGCCTGTAGTGGCAATTCTAAATTAGTAATAAGATAAAATAAAAATAAAATAGAACAGAAGAGAGTTCACACGTTCAGCCGTCTTTCTTGTAGTTTAATAAAGCAATCATGCATGAGAGGACTCAGACACACAGTGTGATCAAACAAACAGTCTGTGAGTGAATGAGCAAAGTCGATCTTTACATCCCAGCTTTTATCCTCTTCCCAAAACAAAGATCTCTCAGCAGTCAATAACTCAAACCCAGATGATGTTTTCCATATAACACTTAAGGTATGTTTGAAGGTAAAACAAAGGACCATGAAATGAGCAGACAAGGGTGACGCAAGGGACCATGAAATGCCTAAGATATTTGTAGCAAACAGAGAAAGATCAGAATTTCCATGACATGCCCCTAAAGGTCTGTGAGGTGGCCATCAACAGATAGTAGTAGGCAGTAAGAAGGTCAGGTTGAATGTATGTAAATTCCTATGGACTCTCCTGCTAACAAGCCTTCATGGTGGAAAAAAAAAAACCCTCCATAGTGACTTGTCATCCAACTGCTCCACAGTCTGTCTGCTCAGTATGTTCCAGTTATAAATACACACCTCCAGTTTGTCATCTGTACAGGGTTGCCTGTGTGTATATATATTGGCTTTATTTGGTAACAAAAAATTGTGGCAAAATATGGATGTGAGTTTTCTTTCACTGACATAAATTCACTTTTAAACAAACAAGTATACAAAACCAGAGCAACAAGTGCAAAGTTGATAATAGTATGAGGGAGTAAATATAGATTATGTGCTGGAATTGTGCAGATTTACTCTTCACAAGTCTCCTCAAGATATATGACCAGTTGTTTTAACTCAGTTAAAACAGTTTTGATCACCAGTCCAGCTGTATTACTGTGGATACACTGCTACAACAACATTTAAGTGTCACAGCCAAGAGCATGTTGCAGTAATCCAGACATGAGGTTGTGGCCATGAAGTGATCCTTGTGCAACAAAGGCGAGAGTAGAAATCTCGTTGCCTGTAGCAAATGAGGGCTGCTTAACATGCTGATCCACCACTGGGAAGCAGTGAGAAGCAGATAAGAGATAAGAGACTATATGTCTTCTCCATCAGTGTGTTAATGAAACACTGAGCGTAACGTTTCTGCCACAGAATGACATTTATTCATGTTAATGTTTAATATTTACTGTAATACACATAGTTTTAATGGACAAGACGAAAAGAAAAGACAAGTCAATGACAAGTCAGAACAAGACAGTATATCCTGTATTATCACTCTGTAATGAGCAATCTCTGGAAACCAACATGCAGAAAGTGAAAACACTGTGTATCTCAAACTCGGTAAAATGATATCCTGCTTGAATTACACTAATTGCATATGATAAGAGGACGATGTGGAAGAATACACCAGCTAAAAGAAACAGTGAAACCTGCCATTGTTCAACAACTAATTGGGGGGCAGGCAGTCAATTAAGCATCTACATTTCACATGTACTTCTATTTATGTATGACTGTCAGGGGAAGATAATAGGTGACTGTAAGACAATGGCAGCCTTATTAACACAAGATGTTTAATCCTCTGTCGTAAATTGATGAAAACTGTAATGAAATAGGAGAAAAAAGCTCAGAAGAAAAAAGTAATGAGATACAAAGAACTAGTTTCACTGGGTTCCTGATGGTGCCACAGGTTGAGTGTGTGTTAAGGGTCTCTGGAGCAACACACACACACAGACACGTCTTAATATCCTCAGGCTACCATGCGTGTGTTTTGATTGCAACCATAAAACATATGTTCCAAAGTACTGCCAACTCCATAACTGTCTGATTTTATTGTTGCATATTTATCTACAGAAATACATGACATGATGCTTTTTATGAATTCTTTATCGTGGAAAATTAGGACAATTTAAAGGCTTCCTTTCTCTCGACTGAGTGAGAGTAACAGTCACGTCGGCTGCAGCAACTCTGTGCCAGCAGCTTTGTCATCTCTGTAGTACAGATGCCCAGCAATTGACTATTCAGGATAAACAAATACGAGGCTGTCACTCAGTCTGGCAGACATCCGACCACCTCAGTCACAGACAGTCAGTGATGCCAGTGAGATGGTGTGATGCCAAAACCGTAGATGGATGTCACAGATCTTATGACTACAGCTCCACACTGCAGTGACAGACCTGGAGTACCTGTTTACATATCCTTTAACTATATATCAAAGTTTTAAATCAATATGGAGTTTCTCAAACTATGCACTGTCAAGTTTGAGCCCGTCCAGGATTTATCCTCTGTCAAAAAGTTAGTTTTGAGTCTGACACTGCAGCAGCAGCAGCAGCAGCAGCAGCAGCAGGGGACACTCAGTTTTACCCTTGGCACTTATGTCCTCACTTTTCTTTAGGGAAATTTTCAGGGTTGATCTTTGCATATTTGCAGTTAAACTCTACTTAAACTAGCTCTGCTAGATGTAAGGAAGTGTGTGTGTTTGTGTGTTCTGTCTGATACCTAAATCCCATTGTGTGAAGAGGAGGTAGCAGGGTAGAGTAGCTAGGGCCCCTGACCAAGCCTGTGGGTGGGTGGCATGGATTCATAAATCAGGGAGCAGCGTTAATCTCTCTCAGGTACTGGAAAGCCAGCCCTCAGTAAATATGTCGCCCCAGGATACAACGGGGTTTAGAGGATTTCTGTCTCCAAAGAGAAATTAGGCAGGAGCTTCAGAAGTGAGCTAAATGGAAATGCTTGCTGGAGCATACAGAGAGAGCAGGGTGCTGCTGTCAGCTAGTAAACATCGTCTCAGAGTAGCCTCAGTCATTATCGTGGCAGATACTGCCAACAGCCAGGCTGAGCAGACGGGTGGGCTGATGAAGAGCAGCTTCTATGCTGATGATTAGTCACAATAGGGAGGAGAAAATCTGAGCGCTCTTTGAGTGTATGGGGATGGGAATAGTTGGTGCTATAAGTAAAGAGGCTAATTACAGCAGCTTAGTTACAAAAAAATTAACTGAGAGTTAATCAAATTCTTTTGTTGTGCTAAGACTCACGTCTATCTGCTCAGACTACTATACACTAAATCATCTGATACACTGTAGGACCTTGACAGAAACAAACTGGGTCAAATGATTCATCCTATAGTTTGTAGTAAATAAAAATGACCTGACTGACTGTCGATTTTGTGTTTTTGATAACACATATGTATAGATAATGTAATGTAATAATGTATAGAAAATGTATCTGTAGAACAACAGTTATCAAAGTTTGTTAAGGTTCCTATATTATTCACTCTGAGCAACTAAGGTTGAATTATTTTTTATTGTTATTTTTCTATTTGTGGGCCAATCAAATCTCATGTCCAAACAAGTAAATGATTGTGGTTCTATTTAAATAGTGAACAAGTCAATACTGACAAGAATCAAGAAAGAGGAGAGCTTTGTGTTTGCATTTAATCAAGTAGGAGGTAACTGTTTGTAAATGAGAAACTATATATATATATATATATATATATATATATATATATATATATGTACCTGGTGATGCCTGTTTTTAATCACAGAGACCTGGTGTCTTGTCTCATTATCTCAGCATGCTCTGTCTGAGGGACAGGTCACCAGGGCGATGATAAAAAACATCAAAGCTAACAACAAATACTGAGTCTGAGGAAACAAATCATACACAGTCAAGCCACATTAATTGTCTCGCATCATTAACTGTTCGCTCGATAATAAGGAAATGAACTGCAAACAGAAAAGTTGGGGAATATAAATATGAGTTTATTCCCTTCACACTACATGTCCAGTTAGTTAGAGTGTGTTTATAATGTTCCCACTGAGCTTTTTATGGTAAATCCCTGCTGGAAAATAACAGTTGCAGCTCTGCAAAGGGCATGTCATCATCATTTTGAGCAAACATAGCTTTTAACTTTCTCATTTTATTTGACATTATCTATTTTTATGTACGCTGAAATGGAAATAACCTTATTTTAAGGATTGATGTCATGTGTCATATAATCATACACAGTTTTAACTTAGGTTTCTAAATACAAGTGAAGTGAAGTGAAGTTTTGTCTGTTTTTAATTGTCAAATTTACTTCAGCAGTACAGGTAAAGCTGTATTTGTTATGATGCTGCTGTGGTTTAAATGAAAACAGAAAATAGCAATGTACATTCATCTCTCGAGTGATTGATTGTCCTTAGTGTCTTTAATAATCCTTAAAAATATAAAAAAAAATTACTGTAGCACTCACAAGGGCATTCAAAGTCTCATAAATAACCCTGGAAGTCAGTTAATTGACATTTTTAGTCTGAGGTAACACAGTAACTTGTCTCAGTTCCTGACAGAAATACTGGCAACATTAACCTTAATTTTTATATTTTATGACGGGTAAGACAAGCACACAGGGATTCTGAGAAGTCAGGGTATGATGAAAATGTTGAAAATTTCAATTTCTAGATGATTCGTTCAATTTAGGAATTTATGGATGAAATTCTGAGGATTAAAGGGGGAATACACCAGTTTGAAAAATGAGTTCATTTGTTGTCTTACAGTGAGAAATGAGACCATATATTTGAAGAGTAGATATTGTAGTAGATGTCTTTCATACACCAAATAGAGGAACTCTTCTCATTCATTTGTGTTAGTCAACATTACAACACTAGAAACTAACATGGGCATTTATTCAGTAGTGAAAATATAGTAAAGAGGAAAAATAGCTAGTTACAGTTTCGAATAAAGACCAGTTTTGGTCTTAATCCAAAGAATTTGCATGTTAAATCCCATCTAATCTATGAACACTGATTCTGTCACTTCTTCTCTCTGTTTGGCATCAGATGAGTTTAATACCAACGTTTAATATCCAACATCTGGCTGATCTGTTGCCATGGAAGCAACATAACTCATCACAGAAACAGACACATCATAATCTATAACATTTTATTCTCTTTCATCACAAAAACAGCAGGACATAGAATTTTTAACATAACAATTTGAAAATAATCGAGGAAGAGGAACGGCATATCTGCTGTTTTTTTTTTTTTTTTTCCTTTTTCTTTCAGTTTTGAGGAACTGAAAAAGAAATCTTTGCCAAACCTTCATTCTGATTCTAGAATTCAAGAATAGAATCATGAAATTGTCAAAAATCATTAGAGATGAGAAACATAAAGCTCTGTCCCCTCTGACAAACATCCAGTGTTGACATTTACTCAAACACGGAAACAGGTAATTAATTATTTGATCACAAAATGTAACTTCATGTGGAGATGCATAAATGTGTGAAACACAAGATAGACACTGTTTTGGTCGTTTTAATAGACACATAATAGACTAGGTTCATTGTTCTAAATAGAAAATGTAGGTGTCAGTAATTGTAGGTGTATTTCTAAGTTGGACCAGCTGTCTTCATGTTTCCACCTGATGTCAAACTAGGTTAACATCGTCTTTACTTACAGACATGAGATAGATATAAAGCAAATATGCATATTATTAATGTTGAAACATTCTTGCACATTTGGATTCTCTTCTTTGATGATTAATTTATGGCCTTTTTCTTCAACTTGTCTCTGGTATCAGCTGTTAATTTGAATAATCCATCTCCCACAGTGTTTTAGCAAATGACAAAAATTGTCAGTCTCTGTTACAATGTAGAGCCGTAACAACAACAGAGACAAAGAAAGGAGGGGGAAGACAGAGCGTGTGAGAGAGGTGGTGTTTATACTGAAACAGCATCTTAAACGGGTTATCATAGTGTTTAAGTTCCTCTCTGACTGGGCTCCTTTAACACGTTACCATGAGAGTCCTCACAAAAGGAAACGGTATCTTCAGAGAAAGCTGCACCTTAACCCTGGTGAACTGATGTGGGGGTAGTGAGTGCTGTGATAGGGACTAATCCCCTGCTGTGTACTGTGAGAGGAACTCAGTGAAATACACCAGAGGAAACCAAGGAGAAGCCAGGAACAAGAGCTAAGAAGGAGACTTCTGACAAACTGAAAAATGTGTTGAAGTGGTGCTGTCACCGTGATGAATCCTTTCAGACCTCGTCTCAAAATGGGATGGAATCTTAATGCGTGTTTGTGTGTACAGTGTGTACAAAGTGAAGCATATGGCGTTTAGCTCCAGAAAAGATCCACCAGGAACTGAGCTGATGCCTCCTGGTTAATTGCAGAAATTTACCAATTTAGAGTGTGACACTGAGAACTTGGGCAGATGTTGCAAAGGTCTCAGTTTTATAAAAGAATTAGTGCTTCTTCGTTGCTCATGAGACTCCAGTGTTAACATGAGAATAAAACAGAGGTTTGATTGCCAACATCTATACAAAGAAATCTATTTATAGACTGATCTAAGTCCTTTGTCTGTATTATATGAAAATTCTAATTGGTCCACATGGTTCTTTATAGACATCTGTGCAGATCAAACATTGCCTAAACTTAATTAAATAAAAGCTAAAGAATTGTCATAAAGCATTAGAAGTCTGTTACATTATATAAATGTCAGTCAGGCATGTATATATTGAGACTATAACCTTTCTAAGAGCTGGAGATTTGCAAACAAGAGAAAAAAAGACAAGAGGCAGTGAATTATTTGTTTGCTCGCCTGTGTGTCAGGTTTAATCTCTCTAAGGTTGTTGATGCGGTTTTGACACTTGGCTTGGTGGAATGATGCGACTCACTGCTGCTCTCAACTATTTAAAATGACAGTGAATAGCTGAAGGGGGATCAACAATTAAGGGTCAACAAAGGTGATATATTTGTTAGTGACAGGCTGACAGAGACGTCACCGTCTGCAGAGGAAGACATGTTTACATTGTTCACTGGATGATGCCGCCTCAGTGAAAAATATCTGTGATATTCTTCCACTAATCTGTTTTTAATTACTACTAATACTGGTTAAAGATGTATTTAAAGGTTAGGATGTTGCATTTCACCATGTTGTAGTTGTAACACAGACACAGAGTCGTCATCCTGCAGCTCCTCTGTTTCTTGCTTCTGCTCCTTCTTGTTCCTCTCCTCCCTCACAAAAATCAAAACTGATCCATGGTTGAATCGATACCAAATATCACAGCCGACGTCCTTTTGATTGCAGCCAGTTCACTGAGTTTCCTAAAGCTGCTTCACAATAAAAGCCACACAAGTCTTTTCTCGACAGATGAACCTTTTTAATGTGAGGAGGAAAGAAGGTGAAAAGAAATTAGTGGCAACTTGATATGGATCTGACGCAGTGTGAAGAGAGTAACAGTTGACTGGGTAAGGCTATTTTTAAGAAGATAAAATACTGTAGATGAGTGAATGAAAATACTCAGTGGCTAGTTCAGAGGGAAAAAAACAGCTTCGAATTATATCAAAAACTGATTGATTTCATGAAAATCCTGAGGATAATAACTAAGGAAGTAATGAGGGTGATTCTTCACAGCACCAGTGTGTGTGTGTGTGTGTGTGTGTGTGTGTGTGTGTGTGAGAGAGAGAGAGAGAGACGGGGAAAAGACAGACAGACTGGTTCTCAACTGAGACTTGAGATGGGCACAACTAATAAGAGGTGAGAAAGAAAATATCACATTGAAAATAGATGGAGGGATGACAGGAGGAGTCAAGGTGAGCTGACAGGGTGAGAAGTAATCACTCTGCCAGTTGAATGCATAGTGATCCTGCAAGTGATAGAAGGGAAAAGGTCACAGACAAAATAAAGCAAGTTTGAGATGAGAGAAGGTGGCAGACACCCAGAGATTCAGTGGGGACATCACCACATTGAAGACATAGAGGGATGGTGTTTCACCACAGTTTGTTAGTGTCTTTTCAACAAAGAATTAAGGATTAATTCCTTGTCTTCACCTGCACTGAATGGAGCTCTGACATACACTGAGGTCAGAACAAACTATGAGAACATTTGGCTGAACTGCAACAAAATCTGATCACTTTTTGTTGTGTCAAACCTCTGTCTGTGCTCTTGATGACCACAAACGAATCATAAAAATATCATTTGACAAGCAAAAGGACAAGAGCCTTGTAATAAAAATAAAAAAAAATATGCAAAAATGTATCATTTGGACAGCCAGTCGATATCTGGAGGAACAATACACTCAAGGTAATAACAGAGAAAAGAATTTTTCATTTCATAAAATCTTTAAAATGACACTGTGAGTAGCTGCGTTGATGTTTATGCAGCACTTTTAATGCACACTTGGCCGACGACAAAACATTGTTTTGTAATTGGATGAATCTGCTACTCACATAACGCAAATACTCTCAGGGTTTCATCCTGGAGATAGAGAAGCATGGAGAAGAATAACAGCACTTTGGTTATTAATGCCACTAATTGAATATCTGCAAGGATCAAGGTTTCTTGTCATAGACTGTCATGACAACCTTTAATTATACAGAGAGGCACAGACAGACATGGAACTCTCCTGTAGAAAAAACGAAAACGTGTCGTTCACATCCTGAACATTTTTAACGTCACTCATCATCACTCAGCTCAAGTGGACCGACAGGTAGATTGACACTGTTCTGCCTCAGCTGGTATCAGCGCTGTTACGCCAACGCTCCGAGCTGAAATATTCTGTAGATGAGCAGCAACATCCTCCCTATAGGTCGCCTCCTCTGTTCACATCCACACATTCACTGGCTCCTTTCATTTTCTCCTGTCTACTCTCTGCATACTTTCTCACTGAGCTTCATATAACCTCACACTGTTTCATGCATCATCCTTCAGACTATGTTTCCATGAGCAGCTGTTGGCTTTTTTTTTTTTTTTTTACACTCAGGTTTGGGCTTTGCATTTTGCAACAATTAAATGCATTTTGCATTTAATTGTTTTTCTTCTGAGGCAAAATATCAGATCAGACACAAGAAACAAGATGTGTTTTATTCCAATCAAGTTGAATTTTGACTGAAAGAAGAGAAGCAACAACAAACAAATGCAATGCCATTTCTTTCCCATTAAGTAACCACACACACTTATACGCACACACACACACACCTGTAAGTGGCTAAAAATAATACCAGCATATAGACACCCTCCAAGTTATTTTAGGTTACATACTCATGTGAAAATAACAAGGTTTTGACATTCGCATCTGTTCACTTTTACATCTGGCAGGGTCTTTACAGCTTAGCTGGAAGTTCGCCAGCCTCTTCTTACTGTACGATACGAGTGTGTGTGTGTGTTGTGTGTGTAAGAAGTTGCTCTCTTGTAAAGCCTGTTTTTATAAACAAAGACTTTTAATTTTCTAGTGCAGTGCTTTTCTGTTTCACTTGTTTGATTTGTAGATTAAATATGCTTTTCTTACTTAGTGTGAATCTACCAGTTGATGTTTGCTACATAAATAAATAAAATACAGTTTGTGCGTGTGTGTGAAGGGTGTTATGATATTCAGCTTCTGTCCCTCCCACCGAGTCCTGCTTCAACCTTAACATCATGGGCTAATCCTTAGAAATGTCACCCAGAGCTTGGCAAGTCGTTTGTTGCTTACTGGTGTGGAATTTGCCAGTAGGTGAGTGTGAATCCATTTAATCTATCCTCCATTACAAGCTGCAATTCTGCATGGTAGACACTATTACCCAGATAAAGTGTTTAATAGAGTTACACTAAGATTTACAGAGGGCAATCTTGAACGGAGCTGGATTCAAACTTTTTACTCAGCGTTTCACTCAGTGACACTGCAGAACATCTAAGTTTGAAGGACTTTTACATTGTTTTCAAATGTAAAAATTTTAGTTTAGAGCTTAGAGTTTTATATGTGATCATTGATTTTCGTGCATCAACATCTTGCGGAAAAAGATGAGACTTTTGGAATGATGTTTCAAAGATTAGTGAAATGTAAAACAGAAGCTGAAGTTACAACAGGAATTAGCAGAGATTCTTATTTTATCCATAAATAAACAAAATCAACTATTTTCATACACAGCACATAAAATCTGCTTTGTACAACAGCAACCTTTGTAGCAACAATTTAATATAATTGAATATTGAATATAAGATGACCATAACAGTGTTTATGTTGCATTTCACATTTGTTATTTTATTTGACTGACAATTAGAGATGTGATGTGCTAATTAAAATCTTTAAGTGTCTGCAAATGTACTTTTTAGTGTTTTTGATGTCAAACTAACATTGTCTTTACTCACAGACATTAGATAGATATAAAGCAAATACCTATATTATTAATGTTGAAACATTTTTGGACATTTAGATTCTTCTCTTTTATGATTAATTTATCACTTTATTCAACTGGTATCAGCTGTTAATTTGAATAATCCAGTTGAGAAAAAATGTCTGTTTGTCAGGTTATTGTACAGATAAACATGGTTAAGAGAGAAATGTGATGCAAATACGGCTAATTCAATAAAAGGTCTTCTTAGTTTGTCACAACCAGGTAGATATTATCAGTGTTTTCTTATTTATTATGTATTCATATCTTTGATCAACCGCAATATTATGTTTCACACAAATCTGTCATGTGCAGGTCAAAGCCATAAAGTAA
This sequence comes from Polydactylus sextarius, assembly GCA_016801845.1. Lineage (NCBI taxonomy): Eukaryota > Metazoa > Chordata > Actinopteri > Polynemidae > Polydactylus > Polydactylus sextarius. Next base: position 19,307,916 of record CM028906.1, read on the forward strand.
TGTTGGTGTAATTACGAATCAATTACAAATGATATATTCTCCTCTAATTTAAAGTCACCTACTTGTTGTTTATTTTGTCCTTTAGCCCAGCGACTCTCACACCTGTGGCCTCGCTGCTCTCAAATCCTTCTCCATAATATTTTGACTATGACGAAAATAATTCGTAATCACAGAACCATCATTCAAGCTCTAGGTTCAGGTGCCGATTGTATAATTTACACCGACAGAGCTGTGTGCCAACCTGTGGTCATAATTTCATAGTATGAGACGTTTCTTAGAAAAAACACAAGTCGTCTTCTCAGCTCTTTGCCAAACTGTGATGGTGCAGAGAGAGAGAGGCGGTAAAGACAGCTGGCAGAAAAACGCAAACCCATCTGTCTTCCCTCTACCTTGTACCTCAGCCCTCACTCCTTACCAGAGATCAGAGAGCTTCTTGTGTGTGCGTCTGACTTTCTAATTCTCACATGGCATAAGCTGAACACGTTCGCCGCTACACCTGCTCAATGCTGCTTCAGTCACTGGAGAAATTCCTGTAACGAATGCCTTAGCCTTTCCACTGACAACACTTACATCATGGCGTAATAGGGGATCGAAAGTTGATCCTCCTGAGTGGTTAAGTTGAGGCTTACAGCTGCACGGTGTGTGTGAGAGACTTTCAAATACTTTGAAATATAAAGTTGATAATTACTAAGTATTACAAACCAAACCGTGTCCAGTTTAAGTGAAGGTTTTCCATCAAACTCTGAACGTCTGCGTATCAATATTTTATACAGATTTAATCTCAGTAGTAAGACGAACTCTGACAGTTGTTTGGTCGACTAGTTGAGGCTGTTGTCACAGTAGAAGGAAATGGGCGACATCAAGACTCAGCCCACCTCCTCCACCACCACCTGTCACACTCTGCCCACTCTCTGAGTTTTAGTCTCTGAGTTTCATTCTCTGAGTTTTATAGAGCAGTGAGACAGTGTGGGAGTTCACCTCCACCTCAACCCCTTGAACCTCAGCCTGTCTCGCAGCCACATTATTGATACCTCAATACCACAACCATGAGCGTCTTTTAGTAAGAAGAAGTGCGTATTATGTGGCAGAACCGGTGATTAGTTAACGATAATGTCCTTAACATTTCAGTTGATGCATTCTGAACGACCACATGATTCAGTTTGCATTGATCAGATGCTTTAATTAGAGATCGGATACTGACAAGTAAGCCCATTCGGATATAATGAAATTAAACCAGTCTGGTAATGGTAAGTACTTTTTTATGAAGTTGCCGTCAGATGGTTAGCAGCAAGTTACATTAATTTCCAACTTAAAGCCTCAATATCAGTGAGATGACATTAACTTTAGAAGTTAATGTTTGAAGTTCTAATACATATTCTAAACCACATTAAAAATCTGACCAGAGTTTTCTTTAATATGGCAGCAGCCAATAGGCAGAGAAGTTTTCACACATTACTTGGGTCCCTGGTGTGTTAATTAATATTTATATTTGTCCACTGCCTCAAACTCTGCCTTCAGGCATTTATTAAATTATCATGAGTTTGGGCAGAGACATTACTATGTGTGTGTATGTGTGCGTTAGTGTGAGCGCAGCAGTACAGTTTCAAAATGTGCACAATCTGTGACATGACCGCTCCCTGACTCACCAATCAAAACATTAGAATCACGACCCACACAGACTGTATCAATAGCAGTAATAAATTGTGGGAGTGGCGTTGAACACTTTGTTTGTTTACTCATTTATTTACATAAGTCAGTGATGCAATGAGAGTTGCTGTCGGTGGCCTGAACCTAAACACCCATAGCTTTACAATCTCCACAATTAGAGTCAGTCCTGTGAGGTATCTGACAGCGTGACCAGGAGCTGCACGCTACCCAGTGCTCAACCCAGTACTACTAAATGCAAGGCAGCCATGATAATTAGTGTTTCTAGCCAGGAGCTCCTCGCTGGCGTCTCACCCCCGCACTGACCCAGGGAGATTGGAAAGAGGCCCGGTGGCTCCCATGAGACTGAGCCTGTCAGGTCCGTCACTTCTCCCACAACATAGGAGTGAGCGGAGGTGTTTTAAATGCCAAACAGGACACAGTTGCCAGGCCTATGGGCTCTGCCTGAATACAAGGCCTGTCTGTCTGTCTGCTGTCCTACTCTGTAGAGCCTGAAGCTGAGCTGAGGCTCGTTGTCTGGGGACAGTTAACCTGCTTGGAGGGAGGGAACAAACACAAAAAAACTGAAGTGACAGTGTTGCTGCTTGGTATGTTGCAAAACTCCTCACGTGTTCAAATGTACTGCTGAATCACCCCGAAATATCTTTGTATAGCTACAATTTCAGCTGTGTATGTATATTTTTCTTCTTTTTGTAGTGTCATGTGAGCAGGATGTCAGATCTCTTGTTTTTTTCCTGTCCATTTTTCTTTGTTTGCTCTTATTTGTATGGATTTTCAAAATTGAAGTATGTCAGGAGAAGTAAGAGTGAGCAGCCATGGAGCTGCACTCGATGTGTGTTTAGCTGCATAATGTTTGTTTGCACTGTGTTTGTTCTCACCCTGCTACAACGCTCAAAGTGATGAGATGGAAATTTCATGTTTTTTATGAATGATGGGGCTTGTGCTTCTGTTTTTTTTTTCCTCCAGTGAATGAATAGTAAAGACACACAATACTACATAAAGAAAATATTTTATGCACATATAAGTAACTTACCTACTCAGTACTCACCTCACAGTAAAGGGTTAATTTCAAAACAGGGAAACAACCTTATAGCTACAGCTATAACCTTATAGCTACATACACACTGGAAATTTGCTAAAAATATGCCACTCTTTGCTGTTGAGGGCACATTCGAATCCATCCTATTGTACTGTGATTTTTCACCATCTGTTTTTCCGTCTTATGAGCAGATAGAAATGGGTTTTATATTGAAAAGTTTTGATTAAAAAGAAAAAATAGGGGGGAAAGAATAGCAAAGCAGGGCACTGAGTGCAATAGAAATAGAAACAATATGACAGATACTGTATGTGGAAATTTCACATCTGATGGAGGGAACAGCTTTTCCTTCAAACCTCCAGTAAAATTCCCATTTCCTGCTTGAAATGTCAGGTCATAATGTTCTTAAAAGATAACAGATGATGTAAAGCAATCACACCATGAAAATATATTTATTCCCCAGAGACTCACGAACAACGTTGTGTGCAAATGTGCAAATTTATGTATTAAACATACAGACATTTGCAAATTAGTATCCAGAGTATAGTTTGATCAGATCAGATGAGACTGAGGAGGATTATAGAGGTTAGTGCTGCAGCTGAGGATATGATCCCAGTGCAGTGTATTAATTACTGTATCACATGCATGCAGTGTTTTAATATAAGTAGAGGAGACGTCATAGTGAAGGCATGTTGACTCTTCTCAAGCTGTGCTGCAAAATTATCTGGCGGAAACTGTGGTTTAAACACAAATAAAGCAACAGAAAGCTGTAAAGTTTGAGTCAGACGTGTTTGTTGAGAACAAAGAGACAAGCCGACATCTGCAGAGTCTCAGCTCTCATCTTTTTGACAGAGTATAAACCTATATCCTGCATAATTAGGATGATATTTGCATTCAGAATAAATATATGGAGTTCATGCATAATTTTCCAGTGTTTCTGAGAACAACCTATATTCCTAAAGTGATTTGGTGACCTGGGTCTGAAAAAAAGAACAAGAAAATATCAGTAAATGTAATATAGGCAGAAGTTTTTCTCTGCCAAGTATAGCAACTAGACCAGACTGGGGACACTGGTCAATCTAAACACCAATCTCTCACGTTAAAAAGACAGCATGAAGCATCAGCACTGTTTTTATAACCCATCATAATTACATCTCTGCACATTTTACTGACAATTTTATGGTCAAATGTTGTATTCAAATAGTCTAGAGACCAAAACTTGAGCACAAACACAATAAAAAAACCAAAACATCCAAACTAAGCAAATGCACGGAGCAGGAAATGATTCCTTACATGTAATCAAACCGAAGGAAGCAGCACATAGAGACAGAGATTGTCTGACCGCAACTGGTTTAATAGTGTTCTCAGATCAGTATTGGCTCAGCCAGACCTCTCTTAAATTAGCTGGACATTGGAATGCCCCAGGATCTCACAGGTCGAAGTTCAATCAAACAGAATTCAATTCCAATCGATATGTGAGCAGAAGCAAAAACAGAAAGTCTTTTCTCCTTCCTCACTGAAATGAATGCTGGGTGAATTTTAGTTTGACCATGCGTTTAGTCGTCCAGCAAATAATCTTTTCTGACAACCTAACTCCATTTTCCTCACTCCCGCAAAGAGAGAATCTGGAGGGAAACCTGCCTGCAGGGGAGATTTTGTATATTATAAAGGTATGACCTTTAATTAGATAACAGTGAGACATAGCTGCTCTCATGGACAAAGAGTTTCAGATGAAAAAGTAAACTAAAGGTTCAGATGTTGAAAAATTCTTACTTCACAATGTAATACTTCACAAATTAAGCAAATGCAGGATGCAGAAAGAGAAAGAGTACACAGCACTAAAACCACTGAACAACAGCCAAGCACTCAGTGTTTACTCAGATCAACTTCCTATGTCACTCACTCTCTGGCATCCACCCACACATCCATACAAAGTAAAGGGTTCATTTGGAAAGTCCTTAATCACAGCTGAGGGCTACGTGAACATGCAGAGCTCAAAGGGCTTCACAGTAACTCCCAAATAAAAAAAAAACATTAATGCAACACAAAATTAAAAATGAAATATTAATAACAAAATTGAAACTAAACAGTAAGTAAAGCACTTGGGGGGGAAAGCAGTGAAACTAAGAGCAGGGCATGAAGACCAACCTGGTCGTTATCATCATCGTTAGTCTACAAACGTATTAATAGGGGTGTCCACATCTGCCATTTTCAATAAAGGTTAAGTTTAAAAGGAACTGTTAATGAGTAGCACAGCAGTCACAACAGCATGAAGGCTATTTTCACAAAAGCAGAGTAATGCAGCCAAAAAAAATACTGGGTCGTTCATGATATGGCTTCTTTTAAGATGAACACAGACACAACACAGCTTCTAAATGTACAAGAAATAAATTACAGGTGAAAACAAACTAAAGAGAACTATTTCCCACCAATTGGTGGTATTTGATACTTTTTTCTGAATTATATTGGCTGTATAAATCCTGATCTATTTTCCAATCCTTTGTTTGTTTGCTCTGGGGTCCTGCAGCTGTCAAAAACCTTCGCTTTAGCTCACTTAAAACACTGGAGCGTTTCATAACACACAGCATCGAGAGCGAGTGAACCGTGAGCACACAGCATCCAGCAGTTTCAGTTAATGATATGTCTGCAAGCAATGCAAGAGAAGGAGAGAGAAAACAGCTTCGCTAGCTTCTATTTCATGCCTCTAAAGCGCTGCTGTTGGTTGACAACTGAATTTGAACTTGAATTTTGTTCATGCTGATGGTAAAGGAAAGCTGTCTTAATCTTGCCAGAACAGGGCCGAGTGTATTTCCTGAATTATTAGCTAATCAGCTGTAACACATGTAGCTTTCTATAATTGCTTCACTAAATTTAATGTCAATCTGCCAAACGTGAAAATGTGACCCAGTATTTCATATTTTATAATCATTTTTGATGCTCCTTGTAACATTTAGAGCCTTGAATGGCAGATCTAAGCTAACGCTGTTTTAACTGAAGCTACATTTTAAGGTTGGATGTGCCTCAAAATAAGCAGCATAAACATGAAAGTGGAGCAAATGCAGCTACAAAGCAGAAAGAGCCACGACCACTAATGACCAGCGCCGGCTGCAATGGCGTCAGACATGATGTGGTTGCAAATTTGCATATTTTAATTTTGAAACTAATTTGGAAGTAATGTAGTGTCGCACAGTATGCAAATATCATATAATGAATGGAAGCACATGATCTCTCCCGTTTGATGCCGGCTATTATTTGCTGCGGTGAATGATGTGTGTAATGCATGCTAAATGATACATGGGTCAGATTTAGTGTCTTGAAAAACAGCTTGGTAATTTGGCAGAAAAAGTACTTAAGCAGTGTTTCTGGTCTGAAAAACTGTGTCAACACCTGATGTTGATGTTGCACAGTTTGGATTTTGTCATACTCTTTGATTTAGAAGAACATAAACAGAAAAATATCAGTTTTATATGATTAAAATGTGCAGACATACAGTGGAGTGTCATTTATTTGTATACATAATTCTAGTGTAAGTGCACATCTATTTGTCCCACTTCTGCCAGAATCTTCGCTCCATCAAAATAGCTCCTTGATAAGGAAATGAAGTCTAAGAGCACAGAAAGACATGATGTAAGAACAACAGCAGCAGATGGGTTCACAGAAGAGACAAAGAGTAAACCTACTCTATCAGGGGGGCCATATGTGCCTTGGATAGCGTCCCAACTCTTGGTGCATAAATGTGGCAGATGTTTGCTTTAAGATTGCTACACTTTAAAGACAACAACAGAAACTATAAAATGGAAGAAGTAATGCAGCATGCTGCGAGGCAGACAACATATTGTATCGTAAATCTACGACAAATCTTATTCCATTAACAAAAAAAAAAAAAACCTTGGTTGGTTGAGATGGGGGGTTGTTGTTGCTATTCACATTTTATCTGCAAATCAGTTTGAGAGCGAGGCCATAAAATGTAAGTAGTTTTTAAGGTAGAAACTAATTGATAAAATCTTTATCGCCTGACTGCGCTTTTTACTGTACCGAGATCACAGTTTTCTAATTGAAGCCGTGAGCTGCCGTGAGCTGCAGAAGTTACATAAAGACACTTTTTTTGATCGAGGCGAGGAGGAAAGAGACAGGACAGGTTTGATATTGACAGACTAAATGACAGGCGTTCACTAATGTTGACAACTGCCAGTTAGTGCCCGTGGTGTCACATGATCAGTGATGATGGGCCTTGATGTGACTCATTCAGAGCTGAGGCCCTTAAAAATGGATCAGCGTGACCTTTCCCTTGGGTATAAGAGCCACGTCTGGGAGCGAACAGCTGATGCAGCTGTTTGTACCGTCACACTTTTGCCATTTGCACGACGTCTTCAACGTTCATAACCTTTTCTGCCAAAAGCTCTATTATTCACAGTCGTCATGATCAAGGCTGAATGCTGAGCTCAGTCCAAATAACCTCCAGTGTCAGTGTCTTCACATTGTGCACATGAGTACTTTGTGTTTTTTGCCTTGAATATAATTCACAAATCAGTTTATTAGTTTACACAAACTGAGTCTGTATGGTGTTAAATTGATGCAGCATCTTACAGTGGCTTGTAAATTATTCACGCTCTTCAAAGGCCCCCTACACCCTGCGTGTAAACGTGCACTGAATCATCTCCACATCATTCACTGTGCTCGGTTACCTAATGCATACGATCAGTTCTCTGCATCCCACTAAGTATTGTATGAGTGTGTGTGTACCAGGTTTTTCTCAGGTTCTTTTTTTTCTACATTGTGGGGACTTACACCTGTTTACACACTCACATTGTACGGACCGGTCCCCATGATGTAAAAATAAATAAATAAATAAATAAGGTGAAGACACAACTTAAGGTTTGGTTAAGGTTAGGGTCAGGTTTAGATAAAGGTTAGGCTAGTGGTGCCAACAAATGGAATCTCTTGGGTTTCCAGGAAATGAATGGAAGTCAATGAAATGTCCCCACAAGATGTGTGTGTGTGTGTGAGAGAGAGAGAAGACAGAGCTATTTTAAATCTGATACCTGTGTCACTTCCACTTGCCCCAGAATGGAAATTATATTGATATTTCATATTGTGGATGTAGATATATGTAAGATTACCCTTTGGGGACTTTTGCTCTCCTTTGAATTAGGACTCGGAATAATCAAATACTATGAATTTTTATTCTTCTTAATCATGAAAAGGCTATGTGGAAACAGCAGAGCCAGAGTTGATTAAAGTGCAGCTGAGATTCATTGAATCTGGCTCGGAGCTCGGAGGAGTGTTTTAAATAGGAGTCCATTTTACAAAATGTTATGTTCTTAATGGGAAGGTAATAAGATGGTCTTTATCTTTTATTGAAAAAAGTGAAGTCGTTTCCCAGCATGATGTATGTTCTTAAAGAGAAGTACTTTGAGCAAAGGAGAAGAACAGAGGAGGGCTAGAAATATCATGAATGGAAGTGACTTTTGATCATATATTTAGTGTAAAATGTATGACGAAATCCAAGCTGTGGTTACCTCCGGGGCTTGGAGCATTAGAGGCAGTAAGAAGAACTATAAATTACATTATTTAATACAGGTTCAGCCCAAAAGCTAAAGAAAGATGAAGAAATGACAAGTAATGTTAATTTGCATCTCACAAATGTTCCCGCTGAAGGAGAGAAGAAGCCTTCTGTTGCAGTTGGTGAAATCGCATTACATTGAAAAGCACAAATAGCTTTTTGGCAAACAGCCTGTTTTTTTGTTTTTGTTTTGTTTTTTTTTTTTTTCATTTAAATTAAGGTTTTACGATGATTATCACAGCAAGATCATTTGACACGCTGCCAAAATAATGGAGAGGTTAAATGTGACATGGGATCAACGAACTGTGCACTTTTGTCCAAGACAACGAGAGAAAGGGATAAAGATCTTTTTTTTTTTTTTTTCAAATAAATGGTGCTGGGTTAGATTACATTGAATTGAGCACCAATCATGTTTGGTCAACTTTTACCAACCAACATATCATTTTCAAACAACAACAATCCAGTCAAGTTCATCTTGTAACGTCAAAAAACAAAAAAACTGAACCAAAGACGTAAATCACATCCTGTAGTTAAAATCACAGCAGTCGTGACACCATCTGACCCATTCATACCAAGTAGTTATTACTATTTTATAAATATAAATAAAATATAATAAAATAAATAAATTGAAATTGAATTTTATTACACACGTACTGGGGATTCTTGAGTCAAACCATTTCCTTGTTGATGTCAGCATCAACTGAAAGGTTTGTGACTGTTTCCTGCACAGTTGTGATTTTATATAACAGCAAAAAACAGCTGTCCACAAACAGACAGACACCTGCCAGGACTCAAAACCACTTCAGTGGTGGATCCTGCTACAGTCAGTGTCTCCACCAACACATTTTACCATGATGACACACAAAGTCTCACAAGGTGAAAACAAAACCAGTTCAGCTGTCACAGCTGGTACATAACAAAATAATAATAATAATATATATATATATATATATATATATATATATATATACCTACCTATTCTGTCTTTCTCTGTCAGAGTTTAAATGAGTATCATGAATTTGCTGCATAACTGGAACCAGCTGTAAATTGTTTGTATTTTCAGTTTGTGTTTTTCTTTTTTCATTTCATATTCAGTTTTATCACACAAACACAAGACGTTTTTAAACAATTACACATTTCCACAACCCTGAAACTGAAAAAGCCAAGCGCCATGAAAGCAGGTTATTGCACGGCAGCAACAAACCATAGCAAATGTCTTGGAGCTGAGTTAAAGGGCTGAAATGGCAGCAGTTGTTTGGATGTATCGCCATTTCTACAGGAGAGAAGCAGAAAGGAGCCTCAGGTCCAAATAAAATGAAGTAAATGATTTGAATTCAGTTCATGAATATATGGTATATATGTGTGATCATTACATCCTCACAGAAGATGCCAGAGGAAGAAGAGAAAGAGTGGGCTTTATTTAAAAGATTAAAAGGCAAAGAACAATAGCTGTTGTGCACGATACTGTAATTAATGAAACCGTAATATAAAGAAATGTAACCATGCTCATAACAGCGAGACTTTCTGCTGCAAGTGCATGAGTCATGTGGCTGGGGACAAGACCTACTAGGCTTTTAAGGTCATAATACCCTCAAGTTAAAACAGAAAAATAATTGGTGACATGAATTTATTAAGTTATGCAGTAACTCTCAGTCTTTAAAGTCCTCTTCACATGCTCCACACAGGCACACGATAACCTGAATTTACCAGTTTGGTCTTTACAATTTCTTCACTTATTTCAAAATATGTGCATCAGTCAAGTCTGTGTCACATATATCAAATTTATCTGCTGTTGGTGGAGACTAATAATTTTTAAATGTGTTTCCTCCATTGGCTGAGACAATGATACGCAGGTTAATCTAACAGGCCTTGTTGTGGTGACGTGATGAAGGGGAGGATTTCGAGAGGTCGCTCTTGATGCCCCCTTGTGTTTGTTAATTAACTGGTAGAGATTGTTTCCCCTCACCCCACTGCCTCCACTTACACAACAGTCAGGTCTCTGTGCTTCAAACACAAAACCTTGTGTTCTTTTACAAACTCTTGACACTCATTGTTGGACGTTCAGCCTGTTTCACCTTCTAATGAATTTTCCTGCGACCAAGAGGTCACATCTTTAAATAATGTAATTAGAAGTGTCAAAAGCCTCGACACAACCTCATGTTATACTATTCACTCTTAATTACTCCTGCTTTCAGCTGGTCAGGACATTGTGCCCGGGATGCTTTTTATCCTGACTCAGATAGTTTTACCTTTGACCCGTCGTTTACAACAAAAAAAAAAAACGTTTAAGACTGAAATCATTGTTTCTTCTTTTGTTGCCACTGGAAAAACAACAAAAATTTACATTTAAGTAGATGTTGGCACTTCAAACACCATCAGCATATTGTTGAGTTCTAGAAATATTTGTGTGCCACTAGTGTGTGTGTGTGTGTGTGTGTGTGTGTGTGTGTGTTTGTGTCTATGTGTTATAGAGGAAAATTGATCCTTTTTTTAGTTTTGTTTTTCTTTAATGTGTTGAAGCTTTAGGCAGCTTGAGGAGGAGGATTTCATTCAGTCATGTGTCATTCAAGAGGCTAAAGGGAGAAGTGAAGTATCTGTTGTACAGACAAGTTTTCACTCTAGATGAGTAACTCTGGTGTCCTGATGTGTGGGAAGTTGATGGTGATGGTGGAGAATCAAGGCCAGGTGATGCAGTAATGACTCGTGAATGTAGAGACGGTGGCAGAGACACAGAACTTCAGGGCTTTTGTGTTATTTTTCTGATTTTTGTATTAATGTACGAGTTCACAACCACTGACACTTTTTGCATGCCGTGCATTCAAAACCTCCTGCACTGACAATTATTTGCCAGCATACTGTTGTTAAAGAATATCTTGTGCTGTCACAGATGTTCCTCTCTCTCTTTCTCTATATGTGTATCTGTGAGAGATGAGGTCTCTAAGACTTTACACTAATCCCGTCATTATGCTGTCGTCTCCTCCGACATACGTTATCTTCTCACTTTCTCGCTTATCCTGTGCACTAAAGCAATTATTGCATGGCAATTGAAACACGGAGTAATTAATTCATTTTCCGTGTTGAGCACACTTGGTTTGATGCTACGCTCTGAGTGTGAGATGAGTGTGTTTATGGGTCAGCTGTAGTGAGGGGGTAAGAATAGCAGTCAGGATTTTATGCATCTCTTGGCACATGCGACACCCACCCAAGGCCATGAAGTATATAACATGCAGAGTAATGTCATTTAGACCTTGGCAAGCTTTATGTGACCCACTCAGGGGACTATCTCGCCTCCACAGCACGATCTCTCTCTCTCTCATCCTCTCCATGTTTTCCCTGCCACTTATTTTCTCCTTCTTTACCTCTACTCTTCTTCTTCTGCTTCTTCTTCTTCGTCATCGTCTCCTTCCTTTCATCCTAATCTTCCACACATCCTCTGCCTCCTGGTGCCTGCCCATCACGGGCGACCAGCGGGCCACATAGCGCTGCAAACACACTGCAGTGCCATGATCCAGAAACCCCATATTAACACTGGGATTTCACCCAGAGATTATTTAAGTGTGGCATGCCTGCCAGGCAGGGTTCTTCTCTGTAATCTCTACAGCCCCATGAATAGAGTAGAACTGGGAAGGAGGGGATTTGGAGGAGTTTTAGGGCTGATTGGGTTCTAGCATTGAGTACAGTATGGGCTTTTAGGCATTCTCAATATTTCAGCTCCATATGGAGTTCAGTTTAGGAGGTGGGGGTGACAGCTCAGTGTGTCACACAGAAACTGAGGTTAAATCCTTGGCAGAATGATCCTCTTCTTCTCAGTTAGCTATGTATCCTTCTGAGGTTTGCAAAGTAATTTAATTTGAGGTAATTGTAGTGAGGATCCATAATTAAAAGGATTAAAATGCATGCCATTTATAGATGTGCTAAAGGAAATGAAATGATGAGGCCGCCGGCACCATTTCTGCTCACGGCCCGATACATGTCTTTCCTTTCTTACCCACTCTTTTGTCAGAGAATTCAGATTTGGGTTATTTAATGTGTTAGAGAATTCAAACTTAAAATAAAAATAACAAGTGGAGACAATCACAGCATTGACACCACATGTCTGACGGCTTGCTAAGTATCTTGTGTACATTTCATTTCACTTATTTTATTTTTTAATGCGAGAGACACAGCGGCTCACACCGTGTCACTTGTATCTCAGGAAATATGTGTGTATGATGACAGAGCGTGTCCTCGGCTCAACATGGTCACCCTCTCACAGCGGCAGAGGTCGTCGACCCCATCAGAGAGTCAGAGTGCCTGCTGATTTTTTGACATTGAGAGGGGAACAGACAAAGCTCCTCATCAAATGTCCAATGACTGAGGGGACCGCTGGAGGAAAAGGGTTTGATTGAGTACCATTTACAATTTACTAGCTATTCTCCTTCAGCTACTCAAGGCTTTCTTGCCATCATTTATTTTGCCAAAATAACAGTACTGTCCCCAATATCTTTTTTTTTTTATTTCAATTTTAATTTTAAATAAACAGTTATTCCTCTTAATCAAAAACAGATCACTGGGGAAACACGGATCATAAATGCAAATAAGAAAATGAATTAAAAGTATTGTAACATTTCTACAATCTATGACCGGTTTTGTCTCAAAGTTTGATCGCATTTGAGGCGAAAGCCTTGAGACTCACAGTGACATTAAAAGAAAAACAAAATCAGGCCTTGATGCTTCAAAGCAGATACAAGATAATAAAATTATAATAATAATAATAATGATAATTATTTATAACAATAATAATACTAAGAAGAAGAAGACAAAAGCTCAAACTTTTTCAAGCACATCTTCCTATCATTCATACAGAATTGCTAGAAACATTCAACCAGATATTGAATGTTGATTTTATACAGAAGAATATTTGTTATGATTAACAAGCTGATGAAAAGTGGCTAAAATAACAAAACCTGCTTTAGATTCCTTCATTTTTTTTTCTTTTTCTGCAAGATGAAACTCAATGTATTTTCACACTGAAAATGTACAGATTGTCACTTTGGATGGTTGATGAAAAGACCAGATGAAAGACCAGCTTTGTATCATTTATCATAGTAAGTATGAAATAGAAAGTGAACCATTGCTCCAGATCACTTTAAACCCCTCTCTGCTCCATTTTAGTGTCTTCATCAGTAACGAAACTTGTGTTCATCTGCCTTGTATTTTCATGTTTCGGTGACATATGGTGGAGCTGTGACATGAGTGGAGTACAACTCTCCTTTCATCCTCATGCTCCATGTTGTGGAGTTTCATGCTGGAAAGAGCCATTAGAGCAACAGTGGCAGGGGAGAGTCATGATGGTGGGCGCAGATGTGAGGATTTACGAGCACCTCGATGCTTAGCTTTTACACAAGTAAGCACAATAAAAATATTCTCTTATCATCACGCCCTCAGAGTCGCATTGAAGGAACATAATCCTTTAGATTAGTTTGATTGATTTGTTTCTTCCAAATAGGATTCAAAGTAGCAAGGTTGTTATGATCTTTCTTATTTATTGAAACAAGTAAAATGAAAAAAGGAGCAGACGCTGAAAGCAAATGAATTCTACTGTTGTTAAACAAGTGCCTCAATAACAGACTTTTAAATGAGCCTAAACTTTTCACATTACAAATGTTGGTACACAAATGTAAGGTCATATTGAAATGAATTGTGACAATAATGAATGAGTGTAAAGAAAGTACTATACTTTACCACAGTTGAATGTCAAAGCTCAACGGAAAATAACAAATGTACACTTACCAGATCAACTTCTTATTACTTCAAAACAACATTAAACCTTCTGTTGGTGTTTGTGACTGTTTCTTACTGGTTGACAAAGATGCATGAAATTCAGACTGCCAAGAAACCAGATGGTGGCTACATCTCCACCATTTCTGTTTTTCTTTCAGTAGTTCTCTACCACTCTCTACCTTCTAAAGCAAACCATTGACATTTGACCAGACAATTTGATTACAACTGTTCCAACACGTTTTAAATCTGCGTCCTAGAGCACTAATTCTTTTTCTTTGATATTCATGTACTGGTAGTTGTTCCCATTATTTTGGCCATCCCTGTATTAGCTCAATCACTCTGAAAGCTGAGTGATTTGCAAAGCAAAGAGGGACGAGTGCAGAGGAGCCTCCCAATGTAGGCAACAGTTTAAATGTCCTTGACAAGTGCACCGTTTGCAAAGGAGCAAATTTAATTTCCATGGTTTGAAATTTCAAAGGTATCACCTGCTGTAATTGCTTGACTAGGGAATCCATAAATCATTGTTCAGTAAGGTCATCTTGTAATTTCTTCCCTAATGCTGGCATTTATTTTCCTAGCATCCTCTCTTTCTTCTCATTTAATCTAGCCAGGTCATTTGAGAGATTAATTGCTGCCATCTTCAAAAACAACAAATTAGTTTCACACGTTCCAACATTAAGAACGAGTAACCACACATATCAGCACCTATCCAGGAAAAAAAGAATGTTGTAGTACATTTCAGCTAGATGTCACATGAGTTTGTCACTGTTGCGGCTGTAACAAAGCAATTATGATAAAAATGGTTTAAGCAAAGAATGAGATTTTCTTTTCATGCAAGACGGCACATTTTAAGGTCTACATCTACATTGGGCAACAGCCAGTGTTTGAATTGTAATAGCTCACCTTCACATAGTGATATGTTTTTCAATTTCCTTTCGACATTTTGCCTTCAGGAACCCCATCAAAGGTCAGAAACCATATCAATTAAATCCATGTTTTTCATTATTACACTTAATCATTGCTTTTCATTCATCGCTCCGTCCAAAAATGTGAAATGGGAACATTCTTCATGGCTGTTTCTAAACTTCATCAGCATTTGTAGCTTCTGTTTACCATGTCTTGCTTGTTATAAATCACGTTGCCTGCTGTTTATTCTTATTCATGGTATTGATTTAAACTACAGCAGCTGTTTGACACTGTGCACATCTGGAATAAATCAGTCCATCAACGATAGGTCAGCTTCAGAAAGTCACATTCTGACTTAAAGCTAAAATGTAATCAACTACAGACAGACATGTGGCTTTAAGTTCATAGAATATCCAAGAAAACACTTTGATCACCAGCACCAGTGCATGGTGTAGTCACTGTTGTTTAATTACTGACTAATTAAACTTTTAAGAATACCAAATGATGTATTTAGCTATTACAATTGACATATTAAAGTGCTGTCTGCTCACTTTTTTGTCTGAATTTAATCTCTCATATGATTGTAAAAGATTGAATTCATTTTTCTTGGTTTACCTTCTTTATTCACTTTTCATCTTCAGTTTTGTACATAGATATTTTTTTTGTATTTACAGGTGCGCTGTAATTAGTCTGTGAACGGATTCTATCATATTTCCCATATGTGTTCAGTAGCACATTTCTCAGGTGTTAGTATAGATATCCTGATCATATGTAGGGACATATTGTAGCTCCAGTCCTTCTCACAGATGGAGTTTGGGAGAGGCTTCTGGGTTGCACAGCCCTCCTGCGAGCTGGTGATGGACACTTAATTACTTGGCTGACAGAAGTTATTCGCCACCTGCACCCAACAGGGGTCTCTGCCAGGCCCTGACCTCCACTTCCTCTCAGCGCACCCACCATTTCGCGAAGCAGATTTATGCACCCAGCTTTCATTCATATCCCCTGTTACCATATCCAGATTTTAATCCCTTTGTGTTCTTGCTTTGCTTTTTTTTAGTTAATGCATGCACATAATGTAGATTATGTGACTGACATGTATTTGAGTGTGTGTTTGAATTTAATATGATGATGTTTAAAGGCGATTTCAATCACTAAACTCAAGTCAATTTCCTCACATCTGTGCTGCATCTCTGTGTAAACCATCAGAAAGACATTCTCAAACTGACAGACCATATGTAAATGAGTGACTGAGCTCATATTTAAAAAGAATTTGACAATTATACCGTAAACATTAGTACATTTCTCAACATTTAACATTCAGTGCTCAATTGATCTGATCCACTGTTCTTAAACATATAACTGCTATTGTTTGTTAACACCTCAACACCAGTGGAGCTGAGGCAGATGGTTCTCAGTGTTGAAATGAAGGTGCTAACTTTTTCCATCGCTGCCAATTTAATGCTTGAACAACTTGCAAATCTTGACACTTTTGCTTTCTTGACGGGGGGAGACAAAGTTGCAAACTACATGAAGTTGTTGCTTGCTTATGTTTTAAGTGTAAGAGAAAAAAAACAAGGACTGCTAAATTTCTGATGGAAGAATTTGCCCAATTAACTCAGATAAGAATAATTTTACTGAACAACATATGTGTTGTATGACAAACACAGAATCTTAAAAGTTTTTACCTCCTATTATTTTAACGCTTGTACTTTTGTTCCAAATCAAAACATTATTGTCCTTAATTTTTCAAGCATACCTTATATCCATTTAATTCAGTGCACTTTTAATAGACAGTCAGTGCAGCACTACCCTTTCCCTCAGGTAATTATGAATAAATGTATATGTAGGCAGAGCATGCTCCAAAATTACAGTTATTAACAGAAAGGAGATGTACCTCAACATTGCAATTACAGAGCTCTCAGGGGATTAACAAGATTCTGTTTTATTATCAAATTCCTTCAGGCTCAAGGCAATGATCAACACAGAAAATGACATTCCTCTCTGTCACTGCTTCACTGTACAACCTGTCTTTTCTCCTACTCTTTTTCTATCTCACCTGTCACTCTTTCATTTCTTATATTATCCTTTTGCTGTAGCTCTGCAACTAAGCAGTTACTGCAACTGCTGTGTCCCTTCCTCTTTATGCTAATGGCTTCTGCTCATGACGACGTGTGTGGGCTTCACTGGAAAGAGCACATTCCTGGAGAGTACTCCAAAATAATTTCATGAAAACCTCCTGCGCTGTCTCTGTTGCATTGTTGTTTCTTTTGGCCATCGGCCATGTTCTTGTCCTTGATGCTCATTCTCGACGAGTCTCTGTTGAGTTGTGTGTAGTGATACCAGAAGACCAGCATGTATGACAATCACTTAACATGTCAGAAACCAAACTTTTAACAAGTGATTTGCAAAACATTCCAACACTCTTAAAGAAACAGGTCAATTTCAAGCATAAGCTACCGATAATATCAAATTAGAAGTATTAATAGTGATACTTATGATACTGGTTGATAACTTTAGAATGTAAAATAACACACAAAGACATATGTCATTTCAAATATGGTTCAAGTTAGTTTGAGGAAGTTAATGTATATTAATCTTTGATAAATCATTAATCATAATTTAAAGTGGATTTAAAAAGCTAAATGTACAATGTAGTCTTTTATAGTCGGAGAGAGCATTAATGTTAATGTGGTACAATCTCTGCACGGACCCATAAAATGAAACCATAATCTATAATAATGCCTGACCGCATGCATTGTGGTAAACCACAAGGGTCAAGCCTGTCTACTGCAAATTATGTTTCTGTGTTGCTCGTTTGCAGTGGCTGTTTAGTAGGTTTTCATCCATTTTTACTGGCAACATTTAGTGCCACTGCAGAAATCAGGGTGATCACAGACAACAAGGTAAAGTAAGGTTGTGGAGGTTGTAGGGGTGAGTAGCAATTTTGTGTTTTACTGTGACATCAAACACTAAGAATTGCATCACATGATACATGATTTTAGTCATATTTCTCGTTATACATTGAGAAAGTTGTCACAACCTCAAACCAAACAACATAAAACAAAACAAAATCTGTTTAATAAGTGTTGTAAAATCACACTTAACTCTAAATACCATTTTTTTTAAACTTCTCAATGTCGTATGGTTCCATAAAATACATAAAACATTGAGATTATTCTTCTGCTTCCTGGAATAAAATGTAACACATACTCATCATGGCATTTTGATAGCAAACCAGCATTGAGAATTTCTTATCTTGTCATTCCTTTCTGATTAAAATCAATACCCGCTGCGTACCACAATGCACCTCGTCACAAATAAAAACACAAAGACACAGTATAACACACCGCAACATGAAACAAAGGGACTGAACAACGTGAAAGCATGCTGTCATCATTTCTTTCATTTAGATATTCCTGGTACCATTTGTATATAGGGGAAAGTGAATTATGGTCATGAGGAACTGTTACTGTCTTGTGAGGACAACATGATCATTATCAGTATCTATTAAATTACTTACACCATCACAGCCACAGTGAGCGCACAAGGATTAAAAGATTGTTCCCTTGTACTGAATTGAAAACTATTCCTCACGTCAACACAGAGAGACTGTATTAAGGTTTTATTTGGGTGTTGCAGAGCTGAAGGTCTGTCAGAGCGGCACTTTTATGAAATTTGGTTTAGGTATACATTTATCATTGATTGAGGATGAGTCAGAACCAACTGCAGATTAAAATTTGCAAATTCACTCGTCTAAATGAAGTGTGAGCAAAAGATAATAGACATTATATAAATGTTATTATCATTATAAATTGGAAAAGGAGCGAGTGTAAGAAGTGAATCAGTTATCACGTATCTGTCTCATTGTTATCATCAGTCATACTAAGGATCTTTGACCAGGAATGTATTCGATCCACTGTTGAGATGAGCAGGCAAACTCACTGACTTAGAACAGAAATTAGATTACAAGGTCAGTGGCTGAGTCTAATGTGGTGTAAGATTAGAGTGGGAGAAGAAATCATTTTACATGGCCATTGTTGTCATGGGGACTGAGCACATGCACTGAGCTGTGTAAAACACAAATTTAAGATGTGTTCGGAAAATCTAGTAAGTATCTGCAGTTTTAATTTGACACTCAGACAACATAAACAGCAAATATTAATTACTAACAAATAAAGTGTCTATATTTTTGTTAAACTGTATGTATTCATTTAACAAATATTGATATTGTGTTGACACTGTTTAAATATGAAATATTTGTGTCTCTCTCTCACACACACACACACACACACACACACACACGCTAAATAGTTCTCCTCTTTCATGAACTCTGCCTGGATTCTCTTTCTCGGGGTCCTTAGCAGTGATGTTGCAAGAGTTTTCTGCATCTTCCAAAAGCAACAAGCAAGCAAGTTTGCTGATGTATGACTTAATGTTTTGCAGGAAACAATGATTGGTCAAAAATTGTGGACAAGGTGTAGTTATTGGCCAAAATTGCAAGGTCGCACAGAATGCATTAGGATTGGTTGAATTTATGTTAATAGTTGCTGGAGGGTCTAAAGTAAGCTGTAGCCATTTTCAGACATTAAAACTGTAACACCCCTAGTTTCATTCATTAGTTTTTGTATTGGATTTATCCTTTCACACAAGGGTCTCCATCAGTGAAATGTTCAATAACTACTAAGATCAATCAGTATTTGATATTTGCCTCCTTTAGCTATTTCATGCACAATGAACATACAACCTGCACTGACCGACTGTCCTCAAGCTATAAAATCGTAGTTATACAGTTTTCCTCAGTCATAGAACAACTTATTTTGACGGACATGGGTGGATTGATGGCAGCCCAGATAACTATCAAACTGAAGGTCTACATGTCAGTTGTGTTTCTTGTATCAGGGATGGAAGTGCTGTCAAAACGGTTTCAAACAAGCTCACCAAAATTATGCTCTTCAACAAAGAAACTTGCATTTAAAAGTGTGAGAAGTTTTCAGAAAACCACATGAACAATTTATCCCTTGAAAAGGTATGTCCTATATAAAAACAACAAATACACTATGTCCAATATATAGACCTTGGTGAATACCACAGCGTATTCCTAGCTGCCCTTTTCATAAATGCTTCAGGACAGATTTACCAGACAGCAAAATGCAAAAATACATGATTATTTTCTCTTCAAAATACCACCGTATTATCCAAATGTGAACAAAGTAACATAGCTACAGCTGAAAATGCAATATGTGCCTACTCATGCAGAGAATCTGCAGGAATATGCAGAAACTTGTCTGGAAATATAACAGTAAAAGGCTAAAAGTATTTGAAATTCTGGTGCATACAAATGCAGCAAGCGGTCCTTGCTGGCTTGTTTAGTCTCTGTAGTACAGTGAAGATGCCCTCCCTCACTTCCCTCCAAGCAGCTTTGTGTTGCTTGATCAACAAAGCATTGTATTGTCCAATGCTATAGACACAAGTTTGGATGCTGAGGCAAAGGGGAATGTATTCTGTAGCTTCCTCTCACCATAGAGGGAATAGAAAGTGTTTTCTACAATGGAGTTTAGTTCCCTTGCCCCCTTTACTGGTGCCTCGGGCCCAAACAGCAGTTTTTCACCTATTTGATAATCAAGCTTACCACGCACCTTTTCTAGCACAACACCTCCAAGAATAATGTTCTGCTCTTCCCCTAATTGATAGAATAGCTAGTTGGTTGCGAGACCAGAGCCCCATGAGAACAGTCCAATCTGCCCTTCTTTACCCCATTTCTCCATTTTATCAAAGATGAAAATGAAAATCCAAGGCCTTCTACAGCTGTAGTACCTCCACATTTACATTGAGCTTAGTCAGGCTGTGTTAGTTGTATGATCCTTGCTAAGAAAAATCCACTGCAAGTAGGAATGTCAGTAGCTGACACCTGTAATTGGGATTGGAGCTGATCCAAGCGTTTCCTCATGGACTGCTATAGGCAAAGTAAAGCCCAATCCATTTTGGATCTATCGTGCATTTGCTGTAGGCACTCCAACTGTCAAGATCTCCCAACTGAGCAAGATTAAAAAAAAGACTAATTAAGAGTGATATGTTAGTGTGTACGCAACCTTTGTGAGCTGCAACACACAATGCTGCTTTTGTTAAATTACAAATGAGTTTATCAGCATTCAAACCTTTCTGCCACATCAGATCAACAAAGGCATTTATTTTATCTCTCCAGAGATATTACACAAAACACTACAGGACATAATTACTCATTTGCTTGGTGACCATCAAAGAAATAAAATATATAGATATAGATATAAAAATACATACATACAAAACACACACACACACACACACACACACACACACACACACAATTTTTTCCATTTGGGTAAAGATGCAAAATGACATTAAAAGACTTGCATGTGGATGAGGGCCAAACTATGTGATTGGTACCGCTCATATAACTAGCTCTTTTGGCCTCCAGCCATTGAGTTGATGCTTCTCCTTGCTTCAACTGACAAAGCTCCCTACCAGTTTCATCCACCCATCCTCTGTACTGCAGTATAAAAGGAAGAAGTCATGCCACTATAGGTGGCATGATGCAGAACTGCAAATGAAATTTGCTGTGAACAGCTGATGATGAGCAGGAAAGGTCAGAGTCTTTCTGAGTATCCGTGTCTCTGCTCTGCAGATTCTCTGGCCTGTCCACAACATCTAAATCAGGACACACTAAGCTTTTTTTCCTAAAACACAAAAGGCCAGCCAGTTTGAAAGCACAGAAGAACTCAAAGTAAATGTTTGATGCCATATTTACTTGTATCTAAGTCCAAAATGTAATAAGTCGAGTTGAAATTGAGCAGTGCTTTAAAGAATTTAACTTAGTTGTCATTGACTGGCACCGCAAAACAACAACAACACCATAAATGAATAATCATGACTGATCCGTATAGAGGAAACATCAAGTTAGCTTTTGAATAAGGTTAGAGGGAAATATATTGACTCTTACAACAACTCTTTAATTTTTGATGTAACTTTACTAAAATTCTATAACTTTGATAGAATATTCTTCTTTTAGTGGATGTGAAGTTAACCCCCAGAGTGAGCAGTGGAGCTCACTGAGTGAAGAGAGCAGTGGGAGTGAAAGGGAAGATAGAAGTGAAAATGTGTCTTGAAATCCTTTTTTATAACAACAGAAGTGAATTACTCATCACAATTGGTCTTTACTGTGATGAAATCATTAACAAATAGAATTAATTAGACTGCAGTGATTAATTGTGTCTTGTGTGAATAGTGTTAAACAAATGTTCTTTTTTTTTATCAAAACAATAAAATTTGTTTGTCAACAAATAGCATAGATGTTTGAGATGCTTTTAGATGCTCTACGCTCTGGAAGGGAACAGGTCTCACCTTAAATGTTTCTCAAAATGATCCTTGATCTGCCTTTTATTTCAAGACAAAAATTACAGAAACAGACAAGACTTGGAAGATGCTTCCACAAAGCACTGAGTAATAAGTCATGTTAATATGTAATTTAGTCAGAAATTAACATTCAGATGATAAATACATCATGCAAATGTATGTAGAGCATTAGAGAAATCAAGTAACTTATTTGTATTCATCAAGTAACTAAATCTTCAGCTTCACACTTATTTCCTCACACACCACACAGTAAACAGATTCTTTAAACAGGAAAAATGTGTGGGTCCAATACAAAGTACCTTTTGTTGCCTATTTGAATTACAAATTGATCTAAGAATAGTTTTAAGCCAAGTCTAAATGAATAATACTTATCAGTGATCATGGAAATTATGTAAATGATGATCATTTTTTAAAGGCATAGTGTTTTTGTTTTTTTCTACCATTCCTCACCTTGACTTTGCATTTCTTCTCTTCCATCTTGATCTGTCCTTTTTTCCCATCTCTCTGACCACCCTTCACTTCTACTCTCAAGCTTTGTCTTCATTTTCTATTTCGGCTCCCTCCTGCCCTTCATCTCATCTCATGAGAAGCTGCTGCCTGGCCTCAAAGGGAGCACTAGAAAGGATCCATCAGCCAGACTGGTATTCTCATGAGGATGCATCCAGCGTGTTGCTCTGTTCTGCTCCACTCACTATCATATCTATCCAACCCCAGATAGCCTTTACTGTAGATCACAGGACCTGTTTTCAAATTTGCAACAAAGCTGTATGGAGCTGTAATTCCATGCCTTGTTCACCAACTGCTCACATATTCCCCCAAGCTATGTACAATATATTTGCTCTTGGTGTGTGGTAGACCTTTATGAATACAAGCAATGTTTATAATACTGAATGTCATTATGTGGCTTGGTATATGCAGTGATGTATTGGTTTTATATGTATGTATGTATGTTTTGTAGTGGAGAATGAAAGGGTCACAAAGAAAGGAAAAAAGCTACGGCAAATTTGAAGCTGAGAGAATTAATCTGCTGAGACATATCTTGTGTGTTTTTGAGCGGCAGCTGGAGTTGGCAGCAGCGCTTTGAGCCTTCATGTTGGACCAAAACAGAGCCTCATTCATCCCCAAATAACAACATCTGGGCATGCTTAACAGAATGGATAAATAAACAAGCCCTATGGACACTGAATCCCCCGCACTCAATCACTCTCACTCCCTACCCTTTCCCCCTTGCCATTCTGAAGGCTGTAGGTTGTTGGTGTGGGAGTGGCACATCAGCACTGATAGTGTGCATCCAATTAATTAGCCAGACGTTATCTCATTAGTGATAGCCTGAACACTGAAACATGAATACTCCCTTATAGTCACAAACATCCTCCGGACAAAATTGAGGATGATTCCCTCCTTCTCTGTAACCTATGTGATCTGTCGAAGCTGAGTAGGAGGACTGAAACACAGGCATGTGAATCCTGTTTGGTCAAAGTGTCCATCGATAAACAGGCTATTGCTCTCGGCTCACACTTATTCAACAGCTTTTGCAGAATTAAACAGACGAGCCCCCAGCTCATCCTAATGACTCCGTATCAGGAGGCAATCTAATGGTTTCTTTGTCTTTAAGTTATCTGTCTTTGTGGACATCTGCAACATTTGCACAGCGCTGTAAGCAAAAGTCAGCACCACCTGACACAGTTCTGAATCCCTTGCATTCCTCAACACCTGTGCCTCAATGTTATTTAAAGCACTCAGGGGCTCTGCACCAAACATCAGCCACTGGCTATTTGCTTGTGTGTGAGTGTGCGTGTGTGTGAGTGTGTGTGTGCAGAAAGCAACTTGACTTTTTGAGCGTTGTAACCACGAGCAACCACAGACGTAGTAACACTGAACAATGTGGAAACCATTTTATGAGAACATGATGTTACAGAGACACAGCAGTCAATAAGAATCAAAAATAAAAATCTGTCTGTCTTTCTGTCTATCTATCAGTCTATCAGTGTATCCGTCTGTCCGTCTATCCATCCATCTATTTGTATGTCTGTCTGTCCATCCAATTTCAAAGAAGTGAGCTGCACAGTAGCAACAAAACGTATAAATATAACCTGTTAAGTCATTACACTGATAGGAAATTATGTTTGCTGTTCTGTAGCGGTTTCATCATGCACTTAAAATGAACATGAAAGACAAACAACTATAGAGCTATGGACTTGGCTCATATTCAGCTATAATTGCCTCTAAATAATAAAAAAAAAAAGTAGCTCATAAAACATAAGCAATGCACAGATGTCACCAATGAATTGCGTTTTTATATTTCACTTGGCTGACCAGGATCTAATTCAGATTTAGGAGTTTGTTTGTGGAGCAGTTGGCGAGTACAATGGAGTCGAAGCCCAGTGGCTTGTTATCTCCAGCTGTAGTGTCATGGTGTGTTGTCGCTTATCAACTGTCCACAGCTCTTCGAGGTTTCAGCGGGAGTCACAGGATGTCATCTGACGCCCACTGGGTGTTTCTGAGTCACGTGGATTTCAGCAGAGACTGATTTCTGATTATGTTATTCACATGTACAACCATGTCACCATGAAACCGTTTATAATGAAAATGTGAATTTTAGTGTCACTAACAATATGCTCAGTCACCAGACAGTTCACAGTGGTGATTCATGATTCGATGTGTCATTATGATTACAGAGAGGGAAATCACAATATAATGAGGCAAACAAGCTTTAGAAAATCAGAATAAGTTGCTAATAAGATTTGATGGTCAAATAATGTCTATAATAATTATCATGACACTTACTACATGGGCCAATAAAGGAAATTAAAACACTATCAATAGTAAGTTAATCTGCAAAAGTTAAGTTGATAACAAACAACATTTCAAACAAAAATGTTAAACAAGGTCACAGGCTGTCCTTCATAAACAGGTACTGAGTCTGAACTGAATTTGATGTATTTTGTGGTATTTTTGGTTTGGTTTGAAATATTTAGTCTGTTGAATTCTGTCACTTGGGGTCACACAAGGTGGACATTTCTTCCAGTTCTTCACTGTTTTTAGACAGAGGGTCGGTGTCAGCATAATCACTGTGTTATGTTCAGGGGCAAACAGAGCACACACAACTGTCACACCAGAGACCACAGAGTTCACATCTACAGTCCGATCTGTGGTTCCCTTGAGCACTAAAGTACCTTGTACGATTATGGTTCTAGTTAAATGAAAGTAAACATTGTAAATTTCTTCCTTTATTAAACCAGACCACAATCCTTTTCCAAACATCAACCAAGTGCTGCGAGTGCAACAGTGAAATTTCATTTCACTGCTGGAGGGGGGGCAATAAACACAGAACTTTCTCAAGAACGAATCCTGAGAGGGATACCAAAGTTTCCTCCAAAAGTGCTGCAGTGGAAACCTTTATTACAACTATATATACTGGATAATTGATAGATAAATAACTTGTTGTTGTTGTACCAATGTGTTCTTACCTGAGACTCTCTCTCTCTGCCAAACTCTGTTGTGTGTGTGCTGCCTTAACGACACCGTCATGAAATGTTTCAATAACAACGTTGTTCCTTTGTCATGTAGATTTTATCAAATTACCTTTGATATCACAGAGCTCTTTCTTCTTACTTTGTGTTTTGTTGCACTAAAAACTGAGCAGATGTGAGGTTTTCTTTTGTCTGCCACTTCAACCAACCGTTATTTACAGTAGCTACACCCATTAACTAAACTACTACTAATATCTGCATAAATAGATTCAGTTTTTATGAAGAAGTGGAGCTTCGATGTTTTACTGACAGCTTTGATATCCAGATGCTATGAAGCCTCACAACAAACTTTATGTTGAAATATTATGGTATTTTTAACTGAATTTAATCATTTATTCCCATTTTTTTTCCATTTCAAAAAGATAATAGAGTTAGTTCATCTTAAAAAATATTAGTATTTCAGGTTGTCATGTAATGTTGATAGACAGTAGACAAACCAGCTTTTACAACTCATCAAATGTGTAAATCAGCAACACATCCTCATAGATACATTAATACAAAGTGTAATTCGGTTGCAAATGTGATTCATTCAAAACATATTTGCAAATGTAATTTCTTTAAATCAGATTAGACTCATCCAACTATAGTAGGTATTTTATTGGCTGTTGTTACAGTAAGTATGCTGAAGGTCGAGCTCGCAGCTGTTTATTTTTCTGTTAGCCTGCTTATTTACCCATTCAACACACTGTACATAGATTTATGTTTTTACAAATCTTAAGATAATCAACAATTTTTCTAAGTAGACAATAGTGACTAGGAGTAACTACCCCCTGGAGGTGCAAGAATCCCCAGCTGGGATTCACTGGCCTATATTACACATATAATACTGTTGTATACGTATAGATTAAGTTAAACCTATCAGTTCTATGCCTCAAGTGGTCTTTGTCTTACATTGTGTCAAACAGCAGGTATGCAGAGATTAGTAGTGAAAATGCCTGATTCAAATTATCCTGTGCTGCCCACTGGGGCCACTGATTGTACCAATCTACATGCAAATGGTCATGTTTATTACACTGGGGGAATAGCAAAGCACAAAGTGTCCTTGATTAATGACTGGCTCTACTTTGTTGAAAAATGAAATACACACTTTGCAGTAATCAAGCTCTACACAAAACTGCTAATACTATGAATAGATTTTGTAGTTTTTGTTTGTGTTTGCCTCACTCTTATGATATTTTAGATTTCACAATATTAAAAAAGATGGATGAATCATCGTAGTTTTCCATTCTTCTGGTGGTGGTAATTAACTGGTGTAAAATACATAATAATGTAAAAGTAATAACAGAGATATTTCATCTCTCTTTGAATTTCTCTATAGACCATCTGTGATTGTCAGTAACCTTTGACCACTCTCAGAAAGACAAAAAAAAATAAAAAATAAAAATGAGTCACCAGATTTAGTTTGGTAGCAGGTGTCCATCCAACTAAAGTCTGGGAAACTCTACCATTACGTTTCCGTGGTTGCAATCATTTACCAAACAATACAAAAAACAAACAGTCAGCTAATGTTAGATCTGAAAGCAGTTTTTTGCATCTTCACACCATGTTCACATCCACATTTGTCTCCTTTTTCCTCCATCTCTCTTCACTAACAGCTCCCCAGATGTCGACTCACTCGTCTCCAATTTCATTTCAAGAATTCATCTCGCTGTCTCCGGGGTACCATGTATTATTGCTCTCTGTGGTTCCTCATGCAACTATGATAATGTGTGTCTTGGTTATGCTCCTCACATGCCAATTATGGCCGCCCGTTATTGTGATGGACTCCACATTCATGCAGAAGAAGCGATTGAAGCTCTCAACTCTCACACCGTGGTTTTCTTCACATCATATATCTGAATGTTTTCAAAGCTTCAGAGATCATTGTTCAGGCGCCGAGGCTTAGTGGGATATAAGGACATGTCTTATTAAAGTAGAAATACGTTCGCTCATATTGCTTTACACATGACTGACCCATCCATATCCTGTCATAAAAACACAGCAGATGAGCCAAGGTAAAAAAACAATAAAATAAAATAAATAAAAACATTTTAGTGTTTTATAATTGTAGACATAAACACAGAAACGGGAAAGTATTCCTCTCTGTGTGAGAACACATTTGTTATTGCCAAAGCAAAGATGAGCTTTCCAAGACTTATAATAAAACACTGGCACTAAGAAGGAAAAAGAAAACCTTTATATGTTTACTGACAAAACACAACATATAAATATTTATTGCCCGGCTGTGTTGGATAATCTAAGAATATCCCGGCAGATTAAAATTACCTAAAGATGGAAATTCACACATATTGAATTGTATGAACTTTGTAGCCTCCAGATTTTATGTCACAAGAAAATAAACAATTGTACAAACGAATACAATCCAATACAGAAACTCTGCAATTAATATCACAGTTTTATTGTTATATATTATATCATCTGTGCAGACTGTTTCCTCAGAGTCGACTTTGTGGTTTATAGTCAACAAATACAATAACAGTCATCTGGAAAAATCGCAGCCTTTTGCTGTGAAATAATTTCATGAATCAGTTTTTTATTTTATTTTATTTTGTATTTTAGAATTGTTGAAAGACAAAATGGATTCATTAATTAAACTAAATATAGTGTTAAAGTTTTTGTTTGTTTTATACTAAGTAATATACAGCTCTCTTATATCGATCCATATGGTGAAACAATAAAACATCACATTTATTGTTATTGTTGACACACTATAAAAGTAGATGAGTGAGTTTATTGGGTTGCCAAAGTGACGTGCCAATGTGCATCAACAACAACAGTAAATAATAAACTGGCT
The DNA here is from genome assembly GCA_016801845.1 of Polydactylus sextarius. Lineage (NCBI taxonomy): Eukaryota > Metazoa > Chordata > Actinopteri > Polynemidae > Polydactylus > Polydactylus sextarius. The sequence continues at coordinate 19,336,565 of CM028906.1, forward strand.
TTGCAATCACATCAATCACTGGGGAGAAACAAAGCTTCATTCATTATTCATATGTTGACATGAGGGAGCAGGTTGAACCTTTGGGAGCTGACATAACGAACAGCAAAACCAAAACAATCAGCTGATGCACAGTTGGTTACTGACACACAGTGAGATCCACACTAACAAGTCAAAGTAAAATGAGTCTGTATTTACACCATATTTTCTCAGTGTAACACCATCATTTGAGTGTTTCTTTAAACTGCCATTTGTAAAAATAAATAAATAAATAAATAAATCATAAATGTAATCTGTAAACTCAACCAACTTTAACTTAAACTCAAAATTTCTGCAATGTTTTCTTCTCCTGTTATAAATAAACTATTCGCTCTCAGATTGTCTCAGATTGGTGAGTTTTATATTAATGAGGAGAAAAACACATCCAAGAAGGAGTTTGGAGTAAAAAAAAAAAAAAAAAAAAAAAAGAAAGAAACAAATCCTTTGAAATATTAGGGAATCCACCCACCAGCCAATTAGCTGCTTGTGAAACAAAGGGACAAATTAGGACAAATAGTTAACGTTGTCTCTTTTAGGACAAAAACAGAGGAATTCATTACCTTTCGAAACGAAACACACAAACACATGGAAAATGTTTGCATTTTAAAAATAGATCAGATTTTAATGAATAAAACCTGCAACACTAACATGTTCCATTCCATGTGTAACAGTAGCCACATGGAATGGTAATTTTCAGCTCTTGATTTTGGAGAAGGAGGTCAGAATCATTTAAATTATGTAAACATCCATCATTCATAGTGGAGAAACAGTGAAGTTGTGCTGTCGACCCCGAGGCTCTAAAACAACCGTCACATTAACATCAGACTCATCAGAAACAAACATTTCCAACAGCATCTACTGATAATTTTTTTATGCAAACAGTAACTTTTTGCAGAAACATGGAGTTTAACAATCAGTGATTCAGTCTAGAAAGACAAAGAGAATAATAAAGTTTATGTTCGATGTCTAACTATTGGCTGAATATCATCAAACATCACCTCAGATTCACTGCAGCTCTTTATTAGTGTGATGTGTGTTTAATCATTGCACATTTCTCTGTGGCACAAACATAACTCATCCGTCCTTTCATCCTTCTGAAGATCCATAATCCTGTATCATCACCAGCTTCAACTGCAGATATCATTCATGTTTTAAACTCTGTGGGTCGTTCACTGACTCCAGCTCACACAACCCTGGACCTCAGATGTGAGCTGAAGAGTCTCAGTGGGCAAAGTAGTAGTGGAAAAGAGATTCAGGATCCGAATCATTACCCCAACTCCCTAAAATCACTTACCAGTCATGGATCTAGACGTCTATTTAACCGGATCAGTTGAATCCTACCATATCTGACTGATAATTAATAAACAGCACCATTCAAACATCTTAAATCTCACTCAGCAGAGAAACGAAACATACCCGACTTGACGGCTTCTAGTGGATCCAAGCTAGCAGCGCAAACTATAGCCACTCACTCACTTACTCGGCAGAGAAACGAAACTTACGCGACTCACGAACACTGCCAGAGAAGTCATAACCGCCAAAGGACTCGTGACTGCCAGAGGACTCGTAACCGAGGCCCCTACTCGTGGCTTCCGGCTTGCAGGCGGCTCTGGCTTGACTCATGGCTCCCTGCTTGTAGCCTAGGCCAAATGAATCTCCTGCATATCCACTCGTGGTCTCACACACAGACATGAGTTCTTCCTGTTGTTGACCCCTATGACCCCAATATAAGCTTGTTGCCTACATTGTGAGTGAATTAATACTCTGCTGATCCACTTCACATACATTTTAGCCCATAAGAAATAAAAATATTATTTTGTAGTGATGACCCTGACCCCATTCATTTTTTGCACTGCCTAATTTTGAGCCTTAGGTTTAGGCTTATGTAAGCTACTTGATTTTCAATGATAGCTTATTTGTAAGTTTTTATGCTATAACACAAGACCTTCTTCTTAATAATAATAATAATAAGTTTATATACTTTATTATGTCTTGAGTGAATGAACCAAGGTTGTTCCTAATACTGGAAATACTTTCTTCCAACAATGGGGCCATTGTAGCTCAAGTGACTCACGCAACCCGGCTCATATTGGTGAGTCACTCATAATGATCCGAATCCCTCCAAAGATCCGAGTATTACATTACTAGTTAGCAGTGAAACAGCTGCTACCTGTTCAAAAAGCTAAAAATACTTTTTTTGTTTGTCTTCTTTCTTTTGGTCCTTCATTCAGAAGAAGAATATAAAGGTGTTTGAAAAGTCAACAAATAGAACAAAACAGACTGGGAGTGAGATTTCAGCTCTGCCCCCCACAGGTGATATTTGTATATCATCAACATATTAGTCACAGAAGGAAAAGGTCCTGTCTTGTGCTTTAAGTCAGTTGCAAATGTTTTTTTATTTTTTATTCTTTTATTTTTATTGTTTATTTCATTCAAACAAAACTGTGATGGTTCCTGAACTGTAGAGTACAGAAATGAACCCTACAAACAGGGAAAATAAAATCTTGTATTAGAAACAGGATTGTTGATTTATAATTTGAGAGAAAAGATGATTGATGTTTAATTCATATTATATCTCTAGAGACCAGATTTCATTGTATGACTGTAAAAGTTTCAGTTGTTCAGAGGTTAAACACTCAGTTCATATGAAAACTGCAAGTTTTAGCGTTGAATTGAGCTCAGTCTCTGTCTCACCTTCTTCTTTTTTTGACTTCCTCATCTTCCTCCTCTGCTGCTGTTGTTGAAGAAAAAGATGCCCAAAAACCAGTACAAAAAAGTAAAAGTTTAAGAACTTCAAGTTATGTAACTTGAATGTACTTTACAGGTACATGGTGTTAAATACAGCACGGCACGCTGAGATCTATGTGTTTTCTATGTGTTAAATAAATTCTCTATGAAGACTTAAACCTACGTTGGATTATGTTACAAACATCAGAGAGCTTCTCCATCAGTTTCAGTCCTGTTTTATCTCAGTTTTGGATTAATTTGAACAGTTAATGACATTTATTTGCAATAATTTCAACATATTCTGAATTTCTTTCTCCCTCTTCCTCTTGTCTTTCCTCAGACGGCCCCCTGGGACCTCGCGGCCTAGTGGAAGCTACAGAGATGTGCACGCAGGAGTGCCTTGTGCTGGGACATTCAGACAACTGCTGGATGCCCCCAACGTTAGGAACATACCAGCAGCCTAAGTCTCCAGTGTCTAGCTTTGGGTCTCAGAGAGAGTGGGGTCCCAAGGACAAACTCCTCAATGGACACACTCTGACCAGAACCTGGAAAAACGAGAGTGGGCGGTCAGAGCATTTTGGTGACAGGAAGCAGTTTGGGAGCGGAGAAGGACACTTCACCAGCAGCGGCATGGCTGATATTCCTCTGATGAGTCTGAAGTCCAGCTGCCAACCGGCTTCCTGCCCGGACAGTCCCAAGGACCAGCAACTATAAGACGGACTGTGAGACGTCCTCACGTCCGGACGCTTCAAACAGACGAAGCTACTCACCCGAGCACCTCTCCTCTTTTATTCTTTTCTTTCTTGTTTCATCTCTTCTCACCTAAGTTGACGCTTCTGCAGTGTGATAGCCACATGTGCGATGTAGGCCACAAAACTTTAGTGCTTCTGCTGTGTTTCTCTTACAGTTCGACTTAAAACGGCTCCAGAAGAAAACCTGTTATTTTTTTGTGTGTTTTTTTTTCATGGATTTTTTCTTCAACGACGTGCAGTAACATTTTCTGTGGAAGATGTGGAGGAAAGGACGTGCGAAAAACGGAGAAAAAGAAAATTAGAAGAAAAAAAAAAAAAAAACTCCCATGGCTGACCAATATATACAAATATTTGTGGTGTGGTTGTTATTGAGTTGTCCAGGACTATATTAATCGACACAATCAAAGAAAAAGGAATTACATTTCAGAGAGTGTTGTTCTTCTGACACTGTTAGTGGACACTTGTTTATTCTGTCATTGTCTGTGTGTCTGTAAATAAGACTTATTAACCACTATCATGTATCTGTAATAACCACCGTGAATTAGGACAGTTTGTCGTCATAAAGGCTCGTCATCGGGGTTTCACACTTCAACTGGACAAAAATCTTAAAACGCAACATCGCGTACAACGAGAAAAGGTTCCAATTAATTCTTTAAAAAACCCAACGGTTGATTTTTTTGAATCACATTTCCATCCCGTATTATTAAACTCAGTGTCGCCCATAGTTCATGATAATTTTCTTTACGTACTGCAAAACCACAGGCAAAACTTTTTTTAAACAACATTTTGTATGAAGGATGTCAGTGCTCAATATGTGCATTATAAAAACGAAAAGCTCTGAAAGCTCTCCTCTATAAACTGATTTTCAAAGTGTTCAGTACAATTAAATAGCAATATATTTGTAAATGGCTAAATGTTTTATCTAATGTTGATCTTATGACTGTATAGATTTTATTCAAATTGTGATTTGACTGAGTGCAAACCCTCAGTAGTTCCTGCAATTTATTGACATGTGTATATATTATTTCCACACAGACTATAATTTTCCATACGTAAGAAAACACAGGTTAATATATAACACTTTAATCACCGTGCCTTCATGAGGTTCCTTCAAACACACTGAATTGTTCTTATTGAAATGACGAGAACATGTTGGCCACAAAGATAAAAAAAAAAAAAAAAAAAAGAAAAAAAAAAAAAACCCTGTCTGAAAAATGAAATGCCTTACGCATTTGAATGTTTTTGCCAAATTTAGAGACATAATCACACAGGTATTAAAGTTGTCGGTGCTGAAGTAAAAATCCGAAAAGGCATGTTGCAGATCAAGGGTCAAACATTGAGAGATCATTTGTCATCATCTGTCTGAACAGGTTTGTTTTATTCCACAGCATGGAAGGCAAATTACACAATGGAAAAAGCATGCTAAAAGATATAGCTTTTAAAACTAACTTGATCATTTTTGTGTCATTTGATTTCGTTGGAATAGAGTTGATTTGTGCATTAAGGAGACGTTGAGTTTGTAAAGCACTTTTCATGTTTATGTCACAATATAAAGAAGTTAAGTGGGATGGAGTGATTTGCTTATCGCAGTATGTTTGTCAGTTGTGAGGGTGTTTGACATCACAAATACTGAAACAGTTAATCCTTGTTACTACTCTACAGGTATACAGCTACTGCAATAAATGTTTTAAGTATGTGTATGCTTAATTTGTGTGCAGGATGATGATGACCCCTTCAGGAGCTCTGTGTCTCGTTTTTGTCAAATGTTTGAAGCTTCTCAGTTATTTTTCAGAACTGTACAAGTACACAGTGTTCACAGTTCAGGATACATTATGGTTAAAAAAATGAGGATATAATCCACGTAATGTCTTTACCAACAGTAATAAGTCACAAACAGGGTTAATAATGGTGCAAATCCTGGATGAAGCGGCTCGGAGAAAGTGAAATTTCTTGAGCAATGGTTGCCATGGAAAAACAGGAGAGTAAAACCATTGAGGAGAAGGAGAGGAGGAGCTGAGGTTTTTTTTTCAGAGCTCATTGTGTGGTCTCAAGCATCAGTTAAATGCTGAAATAATACGATTTTGAATAGAAGGTGAAGCTCGGAGATCAGGGAGCTGTTGCAGCTGCTGCAGTCGTAGAGAGGACGGCTGGAGTAAAGCTGGAGTAAAGATACCTGGTGGAGATGCAGCAGGAGAGCTGTAACTAACAATAGAGGCTATTCATTTATAAAAGGTAGCCATACCAACTGCTTCCTCCTCAAAGCCTCTGATGCCATCACTCACTCCCTCATTCACTCCTCCCTATGTGACACATACTCAGCGGTACAATGAGCAGACAGGTCCAGGATGAATCATCATCATCATCGGGTGTCATCACTGACAGGTAAAGAGACCACATGACTGTTCGTTTTCACATCTTCAAAGCCTGATTCATCGCCTTGCGAGGGAAAAGCTGCATATATACATTTTTTTATGAAATACATCAGATAAATTTCACTCTCAAGACTCCTGACATTCAAATACAGCGTTAGTGGACAGCAAATATGATTCAATATGTAGCTTAAGCTTCATAAGGTGTATTTTCAGTCAACAACAAGCTCTGAGGGCATAATTTAAACACTGTGGGAGGCTTTCAAAGTTTATATTTTAAATATGAAACCACATTTACTTGTGTGAAATCATCCACTATCATCAGAAATACATTTCCATCTTATGACTGGACACTAATGAAGGTCCAGTGGATGATACAACTGCTGAAGTAATTATATTTTCTTTATTCTTCTCGGTTTCTCTTCCTCACTGTAACCTCATTTGATATATTTATCAGCCGTCGTCCAACCGACCTGCTTAAATTCTTATTTGCCATGCTAGCTATCGACTCGGGCAAGAATAGTTTCTGAGGAGCTTCAAAGCTAATTGCCTTGGAAGTGTTGAGGGGAGGGGGGAAGTAAATTAGTGTCACGCCACAACCAAGAAGAAGAGAGAAAAGAAAAAAGAAAAGGTTCTCAACTGCATTTTCATTTTTCTATGGCTTTGAGAATATTTTTTTAGACAGGGAAGCGTCCGTGCACAAAGTGGAACAGAGTGAACGTTCAGCGGGGAATCAGTCACAGAGACGGCAGAGGAAGAGACAACTCTCCACACAGATACTGCAACATCTACATATTTTGAAGGCAATATTTGAAGATAATAAGAGCACAAATTAATGTTGGTCTGCCGCAACTCTCTCTTCATATAATGAATGTGGAGAGATTCAGTTTGGATTTCATCCAGAGAAAAACACCTTGTGGCCTTGACAGTGTGAATATCTTCAGACAGGAGGGACTCCCGTTTGGCTCACTGGAAGAAGAGCTCTGTGGGAAACCAACATCTAAAACTGGTGCAGAGGAGTTTTTGTTTTTCAACAAAAGGACCACAACTTGTGTGTCGATAGCAGTCAAAATAAGGTAAGAGTTATGGAGCCCACAGCCACTTTCATTCACAGATCTGCACCGATGAGAAAGGTTAAGTTAAGCAGAGATTCACAAGGGTTTGAAATGGTCCAAGGCAATTTAAAGGGGTTTAAAAAAAAGCTTATTGAGCAAAACAAACTTTTTACAAGAACAGCTGAATTATTTATGTCTGAGTAAGCTTCTTGCAAACCTAGAGAATTTTTCTAGTTTCATAATGCTGTTATTTTAGAACAACACCTTCTTTAAAGTCATTTAACATAAGTGAACCCCAGATCTAAACACTAGGGATGTCTGATATCCAAAAACACTATATGCAGTGTTTTTTTTTCCCCCAAAACTCATTTTAGGTCACAGCACATATCTCCTGTCATGGAATTAACACATCATTACCTACTTTCATTTGCCATGTTTCCACCAAATAAGTTCCAGGTAATGTATTGGGGCTGGGAAATTTGTTGCGTCCGGACCTCCCTACTGAACACATATAGAAAAACAACGCTGCCATAAAAGTGTAGTTCTAGATATATACAAGCATTAATATACTGTATATATACTTTTTTGAATGTTTTACATACTCAATAGATTGGACTGTATAATAAACTGAACAACTGTAGTCAGCTGCCTCATAAAGACCTTAAAACTCAAAAGACAGAAAAGCTTCTTTTTGCCCTGAACACCACATGAATGTGAAATGAAATCTGTTTAAAACGTGCATCTTCTTGTTCAGAGTTGACAGCAAAATCTTTATAGATGTCCAAGTTCACACAAAGTAAGCCTCCGAGTCAATGTCAGAGATTAAGGCTAAGACCCGAGCGTCTTGTCCAAAACTCCAAACTTAATGGTCTCCCATTTAAATAAACAGCAGTGCAATATATTAATATTATACAGCCTGAGGATGAGGAAGCTGACCAAATGAAACATGAAGGTCAGTGCAGAAGATGATGAGAGAACATGAACTGTTATGAAATACCCACAGCAATAACTATGACAGATTAAGAGTCTGTCAAGGGAAATTGTACCTTGGCCAGTTTCTCCTTTCAATGACTTTAAACCACAAATCTGAATCATTTGAGTTATTACATTCCCAGAGGTCACAGACAAACGCTGCAGGTCAAAACAGCAGAGTGAATGATTTCTCAGGAAAAGTGTTAAGAGACACTCTTTGTAAAAAAAATAAATAAAAACTGAAATAAATGAAAATAATGTAAATTGAACTTCTGCGCTGCAGAGAAACTGTTGTGGATGAAGAGTGGTTTGTCTCCTTCTCCTCTGTCTTTGTCCAAAATGTCCTCTTCATATAAAGATGACTGTGGAGTCAGGGTTGAGTTCCTTTCTGATGCATTGCAGTGCTCTGTCATTTCAAGACTCACAGAAAACCATTCCAGTGGTTTGTGTTGTCACGCCTCGACTGCGACGCTTTGTTTACTCGCCTCGGCCAAGTTTCTATGGCTCATTTCCAGTTCATCCAAACGGTCGCTCGTCTCCTAACACAGCAGAATATTTCTTACAGCAGCAGGACGTTGGCCTCTTTAAACTGACGACCTGTCAAACTGTAAATCACCTTTGAATTTATTTAAACTGTTTGGCAGAGATCAACATCCTGATCATACTGTGTTTCTGAATTACTGAGCTCATTAAAAACTGTCAGGAACCGTGAGTCACAAGTGTATTTTAGAAAAACCTCCTTGATGTCATCTGAAGACATTTCTCCCTCCACTATTTCATGTTCTGCTTATATTTTGTACATCTTGATTTATTTAAACAACAGTCAACATGATTTATTCTGACTTCTGTTTCATTTGGACAGAGTTAAAAAACACAAGAGTTCATGAAACCATTAATAGAAAGCCATGACTGTTACATCAAGAGTTAATACCTTGGTGAGGATCAATGCCGTTCCACTAGCAGGGAGCCATTCCCTGGACCCAAAGGCCATTTAGACAGAGATCTGATGGCTTCAGTCTGTCTTGGCCCCTCTAGAAATCTGATCCACATAGGCACAACAGACGCATCTGTATGGATCGCTCCCCCAAAGCCAATCAAGGAACAAATACTCTGCCAATATTCCCTCCAGATGAGGCCTGAGCTCGAACAGAGGAGCCGAGATGAAAGAGAGAGCGAGTGGAGAGGGATTGTTGATTAACCTCTGTGGTCGGCAGTAAATCTGTACACAAGAAAGGAGAAACTCAGCCGCCAGCACTGGACTCATACCTGTCCACCAAGGCAATCTCCAAAGGATTCTTGTCAACACCAGCTGTCTTTAAACACACGCTGCTGAACAGGTTGTAGACCAGTTTGTTTCTTGCCTGTTATTGCCTCCTTGTAATGACCCTGGTCTTAGTCTCAGCACTCTGACTCGGTGAAGGGCAACATGTCCCTGTTGTCTGCTGGTTTAATCAGTGATATGCATTTTAAAAGTCAAATCAAATGAAATTGAAAGTTCAAACTGCATAGCTTTGGTTGTATTTTTTTAACAATACAATCACAGTTTCTCTTATTGAAATAAACCTGCAGCTCTGGACTCAGCCAATACCGGAATGTAGGATCTGTGCTTAATTTTGGTGCATGCATGTTGAGCATATGTGCATATATGTCATCAATATGTCTTATAGATTCATTTTAATCTTAAAGGTAAAACCACTTTTGCCAAAATGATCAAGAACTAATTTACCTGCAGAGGCTCCAAACACCATGTGTGAAATGTTCGAGTAAACAAACAGTAGTTTCCGTCCATCACAGAGCCAGAAAACACTGACGTGATTACAACAAAGTGTATTTTTAATGCATCTGTCAATAAACCTGATCTTGAAGCTAACAAACACAATCCGCCACCGTCAGATTGTTTCTTGTTCGTGTCAGTCTGAAGTTGGCAGAAATGCCACAGCGCACGTTTCAAATTGATGTGTTTTCACAGGCAAAATGGCAAATTGTCAAATAAAGATGTGGCACAGTGTGTTTTGACGAAAGCAGAAATTTACATACTCTCCCATTAAGTGCTGAAAAATGTGAGGACCTGATTTGAATCGAACTGCGAGTCAGGTTCTTGGCTTTAGCTCCTCCATCATCAAGTAAAAGCCCAGTTTTGCTGTTTACTGCTGTTTTGTAGCTACAGTGTTTACTTGTGTGCACCTTTTTCACTTACACCATGTATTACAGCAGTTTGTCTGAAAGGCTTTATGTTTCGTTAAACACAATGTTACAGCTGAAAAGTGAATTGCAAAGATCTGAACTGCTGTTTGACAATCCTGTCCAGCAGAAGCTGCAGCTTTGTTTGGGCAGGTGTTTCCCTTGTCTTCACTTTCTGGACCTTTGTCATCGTTGGTTTAATGTTAAAGATGGTCTACTTCACCTCAAACACCTAGTCAATTTCTTGTATTTGTGCTGTTCACTCAATTTTGGTTTGACATCGTAATATGAGACAAGAGATCAGTGTTTCGCTTTTTATTTCTAGGTACTTACATCTAGTTCTGTTACACTACTAAGAAGATAGCATCGTTTATCTAAACCCACCCATAATGACAGAGTTTTATGAACGATGACACAAACTGATGTTTAGGCTGAAGTGTAGAGAAAGAAAGGATCTGCTCATGGGAAATATTGTGGAGGTGGTGTCATGGCTTCCTCTTCTGGGACAAGCTCACTGATCTTCACCGATGATGTAACTCATGATGGTGACTCAGACATCTACAGAAACATTTTTTCTTCCAGTTTAAAGAGAGATGCAACCGACTGACCATCATGCAGCAAGACGAGCCAAAACACAAGTGAGAAGTCATCATCATCGTCGGGGAAAGAAGTGGGAGGTTTTAGACCGAGTCAAAGTCTCCAGAACTAAACCTGCTACAGAGACTGAAGGGAGAAACTAGCAACTGAAAGAGGCTGGAAAAGTAGCACAGAAGAATGCCAGTGTTTGGTGTCAGGGCATTGCAGGCTTCATGCAAGTGTCAAATAAAGGAATCTGCAATTAAATTTTAAGTGTTATTCACCGTAATCTATTTTAAGTCTGTTCCTATAATTTTTCTCACCTAAAAACTGGCTGATATGTTGCTTCTTATTAGTAGCTAAACAGAAAAAAGCTGAAACTGACTTTTTTCGCATCTTCTGATTTTAAACCCAAATGTTTTCAATGAACAGAGAAAAAAGAGGAACTGGACTCACTGTTCCAGTATTTTTAGCTGACTGTACATCAGCTCAGGTGGTCAGTCACTCAGCTCAGCTGCATCCAACCAGCTTCTTAACTCTCCGCCTATGACAGATAGAATAGAAAACCTCTGAAACGGAGCGTTAGATTTGTGAAGCTCCCTGCTGCTCTTCTGACTACATATTGTGGTAATGATAATAAACCTGACACTCATTGACATCCAGAACTATCATAAGTCACATTGACACAAATGAAATCATGTTCACGCACAGTTTAAAGCCCAGGAAGAGTTCTGTCTCTTTAATCTGCATTTTGATTCCTTCAGAAATAACGGTTTGCATTTTAACTAAACTAATAAAAACAAATTTCTAATTTTGTTAACTTTATTGTTTTTGGCTCTAATCTGGACTGTGGGCGTTCTCCTCCTGCTGGTGTGATTTTATTTCCCACATTAATTCCCTCATTATGTCGGGATCTCTGAGTGTAAAACCAGAATTTACTCCCTGTCCACACACTTAAAGCTGCTTTTTTTCATTCCCTCGATGGAAACAACTCCTCTCTGTTTACTTAATGTTAGATCCCTTGCTAATAACTCCTTCATCTGCCAGGATTTTTTTTTTTTATGACCAACAACATTGATTTTTTCTTATCATCACGGTTCTGTGGATTAATCCTGATGAATATGCCGCCCTCATTGAGTCGTTGACTCCTACATATCTTATTCTCCCGGCAGCTCAGATTGACGGGTCAAAGCAGGGGACAAAAATAATATCTGATGCTCTCCAGTCTCACTTCTTTGTTTTTTCACCTTTGAGAGGCTTATTTTACAAACCATATCACTGTTGTTATTGTCAGTTCCTTCTTTTACCTCTAATTTATCAGACTTTTAAACTTTTTTTTGATCCAACTCGATGGCATTCACTCAACCTTGTCCTCTCTTTTCTCTGGTTTCTGTGTGGAAGATGTGAATATGGTTGGTTTTCCATCTTTGATCACAAAGCTGTGCTCATCTCAGATTTTCATCTCCCCTAAACCTAAACCCCCCACAGTGATTCTCTGCTGCCCTCTAAATTCACTCTCTGTTCCTCGTTTCTGTCAAGCTCTTAACGCCTCAAACACTTTTCTTTGGCACCTACCAACATCAGTATCTCACTGCACAGCAGCCTGTCAGTGTTTTTAATAGCTCCTGCACAAATATTTTACATACTATAGCTGCTGACAGTTACAAAATGTCACAGTTGTCTTTGCCATCTTTGTTAAGTGAGGTAGTGGAGCACACACATCCACGAAGGTCAAACAACCAGATCTGGATTATTATCTAGATGTGCACCAAATTGCACATAAGCATGCGTCATGTAAGAAACTGATGAAAATGTTGACAAATACCTGAAATGTAGAAATATGATTCTTGGATCAACCTCTCCAACAAATTTGGTGCAAATCATTTTTTTGTGGACAAATGCACAAACAGATGGTTAAATGGTTAAACTATAACCCCCTTTCCTCCTGAAATAATCACTTGAACTCATTTTAAATGTGCCTGGTTTTAAAGAAGCTCCCTCTTTTATCAAAAAGAGGTTTCATCGATAATAACCAAATCTCATTCACTGCACAGTTGTGAGACTCTGCTCAAGGCCGCCAATGATTTGTTGCTCACCTCTCTACTCCATCTTGATTTTCTATGACCTCAGCTCAACCTTTGACACAACGACCACAGGTTAGTAATCAATTATCTGACAAAACCATGTCAACAACATCAACATTACTGCTCATCTTTTGTCAATTTAACATGTTCTACCTTTCTTGTGCTCCTACATTTTGTGGGGTCCCACAAGGATCTATACTGGGTCACCTTCTATTTGTTATGTACATACTACCTCAGGGGCACATGTAGCATAGACACAATATTGATTTCCATTGCAACATGAACCATATGCAACATTATGTTTCTATTGTGCCTCATATGTCATTGTGTCATTGTTCTGCCTTAATGAAATTCAGTGCTTCACATCCAGTAATTTCCTGAAATCAAAAATAATTACAATCACACTACCTTCCACATACAACACATAGATAATTACCTATCTGTCATGATGTCTTTGTGTTTGTTTTGACCCCTGTGTTCTGCCTTATTTACCAGACATGTGTCTGTAAGTGAAATAGAGCAAAGCTGCTTTGTACAGCTGACATATTAAACCAAGAACAGGTCACTCCTTTCATCTGCAGATCTAGAAAAGGTCATCCGTGCTTTTATCTCCTCCAGCATGGACGACTGCAACGCCCTTTATTCCTGTATCAGCGGGCAAAACATCCAACGACTACAGCTGACACAAAATGTTGCCTCCAGGCTTTTAACACATCGTAAGAGAAGTGACCACATAGCTGCTGTTCCCCCTCACTGCTTTCCTGTGAGTTTTAGAATTGATTTTAAGATTTTACTGCTTGTTTTTAAAGCTTTGAACAGTCAGACCCATGCCTATATCTATCCTATATCTGTGATCTACTGACTCCCTGTGAGTCTGATCTCTGTTTGAGAGGTGATGGGGCCTTTGCTTTCTGTGGCCATCAGCTGTGGAGTTTGATGCTTGAAGATCTAAGGCAGAAAAACTCAGCATCCTCTTTAAAATCTCATCTATAAAAACTCATTTTTATCTTGTGGCTTTTTCTTTACTGTGGATATTTGTAAATGTTATCATTATTTATATTCTCTAATTTTAAATGTAAAACACTTTTTAATTATGCTCAGAAATGTGCCAAATCAGGTACCTCAAACAGTGGAAACACTGCGGTTGCTTACTTTTCTAACTGTCTCCACAAACAGTTAAAATACAACAATTAAAACAGAAAATAAAAATAAAACTGAAATGTCGCATTTTCCTTCAAATGGCTAATGAGTTATTCAAGGAGTAAGCATAATATGAATACATGAATAAAAGTTGTGTGATTTTTCAATGTAATAAATTGTTAAACCTAAAAGCAATAAAAGTAACTGAACAAAACCGCAAGTTGTTGGTGAAACCACTTTTCTGAACTTAAGAGGTAATTGAGATTTTTCATTATGTTTTGATTTTATATAGATATTCTTTTATGAGCTATTGAGCTAAGACTCGCCTCCATAATTGAAACCAAAATTTCATTTTTACCACCTGTCGGCATTTGAAATGCTCCCTGTCATGTCACCTTTTGACTGAATTAAAATGGAATTAGCTGTAATTGTGCTGGCTTTTGGGATTATTCTACCCAACGCCAGGTCGTCTGAACACCTGAAAGACGGAGTGAGATAAGCCATTTCCATTAAAATCATAATGAAAAGACTGCGGCTGAGTATTAGCAGAAATGAGAGCTCTTAGCCATTCACATGCTGATAATTGGACAAGGAATTCTTCTCATTGACTTCGCCAATGACGTTTGATTTGGAGAAGATTGATACATTATGATGCAGGACGTGTTGAAGTCCAGTTGGAAGACAGAGATTACTGTACCATGTTCGTTTATCATGTGTTTGTCTGTAGGTACATGTCAGTGCTCTGATTTGACCACGTGTGTAAGTGTGCGCGTGCGCATGTCAAACAAATTTCACAGCAAAATGTAAAAAAAAATCCTGACCTATCTTCTTTTTCACCATCCTACATCAGGTACTTGAAATATGTATTTGAAAGACTGATTAGATATTTGCCTTGACACACAACAAAGATATGTCAAAAAATTTCCCCATCACATCCAGACATATAGAAGAAAATCTATAGTGAAAGATAATCACACATAGTTCTTGGTTAAATACATGAATCATTTTCAACCTGAATTAAAAACTGATAATAAGATCTTGTGCCTCACTGACCCAACTTCCTACACTATTGATTTGTGAGATATTTAAGCTTTTCTCTTACTCTCCAGTGTTAAAATAATGATACAGTGTTACTCTTAAGTGTAGTATTTGTACAAATCTTTCCACATACACAGAAAATATACTGCAAAAATCTGACGACTGCTTCTCCTATGGTGCAGCATTGAAGCATTTTTCACTCATGCTTTGGTCGTACAAATTTATTTTACTACTCCCTTTTTACTGGAGGATGAAGAATGAAGAGGAATCTTCCTTTACAAACACTCCTTAAATTTAAGGGCAACAGGGGGAATTGCAGGGAAACTATTTTATTGACAGATGGTCTAAACTTGACAGTGATTTTATTGGTGACCGTTTAGTGACCCGTTCAAAGTCTCCCAAAACTCGTAGGTGGGTGACAACTCACATTTTCAAGTAAGTGCTTTAGACTGTAAATCTCCTGCATTCAGCCTCACACACACACACACACACACACACACACACACACACACACACACACACACACACACACACACACACACACACACACACACACACACACACACACACACACACACACACACACACACAAACACACACACACAGAAAGTAGATGGAAGTCACAGACGCTCGATTAGCAGCCTTATCATCCGTGAAAGAATGCATAACAACTGCATATCACTTTGGTTTTGAACATTATAGGTAGAAGAAGTCGTAAGACGTCATAACTGATCATTATCATTCAGATCAGTCAACGTCGACGGTTTTACTGAATCCAAACTACATCTTTGCTCAGGATGTTTTCATTAACAACACTGAGATATGACACGTTAGTCTTTACTCTTCTTCCTTTTATCTTATCTTTATCCAAAGTCTGAAAAAAAGAAATGTAATCCCTGAGGAGAACCAATGAGCACGAGTCATTTTGTGTGCAGCATCAGCATCATCATCCTAATGGTATGTGCAGAACAGAAACGGCTTTTCCTGACCTTGTGCTTGGTTTGTAATCTCCTTTGTGGAAATTACACTCTCACTTTATGAATATATTATAATTAGGAATATGTATTCTAACGGGCAGTAAGATATAGTTTCTGCCTAATCTCTCATTTATATGCAAAGGAGAACAAGTTAAAGAGCTTAGACTTTCTTCCGTCTTACTGATTCCTTTTTCCCCTAATCAAGTTACTTTTTTATTTCTCTTTTCTGGCGTTGCTGTTTCATTTGCCTTTTTCTGCTCAAAGAACAGTAGTCCATTATCAATTCTTTTGAGCGTTGATGGTCTAATGTTACAGAAGGAAGTCTGCGGCGATGGAGGTAATTACGGTAAGATGGAAGTTTTTTTTTTCCTTTTCCTCTCCATGTTGAAGAAAATCTGAAAGTGCAAGAAGAAGCAATGAAGTAAAAGAGATGATTAGAAATGAGTGTAAAATAAACATTCAAAGTGAGGCGTAATCTTTATTTATTCTGAATATTAATAATCATGTATATCCCAGATTTATGGAAATTCTCACACATACACAGACACATCTGTGGATAAATAGATGCATATGTATAAGCTCCATGCAATCAATGTGTATGTATTTTTATTTCATGTTAATAATGTGAAATGAATACGTTACCTTCATAGATATACATGCACACTAAAAATAAGTTTAAGTTATTCAATATTTTAATATTTAAAATCAAATCAATTCTTAGTGAGTTTCTCAAGAACAAAAAAAAAAAAAAAAAATATATCAAGGCTAAAACAAGCACATGGGACACAGCGGACGGGGATGATGGAAACTAAGCTCACACGAAACAATTAAGTATGCACTTTTATTTTCTAATAATCTTAAAAATAAGTCCACAGCTGTTTGGATTAATTAAGTGATAACAAAAAAATTTGACAATTCTAAATGATTTTGATTTTGATTCCATAAAGCTGTCATCTTTTTGCAGCTTAGTGTTAAAAAATGTCTAACACTTGAGATGGTGACAGAGACAAAAATGTGTCAGGTAGTTTATACACAGTTAGACAGAGAAATAGAGATAAGAGCTTTTATTTTAAAATATGAAATAAAAATCAGATAGTGAAAGTACAAAGAACAAAGAGGATCATTTTTCCGCTGCTGAAAAGTGAAAAAAAAAGCAGATTATAAAAGTTTCTATTATGACTTTGATTGGTCAAAAGAAAATGTGAAGAAAAAGTCAAACAGATGCAATGTTACTTATTTATTTAAAGTTTTTATGATTCCAGAGAAGTCATGGTCCATGAAATACATGAAATACAGAACCTTTAAAGTAGGAAGAAGAACGGTCCGACTGTTCTCAGGCATGAGTTGATCGAAAGCCTTCAGCCTTTGGAAATTAAGCTCCAAACAAGTTCATTTATTCTCAGATGTGTTAAATTGATTTTGCAGCTCAACTTCAAAAGAGTAGTGGTCGTCCTCAGTGGAGCTTGGCAGGAGAAGCTCAGGCCTCGGTGAACTGCTGCTGCAGACCTGATCAAATTCCCACCTACAAACTGACTACACCAACTATCTGTGAAAACCACAATTAGTATTCATGGAAATACAATTGATTTATCACTATACTATCTGGTGGCTACTAGAGAGGCCCAGAAAATGAAATAACTAAATTCATTCTTTTTATATCCTGTTACCACAAGTACTAATGAAAAATGTGCAAACTGTCTTGCCTCAGGCGCTATCTACACTGGAAAAAAAAAAAAAAATCAAGCATCAGCTCATGCCAAATCCGTGCAATTAGCATTTTAAAATCCCATTTAAGTTGCTGTTTACACTACTCCTGAGTATGTTAACAATTGGTGGGTTCAGACACTTCTATTAGCCTCGCTACCCGCCGATAATCCCTCGTCACAACCAGCTATTTTATATGCATTCCTGAAACAATGTGAATTTTAAGATATATTGGTGACTGGCTAAGCTTCACTATGTCCGCTCTGCAACGATGGCTGCTGAGCTGTTTGTGATGCTGTAAAAGGGATCATATTAATTATTCAGATGTGACAAAACAGGAAACTTCACAGGACAGGAATATGGAATGTAGTTTTTTTCTTTTTTCTTTTTCTGTTTTTTTTGGAAAGCTCTTACAAGTTATATTTTTTTTTTTTATCACTGCTGGTTTAAACCTCGGCAGCTCTTCATCAGGAGTTCAAATAAAAAGATAATACCTGGCCTGACCTCTTATTTATTTATGGATGTCTCCTAATTGGGTAACTGGGGCAAAAAAGTGGAAGAAGTAATGAGTATCAGTCAGAGTTTGTAGCTTTCCTCAAGGAATCTGAGCGGTCTCTGTGTGGACAGTTTCCACGGTTCGTCCACATTCGGCTTCTGTAGATTGTGTCGGGAAAGTCAACAACTAACAGATGTTACAAAATTTATTATCTTCTATGCTTTCTGCTTTATCTTTTCAGAATGCATTAATTCTGATGTTAATTCTAATGCATATTTTTGTGTTGTGTTTTTCTTTTGGGAATTTTGGAAAGTAAGACAAATTTATGATTAGCAAACTTTGTACAAAAACAGAAAGGAAACTACCTTCAAGGCGCTTGAATTTTTACTTTAAGTCTACATCATGCTTATGGCATGAATTTATTTTACATGATATGCTATAAATCTAATTTGTGTCAGTAAACCGGAGGATGAAGTCTTTCTTAAAGCTTAAAGGCAAGACTTGTAATGAGAAGAAGACGACGAAGAAGAAAAACAAAAGAAATACAAAGAGGAATGAGAACAAGATAAACAGGGAGGCCTCCACAAGAAGAAACACAGATGTTAGCATGTCAATGCAAAATAGATAAAACTAGTAAAATGCCATCATGAATTAAAGTAATAAAATCAACCACACGAAGAAATGGAACTAAATGAAAATGTTGTAGCTGCTGCTCGACTGTATAAAGAACAAGATCAAATGAGAGGGTTTGATTAAATAATTCAAAGGTTAAATGTGGATCCGTTATGTATGGAGTTGTGCACAGGAGCCATTAGAGGGGGTTTTGGAATCTATGACACTGGTGTCATATGTATGTCACGGGTCAGTGTAATGACACTAATAAACCTAAGTTTTCCTCATTGAACAGCAGATCAGAGACAGCTCATCTGATCAATGTGGAGACAAACTTAAAGTTCTTTTTAACCACAGAGAAGCAGCTTCAGACCTGTGATGATGTGAAAAGCCGACACAGAAAATCCTTCATCACGCAGCAGAAACAACGATATATAAAAGCTCATCTGACCAACTCAGAGTCACCTTTAAATAAAATAATAAATGCCTCATAATAAATGATTAAACAAATGGTCTATATACATGTCAGACAGTGACAGTTTAAAAGGATTTCATCATCAAGGCTCGTCCACCTCTTCGCAGTGTGTCATAAGGAGGAAATATTTTTAGCAGCACTTACGTGACAGACGTCATTTCTGTGGAGCCTTGCTCATCTTTACAAACTATACGAGCAGGTAAAACAAGTCAAGTGTTGTATCACTGTATAAATATTCTATACACAAACATTACAATTGTATCTTATAAAAAACTTTAGAGAGAGAAAGTAGTAAACCTTTGTATAAAGTCTTATGCTCATTAATTCATAAACAACAGTAAAAAAAATAAATAGAAATTCATTTCAGATCTGCTCAAACAGCTGCTGGAGACACAGAAAAGATTTGGCAAAAAAAAAAAAAAAAGATAATTAAGTTGAGGTCAGAAGTTTAAATATATTGATCTAAAACTGTGCAACTTTGTGCTAAAGACAGTTTTTTAGTTCAAGGTCATACTGCAGCAGTAAGGAGGTAATGCATGTGGTGGTGGAAGATCCTCTAAACGATAAAATATGTTCTAATTATTGTCGTCAGTAATTTTCTCAAGGTCCTTCTTTTTTTTTGTCTGTCCCACTCATCTGACATAGATTCAAAGAATTAAGTACAAAATTCTTTGTGTAAGTCGATGAGGCTCTGGATTGTGAATTGTAGTTGACGGTAAAAGGACACAAGGATTTTCTTTCTTTTCTTTGTCTTTGTTCTTTGTTTTCCCACATTATTTTCTCATGTGGAGCCTTTAACAAAAGAAAGAAAGCTAATTAAATACATGACATATTCAGAGGATCATGATGCAGCTTTATTTTAATTGTGGTTACAGTTACTGAGGGAAATCCAAAGTCTATAACTAAATGATTTCTTTCTCCCTGTGCTCGATTCAACTTAAATACATGAGTGGTAACTTATTTATTTATTTTAAACTCTTGGGATGAATCTCTAAACGAATTCAACACTTAAACTTCAATTTGTCTACACCTAGAAGTTGCTGGAAACCTTTTGGGAGGTTGAACTGAATTTTGCCTGCGTGTCCTTTGAAAGGCTTCAGATACACTATAATGAAATTAGTAAATTGATAATGATATGAATAATTCATATCCGTAAGCCGTCGTCAGTGCCAGTCTGAATTAATCAGAGAAAACACACAAACAAAAACAAAAACAAACAAACAAACAACGAGTGAGATTCACTCAGCTCAGTCTGAGTCTCTGATCAGAAATAGTCTCTTCCCTCCGTTCAGCCACCTCACACATCATGATGGAGGTTGTGGTCTAATAATTTGCTATTGGAGAGAGTGTCCCCTCCCCTGTGGTGCTGACTGAAATCTCTCGGTGCTGGAGGGAGTCTCTGGAAGGCGTTGTTGAAAAGGAGCTGTCAAAAGCCACTGAGGAATATGGTGAAATGACTCATGGCCCATTTCCACCAGGTCTCATGTTTCAGATTGTTGGTTTGATATCACCTACGAACACTTTTTTTTTTTGTCCTTCATATGTTTCTTCCTAAACATGTTTAACCCTTCCATGTGTAATTTGTTTTCCCAGATTCATAATACATTTGTATATTAAAGAACCTGTGGGTCATTTTCATTAAAAATCTTCTGGAGACATTACAGTGTGACCGACCTCTGCCTGGACATCTCGCCACGATTTCACAGCTCATATTTTTCACTGCTTTAGTGTTTAGGGACAAACAGAGCAAACAAAGGGCATTAACAACATGTAGGTGCAGCTTTTCGTGGCTGACTTGACAGTTTGTAATGGAGTTCTTCTTTAGCTGTTATGAATAATTAAGAAGATGCAAAAGGTTAAAATGCACTTTTACAAGATAATAAATTTGCTCCAAGGTGGACATGCTCCAGTTTTTATCTTTTTGTCACTTTAATGAAATCCTGTAATGTGACCTTGTCATTTTTATTTCAAATGTGGAAAACTATATATGAATTTTTCCCAGTTGACCATCAAACATATGTATATTATGTCTATATGTAGAGCTGTTGTGAATGAAGCAGAGAACAAATGTAACAATACAATGCACCATTACAGTCTTAATAGTCTGTGTAAAATGTGAACTGTAATACTGCTGGAAGTCAGGACCAATGCTGTGTTTAGGCACAGAATTAAAGCACAAGTGCTGTTTTTCAACAGTTTTCATCATTTTTCTAGGTCTTTTTTTGACACAGGAAAAAGTATTTCTTCTTTGAACCTCACTTCTCATTTCATCAAGTCTACAGTTGCCTACCTCTCTACTTCTACACACTTATTTCACTCCACCAAGCTCTTAGGACAAGTTAACAAAAGCTTATCCTTCAGGAAGAAAAGGAAAATGTGCATTTTTAAAAATGCGATGATTGAGGAATTGATAAATATGGTTCAATAAAACATCTGTCTGTGTCTAATCATATAAAAATATGATCGGGGACACAAAACAGAAGGTTACAGTAACAAAAGTTTCAGGTTTCATCAAAATAAATGCTTAATGTGAAGATGTGTCTGGTCTGAACCATTATATCTACTACACGTGTAATAATGTCGTAAGCACAGTATAAATGCCTTGTATGTTGTAGGAAATGTGGCTGATGTGTTCCCATAGCAACGCAGTCTCCTGTTTTCTCTGTTTGTTCATTATTCTGCTTTTCCAACATTGTGCTTCCACATACTGTATATTTCTGAGTGACTGAAGTGTCTCTGATTGTCTGTTGAATTTTGATTAGTCAAACTGTGGTTTCATTTTGCTTTGACCTTTATCGGGCTCCGTGGGCTCGAGTACTTTCTCTCTCTTTTTCACTGAGCTGCACCAGAGAAATTTGCATTTACGTGAGTAGCCAATCAAAGTGCCCCGATCAGTTTGTGAAAAATAGGAGGAGGACTGAAAACTTGCGTGGTCAGCATTTAACTTGACCTATGTCTGATTGCTTTGTGAGATGAATTGAGTGGATTTCTATCTGCAGGAATAACCAGTTGTATTCAGAGGGAAGCGAGGTCAAGCACCAACAAATAACAGAAATCAAACTTGTGCAAGAAACAAGCTGTTCTGTGGTCAATAGTGAGAGTTCAGAGAGCTGCTGTTCAGTGGTGAGAGACGCCTGTCAGTGCAATCTCTGACAACACACCAAACAATTTCCTGCAAGCAGCCGAGTGAGTTGATTTGACTTGTTGAACACAGAGGTCGTTAAGTTCGTCTGCTGGCTGTTATCGAGCATTTTGCACTAACGTCTGACAGGAAATGAAGTTGATTGTTCAATTTCTCTGCACTTTCCTGACTTTCATCAAAATTATTGCAACCCAAACTTGTCTGAGTCGTTGAACCATTGTTATTTTATGAAAATAATAACGTGGTTCAGTGATGAATAAGAGGATGAAATTAACAATCCGCGCATGTGTGTATGCTGAAGTTATTTGACACTTTAAGGACAGAGGTCCCATAAAGGTCCCATATTATGAAAAAAAAATCACTTTTGATGGCTTTTGAATGGCTTTTTGGGTCTATACTGACTCTACAATCAGTTTGAATTTGATAAAAAAAAAAAAAAAAAGTTAAATAGTGAAGTCACCAGTTTTAGAAACTTGCTTAAACAGTCCATCTACATTTCTCACTATCCTCTACGTCACAAAAGGGGATATTTGAATAACACCCACCTCCACCCTCCAACGTAATTGTTCCCTGCCCAACAGGTATAAATGAGCAGACAGAGTTGCCTTATCCGCCATATTTTCTCGCAAATGCTAGCTCGGATGTCATCCAATCACAGCCTGTTACCAGGTAGGTAGGAAAAGCCAATTTTGACCTTTAAACTCAAGCATCATGGGAGATGTAGTTATTTAAGAAATGCATTATCACTCTGAATTTTATCTTGTAAACAAGACAACAAAGGTAAGCCAGGTTTTATGATGGTGTTTATTGATCATTTGAACATTATTGATCATTCTGTCACTGCTGGTTCAGTCAATTTTAGACAGATGAGACAGATCTTGGAGACATCATTTTTTTTTTAATTTATTTACAAAGCGCCATGTGGAGAGCGGGGTCACGCTTTCAGTTGACTTCTTTTTGTAGAGTTTGTTTACTTGCTCTTTCCTTGTTTTTGTTTTAGCGGTGTTTGTTGGTTGTAGAAGTGGTTTATATGAGCTTTTAGCTGAGATTCTGATGATTCCAGGGATACACGCCGATTTACGAAGTACAGATAGTGATACAAGCTGTGAAATTGGATGTGACAAACTTTGCCCCCAAGGCCGGGAGGGCTTCTTGGGGCTCAATATTAATCTAAAAGGCAGTACTCAGCTTTGTAAATGTTGCAGGTATTCTGCAGTGAGTAGACATCTTGGCAGATGTGGGGGCTGGTCTGTCATACAGGGGACTTCCTCAACCTGCTGCAGCCATCTAGTAACCTGTTATGGTGAGTATCGTGGAGAGTGACAACTGTTATCTGTAGTCATACATGCAAGCGCAGCTTCAACTGAAAATATCACCTCCGATATTTCTCGTCAGCATAAGTTTTCTGCCTCGGATGTCATTAATGCACAATGTCCGCGTATGCAGTTATGAAAATGGCACAAAATACTGGAATGGGGCATAGACAGTAGCAGCACATTTGCATGTATAGGTTCACCCAGATCTTCAACAAATCACTGGAGCTGTGTGAAGTCCCCTCCTGCTTCAAACACTCCACAATAATCCCAATCCCCAAGAAACCTGCAATCTCAGTACTAAATGACTACAGGCCCATGGCCCTGACATCTGTGGTCATGAAGTCCTTTGAGAGACTGGTGTTGAGCCACCTGAAGGACATAACAGGCCCCCTGCTGGACCCCCTGCAGTTTGCATATCGGACAAACAGGTCAGTAGATGATGCAGTCAACATGGGTTTGCACTACATCCTGCAACAACTCGACTCCCAAGGGACATATGCAAGGATCCTGTTTGTGGACTTCAGCTCGGCATTAAACACCATCATCCCAGACATCCTCCACAACAAATTCACCCAGCTCTCTGTCCCAGCCCCCACCTGTCAGTGGATTACAAACTTCTTGACAGACAGGAGGTAGCAGGTGAGGCTGGGGAAAATCACATCCACCACCCCAACAATCAGCACAGGCACCCCCCCGAGATGTGTGCTCTCCCCACTGCTCTTCCAACGACTGCACCTGACCAGAGATCCATCTGTCAAACTCCTGAAATTTGCAGACAACACAAGTGTCATTGGCCTCATCCAGGATGGCGATGAGACTGCCTACAGATGGGAGGTGGGAAAGCTGGCCCTCTGGTGTGGTGAGAACAACTAAGAGCTGAACACGCTCAAAACTGTAGAGATGATAGTTGATTTCAGGAGTAGTCTCCCTGCACTAGCCCCCATTACCATCCTTAATAACACTGTCATCATGGTATAAACCTTCAAGTTTCTGGGATCTATCATCTCCCAGGAAGTTCAACCTGCCCCAAGAGGTGCTGATCCAGTTCTACACCGCAATAATCCAGTCTGTTCTCTGCACATCCACCATCGTCTGGTTTGGTTCTGCAACCAAACAGAACAGGAACAGACTGAAATGGACAATTAGGACTGCAGAGAAAATCATTGGAGTTGATCTGCCCACTATCCAGGACTTATATACACCCAGAGTCAGGAAACAGGCAGGAAACATCTCTGTTCTCATGTTCAGACATGTTCATTAGAACTCATAGAGCTATGTTAACTTGATGTTAAAAAGGCACAATATGGGGCCTTTAAATCACATTCAGTTTTAGATCAGAAATTATGTTTTTTCCTCTTGAAAATAGGTAAAAAATAGTTTGAATACCTTTAAGATGCTTCACCACACACAGATGTATGCACATTTTAAGAATAATAGTCTCAAACTAACAAAAGCTGATTCAGTTGCCAACCTTGCAAAAACTGAACTTTATGGTGTGAAGAAGTGAAGTGTCCTCAGAGTTTCAATAGAGAGCAACGCTTTTCTGCAAAATGTTCAAGAAACTCATCTTTATCAAACTTAACTTAAAAACTAAACTTGTCAGTTAATATCGACCTGACTGTCCGGTTCTGCACCGCAACCACCTCCTTACCCACTATCAACACACCTGCACACAAACCCTTTACTCACCCCCAAACTCCCCCACTACACGTTGCACCCACACCATACACGCTAGACCACCAGCAGCCCCTTCTCTGCCACCAGAACCTCAGGACATTGACACCATCTAAACCATTATTTCACACAGACAGCTAAAACCCAGGAATTTTTTAGACCCAGCTGTGTTTTCAACATTTCTTTGAAATGTCCTAAAGAGCGTACATTCGGCACAGACATTAAAAGGGCTGTGGTGAAAGTGCGCTCTCTTCTAAACAAATATATTATTATTAATGATTTAATTATAGACAAAAATCTAGACTGTATTCTCCTGACAGAGACATGGCTTGGCACTGACGCACCTGTTGTCCTCATAAGGCTTCCCCACCAAATTTTATCTTTTTATTCTCTATTAAGGGGTTCCTTTTAACAGCTGCACTTCCTTTGAGCATCATGCCTTTGTTTTTAGCAGCCCTCCTATTCCTTGTGTAACGGTCCACAGACCACCCCAGTATTGCAGCACTTTTATTAGCGATTTTTCTGAATTTCTATCAATCATCCACACCACCTACAACAGGATTTTAATAACTGGTGATTTTAATCTACACGCTGACAACACCTCAGACCCAATATCCAGAGAATTTTTAAACTTTCTAAACTGTTTGGATTTTAAGCAGCACGTCACGCAGCTGACCCACAGCAGAGGGCACACCCTGGACCTGGTCATAACCTATGGCCTGTCGGTGGATGTGCCCTCTGTTGTGGATTTGGCTGTGTCTGACCACTATTGTATGTTTTTTAACATCACCAATTTTAACTAGCGAGAGGCCTGGGAGAGAACGGTGAGGAAGCAACACCTAACTTCTGAAGTGGTTGCAAATTTTATCCAGATTTTACAGAGCACTCCTGCAGAGATTTTACCAGCACCATGTGATTTTATCGTTGACAATTTTAACAACAACCTGAAGTCGAGGCTGGACTCAGTGGCTCCACTTTTAGCCAGAACAATAAAGACAAAACCTACATCCCCTTGGAGAAATGAGGAAATAAAGAAACTGAAAAGACACTGCAGGAGAGAAAAACAAAACTAACAGTCCATTACGACATTTTACGGCAACATCTCAAAACCTAAAATAACACTATCAACCAGGCAAGAATTTCCCATTTCAAAAAACTCATCACTGACAATAAAAACAACCCCAGATTCCTTTTCTCCACAATCAATCTTTTAACAAATAGTAATTTTAACAGGTCCCATAAAACCCCAATAGACACCCTTTGTGAGGACTTTGCAGACCACTTCAGAAGTAAAATTGATGACATTAGATCCAGTCTTTTATCTCAGCAAATTTTAACTTTTACCTCAGGAAACTCTGGAGAGTTGTGCCCTGGTTGATGCAAGGACACTCGGTCAAGTTTCGCCCAGGTAAACCCTACAATCTGCCTTTTAGATTCAATTCCCACCCCGTTTTTTTGAAACATTTTATGGATTTTTTGAAGAACAGCTTTTATATATTGTGAATCGCTCTCTTCAGATGAGTGTCTTCCCCACCTCATTTAAGACAGCAGTGGTGAAGCCTCTTTTGAAGAAGAGCAATTTGGACCCCAACATTCTTGATAATTACTGGGCTGTATCCAACTTACCATTCTTAAGTAATTAGTAAAATTAGTTTTTAATCAAGTAAATTACTTTTTAAAGACAAATAACATTTCAGAGAAGTATCAGTCTGGTTTTAGGATGAACCACAATACTGAGACAGCCTTCTTAAAGATTTTAAATGATATCAGGTGCAACTTAGATAATCACAAAGTCACAGTCTTGGTACTACTGAATCTAACCACTGCCATCGATACAGTAGATCATCATATTTGATTAAATATGGGACTGTTTTTAACTGGTTTGTCTCTTACCTCTCTGATCGACACTTCTTTGAAAGTATGGATACATGTTCCTGAAGAACTCATGCAATCAAGTGTGGTTCCCCAGGCGTCATTTTTAGGTCCTACTCTTTTTAATCTTTATATGCTTCCCCTTGGGGATGTCATCAGGAGGCACAGCATCAACTTTCACAGTTATGCTGATGATATGCAGCTATACATCGTCTCCTGATGACATAGGGCCAATTGAGGCCCTTTTAAATATGTCTTAGATATTAAATCATGGATGACTGGTCTTCATGCATGAAGGCCAGAGAGAGAATCTTATACCAAAACTACAAGATTTTAAACCATCACAATCTGTAAAAAATCTGGGTGCGATTTTTTTTGACTCGCTTTATTCCACACATCAAAAATATAACAAAGATAGTTTTTTACTATTTTAAGAATATAGCAAGAGTCCACCTGTTTCTCTTCGAGGCCAGTATGGAGGTGCCAGTGCATGTCTTTATCTCTTGTTGTTTAGATTATTGTAATGCCCTGCTCTCTGGTCTTCCCAAAAAGAATATCTCTAATCTTCAGTTACTACAGAATTCAGCCACACAAGTGCTGATGAGGACCAGAGGGCGGGATCGCATTACACCCATTTTTAAAATCACCGCATTGGCTTCCTGTAGGATAGATTTTAAGGTTCTTTTACTAGTCTTTAGATATCTTAATGGTCTTAGGCCTTCTTATTTATATGACCTATTTTTACCATATCAACCCTTGTGGACCCTGAGGTCCTCCAGCACTGGCCTTTTAACCATTCCAAAAGTCAGATCACAAATACACGGGGAGGCGGGTTTCAGTTATTATGGGCCCCGATTGCGGAACAGCCTGCCCGCCAGCCTCAGGGCTGTAGAGACTGATGATATTTTTAAGAAGAGGCTCAAGACTCACCTTTTAAATCAGGCTGTTTTGATTTATTTTATTTTTCTTACTTTTTAAATTAGGCACCTCATCAAATTTAATCTATTATTTATAATTATTACTTTAGGTATATGTTTTATTCACTTGTCTTAATGCCTATCTTTATTTATATTCTTTTTTATTTCTTATTGATCTATTTCTTATTAAATTTTACTCTTTTAGTTATTCAGTTTTTAGCTCCAGTGTTTCCTCATGGGGCCCGCCACGCTGGGAGCTGCTCTTGGTCTGCCCGTGGAGGTGCTGTCCTGTAGACGGCTCTGGCCTGGGTTGCCAGAGGGCTCTGCATCTTGGTTTGGGGCCTCCTGTCTGCCCGGGTCAGGGTCGTCTCTATGGCAGTGCTCCCTGTAGTCGTGGGCCGTGAGCCCTCTCAGCATAGACAGCCTCCAGAGGTGGCTTTCTCCTTACCACAGGTCTTGGTGCCCGGCCATGTCTCTTTGATGACAGCTAGTGTGTGCGGGTGTGAACTTGTCTGTGTGTAAGTGTGTGTGTGTGTGTATGTATATACCCACTGGGGTGAGAGGTTTGGGTTTTCGTTTCTGTTGTTTTTAGGCTCTGTGAGGCACTTTGTGTTGCTCTTAAGTATGGAAAGTTCCATATAAATAAAATTTGATTTGATTTGATGCAGTGCCAGTGTTAAAAAAATCCTCTGAGTGGATAACAATATTCAAAAGTAGATGGCCTGACGTTAATCTGGATTTCTGCCTCACTAAGTAATGTATACAACAGAGAGTTTTCGTGACAAGTTAAGAAAATCTTTGGTTGTCAGTAAAGATACTGATGCACTCCTTCATATTTTCTGCACTGTTCCTCAGTTTTTGCAGCCCCTCCACTCCCCCTTTTTTTTCCCCCTTCCTCTGTAAATCAACTTTCACTGTCCTGAAATACAAGTTACCCTGAGGAGAAGGATAATTATTAACAATTAATATTCATAATGATGTCTCCGTCCCTGGACAGCCTTCACAGAGTCTCCTCAGTCAAATGGATTTAGAATTCAATTTTTATTTTACATAATCCAATCAAAAAACGTGATGCGTTTTCAAACACATCCGTCCCCTTGTGCTCACAAAGCTAGAGCTGGTATTTTTTTTTTTTTACAGTTTGAGGTCTATTATTAACATTGCCATGTATTCTGCACCTTATGTTAAACGGGAAATAAGGAGGAGAGAGCTCAGTCTGAAAATATTTCAGTCATATCATCATGACTGGTATTTGCATTTTCACCTTTAGCAGCCTTATTATTTTCACTTAAGAACTTGAAGTGGAAGTTCAAGGTGTAGTGTGCTGCACCACCGCTGTCAGCAGGAGATTCAAGGCCACATTTACCTCACAGCACATGAAAGAACCAAGAACATGCAACGCGCTCTGCATGTTTCAAGAAATTTGTGTTATAATCTGCATGCAAATTAACATCCTAAACTAATGCTAGGCTAATTCAACCATCAGAGGCAGCCACTGCTCACTAATCACATAGTTTCTGCAACTTGAAACCAGAGGCAATCTCAGAAATTAAAGTGGAAATGCAATATTGTTATTGATTAATAGGTATCAGCACATGAAAACAGTCTGGAGAGAGACACTCTGCAATTGAAACCATAAAGAAAAGAAAAAGAAAAGCAAAGATATTGCATAAAACTGATTTTAGGAATATTTTTGGGGAGTAATATAACAAAGGTACTGCATAAAATGTAAAGAGAGTTAAAGCTAAAATCTCATGATAATTGGGGTCTACCTGTAATGTAAAGATATAAACAGGTATAACTATTTCACTCATTTTAATAAATGAATGACTTTGACTTTTCCTAATTTAATGGGGATTGCTGGGTAAATATAAAAAATACATGATGGTATGTTTTCAGTGACCTGTACACATTTTGTATGCATCTGTGTTCTTTGGGGTAAATTTGACCTCAGGCTGTTTTATCTGTGTAAAGCATAATTAAAACATGCAATTCAATACTCCCCTTCCCCAAAACATACCTGGCATAAAGTACAATAACCACTCATAGCTCTGGAAAATGTGTTTTAAGAACTATGGATTTGTTCAAATTGTAGTAAAATCAGATTTGTTTTTCAAAACACATCTTTGGTATAAACTACATCATGTCCTGCAAATGATGAAGTCAGATTTATGTCCAGACATCATCAATCATGTAGGCGTAGATGTTAGTAGTGGCTAGTTATCGACACAGTCTGATTGTCAGACACATTTCAAGAGACCTGACTGAAATCAGATTTCAGATCAGTCCAAAATGTGCTTTGAAAGAACTTGTAAGAATTTTAGATTATTCTACACTGAATCGGTATATGATCTGCATCTGACAAAAAAAAAAAAAAAAAAAGTAAAAGAAATGGGCTGACAGTGTAAACAACAAAATATGTACATGTGTGTAGTAATATTAGTAGTGCAGACACCTTCTGTTAGCCTTAAATAATATGATTTTTATATTCTGCCAGCGCTGTTTGTATCCTGTCAGACTCACTATGTTGACTATATTACACATATATATTTACATTTGCATTCACAGGAAGAACAGCAGAATAATTTTGTTATGTTCTTGTTCTTGAAATGTGTATGTTACATGCACATGTTACAATCTTTAATAAAAGAAGTTGGTTTTGTTGAAAGAAAATTTAAACCATTTTGAAACCCTTTCTTTCCGATTTTCGGTCTAGCATTAAGATTTTTCTAGTGATATTTTTCTATTGGTATTCTGGATTTATAAGGAGGAGTCTTTTTTGGAACAAAGAATACATAAATACATTTTTCATAACCATCACCAAAAGCTTTTAATACATTGGTGCTAATTTGCACTTGCTCTTTAACAATGACAAGAAATTTCCACATAATTCTGAAGAGCACTTTACTAATCATAAATATGGTGAGCTATGCAGGGACGGGCAAAGTGATCTCCCTTTGGCTGGTGTGTCTGTTTGATAAATAACATGCGTATCTCCCCCTGAAATGATGCACAGGGGGCTCAGTAAACCTGATCCTTAGTGTCAACCTTTTATGTATTACTCCTCCTAAGTTGTCGCTTTTGCGTCAGGATCATTAATTCACTGTCAATCTGAAACCTTTTCCTGGGATTCCTCTGTGAACCGACAGCGTCAGAAGACACACCATTAAAATACCAATGTTTCCTGTTTCGGTGCAAATGGAGACCTGGTCACATGTCATCTTCTCTCTCCCTCTCTGAGCTCTGTCAGAACTGTCTGATGAGGGCAAAAAGGCCACAAAAATGATAAAATGCATCTTTAATTACAAACATAATCACTGTAGATTCAAGCATGCCATTTAAACGACTTTTAGTTTCTTAATATTGGGCTGCAGTCATGTTTTGTCCATAATATTATCTGTAGCACTTTATTATTAATTGTTTGTTCTTCTCTCAGACTATAGACTTGTCTTTATACTTCCTGTTGGGTCGTAGTGCTGCTTTTGAAACTATGGATCATAAGATCTTATTACAGAGACAAGAACATGTCGTTGGGATTAGAGGCACTGCTCTATACTGGTCAAAGTCGTATTTATCA
The DNA here is from genome assembly GCA_016801845.1 of Polydactylus sextarius. Taxonomy (NCBI): domain Eukaryota; kingdom Metazoa; phylum Chordata; class Actinopteri; family Polynemidae; genus Polydactylus; species Polydactylus sextarius. The sequence continues at coordinate 19,368,257 of CM028906.1, forward strand.
GATACATTCCACTTTGTTCATGTAAAAGGCAACTCTTCTATGCGTACTCCAGTTAGTCATGGAGTTCCACAGGATTCTTTGTTAGGACCAGTCCTTTTCATCTTTCATGCAGATGATTCTCAGTTATACCTATCTATGAAACCAAGTGAAACCAACCAGATCATCAAACTTCGCCATTGTCTCACAGCCATAAAGGCCTGGAATGCTCAGAATTTATTACTTCTAAACTCAGGCAAAACTGAAGTTATCATACTTGGTCCTAAATATCTCAGAGCATCATTTTCAGATCACATAACTACCCCTGATGGTATTACCTTGGCCTCCAGTTCTACTGTATGGAACTTTGGAGTGAGAAAGTACTTTGAGGTCAGTGGTGACAGGAAGAAGAGGGGAGAGAGCAACCAGACAAAGAAAAAGCAGATAATTAACTGCTAGTGTATTATAGAACCACCATTTTTAGTGAGTGTAAGTGGTTGGCCTGATCACTAAAAGTGACTATATTGGTAGGAGAGTTCGTCTGTGAGTAAAACTTCAGACTGAAGTCTGAGTTGAGTTGAGAGTTTGAGCTGCATGGTGGCTAGTTGTGTCTATGCTTGGACTGACCTAAACTGTTTGTGGACTGCTAGCTACGATAATTCAATGTCTCCAAGACACGGAGGACTTCGTACAGACATGTTTGTTACCCCCAAATTCTTTACTAACAGGATGTTGCAGTTATTCCAGCAGCTGAAAAGACACAATGCATTAGATCATCATCACGTTATGATGTGTTGTGTGTTGTCAAGTGTTAAATTAATCTGGCTCTACTTTGAAAAACAAACTGTCATCAAAGTTTTATTTGCTGCGGTTAAATTTTCTCACTTTGTGTTTCTTTTTCTTTCCTCTCTCTCACTCGCCTCTTTGGGGTTGATTAGACAGGAGAGGTCAAAGTTTGAATATTCAGCATGCCTCTGCTGTGTTTTGCATCAAACTTTTATCAAGACATAATTGTGATAAATGATGCATGTAATCAAGCATTAAATAATGCTAGAATATGCAACCTCCAAAGTTAAACTGTGACCAGCGTGTCTGTGTCCTTCGTCCCCAGTGGATAGGTACCATCTGGCTGCAGCCATTACCGCTAACCTGAGTGCCAGACTCCTTAGTGTGCAAGGAAGCTCGACATCGACCGGTCGAGCCCCCGCACACCTGACCACATGGACGCAACCTTGCCATAAGTGTTAGGGGACAAATTACAGATTCAGAATGGCCGTATCCTAAAGGTTATACTCAAGTGTATTTAGACCTCATCCATATGTACAGTATTGTTGAAACATTGTCACAGCACATTTTTTAAACATGGTGACCTGCTGGAGTTAAAACTTACCTCACCTTACCATAAAATCATCATACACTGTGATGTTTAAACATATTTTAATATAAGAAGTTTTTGACTTGATTAAAAGCTGTCCAATCTTCTTAAAACTTTGCTTTTCTTTTTTTATCAAAAGACATCTTACTGATGTTGTTTTGTGTCCTAAGAGTCCAAAGAGAAGTTAGGTGAAGAGAAATAGTGTTTCTCAAGGCTAAAGCTTTTAAAATGTGCTATGTTCTCCATCTGAAGCATTTTTTATTCTTTACACATGTTTGCTACAGAAAGATTTAAGTCATTCCAAAGTGAATTGCAGCACAAACCCTTCATGAAACTTCAGAATACATTTGTTAACTTTATTAATTAAATTATTATTGTTATTGAAAGACATTGGTTTACCATCTAATATAAAGATTGTGCACAGTATCACAATATCAAAACACATCTACACTGTTTTTCAAAATGCTTTAAGTAACCAATACATGTTATTTTTATTTCAGAAATAAATAAATAAAAAAAAATCTCCTCTAGCATTCATGGTCTTTTCAGTATGACTGTCATGTCTGTTTCTGACTCTCTTTGTAACTCTTCCACCTGCTTCTCTTCAAAGTGAGATTTTGATTACTGCACAGTACAATGTGGGAGCTGTGAGTGTTGTTACAGATAGAGCATGTGTAAAAGCGAACTGATGGCAGACTCGGAGGTGTTTCTGCTATGATTTTTCTTTTTTTTCCCCAACTGTTCTCTCTTCTTTAAGCCTGTAGGTCCCTTCCAGGCATTGCTGTCTGCATGTGTTATGGTCAGAAACAACAGCAGTTGGGTGGGCCAGAAGTGGAGTCGTGCTCTTTCAAGCCTCTTTCTTAAGTGATAATGTGAGTGGTCAAACTCAAAAGAAGCAGTTTTTTTGAGTTTCTTGACACTGTTATCATTATTAATTAATGTTGTTCAATTTACTTAATGACTCCTGATTTAAAGTTGAAAAGTAAAAACCACAGGTGTGTGGAGCTGTTGTCAGAAGCAGATATTAATCTTGTCAAATACAAATCTTTTGCTTCAGAGTGATATGTGGCATTTGTGCACGATGCCGCCTTTTCTAATTTATTTGCTCATGGGTCGACGATAATGAAGCTTTACATTGGTTCAAATTCAGGGAAAAAGCCCACACTTCCCCGCCCTGTTATTACTTCCAAATCACTTAACAAATCTGTTTGTTTCAATCTTTTCCTGAGGCTACTCCAAAATCTCTGTCAAATATTTACACACCGTAAGTACTCATCAGTTTTTTTTTTTTTTCAGAGAACTGAAATGCTCCACTGCCTCCGTTATCACTAATGGTCAAGACTTCAACTACTTAGCTGCAATTTTTTAGTAATTTATTAATAATACAACAACTTGGTGCAAAACATTTTAAAACAGTTGAACAAAGGACTTTAAGTATGCAAGATTTTAACTGTTTCCCCCCTGAACGCCTACTAGGATCAATATGTCAAATGTTGTCTTTATGGAGGGAAAGAGTTAAACATAAAATCAAATAGAAGCGTCACATTCCCTCATGTCTCTAATTCGAGGAGCAGCGCCAATAAATCAAGTCTGCCTATGCACCAGAGTGAACATTTATCTGGCTTTTCTGTGAAAACCCTACAGGCTGCTAACGGCATCCAATTGGACCTGGAACTGGGCTACCTCTCCTCAGTGAGGAAGTAACTTGATGTATATATAGAGTTACATTTGCTTCCATTAGTGATTGACACAACAACACGATCAAACTTCCTGTTACAGATATTATGAATTCATTTATGACAATATTGCAGGTTGGCTTACTGCCAGCGTTGGAGCAGATCAAGGCAATACTTTTGTTGGCTGAAGGTTGTGGCTGGATAGTTTTTTCAGTAGGTTTTGTCAACTCATGCTATACATGTGATAACTAATCCTCATTTTTGGATTTGGCCTGTTTTCAATTGGCTTTCCAACACTGTGAGGCTGAATAGAGGCTGGAAATGTGGCAAATGATACATTTGTTGTGGTTCTTGGCACTGATGTCCTAACGCAACATGTTGTGATACTAACTGCCATATAAATATAACATAATGATAACTATTAATGTGTATATGAATATCTATCTCTATCTACATCTATTTATAACCATTTCAACTTGTTTGAACAGTTTGCTCGACAATGAGTGTCAAAAACCCATCTAGTCGAGTTTCTGTCATCACCAAGATTCAGGAAATCAAGGACGAGTTTATTTTATGTAACTTATATACTTTATAGAGACAAAACAAAAAAAAATAATCCAGCAGGATTACCAGGTATAATCTGAATCTATTAGTACATATTACTTTCAGGAACTCTCAAGGAACTCTTATAGACTCCTCAGGTGAATATTTGTAGAAAACTCACTTTATATCTGTTTTGAACAAAGACCTTCCAAATGTAACATATGTCAGATATATTTGAATCACATACACACAGAACTGAAAAAAATGTAAAGTGACTTGATCATGACTCGCACAATAAGATCTAAAATGAAAATAAAAAGGTGTATGGCTATAAATGGAAGAACATTCAAATAATTAACCTGCCTTAAAAAACACTTAATTGAAGCATTAAATTAATTTAAAATGTACTCTGAGTATAAAACTGTAGCAGCAGCAGCTTCTAATAACAGCCACTGATAACGACTGAACAGTTACACACTGGATGTACGTTATCTCTATAACAGCACTTTATAGGTCCTTACACTTTTAATTGACTATTGTTTAATCTACCGTTATTTATCTCTAAGAGCATTAAAGTCACTCTTCACACCATATTTCTTTCATCACACTCTTACATAGATGACTTTATGTGATTGCATTTATTTCATTTTATCATCATCTGTATTTATGAGATTTATGAATCAATTTTTCTTTTTTCTATTTGTGTACAAACAAATCATGAAACCAACAGCCTTGATGTTTATTAATTGACCTTTTCTACTTTTAAAATTTAATAGTCTATTTCAGTGGGAAAATTTAATCTAAAACCCGTATGAATGTGAATATGAATATTTGTATTGTTAAAAATAGATTTTCTCTTCATTTTTTGTGTTTATTTACTTTAGAAAAACACGTGGACATATCTGACAAGGCCAGCCTTCTCTGCATTGACTCATTTCTAACATTACTTTATGTAAAAGCCATGATGATAAGCTCAGATTCACTGTGAAATGTTCTTGGGGTTAACAACGCAGAGGGAGATATCCATATTGAAAGCTGCTTTACTCAGGTCAGTTAGCATGCAACAGCTTTCCACTTATCTCAGGCTGAGGAAACTACACTCAGACACCCTGAGCAACCAATCAGTTAACACTGGATATTCCATGACTGTGACATCAGTCTCTTAAGCCTGTGGTCTTCACTTACGTGACCATTATGGTAATTTTATTCTAAAGGACTTGGTGTAAAAGACTGTTTCTGACAGGAAAGAGATCTCCATTTCAGCAATTTGTTGCTGAGCATGTGAGTACTCAGGCAATTTTCAAGTACTCGAAAGTGCAACACGGAGAACAATAAGACAAAGCTGCACAATGTGGCTCAGAGAAAATGAGACTGAGAAACTAGGAGCAATCGCAGCACTAGTTGGTGAAAAAAAGATTAATTTGTCTGTGAATTTCCTTCTTTTTAAATCACATTAACGATAACCTCCAATTGGTTTTTACGCTTTTAAATACCTCTCATGTCTGTATGTTTGTGAGCTTTAGGTCTATTTTTGTTCACACAAACTAAAAGGATGAAAAGATATAAATCAATTTTAAACATTAGAGATACAGTATATGTTTACAGATGTTATCATTCCGTCAATGAAAAGAAATCTAAAATATCCTTTCAGTGCCGTCAACTATAATAGATGTGGTTTAGATTTTTCCTGAAAACAAAACTGATACAAGATTGTTTGACTGATTGTTCTATTTTTAAGTTACACAAAAGCTGAATGTGTTAATTTTACATATTTCCTGAAAAACCCTCCTCTTTTGGAGGAATGCTGGAATAAAATCAACTCAACATCTAATATTGTGATCATTTTACATGCGGCAGTCCTCTTAAAGTGGAAAATTTTTTGATAAAATGCCTCATGAAACTTATGTTTAAGTGAATGTAACAGAGGACATGTGTGAATAGTGACCACACAGTCAGTTAGGGAGGACGTTGGATGATATTTAGTTTCCTACTCTGTTGGTTTTTCTTTTAACACTTACCACTTGTTTCTGAATGTAACCTTGAATGTGAGTAAATCTGTCCAAGCATGAAGCGTTTTGGAGGCAGACAAGCAAATGGTGTTATGAGTCATTTTTCAAAATGTATTTTAAAAATGGACAATGGACATCACTTTTCCATCTTGGTGTAGTTAACAAGATAAATGTGTAATCTGCAGTAATGTAACATAATATATAATTTAACATTTACATACATGATTAAGAACTGCACTTGAGTGCGAATTAAATGATGTGTCTTTTTTCCAATACTGCAGCCTAACATCAGTCAGTAAAGTATATTGTACCTTTTCTTTACTTTATTCTACACAATTTAATATTTTACAATTTTACAGTTATTTTATAGTCTACACTGTCTGTCTAATACATTTCATATTTCATTAATATATTTTTTAGCAGCACACTGGGCTGACATTTTCACTGTCTTATGATAAATCATATTTATATCACAGTACTGCAACTTTCAGAATCTAAATACTTCAACACACTCCTACGCTGGTATATCTGAACATGTTTGTCTTATTTTTGAACTTGTGGATTAAAGTTAGGAAAAAGAAGTTTGAAAAACTCTTGAAATTCATCACAAAGAGTGTCTTACCAAAGGGTATTTGGACATGTACTTGTCTTTGCAGAGACTGCCCAGATAGCAAAGAGCCTGGCTGTAGTCTGACAGACTACAGCCAAAATTTTTAGATTCTTTTTGGTGCAGAGGAATCAGGGTAAAGCCTTTAGTTGGTGTAGTTATGGTTTACCACACTACTTCAAAAATAAAGGTGAAAAAGGTAAAGGCTTTTGGCTTGACTGTGGGGATTTTGTACTCATTTTGAGGCAGTTATAGCTGTTTTGGACTTCCATAATTGGTTTTGGGTGTCCTTTTGTTTTTTATTTTGCACACTTAATTTGGGCCATATGTGGACTATACATTCCTCCAAAATTGGGCAAAATTGGGTATTTGGCTTGTAATGATTGTCATAACTGGGTGAGCCAAAAAGAGATTGTCCTAAAGGGTCTTAGCAGCAAATATGTTTGAAGATAGTTCCTGACATCATCACAAATAACTTTCATTTATTCCTAGTTGTTCAGTGTTACCAATTATATAACACAGTGTATAGATTTAATGCAAACTTAGTCAATCTTAGTCAATATTTGTGTACAACATGCACCTAAGGCTAAATGTTTTCTGTCATTAATATATGGCAACTCATTCCTAATGCAACACGGATCTTCAGTGCAGCCTTGACATTACAGTCATTTGGACTTGGCATATGTGTTAAAGACTAATTAATGAGGAAAACACTGTCAAAGTGCCATATGGTGGGAAAGACAAAGCAGCTTGCAGAGGTCTGGTGCCACCCAGTACACTTAAGAAATTTAAATGCTGGGAAGACAGTCTGTGTCTAGTATCAAGGTACACCGTATGTAAATGAGGTCAAATAATATCAAAATTTTGACATTAAGGAGGGAGTATGGGGAATTGCACTGTAGATCATTGGGCTCACTATGAATGTCTCTGTTTTGTCAGGTTTTAAACAAATTTATTTTAAGCACCATCTACCGTACATTAGAGCGAGAAAAATAGCAATTGACATGCTCAGTAATCAGAACCATCAAAGCACAAAGATGCTTCACAGAACTGTTCTGTAGATGAGCGGCTACAGCACTGGGTCAGATGGATCCCAGGAGATTATGCTAATGCTAAAGGAAGGAACATGAAATCTTTACTTCAGTCAGCTGAGACAAATCCTGGTCGATTGCCACATTATATAACTAGTCTTACTTTCTCCACCATAGTCTCATAGAAGAACCGACTATATAAAGATTTGAAAACACAAATAATAATAATTAAAAGAGATATTTACATCACTTTCCCAGTATAAGGTTTAGATTGAGAAAATGTCACCATTACTTCTATTTATGCTGATTCTCAAGTCAGTGACATTTTGTTAAGAGTTAACCAATAATGAATGTCGAGTGCACTCTATTTTAAGTGCAGGTTTAATTAAAAGTTTAATTTTAGAATAGGTCATTAATGTTCACAAATCAGCTTTATCAATTATAATTCTATTTTTTTCCACTTAGAGCAGAGTCATTAGTGAGAAAGTCTGAGCTTCATTTCCTGCAGTCTTCAATCTGTAAATCAACACCAACATGAGGTCAAACTAGAGACATTTGTAAAACAGTGATTTTTCTTCAGTATAGTAACTTCAGTTCTATCTATATGTGTGTAGTTTACATTACTGTCACCCATGTTATGAATCTATTTTTGGATTTCAGTGAAAGTCCACTTAAACATCATGTTTATATTTATTCCCATTAGATGTTTTTTGTTGTATTGTCCTTGTGTACAACTCATTCATGTGACATAGTAGAGTAAGAATAAGAATTTGAACACGATTCAATATTGTTTTCACTTGCGCTACTAAGTGATATTTATATTATCAGGCAGAAAGATGATGGGTAATATATAAATGTAACACATTATGACTTTTGGAAGTGGTTCAAAGAATTTAAAAAATGCCTGTGTGGTTGTCACAGATCTGCCTAAAAAATTACTAAAGTAACTTTCAAATTAAGGAATAAATCGAGAAACTATGGGCTCAAATTAGGGTTAACAAAATTTTGAAGATGTTCACAAATAACTAAAGTTTGTGGTTGAAAATCAACCTTTGTAAACTCATAAATTAAATCTGCATGACAGGCTTGCATAACTTTTTTGTCCTGACTGGACAATTGGACTGTTTTATTCATATTTGAACATTGTTGCATTTGGTGTTATATGGTACCTGGAATTTATGAGGTTTCATTAGAATAAAATGTATCATCATGATCATCATTCGATAAACCAATAGAAAGAAAATACACTCATCAGTCATGTTTCTTTTGTTATAAAGTACATTGACAATGTAGAATAAAGTCTATGAGTGAAAATGAAAAGTTTCATTGTTACTTTTAATTAAAAAGTCATTTACTGTAGTCTGACATTATTTATGACCTTCCAAATTTAAAGTAAAAAATAAAAGAAATGGGAGCAGCCTTTATGTCGACCTCTCCCTCTGCCTCTCTGTGTTGGTCAGAGAGAAAAGGAAAGACGAGAGCTGAGAGTAGCAATACATCTTGCTGAGGGCTCAGCTAATGACATGGACATAGAGGAGACCCCCTGCCAGTGTGGTCTACTGTGATGACAGAAAACATGAGAGAGGAACAGCAGGCCTTTCAACTTGTGAAGGGAGACTTGATTCAGCGACTTGCTGTGGGCAGTTCAGCGAGCCTCGGCTCTCAGCAGCGCATTCCCTCCTTCACATTCAAAGGACGGAGGGTGAACTCATATCTATAAAAACTGCTGCGTTTGCCTTTGGAAATAAAGAACGAAAGGAAAAAAAAAAAAACATTTCTCCTCAAAACCTGTAACTCAAACTTTCCTAACCTTGGGGTAAATATACCACTGGGGCTGCTTTGATATGAAACTGTGGTTTCTTCATGTACTGCTACAGACATATTTGTACAATGCAAAAACGTTAAATTGTTCTTCAAATCCACAGAAGCCTTGGTTAAAGTACAGTCATATTAACGCTCATTGTGCATGTGGATGTATTTTAGATGAAAGATGTACACTTCAGTGACTTAGTAAAGATGAAAGATGTTTCATCAGCCAAAGGGAGGACGATCCCTCTCATCATAGACTGTAATCACTCAGGTAAAGTCAAACACAGGATAAATACTCAACACTGAGGTTTGATTCTGTCTGTTACATGTGAAAATGCTGCAAAATATTTCATATGATAAAAAAAGATATTCTTGTCTATATCAGTTACAGGATTGTTACATTTTCACGTTTACTTTCAGTAAATTTAGATTTCAGTGTTAAAATGAAGTTGGTAAACACCAGAATGTTTCCTTAATGGCAATTTAATGTCTCATAATACTTAAAATAAACACCAGTCCAAGGCTCAGCACAGAAAACACTCTCAGCACAAAGCCACTCATCTGCATCAAACCTTCCTATGACCTGCTACTTAGCAAAGAATACAGTTCAAACAGTCAAGAGGTATCACTGTAACCTAACGGCCGTGATTTACACAGACAAGATGATCACCTTGACTTTTTTTTTTTTTTCCAAATGTGTTACTCCTTTACGACAATCAGCGCAACATGAACACACTCTCCCACTTGAAAGGGGCTTCATTTTTTTCTTTTTTTATTTGAAGTGGGGGCATTTTAATTCAGGAATGTGTTTATACCTGCTGAGAATAGAACAGAATGGACCAGTTTCTGTTGCTCTCCCTGTGCCCCCTTGAATTATTTGTTTCCTGTGCTTAACTTTGGAAAGATTTGCTCTGCACCTGAAGGCACGCATGTGAGTTTTACGAATGGTGTGGTATGAAAATATATATGAAAAGTATGTAGCAGCTGTCAACAGCTTCACTTTTCACCATAACATTAACTGTGAAAAGAAAGTAAAAGTACATCTCAGTATCCAACTTTAAGACAAAAGCTAGATCAGTTATTTTCCTAAGCACACACCTTAATTGTGCATTGTCACAAACAATTGTGTAATCAAGTCAAAACATCAAAACAAAATGTGTACATTCAGAGAACAAGCAGCTCTTTGCAAAGAAGGATGGAAAATTATCCTTTCAAAGGTAAATTAAACCTCATCATCGTATGCAATACAAACAAAAGCTCAGCAAATAATTCAAAGAGTTCATGGTGATTTGTATTTAAAACTTAAACGGCAAATTTTGTTCCAGAATCATTAAAACCTTGACTTGCTGTAATGACATATTTCATTTTGATCATTTTGACAAGTAAAAAACTGCAGAATTTGGAGGATATCGACTGGTCTCATTGGCCCTGAATCTGAACATGGTCACTGCTCATTTGTATATAATTGGATTATATCCGGTGAAAGAATGACTTCATATTCATCCTGTATTTATATTTTTGTATCTTATCTGCTGAGCAAGTGCATGCTGTATAAAGTTGCTGTCATTTTACACAAAAAAACACAAAAATAATCCTTTCTGCAGTATTTACCACATGTTGTGTTCTGTTACATCTGTTTCTATTATAAATCCATTTTAAATTCAATTTTAACAACATATGGGTTAAAACTTTATGCATCTAAACAAATAATTTGTAGATTTGAGACTTACATCACTATGAGAGATGGAGAAAACAAATGCTGCCTCCTATGACTTCAACTTGCTTGTATAACCACCAGCATATATGGAAGATACATGGTGTTTGTTTACAATGTGCATGTTGGACTTCATTGTTATTTTAGATGATACAAATCTTTTGTTGTTTCCACGTTATACAACTGGAGATCATAATGTGATGGGACCATATGACTCAAACACCAACATTAACACCGGTTATTATCTTATTATTACATGAAAAAAACGGTCATCATTACCTACCATGCTAATGCTTTCATGCTAAATTTTCAACTATAGTTTAATGAAGTCACATACTGTCTGTTTTACATTTGTATTTGTTCATTATAGATACATGTAAGCAGGGTTAAGACTTGCAACCTCTAATTCAGACATGTTTTGTATCTTACCATCAAACTCTTGACAATAAAGTAAATAAAATATTTAAAACATGGGTCAGTTTGCATCAGGTGTTTTAAATAATTAGACATGGCAGTAATGCATTGGGCTCTGTGGACAACTATTTCTAATTAGAACAGAGTTGTTTTCTTCCATTCTGCAACACCTGTTTTTTTTTTTTTTTTTATGAGTTAACACAATTATGTAGCTCATCGGCATTAGTTTAATGTGAGCTCCGAGCTTTGAAAAGAGGCCTAATACTCATTGACAATACTCACTCGCTACATTTACATAACTTTTATGTTGTGGCTATTGTTGTGGTTGTTGTTTTTCCGTCTCATCACATCATGAGAAGAACTTGAAGGACATATAATATACTAGCAATTATATTCCTATAGGTTCTTAGGGTCTCAGTTAGTCTTACTACATTATTACATGGCTATTAAGTGCCCATCATCAAACGTGACCTTCATTTTGATCTCAACAATGCACCTGTAAAGTTTTGTCATTGTATTTTGCACAGTCGTGACACTATTGTGGCGACAAAATCAGTCTACACACAGATAGACATATAAACGCCTCCCAAAGTCCTCAAGCTGCCTCGATAGTAGTTCTCACTGTGGCAGGTGCCTCTACCATGAGACACACACACAAGGTGAAAACTAAAACCCCACTGTTACAGCTGCTAACATAATTACATAATTGCAAGTAATTACGTCATGCAGTATACACGTTTTTGAAAGTGGCCCATGTATGAGGTGGAGATCTATCTATCTATCCACCAATCTAGAGAGAAAAACATCAATAACTCAAAGAAACAGAAGCTGCTAAAATTTCATGTTCATTTATCTCATTAGCATAATATGCTTCTTAAAATATATTGCATGCAGCAGGGAGTGGGTGTAACAGAAATGTTCATGTTTTAGACACACTGTACCTGGATTTCTAACTTGCAAAGTGAGCAGATGTTGTGTGAGCTGAACCTGCAGCAAGATCAGGAAAATTTCTGTAAAACTGCTGAAACAAAGTTCCTGCATTGCATTTAGGAAGTATCAGCCTTTTTCACAGTGGACATTTTGACCTGTCATAGTGACAAAAAACAGGTGTTTACTAATAATTGTTATTTACACCTCTGACTTTTTCTACTGTGTAAATGTGATGTTTTTGTTATGCTACAGCCACACACTAACATTTATTTTTGATTATTTTTATTCCCTCATCAATCTACAGTCATTTTCCCAAAACTGAAACATTTCAGTATTCAGACTCCTTTGCTACAACACTTTAAATTTGCCTCTAATCTGATCTGTTCTTTGTTTCTGCTTCATGATCAGTACCCACTTGTGGTAAATTGAACTGATTTGGTCTGATTCAGAACGGTCTCACATCAGTACAAAAACTAGACCATGGCGGTTGAAGATACTGTTGTAGAAATCTGAGACAGGAATGTGTCAAGGCATAGGATTCATATAATTCTCAAAAGGAAGAATTCTCAGGACTGTTCTTGCTTGAGCTGCTTGGCCAAAATGAGCAATTGGAGAAGAAGAGTCTTGGTAACAGATGACAAAGAACCCAATGGTCATTCTGGCTGAGCTCCAGAGATCCTGTGTGGAGACTGTGGAAACTTCCAGATGGACAACCTTCACTGCAGCACTGCACCAATCTGGGCTTCATGGCAGAGTGACCAGACAGAGCCTTTTCCTCCATGAATCACATGAAAGATACTTGGAGTTTGCAAAAAAGAACAAGTGGACTTTCAGACTGAATGTGAGAAAAAAGATTCACGGTTCATCACCTCCCAATACCATCCCGACAGTGAAGCATGGGGGTGGCAGTGTCGCACTGAGCCTGTTTTCCAGTTACAGGAAACCTGAACTGTTTAAAATAAAGAGATATCCAGACTGAAAACCTTGTCTACAGTGTTCAGGACCTCAGACTGGACTGACAGTTCACTTTCCAATAGGACAGTGACCTGAAGCTCACTGCCAAGAGGAGAGGCTTAGGGACAACGTTGTGAATGTCCTTGAGTGGCTGTGCCAGAAACATGACAAAAACCAAATCAAACATCTTTGGTGAGAAGATCTGCAGAGAAAAATCCAGGTGTACTGTTCACCAGCAACTATTTCCCTTTTCTTTGCAGGAAGGAATACAAAAAAAAGAATGATCAGTCAGTCTTAGACATTTCATTGTTTAAAATCCTTCTTTGTTTTTACTCATTTCTAATTTTAGCAGAACAGTTTAATTCCTTCAATGATTTTATTTTACTCTTGTTGGTAAAGATACTTGAAAATATTTTGTGACAAAGTTTGCAACAACACTGAGAAATGTATCTTTTTTTTTCTACACTTAGTCAGTGTTACTAGGAAAAATATGACGGTAAGTAACAAAAAACAAGTCTCTTTGTGATTAACATCGCATACCCTTGGTTTTTATTTCTTTGAATTATACATTAGTCATCAAATTCATCATCTGGACCATTATAATTCAATTTACTATCTCTCACAACCTTAGCAGGTGGCCATGGCTATACCTGCAGAAACATACTTTCAAAATATGTATACTTTGATTTTAATGATAAAGATCCAGTTTTTTTTTTCATATGCTAGGAACTATACATAACAAAGATGAAAGTATGAAATTCAGCTAGAAATTCATTGTTTAAACTAAAGTCGGTATTTTCAGTGAAAGTCTCAAATGCCAATTTTCTTTCTTTTAATGTACGGCAGGATGGCAATTTTGAAAATTACTGTTCCATTAAGAGAATATTAGGGGTTTGAGAACGGATGTTTAGTGACTGTTATTCATGACTGACAGCTTCTCTTTGGTCTAAACAGTTGGCAGTGGTGGTCATCACTTGCTCAGCTCTACACAGATACATCACCAATACTCATATTCTATTTATTTTATAACCGGATGTTGAGTGAGTTGCTCATACATTTCTGTTGCACTTGATTGGTGCAACAACTTTCTGTTGTTGTGCTAAATGGGCAAATTGTCAATTAAATAATATATAACTATCAAAGGGGAACATCTTTACATAATATTCAAAGAAGAATTTTGATATTTTTATTATTTGCATTGACATTATTAATCTCTGCATTTACATCCAACTGTGATGTCTGCAATGTGTTTCTAATGAATGAAGTTAATTAAAGTACTAAGAATAAATATAGATTATTCGTGATAAAATAAAAACAACCGCACATCAGACGCCTGCAGCTTCCAGTTTAGAGGCTGTTGTTGTAATATACCTGAACTCTGAGTTATGACTGATGTGGAGGGATCACACACTATCTGTTTCATCTACTAATTAGGACTCTGCTTGACTGGGCTTCAGGCAAAGGAGCCATTTCACCTCAGATAAAAGGCATAAATGCTCGGTGAAATAATGGAGATGGGAGTTTTAACAAAAAACGCAGAGAGAGGTACGTCGCTGCGTCATGTTCCCAACTGTTGCTGTTTCTCATCATCATCACAATGGACATAAATCTCTCACCAGTAATTGGTGTTTGAATTAAAGGGACTTGGTACCATTTGATTAAAATGAAGTGGTTTTATTTCACGTCTGTTATTAATCTGAGTCTTACTTCAGCTCCAGGCACAAACTATGACTTATTAAGTAACATTACATGACAATGAACAAAGAACATGATTGGTTTGCTCTCCAGGAGGGACCACTGACTATTTAATGGTGTTAGTCATTATAATTACAATAAATTTCTGAAATAAGATTAAATTTTTCCATGCTGAAAACTTCAAATTGGGAGCATGATCACTAATTAAGTAGCAAATTTCCCACACAGACCATTATTTACTACAGTGATCCCTCACCATATTGTGCTTTATCTCTTGCGGCTTCCATACATTGCATTTTTTTTGTGACTAGTATATGTAAATTTATATTGCAGGAGTCTTTGTTATATTGCAGGATTCTGCAGCCCACAGGTATTTTTTTTTATTTATTTTTTTTTTTTTTTTTTTTTTAGATTTTAATTAGTTTTGCAGTAAAATAAACAATTTCTAGCCTAGAAAATGAATAACAAGTGTGTGAAAGTGGCATAAGAGTGTGGAGAGGGTTAATAAAGGCTTAAAAAATAAAATAAAAGGTAAAAAAATAAAATATGGGTTAGGTAACCCCGCAACAGGTGAGGGGATTAGGGCATAGGGTATACCTATATATATATATTCAGATATGAACATGTATTTACAATGTATTTTACAATGTATTTATAGAATGAAACATATAAAATGTCCCGAAGGATTAATAATTCATATTATTTAAATCAATGACAGGTGAAGTGAACAGTGTTGATCCGCTGGTAAAATTTGGGACCTGACTTTTATCTGGAAGTTTCTCTGACAATTACATCTTACCTAAACTACAGCAGGACAATGTTCCCCTGTAGCTAAGCAATAACACAATCAATGTCGCGAAGTGATGACTTAGCCTCCAGATCATCCAAGTACCATTAGATACAAGCAGCAGTGGAATGTGCAAGAACAAACCAGATGTATAGCCAGATGTAGCACCACAGCTTACAGGATCCCAAAAATCTTCTGCCAGTCTTCCTAGTGTCAGCCATGAAGAACAGAGGTCCAGTGTTCAAGAAACACCTCCAGAGTCTGATGAAGGTGGTTTTATTGTTGCAGCTCCTCACTGAGTTTTTTGATCTACTTTGATCTGAATGATTTCAACCTGTCATGATTCATTTTAGTTGTAATGCCGCCTATTAACACATGGATATTGTAATGTTCATATTCTCAGACAGAACTGAAATGGGGCCAAAAATAGCAGAGGAAGGAACATTTATATGTAGAAAGCAACACATTATAAAGACAAATTCAGGAGCAGACTAATTGAGGCAATGTAATTCGTCAATTAACGATAATTTATTTTCTAAGGCAGCGCTGTCGCCCTCTGATTCAAATATAGTTCTTTATGATAAATTCAATCAAATGGTACTTTGCAGTTAAACACTAGATATAATGCTCTCATAAAAAATTTAAAAGACAAGAAAATTGTCATTTAAACATTCATCTCAGTGACCTAATATGGTTACTCAATTAAGTTAAGCTGTAAGTGATTAATGAGACTCAGTAGAGCAGCCGTTTCTTCATAAAGGAGATACAATAGTTGCTACAGTGAACAATAAGGCAACATGACAGGATCTTAAATATGCACTTTTCTGTTTTAAATTACTGTTTGACCCACCATCTACTCATTTTCCATGTTTTCATGAACCATTCCTGCCAATGTGCAATGGGAAAAATATCAGTCCTCATTGGCATCAGAACAAAGGATTTCAGGTTTGGCAGAGCAGTGCCTTCATATCAAAGCTAAACACCAATGAGGCTTATAATATTTTTAAAGCTTGGTCTCGCAGTGACATGTGCAGAGTAAAATCTTAGTTTCCGCGACCGACTGTCAGCAGCAGATATCAGATGTCAGAGGCAGATGGCGCACCAACAGTGATTTATATTAGCTGTTTGTCTTTGCTTAAAAAAATATTTACCCTACAGAATAAATAATGAAGACACTGCCAAAACTATGGAACAACTTTACTAAAAAATAATCAAGATAGGCGCATCTCTATGGAAAAAAGAACAACAGGGATGTAATTAATGTAGTGAATAAAGTCTTTAGACCCAGTAAAATAAGCCTCTTATGAACTTATGTAAATGAACATGTCTTTCCTGCAGAGGAGAGAGACTGACATTCTTCATTTGTGTTAGTCGTTTTTAGTTTATGGATGTATTATAGGCTAAAGGATTCTCCCTTTATAACTAATATGAAAAAAAAAATTAAAGTTCTAGTGCTTATCTTTAATACTGAATAGCAGCTTGAAAAAAGTAGTGACATTTTGTTCATATATTCTGAGTTTCCCTTAAGAAGCTTCTGCTGGAGAGCAATTTGAGCTTTGGTGTTGTGCCGTTTTTTATAATATACTTATTTATATATTGCATACAGTGGAAAAATAATAAATCATAGTGTCTTTGGTAGGGCAATAAAGTGAAATAAGAAAAAAACTTAGTTAGAGAAGAAAGGAAAACAAAAGTGTTATGTGTGTGAAGAGGACACTCAGGGACGTGGCACCAAGCCAGTGATCCTGAAAACTCCCAGTTGCATATCAACTTCCAAAGCAGATCCCATCGGACAACAGTGATCCGACCACAGAATGGTAACGAATCTGCTCATTGGGGATTGTGTCATGGTGACCTGGGGGCTAGGTGACCTGCAGAGTCAATGGATCAAGGTCAAGAAGAAGATGATGAGTGTTAGGACAGGAAACAGGAGCAAAGTGGGTATCTCTCTCTGTGTGCGTTTAGTAGCACAGTAGACCAGAATGTGTTTCCCAGTTTTTAATCTTTACACACTAATCTTTACACACTCACACTTTACACACACTCTACACACTCAGTATGAAAAATTGGGTAGATATTTCTGGTTCTGGATCTTATTGATGTGTAGTATTTTATAAATGTGCGACAACAGTGGATAAATAGTTTTGACACTGACACTCATTAAAATTGTGAAGTTGCCGATAAGAGAGAAATAGGAGATGTAGTGAATCTCAACAATGATTTGCACAATCATCGCCAAAACTGCTCTTTATGTTGTTATTGTTATAATTTGTTATGTCGCTCAAATCTCTCAACTGAGATTCTTCAAGTAGAGCATGAAGTTTGCATCCGTTTTTTCTTTTTGTCAGTCGCCCGGCCTCCATTCCAGAGCTTTCACTCTGTTCTTGGTTGTATCTCAGTTTTCTTTTGCACAGAGATCTTGTTATATTTCCTTTAAGAAGACGACTACTAATTATGAACTGAACGAACCTGATGTTCAAGCTTCAGAGACATGACGTAACAATGTCACTGTTGATTCAGCAAGTCTGTCAGTTTTATAAAGCATGGCAGACAATTCATATGATTTTTTTTCCCAGAAATATTCAAATATATCTATTGAACAACTCAAATTGTACCATTTCTATAACTGCAAAATGATATCTGATGAAACCAAAGTAGCTTCATAAGACTCAAGTCGCTTACATTGCTGCTTTTCATACAGGAAAGTGTGTTGCTGTTTTCATCGCTCACTTCACCAGTAGACAAAAAAAAAAGAGATCCAGGTTCTTAAATCATTAAATGATACAAATTATAACTGTAGGCAGCATCAACATTGGCAGAACACATGGGACAAAGAGAAACTTTAAATTAGCAATAGGATGTCAGCTTAGGAGCTGAATGAATTTTTTTTTTCTCAAATTGTTATTTCCTCTATAAAAACCCAACAAACAGCACAGCACCTGTAAATATCTGGAGCACAAAAGTCTCCAATTCACTGTTATTTCTGTGCAGATCCTCAAGTACAACTGACATGTGTATAAGACTTCACCATTTTATCAGAGTCTGACATTTCCTATTGAACTGGTACAAATGGCATTTCCCCTGACAACTTGTTAACTTTTAAAGGTTGATAGATTCAATACACAGCTGCCTCAAATAAGCAGTGGATCACTCTGAAAAACAAAGCTTTGAGATTAACTGCTGTCAGCTTGAGGATGAGATGTGGAAATATGAGCAGCAAAATGTGAACACTATTTAAAAGGTGACACCAAACGTATTGATCTAGAAGCATTTATTGGAAAGAACACCCTAATTTGTGGTTCTCCACAGGTGCAGTTACCATCTCTGTCCTGTGACTGCGATCTGCAAACGCTCTGATATTAATGTTTTCCCTAGTGACGTTAATTTAAACATGGAGGGTCTGCATCATGTAAGAATATGAGGAGCAAACATTAAGTTACATACAGGGATGACATTTGCTCCATAATATTGTTTAAATGTTCAGCAATGAAATTATTTACCCTTCGAGAATACATTAACAATGATTACAATTTTATGGTTACACAGAGCGCAGTATCATTAGACTGCCATATTGAAATTCATTCTCCCTGAGATTCCAAGGTCATCTCATGTACATTACCTGCTTTGTGTGTCGGGGAACATGAACGCAGAAATAATTGCAAACCCGGCGGTCAAAGAGAGGTCGACTGAAGTTTCAGTAAGAAAATTAAGAGTGAGCAGATTCACAGTTTGGTCATCGCTCTCTTTCTACCTCAGGAGAATAATCATCTACTATCTCAAAGTGACCTACTCATCTTCCATTGGTGCAATAATCTGTTAAAATGAGTTACTGTAAAGGTAAAAACCTCATGGTTTAAGCAAAATTATTAAGTATGCCATTTGTGTCATTTTTAACATCTAGATAGAAAACAAATGCAGTTCATCTTACAGCTGACTGTGTTGACAGCATCACAAACACAACCTAACAGAAGTGTTTTTTTTTTTTTTTTTTTTAATTATAACATGACCACACACAGAATGATTAATAATTTGAATTTTGTTTAACATCAAATGCAGTCTGATAAGTCTAAAACCACAATTGGTTCCCATGTCAATGAGCAGTGAAAGATTTAAGCTTAATTGATTGGCTGAGTTAAACCAGGTAAGAGTTGCATATTTTATTTCAGTTGATAGGATAATAGAGAAAAGCAGGAGCATGTTTAATGGCTTGGAGCCAAGATGTGTGACTCGGAGAGGATTAATGAAGTCGAGTCCTTAAATGAACTTATGCTGAGCACAACAACAATCAAAACTGTAAATATTCCTCATGAATGACTCAGTCAGTGTTTGGCATTTCAAAGAACAATCCAACACACATTGAAAGAGCCATTTAAAGTTCATCTCTGAGGTCATCGTCTAGGACTTTAAAGCTTTACACACACATTGCAAAGGTTTTCATGGTCAACTTTCTATGAATGCTGCAGGTCAGCAGTATTGATAGGAGACAAGAGAACAGTGTGATTGTTATTTTACAACCTCTTCCACCAAACCACCATCACAAACTCAGCTGTTCACCCCACTAACAAGAAAAATAGACGAGACTGAACCACACCTCATGACAGAGGTAGTAAATCTCTCTTAAACTTGGGGCCTGACCTGTCACATTATTTTGGGCTGCCTATCTTTGCGCTGCTGAAAGTCTCTCTCTGAACCAACATCTTCACCTTTCATGCTTTCCTGCCTAAAAGATATATTAGGATTATTTCTTTGAACTGACAGTAAACATGTCAAATGTGCAGTATAGAACAAAATATCTTTAAAATTATTTCTGCGGTAATCTTGAATCATGAACAAACACTAAATTAAAAATTCTAAAAAATTCTTGACTCACACATCTAAAAGCAAGGCATGGGAACTCTGCTTGGGTTTTGACAAATTGTAGCATTCATTTATCGACAAATAGCCCAAAGTGCACATGTATTGCACTGCCATGTCCACAGTTTTATTGTTAACTCTCTCTCTGCTTTGCCCACTCAACTATGCCTGAAAGTATCATCTTCAATTCAGTCCATTCTTGCAGGTGTTGCCAGTGTTTCAGTATAAAACCACTTCTCCAATTTGCCATTATCTGCGAAAGAAGCAAAATAACTACACACACACACACACACACACACACACACACACACACTTTAGCAGCAAAGGAGGAAAGATGGAGAATGAAAACCATGTTAAATTGACATAATAGTAGAGAAATCAGAGGCAAAAAATCATCATTGTTTACTAGATTTAAGGTCACTTTGGCAGGTAAGTTTAAAATGAACACAGATGATGACACAGACATTTAAGTCCAGTTAAGGCCATCACTTCTTTCCATCAGAGTGATGTGGACTCATCACTGTGATGGCTTCGCTCCACATCTCTGCTGACTACGCGGTGGAGCCTGTGTGAGAAGAGAAGGATGGCAACAGATTGACAGATGTAAATCAGCCAAGAAGCACGTCATGCAGACAAGTTGTGGCCAGTCAACAATTTCAGGGAAGAAGGAGGCTCGACGGTTTCTCTCTTCCTCTCTCTGACATTTAAGATTTCAGTTTATATTACAGTGTAATATGATCAGCAGTCATGTTACATTAACTACCACTTTAATTTACCAAGAGCATTTGTGGTTATCATAAAGCTATGAATTGTAATGTAAATGGAAATGAACAACAACATAAGAGACAGGAAGTGGTTTTAAGATAAAGATGCAAAAAAACACAGGACAAATAAAAAATGCGCAGGTTGCAAACTGCATACATATCAGTAGTAATGTGCTTAGGCAACATTTATTTCAGAGGAAATGTAGAGTATTATAGCCTTATTTGAGTGTTATATGTACAATATCTATACAGATATCTCTAATAATGAAGCTTTTTTCAAAATAAAGATGCAACATTAAATGTTTTTCCTTATCCATCTTCAAAAAGAGCTATTTATCCTTTCACTACAGTAATGCAGTAAATGCCAGTCTAAAGGAACTGGATAAGAAAGGTCCTATTAACTCCTCAGTATACAGCAGCATTGGGAGTAAATGAGAAATCATGCTGGGATTTGCAACAGTTCAACAGCAGGTAAATGTACAACAGCAAGAAAAACTTCCATGCATCTTTTTCAAAATGATGTGGATTCACCATGAATCATTTATCAACTGTTGGGTATTTCAATAAAAGTTCAACAAGTGATGTTTAAAACATCTGCAACACAGTAAAAGTGTGTGCTATTTAAATTTGTTGTTTCCCTTTATAGTCTTTTTGACGACTTGTTTACAACAGCCACTTAAGATTAATATTTCTGCTCAAACCTGGTCTGAATCTCAAAAGCGCTTTTCTTTTTTGATTTAATTCCAATTATTTGTTCTTCTTCTTACTTTAAGTAGCTGTCCACAGCTGTGTTTTAATGAAAGAAAGAAAACGTCACACTGGTGAAAAACTGCATTTAACATGCATCTGCAGTAGTTCATGTAATGCAGATATATACTCTTTATATAGTTTTTTCACCAACAATGCATTTCTTGGCTCATTATTGTGTTAGGAGATTTCAGTTAGCTACCTATAAATCTAATTTTGATTAAGTTTAATCTGTGCTAAAGTATATAACAACACAGTTGCAGACATTCTTTTTATAACAAATATGAACTGTTGGGAATTTATTACAGAGCTAGAATCATAAAAACAAACAAACTGTAAACTCATAAATAATCTTCACTGCCTGTGTGTACAAAACATTAAATGTCCCTCTGTCATTGCACAATTAAAATTGCACTTATATGTTCCATATAAATATTAAAAAGTCCTGAATATGAATGGTTTGTCATAACCAGGCAAAAGTGCTTAAAAATATGACTCAAAAAAAAAAAAAAAAAAAAAAAAAAAATGTGTGGCTGGCTTATTAAAAACTACCTCAAGTGTTTGTGGTTATTACGTACAAATTTCATAAATTGTGTCTTTTTATTTTTGAGCCCACTGGTGTTGTCATTACCTGTCACACACTGGGCTGCAATACACAGAGAGACATGGATTTTGTTAAGACTGTTAGACTAATTATTTTGATCGCTAATTTAGCATTCCTAAGGCCAATTTTTCATTTTTTTTATCCCAGCAGTTCTGCTGCTCTGCTCTGCTGATACACAGCTGGGAGTGAATTAAGAATCCATGTCCTCTGAGCATCTGTTTAGTACAGCAGAAAATGTCTGTCCCCCCAAGGTCTACAGTACTAACGTGCTGTGCAGGAGATATTTTTCATACATAAAAAACTATTAATACTGAAATATAAGCAGGGGGAAGTGCATTTGAAAAATTCAATATACATTACATTTTAATCTCTCACAATTTTAAGTTTCTAAAGCAGAATTTAGGTTAAGCTACAGGCTTATTTACAACTTAAATTACAGGATGGTTCATATTTCTAAAATTATTGTTTGTGTCTGTAGGTTTGTTATTATGTTGACATGCCTTGCTGGAGACACTGACTCCAGAAGTAACTACCACATTTTTAGCACTTTAGCAGGTGTCTGTGGACAGATTTTGTATCACAACTGTGCAAGATGCAGTCACAACTTTACAGCCTTCATCAAAATGAAGGCTGAGTTCAAACATGGGTTACGGTCCCAACCCTTGTGTGCTGATGGGTCGGGACGTCAACATGTTGACGGGTGTCATGGCTGGTGCAATCCGGTTGCAAGATTTGTTTCTAGTTGATGTTATTTTCTTTGTGCTTTTCATCTCCTAGATTTTTATGTCCACTCAGCAGTCACTGCTGGTTGGTCTGTCAGGTACAATACCTTCAAACCCCTCAGAGGTCATAATACATGGCACAGAGATCTAATGCCTGTGTTTCTTTTAGGTCACTCGGCAGGGCAGTGGAGTTTCATGCTGTAGAGCTCTGTGGTCCTCAACAGCATTAATCCCAAGAACAGGATGTGACATTATCCTGTTTGACAAGGTCAACTTAAAAGTTGGCTTTCTCCCACGAAGACACTCAGCACACTTGCAATGTCTTTGCACCTATCAAACCATAAGTGGGAGTATGAACCACCTACATGTTCAACATTGAATATGATAGAATGTGTCAGTGTATTTGAGAATGGCTATAGAGTAACCTGTTATACTTTTAGTCTGAGGCCATCCCACACACCTTGTGGGAAACCCTCACATGGAGAAATTCAAGAATTGAAGAAAATAAGGTAAACAGTGTGAGTTGTGTACACCGGGAGGAATTGCACCAGTCTGATAATCATCTATGATTCTGAGCTTTGTTCAGAAACTGAAAAAAAAAAAAACAGTTCAGATACATGAGGCTGAGATGAGTTTGCATTGCAGGACAGTTGTGTTTACCCCAAGAGAAAGGATGAAGAAATCAGGCATCGAAAAAAAAAAAATAGCTGCAGTAGAACTGCTGCTTTCCATTTGAGGTGGTTTGGGCTTCTACAGTAAGTCATACTCCCTCAAGCGGTTTTCTGGGCAAGTCCACCAGGGAGGACACCCCAGGGAAGACCTAAATTCAGACACTGGAAGGATTACATATCCCATCTGGTCTAGGATCACTTAGGATGAGCTGGATGATATCATTGAGGAGACAGACATTTGGGCTATACCTTACTTTCCTAAACTCACTGCTGCTTGGATCCAGAGAAAATTGATACTCAGACAAGATTGTTGACCTCTGACATACTATTTATTAATGTATTGTAATGTATTAATCAAACTAAGTTTATCTAACCACTAAAATTCTTTTACATTTTCTTTCTTATTGCAACCAACTGCACACCATTCAAAACATACAAACATAATAATCTGGAAATAGCCTAAAATAAAACCATTACTTTTGCACCAGTCACAGTTATTTGTGTAATTCATGTGATGCACAGTATACACATATTGTGTAAGTCACAATAAACTGTGTTTGCTCTGTAAAGTGTGTGCATGCAGTTGGAACGTGTTGATGTTGCTTGGAAAAACAAGAGACAAACACAAGAGCTGGGATTAAGCTGAATCAGATCAGAGTATTTTGATCCATGTTTTTTTTTAATCTATGTTCAGTTTGTTTGGCTTTGTGCTTCATATCCCAAACTTAATAACTAATAATACTGTAATGACGCCTTGTTTAAATTAGCATTACATTAGCATCTAAGCTCCGACTCAGCTGTGAAAATGTCCCCTAGACAGCCTGCCTTTGTTTAGTATTAACCATGGATTACACTTTTGCCCTCCCATCTGGTGTTTTACTAAAGCCTTGTAATGAGAAACTGTGTTTCCCAATAGTGTCAGGTGCCTCTGCCCTCTGCCCCCTGATATATTTATGTTCTATTATCTTAAACTGCAACTTTTATTCAAAGGACTATATGATGGTATAGTACAACATGCTGCGCTTTCTCTATGCCTCACTGTATCCTGTGGATGGATATCTGTAATATGAGAGAGAGTAGTGATTTGCTATACGTAGGGCCTTTTTGTGTCTCCTGTAATCTGTCTCCACTGGTTTACAACAATCTGAGTAAATTAAAACTGCTGTAGATAAGTGGACTGTCTGCCTGTCCTGTGGAAAAGAAAGAAAACAAAGGTGCTCTCACTGAAAAGAGGTTTATTTTCACAAGAACAAGCTGACACTCTATTGAAGCTAAAGAGACTCGGTGTGTACGCTTTTGCGTGGACTTTCACAACCTGTATCTGTCCTCATCATGTCTAACATGATGATGGGAAGAAGGCAACTGAATAAACAGAAATGAGACTGAGGGGCTGATTTAGAGAGAATCTGTTGATAATGAATTCCCAAAAAGTCTCCATAATTTTACTGCTCAATTGGCCTTGCAGCAGCTTGGGTTGTAGCATTTACTGGATCCAGCAGATGGAAACCTAATGATCCTTTTTTTACACAGATGGAGACAATATACTGTACGTATTCACGAGCATGAACCCGCATCGACATATGAAAATGTGACTGCATGTGCCCACCCACAAACAAACCTCAGCACAC
This sequence comes from Polydactylus sextarius, assembly GCA_016801845.1. NCBI lineage: Eukaryota > Metazoa > Chordata > Actinopteri > Polynemidae > Polydactylus > Polydactylus sextarius. Next base: position 19,393,767 of record CM028906.1, read on the forward strand.
ATAGAGACTTAAATACATTTACAGCAACTTTCACAGGGTTAAACTCTTCGGCAGCATTTATCCATGATATCTGCTTCATGCTGTGAGAATCGATGCAGCCATATTGTTTCCCCTCTTTGTTTCCTCTAACCACACCCAGCACCATGAGTGTGCTGGGTGTGGCAATGTTTGGTGACAACACTTTACATCACTACTGCAAGTCAAGTTAGACAAAAAGGCAATAAAATAAATTCAATACTCATATTTCAAAAGCTAAAACTAGCAAACATGTGCCTTTTGTTTGATTCCTTTTTTTGTCAGACTGATATAGTAAATAGGCAGTGGTCAGATGAGGGGGCACCTCCTGATGAGAGTTTCCCAAGTTTGCAAGCTGAGAAGGTAATTCGGTGTGACACCAAATGAGCCTAACACATGCACATTAGCTGAAACTATTCTTTTTTTTCTTATCAGACTCTGCATACATACCACAAATGTGTCTCCTTACATCCTCCACTGAGGCAAAGAGAAGACTGCGCAGGCTGCATTTATAAACAACTTGGCTAGAAGCCATTACGCACTGGCTTTTTAAATGGGTGGGTTTATATACATATTGGTGCTGAGTGGGTATCTCCATGAACACACCTACCAAACAGGAGAAAACGACCTTGAAAGCCTGTTGCAAATTGTTGCACAATGTTGCAACCAAACACGTCGTTCAAGCCGGAACCCGTAACAAAACATAGCAAAACACTGTGCCACTGAACTCACTCCAGGAGTTGTGGTTGCAGGGTTTCCCTTTGTTTTTTTGTACTTAACCACTTTTGTCAATAAATCAGTCTTTTTACCTTTAACTCGCTTTAACTCGCTGGGTCATAGCACATGTGATTGGCAACATGTCCAAGATGAACCCTGCCCTCATTTACAGTCAGCTGACATTGGCTGCAGTATCCCCTATTCCAACTGTCAACAATGGATGGATGGATTTATCCTTTATCACACATGTCAGATGGTAATGTACATGTGTAAACAGTTAAACAGCATTGGTTTGTCTACAGGCAAATTTATGTTTTTCCAGGACACACTTTTCCACGGGAAATACAAGCCTTAATGAGGAGACCACCTCTGTCTGCATGGATCTGGATCTATCCTCATTAGTGATATAGTAGATGAGCTGTTTGTGCATCTTGCATCACAGAATGATCAACCACTGTACCTCTTTTATTACTGTATTTATTTACTGTTTTTTATCCAGAATATATCCTTATATTGCAGCCTATATTACTGTATATACCTATATGCTACTGTGACTTTTCTCTCAGCATTGTTAACCATCTCTAACTACACACATTTACAGCTCAGGATGCCCTGGTCTGGGTGAATGACACATGAAACAAGCTTCTCCTGACTGCAATGCTCTGACAAGAAACAGTGGTGACAGGAAGTCAAACGCACACAATACTGTTTCCACAGCTTAGTGAAATTGATACACACTTTTTAAAACCTCCCTTGATACGGGATAATCCAAGGGCAAGTAAGAGCAAAGACGTTAAGTAAGTACGGATATCCCAAAATATTTGATAGCAGCTGTTCAAAAGGAGCTATTAGATGTTTGTACGGGTAAACTTTCAAAAGTGCCTCTAAAAACTCTCTCTCTCTCTCTCTCTCTCTCTCTCTCTGTGTGTGTGTGTGTATCTGTGTGTGTGTAGATCTATCTAGGTCAGTGAATTTTTAATTCAAAAGTTTTCAATCATGCAATTATACATAATCAGACTTCACTCCAACTATTCATATACTGCAAAAACAACATGTTTTTTTAAAATATTTCTTTCACAACATTCATCTTAACAAGTAATACAAACCAATAATAAACTCTTGCTGTAATTTTCCATCTGCAAAAAGGAAAACAAGTAAGAGTTATGCATTTTTAGTTTCCATTTACCATGACAATAAACACAAAGGCCAATTACTGTCCCCATGAAATGCCTCAGCAATCCTGCCAACAGTTAGAGGTGTTTAGCTCCATAACATAAAAATGCCCATATACATGTTCACGATGCACGTTTGAACTGGACCACAGAGAGTGAAGCATTTTCATTTCAATCTATAATTAAAAATTAAAAAGCGTCTGTGTTTGAGCCTCCCAGACACACAAGGAGCTTGGTCCATATGTCTGATGGTCTGAATCTGGATCTGCCCAGTGTTTTAGATCAGATTTTTAATTTTTTTATTTTGCAAATATAACAGGCTGCATTAACTGGACTTCTAAATGAAAATGATGGCTGAGGTTAAGAAAACCATGATGAAGAGCAGACTGGTGAGCTCACTGCCAAGGCCTGGGTGGAAAAACAGCATATTTTATTTTGAACCTCAGAGATGGGTAAGAAAGAGCCAAAAGTTTTTTTTTCTTCTATCAATCATCACAGGAATAATGAACATGTAAAAACATAAGCATTTAGAGACATAGACATTATATGTTTTCTTCCTCAATGAACATCAGGCATCAGGCTGCATAATCTTATCTACACGTTTCAGCCCCGTCTGTATCTGCTGCTGTGTTCAATGTGAAAGATTGTACTATTTGTATATGTATGTATATGTATGTGTGTGTATATATATATATATATATATATATATATATATATATATATATATATATTTCCATTCACCTCTTGGACTATTCATTTTCATGTTCAATTGGACTGACCCAGTGGCTTCTGGCTCATGGTGAGTGGGTGAATTATTTCTTTTTTTCAAGCACTTCACCACATGCATAACAGTGGCTGTATGGATCCCACAGCTCACGATCAAATCTGTGTGATTAGAAAGACTTTGAAAACAACATTCACATTTACATGAGGTAAAAAAATATATATATGAGGGTGAGAGGGCTCTTCCATTTCCTCAGGGACCGGTAACTACTATATTTACACTGAAAATCATAAATTAAACCTATTGACACAAGTTGAAATTGATTATTTTCATGCAGCTATTTGAGGAAACAGTAAACGATTAAATTGTAACACAGATCTTTGACACTAGAAGTGTCAGGGCTGTTGCTCAGTGCTATTTCTAATGCTAATGAACTTGAGATTAATAAGGTCTGAGAGGCTAAACCAGGTCCCAAGAGTTATTTCAGAAAAACTGATTCAGTTATTTTGAATACTATATACTACATTTTTTTTTTTTTTTTTTTAAATAAAGCACAGAGCAGGGAATTGTTTAGCAATACTGGAGAGCTGTTGATAACCCAACGGATGACTATTTCTGTATATTGTCCTTGTTCCTGTATGGAATTTGTACACTCTCTATATTAGTAATTCTACGATTCCAAACATTTGGGGTTGCAGAATCAGCATAATTACCAGCTTTATATTAAAAAAGTACAAAATGCATGCTGCACAGGGCTCTGGACTTCTCTTGTTGTGAGAGAGTTTTAGCATTGTTTGTGTTATGGTTCTATCTATCTATCTATCTATCTATCTATCTATCTATCTATCTATCTATCTATCTATCTATCTATCTATCTATCTATCTATCTATCTATCTATCTATCTATCTATCTATCTATCTGCCTGTCTGTCTGTTTGTCTGTTTGTCTGTCTATCTTTAGCATTGTCCAAAGGCATTGATATTGACAGAGGTTTGACTTTACCCCGTTATTCTGGTACAGAGCTAAAAATCAACATAGATTTGGATTTAACATAATTGAAAGTGAATAACTTGATTTCTGTCCCATTTTTTTCACGAGTATCTTCACATTTGAATACTACTGAATAGTAATATCACGGAGTTACGTGGGCAGCTCAGAAGTTATTATAAAAATATATATTTAACAACTGAGTAGCTGCAGGGGCAGAAGCTTTGCTGTACCTATGGACTCACATTCAAGAACAGAGACGTGACTGGTTCCTTTTTTTTTTTTTTTTTTCATCTGTGATGCACACAAGACTAAACTGTGCGTGTTAAAGTATGCACATGAGTGGGTGAACAACAGGGACATTTTATTTGGACTTTTTAAAGACAGTGTGAATTTATGACTAAAGCAAAAGAGCAACAGAAAAATTAGCAACAGAGGATTAATGTTTTCTTGTTGCAAACACAAAACTGATTCTAGACTTTTCAAGGGCATTGAATGGTTGTCAGGAAAAAAAGAACTGGAGTCTATCATTTAAAGAGAAGAGTTAAATGTAGGGTAATGACTTTTACATAAATCCATTCACTTGAGCTGTGGGGTATTCATCTTCACCTATTACACAGCTCTTTCAGCTGTCAGGAGGTAATGAGGAAGCACATTCAGTAAATACCTCAATTCTTACTTTTCTGAGCCAGTTTAACATTTTACGAGTGAGACACAGTAGGGTGGGAATTTCGGACACACATCATTTCAAACCTGACCAACAGAAATCTAAAGTTTTGTCTAAATCTGGTCTTTAAAGGTAATTTTCCTTGAATAAAAGAATAAAAGAGGCTCTGGATGAAACAATCTTCAGGCGATCAATCAGACAATATGTCACTACATCAATAATAACAAAAACGAAAAAAAAAAGCATCGACCTCTAAATGTGATAAATTTGCTTGTAATGTATGAAAGTTAAAGTCAAAAAGAGATGTAAGGAAAAAAAATACAGAATATAGAGTCATAAAATTATTAGTAGGAAAGTGACAGCACCAATAACGGTGCAGTAAAGTCACTGAATACTAAATGTACCATCTAACTGTTGGATGGACGACCATAAAAACTGATGAAGATGAATCCTCTACTTTTTCTCTCAGGCTGATATTTACAGACTTGAACTCGAACAGACTTGACACATTTCAAATTATTACAAAATTTCACCGACAAATTTCTCCTTGACCTTTTGAATAAGCAACATCATTAAGTTAAAATTTTAATTTGTGTAATATTTTTTATGATCTAAATCCTGCGAAATGAATAACAGACATTATTTTCAGCTGAACTTTGTGTCATAGTCAGTAAATGCTGGTGTCAGGTTATCAGTATTGTCATGGAAAATTAACATCAACATTCAATTAAATCAGTGCCGTGTCTAAATTCAGCATCACAGAGCAATTAACATATGGATTCATTACAATGAGCAACAATTAGTCACTTTCCAAGCCCCCAACATCAGTGGTTTGCACAAAATATGTGAGAGGGTCTGATAATATATTTATTAAATGTTCCTACATTTCATTTAGGGTCTATTTTGCATTTTTAAAAATTTTCCATATACATATAGGTGTAACTCAATCTTTCTGTCAAAACTGTAATATGAAATAACTTCGGCAGTAACTGCATAAGTACTCCTTTGGAAAGAATAGATAAAAAAAAATGCATCTCCCACACGTTATTACCATTCTAACCCAGCAACAGACATGTGTTTAGCAAGATTATCTTGTATCTGGATGATTTCAGGTGACTGTTTGTGCTTCAGCTGCGTCATTACAGTCACTTATGTGTATTGCATATTCAAAGCAAAGCAGCAGATATATTAATTTTCCTTTAACCAACAAATTCAAAATTCCTTTAAAAAAACTTTCAGTGAAATAAAGACTTTTTCTGTCACAGTGTCATTTTATACTTGCACCTAAGCCAAAAACACAGAGGATTATTCTTCCTACAAAGACTGCGTAGCAGCATGTCTGTTGGATTATATGCATCAAGAAATGTTGCACTTTTTTTTCTACTGGAATATATAAAAACATTTTTTTTTTTTTTTATGTTGAGAGAAGCTATGGTCACACATTAGCACTAGTGTTTGACTGAGTGCACACTTGGTGTCCTCACAATGATATTCAGTGGCTTAAGTCACACTGTCATAGTAAACTATAAAATACAGAATAAATTCAAATCTCAGAAGTCACGCTGCATTTTCCACAACCTTTGCATCAGAAACAGGAGGCACGGCGGTTTCATGTCGGTAAATGAGAGGAGGAGTCATATGAATATTGTTATAGTAGATGAAACTCACCTCTCTGTGTTTTCTGTTTTAGTATTTTGAATAATTTTAGTTGGGCTTAAGAGACAACGACTAAATTCTCACCATGTTACATTTAACAGCTAAATTCAAGAGCAGGACTTAGAAACAAATGATCAAGAGCAGGTTTATTGTTAAGTCTGCAGATACAAGGATGAATTTAGATGAATTGGTAAGAAAATGAATGTAGTGTAGATGTGGAGTTGTGAATGCCTGGCAGATGACTGACAAAAAAGAGAGAGAGAGAGAGAGAGGAAGAAGGAGCAGGCTGACCAGGCAGAGGGAGGTAGCTGGAGACTAGTGAGGTTGATCTGGTTTGGATGGCAGGTTGTGTTGTGAGGTGTGGCAGTAGAGGGAAGAACATGAAGTGATCCTGGAGCAAGAGCAGTTATGAGTTAGCTCAGGGCAAATAATACAAGGAGAAGATCAGAATAACAGTTGTAAGCGACTGAGAGTACTTGATACCAAACTGACTGAGACAACGATCTGGCCAAGAGTGAATGAAGAAGCCGGGTAGATATACTGCTCGGTTGATGAGTAGATGGATGACAGAAGAACAGACAGATTGGCAATCAGGCAGCTGGGAGGGAGAGAGGAGTGATACCCACAACACAGACTCACAGACACAGACTGACAAACAGACGAAGGGGGAAAAGGAAAAAAAAAAAAAAAAACACAAGGGATAAAGTGGAGTTACAGATGTGGCCCTGACAGAATGAATATCTGACAGTTATGAAATATTTTTTCTCCTTTTCATACTCTTTGTGCCACTTGGTTCACCATAAAGGTGCTGGATTGCTTCCTGGGTTCAAAAATGGATTTTGAAGGGATTGACCATCTGAGGCAATGAGGTCGTTGCTGATCTTATTGCTGGTGTGTCACACAGGTCAATGCTTGTGTTAGTGGTGTCACTGCTCCACCTGTTGTTTTTGCTGTTCCAACTAGCCCCTCTGGTAGAGGTGAGATATGAAGTTATTTTAGCCTCTTACATCTCGAGCAGAAACTGAGCTGTGCACCAAGTGTGGATTTTTTAAATTACAACACTGACAAACAGTGACATTTCATATCTTGTTTGTCTAAGATCTCAGAGGATTTCATGGTGGAGGATAGATTTAAATTTAGAAAACAAAAGTGTTGGATGTGATGTTCCCTTACAGATGGCTTTCATGACCAGGTCTTCAGGTTTCACACCTTTTCTGCTCTGATGAATTATGTTTACTGAGGAAACAGATGGGCAGCGCGACATATGAGATGTGCAGAAAACAACAAGTACACGTATCCATCATGGCATGTGTCAGAGATTCAGATCACAGATTTATATGTTGTGTAGGGACTTGACTGACTGTTGTTGGCATTCATTTGCACTGTTTCTAGGCATAACTCAGCTTCACTATTTTTAATTTTTGTATATTTCTGCCAACACAGTGATGCCACACATTGATAGAAAATGGCTGCTTAGATTCCACATTTCCAGATCGTATAACTGTTGGATCAGGGTTTGATTGACAAAATACTCCACCCACCAGATCGCATGTCAACATTGCCAGCACTTGTTTGCTTCATGTCGACTGACTATAAAAATAGAAATGAAAATTTTAAATGTTTACTACTTTGCTCAGTTTATACTAAACTTTAGATACAATAGTTCTATACTTTTGATTCATAAAGTATGAGTTGGTCTTATTATTTTATTTTTATTTTTATTTCACAGTCCACAAATATTCATCATTAACAATAAGTGGGAGTTGTCCTTCTAGAATGCAACTAATAGCTGGAATTCAGTAACAGACGAATATTTTCAAGATGGTAAGAATTAGTATTGTTATGTTCTGTGTACCCACAGATAAGCTTGTCCTTGATCCTGATTCGCTGTGATTTGAGCCAAAGCTAAAGGATGATAGATTTTTGTGACCATTAAGTAAAATTTTGGCTCAAATTTAATATTTACAATATGCACGAACATGTTTTTGCATTGCATGATGCAAATTTGCTGTTTTTTGCATTTAATTTGTATGTAAATGTGTTGTTTATAATTGAGTTTAAACTCATCTTTAATGTCCAGCAGCTTACCAAGTGAATATTCACCAGTTAGTATGTGAGACATCTGATTTACTGATCTGATCTAATGGCAAAAAACATTACATGAGATGAGATTGATGAGACCAAACCAAGAACAATAGCATCACAGAACAAAAACAAAGACACAAAAGATGATAAAAAGACTCTACGTGTCCTTGGGGAACTGCAGAGTCACACATTTATTCTCTGTGGGTTTGTGTCTACAACATAATGTGTAAACACTGATTTTCAATATTAAATCTATTGAATCAATATTAATTATTATAGAAAAGTAATTAGTGGAGCTTTAACATTAGAGCCCAGTTTCAGTTGATTAGCACTGATGTGAATGCACAAACAATATCCATCCCTGCTCAGAGTGTGAAGCTACAAGAACTCCAGAAACAGCACATCTCCGTCCTTCTCACTCCTCACCTATAACTAGCCATCTGAGGCCTCTGTGACAAGCACTCACCTTGAGTGCTGAATCACACATCCCTGGGGCTGGCCGACTCTGCCTGATGAATTTTCTTGGGAAAAAAAGGAGGGGTTATCTCGGAGGTCACTCTAATGTGAGCGACATTCATCAAACCTTGCTCCAGAGGAAGCGGCTGAAATTGGAAAACGGAAAAGGTAGTGATTCTTGGAGAGTTGCAGGCAAACAGGGGCATGAAACGAGGGGAGAGGGGAATAGAACAAACAAACAGCTTCAACGCAGAGTCGGATGATAGCTAATAGATTAAAGATATGGCAAGTGGGCAGTGCATGTTTACATGTTGTAAACTGGATTCAGCTCATTCATCACAGTTGTCTTAATATTTCCATCCAGCAGCCTTTGGTTTCAATTTGGAAGCAGCCACTGCACCTTCATTCACTGACAGGCACACACATCAAATACACTGAGGTGAATTAGTGTGTTTATTTAGAATTCTGCATGTATGCATGCATGTAAGTGCACAGATGTATTCATACATTATAAATGTATGTCTGGTAAACGTGTTTCTTCGTGTCATCACTTGCCTCGTGCAGCTTTCATATTTGGCTTCAAATCTTTCGTTTCATTTTTGTCAGTCAGAACAAGTTTTCTGTTTTTTTTTATTTCGCTTTTCAGATGGAAATGTGTATTGGTCTTCTCACCTTCAGCACAGTAGATGAATGAATTTGACTGTTAGACTGAAGCTGGTCTCTACATGTGTAACTTCTATGTGTTGGCATAAATCAGTAATGAATTTCTCAGCAGTGGCACGGTGCAGTGACTTGGTGTTCACACTGTTGCCTCATAGCACAAGTAACTGTATTTGATTTCTGGCCATAGCCTTTCTGTGCTTTGCATTTTCTACCAGTGGTCATGTGTTCATGTGTGTGGGTGGGTGAGAGGGGGGTTATTTATTTTGTTGTGCTTTGTTTTGTTCCCACATCACATACTAGAATAGTACGACTCAGAGGGAGAAAAGACTCAGAACTGCCCATAGGTATGAATGTGAGCGTAAATGATTGTTTGGAGCTGTGCATTGGTTTGGCTTCTACCTGTGTTATTCTGAACAGGCTGGCCCTGACCCTGTGAGAGGACGAGCATACAATTACTGGACTGAGAAAAAAAAAAGCAACAACAACAAAAAAAAAAAAAACAGGATGAAGAGGTGCAACAGATACTGGGAAAAACAAATTAATTCTTTATAAGCCATGTGGAGCCCACTAAAACATATTTTTATGAGTACATGGTGATTATTTGTTGTTTATTTCTCCTGTGTGTGTGTGTGTGTGTGTTTGTGCGTGTGAACACCTGAGCATCTCCTCACACACCTGTGTGTTCAGTTTGCACCTGAGCTTCCCGTCTCACATGGGGCTTGGTCTCATGTGAGAGCTTGTTCCCAATGTCGAGCTGCACCACAGTTTTAAACAAAGAAATAATTCTTCCTTTGAGCATCATTAGCACAAAAGTATTGCATATTAATGTGATACTTACAATGCCCCAGACCAGTACAGCACATCAGGGCAACAGTAAAAAACATCACCGACCAGAGGATTCACTGAGTCTGAGCTAAAGTTTTGTTTGATATTTTTCATTTTGACGCCAAATTCAATGCTGAAATCTGTATATCACTCATGAATTTTCAGACTTTGAGAGCTGAATCATTTATGTCGTGCTGATGTTTTTTTCTGATTTGTCAGAACAAAAAAAACAACAACAACAATCGTGTTAGTCTTAACAGAAGGAAGCAAAGACACGTTGCATCTATGTGACAACTGGTGAAAGCACAGGCCTGAGAGGACTCAGTGTAATTTAGGCAGCATTTGCTGATTGCGTGGTTCTTTTTTGGCCAAACGGAGTGATGACCACGTTGCCGCAGGGAAGGACGTGCTAAGTGCCCAAATGCACGCGAGCACAGAGTGGAGTTTAGGGTTGAAAGATAGCCTGCAGGAATTTCTGTGGTGTTTCAGCTTTGTTCACATGGCAGCTTGCAGAGCAAGAGAAGAGGCTAAGCTTTTTGTGCTGGATTTGGTGAAATAGTGTAGTATGTCATCTGCTTGAAAACTACAGAAAATATCCACTGGATACAGTCAAGCAGAGAGCATTAATTAATGAGTACAGTTGTTTGGCTGCTATGTTTATATTTTTTCATAATACCTTAAAGAATAATAAATTATATTTGAAATATTTCTGATTTTGACTGTTCAAACAATTTATCATTCAAACAGAAGTTGTGTTTCGAGAAGGATTCACTGGATTTAGACATTAAATGAATGAGTAACTCCCTGCTTTTGTGTTTCCATGGACACTTTTAACAACTACCAAATGTAATAAAACTGCAGAGAGTCATCATTGAATGTGTAGATTTGTCATTTATGATGTTTTCCTGCTGCAGGAAGTTGATTTTCCCTATTTCTATTTAGGTATGATATTGACAACATGAATCCAATATTATACTAATTACTAAATAAATACTACACTAATACTAATATTATGAATACACAATGTTACAATGACCACATTGTGGTCAATGTGGTTTGACCGTATTATAAGTAATTTCAGTGCTTGATAGTGCTTTGATATTAAATACATTAAAAATAGAAAGATTTTTTTTTTTTTTCCCCACAATACAGTTAATTTCCATAAATCAACTTTTCTGGAACCACAGCTGCCTGAACAGTATGTTTTTTACATTTATTTTTTACAGTGTAAATTAAAAGCTGTGAGGATACAGAAAGGATACAACAGTCTGGTTTCAGTTCTAATGTTGGAAGCACTGCAGAGTGTTATAGCAGCAGGTAGGAATGACTTCCTACAGCCTCCTGCTGTGCACATGTTTCCTCCTGAGCAGCATGCTGTGTGGGTGGGGGGTGGGGAGTGATTTTTCATAAAAATTCTTAGTTTGGACCGAGTCCTTCTTTTCAACGCCTCATCTACAGTGTTGACCAGCACAGCTGGGATATAACTGTCCACCCTTAGGAGCTTGTTGAATTTCTTAGTATTCCTCACCTTTGTCGTTTAGCTCCAGCACACAACAGCGTAGGATGCTACACTTGCTGCAGCAGATGTTAAAGGATCTCAGTTTCTTCAGGAAGCACAGGAAGTTTGCTCTGGTTTTTCCTGTAAGCAGCCTCAGTGATGGTGGTCCACATGAGATGACTGTCCAGATGCACACTCTGGGTCTGTGCAGAACTTGGCAGGACCAGAACTTACTTGGCGGAGAATACAGTTTCTACTGTCTTTTCCAAATAAATACAAAACTACAACATTATTTAAGAAAATAATAATTGAAAAAGAAAAAGTGAAGTCCTCCTTCTGCCAAAGTCCACAACCAATTCCTTGGTGTTAGCCACATCGATCACGAGACAATTCCTCCCACATTTCTTCATAAAGTGGCTCACACCTCTCGATATTCTACCTTCTCTCCTCCAACCACACATCCCACAATAGCAGAGTCACCAGAAAACTTCTGCACATGACAGGACTCCAAGTTGACTCTGAAAGCAGAGGTGTACGATGTAAAGGGGAAGGGAGACAGCAGCGTCCCCTGAGGAGCTCCCGTGTTGCTCACAACTGTCCCTGACACACAGTCCTGAAGCCTCAGGAACTATAGAAAACACCTGTACTGAAACTAAAATTATGTCTCCCCTTTTTTGCACTATAGAAAGTCATATTTTTTTTTTCACTCACCACTGTCTGGGCCCCTTCTCCTGCAGAGTAAAACTTCAATATTCTATATAATAATAATAATAATAATAATAATAATAATAATAATAATAAACTATATGAAAAATGAACATGGTAGGCTTGTGAAAATGGTATCCTATATAGTTTTGATATTCTCCACAGAGAAGATATTCACCAGAGGAGTGGAGTTTTCATATTTCCAGTTTACACACAACACAGAGCCAGATTACTTTCTATAGAGTATGTCAGAGATTAATCATTATCATACTGAAGGCAGCACTGCACAGTGAGCTGTGGAAAACAGTGTGACATCACTGACTGCAACATTAAAATAAAATCAAAAATATTTATTTAGTGCTGTGATTTAGGTAACAATATTTTAAAGTGACCAATAAAAACAATCCTGTTAGTGTAAAATGTGTTGTTTTCCATTTCTCGTCAGTATTTGTGGTCACACACTTTTACGGGGACTCTGCAAACAATATCTCTTGGATAAGAAGTTAATTATTAAAGACTTTTTTCCATATTATATTTCACACATTTTGACAATAAGAATCTAGGAATACAAGTATTGTTTTAAAATCACGAGAATACTTGTACCTGAATTCCTCTGTCTGATTGTGTTTATAGTAATTCAATTGTCCCCTCCTGTCCTCTGACTGTCTGAGAGACTGTCAGAGTAAAAAAAAAAAAGAGAAGACAGAGGCAGGGTGCGATTAAAAACCATGTTCAGCCGAGGCTTAAAAGAGCAGCCCTTTTGGCTAAACATCTCTCTCTCATGTTTTTCCAAAGACTGTTCCTCTGGGGCTAAATGTGGGAAGTAGGTCATCCCTTTTCGGAGCGACCATTTTCCATTGGTACAATATTAATATTTGATGTACATAAAGTCCCGTATGGACAGAGGGAAATATCAACTAGAAGGAGGGGTTCATATGTAAACACAGTAAAGAGCAGGAGCCACCAACACTATGACAATACAAGAACTAAATACACATAAGTTTCATGATAATACTGATAGTTCACTGCATGTATTGTTAACCACATTATATTTTAATTTACCAAATAACTGCTCAAATGTTTCATATAATAAGAAAAATAATTAGAGGTAGTGGAAAATTTTTACACTTTTTTTACAGTCAGATTTATAAATTATTCAGTTCTGGTCAAGTTGTGTTTACACCTTCAAACTTCAGACATACAAGTGTATACTGACATAAAGGCAGCTGGGTTCCTCTGCTAAATCAATACTGTGCAAATGTAGCACAGATATTTTGAAGTGCAGTGAAAAATAAGAGCAACGGGCAAAGGTTTGTATACCCCCATGTGAAAGCAGGACTTCTGCTAAGAAATAATTGATCAAAATCTGACATCTTACATTGCTCGGCTCCCATGTTCCTATTTTTAGCCAAAACCTGAGAACAGATCCAACAGGAATCTCCATCAATCTAAGATGGATGCAAATTAGTCATAAACCCAGGGTGCAATGTGAGGTTTACGTATGGATGACTTTATCTGTCAAGTTATGACCACTTATAAATAATCACACTCTTCGTTGTTATATCACAAAGTACACTGAGCACAGGTTTAAATGTAAAACAGACTCATGCAACAGTACCAAAATAAAGTTAGAAATGTGCTTACAGTTGCATTTACAGGTGAGCTCGACATATTTCTCATTAACACATGTGATGTAAATTAAAGCAAACATAAAACAAGTTGTGAGTAAATGGTAAAGTTTTAAGTTTTCATTTCCAGGGTCACAGAAGGACAATGTCAGGTTAGGTACAACACTGCTGCACGGTGAGTAAACTTAAGTGGAAGATAAACCTCCTTGCTAAAAACTTAAAGAGAGATAAAAACCGGTGCATAGAGTGCAGTTGCTGTGCTATCTCAGCGTTTGTGTCTGTTTTCTCCAAATAAACAACAAAAACAATGGATGAGCATGGCAGTGTTGTTATGCTGCAGTTGTAACCAGCAAGGATGAGCCCAACACTGAGGACCAGATGGGCCAAAATTACAAGAAGGAAGTTAGTGTGAAAAAGGAAGTTTGAGCAACATATAATTTGGACCGTGGGGGGAAAAATGTTTATATCAACATCATACTTTAATAAGATAATTGGGTAATAATGTATGCAAGACTATCAAGACCCACTTGTGCGTAGTGAATAGACTTGCAGTATGTGGTGATGTGTAATGTTGTGTATAATGATACAGCAGTTGCATAAAAGCGGCTTCCACAGAGAAACCAGTGACTTGGTTTGCAAGCTACACCTACAGCAGAGCAGGTTTACATACACCATGTCGCCCTCTCCCCACCTGCTGAGCTGACACTCAGTGACATCTCACTGAATATTCATTAAGTGCTGAGCCTGCTTCCACAGCCTCCCACTGGCAGAAAGCCTAATGGGACATTTCAGAGTGTATGTTTGAAAAAGGATTTTCACTTATCTGATATATTTATGACACAGCTGTGGTGTGAAAATGTACACAAATGCAGAATCAGTGTTCATCACCTTTTGTTTACATACACTGAGATTCAATGTAAGTACAGGACTACATCAGATTATATTGTAATGTACAGCTACTAAAACTATCATGTACCTCCTGTAGCTACCAATGAAACAGGAAATTATGTAGCTCATCTTATTGACATTATTATTTGTGAAAAGAAATAAACTTGTTAAGCTGTTCTGAGGTAAAGTTTGGTGACATACATCAAATGTCACAGCTGAAATGACAATAACTGATATATAACAGTCAGGGTTGAAAATACATATTTTCAGACATAAATCAGAAGTGCTTAGAAGAAGAAAAAACACTTTGAACTTTAGTTGAACTGTCATTATAAACTGTAATTGAGCTTTTGCTGCTGTGCACCACTTTCAAGCTGCAACAAAGAACAGACAGCTGTGCAGCAGCTGTTGACTGCCCTAACAGAACAGGTAGCTGTTTTAATGTCAGATTACCACTTATAAGATAGTTTATAATACATGTTATTTTGTTAGATGTGATTTAGTCTCTACAATTTCTGTATTTAAACACTAATCCTTCAAAAACACATCAAGTATTGAATTTTGCATACAAGCTGTATTTCTCTCACATCTACGATGATATGAG
Organism: Polydactylus sextarius; assembly: GCA_016801845.1. Lineage (NCBI taxonomy): Eukaryota > Metazoa > Chordata > Actinopteri > Polynemidae > Polydactylus > Polydactylus sextarius. Next base: position 19,409,058 of record CM028906.1, read on the forward strand.
ATAATCTGAATGTAACTATTTCTGCAGTGTAACAATGAGCACAACAATAAGATTTGTTCAGCATGACCTAAATAACTGATGCAGGCTCAGAGTGCACACGAAATATTATGGTTTGTCAAAAAAAAAAGCAGCAAAATGTGGATGGCAGTTTGTCCTCCACATATTTATTACCTCCAGAGAATTGAAACTTGTGAAGCTAGCAAGTTGAGATAGAGCGAGTGTAGACACCATGACCTCGGGTTCACAGCCATGGCATAAATCTTGACCCTTCCTGAAGCAGCATGGTTGACGGGTCACAATATGCCCAGGTCATCATCACAGGAAGAAGTCAAGGGCCATCAGGGACACTTAGCCTAATACCCTCCCACTCCCCTTCCACCCTCCAGGTGCTCTTGAGATCGATTTTACTTTTGAGGTGAAAGTGGGATGATGTTCAGTTCAAGCCCCCTTCTGGCAGCCTGACTATGGAATAGGTATGTCAGGTTTAATTCCACTGCACTTTTCCTTTAGAAAAAAAAAAAAAAAAAAGAAAGAAAAAAAAAGAAATACAAAGAGCCATATAACGCAATGAAGTTTAAAGCACGTGCAGCACACATTAGTCTGCCTTTAGAGTCATCCAGGTGTGCTGTGAGCATTTCACATTAGAATTGCAAATTAGAAGAAAAAAAATATTACCATAAATATACGGAATAAAGAAAAGTAAGACGATTATTTTAGCTTTGAAAGCTTTTTGAATCTGACCCACATAAATAAATAAAAAAAAAATAATTAAAAAACACACACTGAGAGCAGCTGACCATGAGCTCTGTCAGCCTGTTGTCTGAAGCAAGAAACCAGTTTAATGCTCATCAACAGTTTCACATTGTACAAAGAATAAACTGTTTTTCTGTCTAATGTAAATGGAGATGTGTCCTTAGATTAAAGGGTCGAATACAATGTTTGAAAACACTTAATTATATTTATAGAGCAGTTTATGGAAGGCGGAAATAGTGTTATGATAGATCTGATACACACTGTTTTTGTTTTCTCTATATTTATGACATTGGTTAAAACATAATGTTTAAATATTAGAGAGCATGAGTAAGAAGGCTTAATAAAGATGCTGTGATTGTATATTTAGAAAGTTAATAAACATGTGGAAAACAATGATTTTGTTTTATACTGGAAGATTATTTGTCACGTCCACTGAAGCCAAATGAAAATCAAGGATGTGTCTTTGTGATGCATTTTGACTTGAATTATAATGTAGAATAGACACATCACCATCCTGTAACCAACTATTGTTATATATCCCACTTGTGTAATAACACTTCTCTGTGTTGTGTGTCACATGTTTCTCTCCTTGCATCAGCTACCAAAACTGTAATTGGACCATTCACTTTGTAGACTGACTCATCCTCTCTCTGCCTTCAACACTGTCTGTTTTCCTTTGTGCGCTTGAACTCATGAAATTTTTCTCACTTGCAAGACCAGAGGTAAAGAAAAAAAATCCTGAATTTCTGATTTGTGTTTTCAGAAGTTTCTCTCACTGCCAGAGCCTCCACCTGCCTCAGGAGCTGATTATAAGTCATATCAAATATCTGATCAAAGCATTTAGTCAGTGTCTAATTTCGAGCTCTCCACACGTTTGAAATCTTCTCTTGGTCTGACCCGGCCCATTTGATTCTGGCTTAACCCTGGTCTGAGTTCAACAGCTAACAAAAAAATTCAGCTCAATCCAGCCTGGAGCGAGTGTATTTAATATCACATCTCACACAGGGAGCTAACTGTGCCTGGTGAGTCATTGGCTGGTTGCCTGTTACCATCACTTCTGTTACACACACTGTTACATCACTTCTGTGATGAACTTACAGTCAGCGGATTATTATTTTTGTCTTTATCTCCATGCTAAACACAACAACAGTTATAGTTATTTTGTTTCTTTTTTACAATGTGCAGAGTTTATATCAGACTATCTTCTGTACAAAAAGAACAAATGGCATCAGATACACTAATGAAAGCAACATATACATTGTCACAGCAAGTTAGCCAGTCCAGGCAAGTAGACAGAGGTTTTCTAGACTATATTGAATTAATAATACGTTTATTTAATCAGTGATTATACTGTGTTTATTCTGGTAATACACAGACGTCATGCCTGGGTGATTTAAAGCAACAAGCCGGTGGGGAACCCGCTGTCAGACTTCAGACTTCAGGTATGAAGCATATTTGCTGGAAGCAGTGTGTTCTGCTGCAGACCTTTATGTATTGAAGTCAAAGAAGATTAAATGGAAAGACTTGGTCACGCTGTTTTGCCTTACAGATGCTCTTCACTCCAGGCGGAGTATTGACAATTAGTCTAACTGCAGTTTTGACTGTGATGAAGTAGTTTTACTCGACCAATCTTTCATTCCTCCCACTCAGCCGTCCACTGTTCACAATCCCCAAACTGAGCGAAAGAAACTTTATAGCTAATGTCTAATATGCAATACTGTACTGTCATATATCTGCAGTAGCGAAATGCTCTGTCTGCATCCAGCCTGTGTGATATGTATTGAAAACATTGGCTGTATATGTGTATATCCATGAACACAACAACGGCAAAGAGCATTTGTTGTATCTGACAGTGAGGAGAAAAGCCTCCTATAGTCTGGTTTGTCCTTTATTGTAGGGTACGATGACTATTCATTCTTCCTTGGAGAAATGTGTTTTCAGAAACATTTCTAAGTGTTGATTGCTTTATAAAAATATATCCAATAGGTTGAGTCAGTGTTGTCAGTGCACTGAATGGATCATTTTTCTGCATGGAGTATGTCCTGATGTATGTTGATCCATCAAGTTTTATTTTGATTACTTAAGAGACTGTAAGAGACTGGAGATTAAAGCTCATTTATTTCATATTTGATATTTTCATATGATCTATTAAATAATTATAACCACTCATCCACTAATAATACAAAACCATATATGTGATAGGAAAAGAAATTGACAAAACTGTGACAAATAAAATACTAGATACCATATATTTTGGTTACTTTATTATTCCATTTTTTAAGCTCCAGCTCCATCCAAAGAAATGGGGATAGAGCAGTCTTTAATAATTCAATATAAGAGCTGCTCCAGGCGTACTGCCGCCCAGTAACCCTGAATACATCTCTGGGCCATACACCCATTTATCAATTACTGTGTAGCTTTTCAGGAGTCTAACATTAACCTCTAAGAATAATTGCACTCATCCATGAGAATCCTTGTTACTCATTTAGAACATTAAAACTGCCTGTCTACATTAGCTCTTTAGAATAGTAGAGAAGCTATTTTAGCTACATTAATGTAATGAAAATGGTCCTCGCATCAGATAAAAGACTTCTTACTTTTGATTACGCAGACTGGACACATTGAATTTAGTATATGTGTTTAGTCTGTGTAACACTGATAATAATATTTGCAGCCTACATGAGAAGAAAGAAAAGAACATTTGTGTAAAATTTTAAACTTTTAAAGTGATATGTTGTGCAAAATCTTTGATTTTCACTAAAATGTCATGACTGGATGTCAATATGGATAGATATAATTTACAGAAGATATAATTTATCTGTATGTGATTCATCAAGTACGATACAACTACATACTGAATGAAATTCTTTATTGAATCCACACACATCTGTTATTTAACACACTGCACAATTAGTGCATTAATACTATCCTTACTAATTGGAGGAAATGTCTCTTCCTTCAAAGTGTATTTGAATGAATGATGAATGAGAATGTTTGGGAAATGGCCAAAGAAAGAAGGAGAAAAAGCCAAAATGTCTTTCTGCATTGACAGCAACATTTTCCCAGAGAGGGTTTCTAGTGTGTTAACACTGACATCTCATTGGAGCTTGAAATTCAATTTAAGTTAAAAACCAGCACAGGAAGTCAGTGGTTGGACAAAACGGTCGTTTATCAATCAGCTTTGTCAGTGACATCCTTTGACTGTGCGTGAGCAGCACAGTAAACCAAATGTTGCATCAATGTTTCCAACAAAATGAGCTTTTAAAGGACCATACTGGTGTTTTTTTTTTTAAAAAAAAAAAACATTGGTGGACTTTAACTCATGTATGCTGTGCTGCTGCCCATTTTCAAAGCCTATATAGTGTATGCTTTGTAATTCTCTGTGTGTCTTATGCCCTCCTGGTAAAGGTGCTCTTGGGCAGATATAAAAAAAGAAGCACAAGTAAGCAGCTGTTGACTCCTTGTGCTTTAGAAGAGACACATTGTAGTGTTAACCCACCTCAGGCAAACAGAAGACTGTGGTATGTGGAGATTCAGGTTATGTATCCAGGTTGGGAAAAACTCAAACTGTAAATACAGAGGATCCATAGAAATGTTTGGTTAATAATGAATGCAGCTGTCATTTTTTTTTTTTTTTTTTTTACTTTCAAATCAACTGTTTTGCAAAACTGATGTTAAATAAACATTGTTCTGAATCTGCAGATTAATTTAGGATTTTTGGAAATTTAACCATAACCTCAGCAGTATGTTACACTACATTTCTGTCTATATTAAATATAAATGTACAAATTTGTCTTTTCTCGAATTCTCGAATCCTTGAAAATTGTGAGTTCGGCAGTTTGATATTCCAGAGGTCGGGTGTTTTGTTTTGGGGCAGATGTTAGAAAACTGCTGTATGGCTCATTGACTCACCACCGCCAGTGTATCCCAGGCTGGCAGATTGGACCCCTGTGTATATAACACTGCCAGACCGGCCTCTATTTTAACAGTGTTAACAGCAGGATCTGTGGCATTAAGGATAATCTGTCCTTTAAAAATAAAACCCCTACCATTTCTAATGGAGTAGTGATGTGCCAGCATTATTGGTTTGTATGTAACAGATCAGTTTAGGGTTTAGTTTGATGATGCTTTATTTATTTATTTATTTTTCAATCCCGAGTCATTCTACATCTTCAACTATTTCATGCTGAATCTTCAACCAGTTTGTCATCATCATATTTTGACTGACGTGAATCAAATGAAGTGCATTATTCAAATACACTGATTGATATTTTATCAATGTATCAATGTCATATCAAAAATGGGATATAAGGACACACGACACTGTGATGAATAATTCTGGCTAGTAAAGACAGCTATTGAGCAGTCTGTGTGACAGAGTCAGAGGGCAGCACATTTATTTAATTACGTTAAGTTATATGTATTAAACCAACGTGGAAAAAGCCAAGCAATGAATGTTTAACAATGCATCACACACAAGACAGGGCCAAGATTTATAGTGATGAACCCAAATGTGCCATACTACTCTCCAAGGGCAGAGTGGAGCCATCGCTGCACTTTGAGAGATTAATGTTAAGTTTACAGGTGACCTTCACTGCTGAACAAGGACACGGCCCCATGTGATGGGCCAAATTTTAGAAATACTGCTGATATTCCTCTGTGTAATCCTGCTCACAAATCAATTTGTGTACAGTCTATTGTTCATGTTCTATCTATGTTGCACTGTTAGCAGCTGCTGTGATGGTGTTTAATGGTGCAGAGGAATATTTTGATCTGTATAACACTCATAACTAATTACTCATGTCTTAATAAAACAAAGGGAATAAGCTTAAAAAGAATTTTAGAAGGATTTCTGATAAAAGAAAATTTAAATTCTATATATTTGTGTAGCCACAAATATATAGAATTTATTCCTCTGTGCCATAGACCACCACTGAAATCCAGAAACTATTGGAAAACACATTACTGAGCCACATCATGGCACTGGCATATTTTATCTCCATTAGAATGGGCACTGTATTTTGTTTTTGTTTTTTTTACTTACCTACTAAGCCCACTTACACTCCTTTGCTGCTATAAAAACTTTATATACAGACAAAATCTGCAGCTGACTGCATTATTTATTTGAGTTTTGGTGAAGTTTACTAAGAAAAATACATTGCCACACTATCATAAGCTTTTTTAAAATTGAAGCATATTTTTGTGGTCTGTTTTTTACAGTTTCAGTAGAACCTAATGGGCCTGAAGGTGAGAAACATAAAGATGGAGAAAGCACCAACCATATCTTTATATTTTAGCCTCAATCATCTGTCTGCCATCTATAGTTTTATTTCCAACAAGTAAATGTGAATGGCCTTTTTCAAAGGCTTTTTTGGAACAGGCCTTATTGACATACTACACATAACCCAGTTATTCTAACTGTTGACAGTATTTGAAAATGAATAAAATCAAATTCCATGTTTCTCCCATTTACTGCACTTCAAACCATACTTAGGCTGGGGCTAATTGGCATAAATGTACATTTCAATTTTTCAGTGTACTGAGAAGAAATGAGGCTAATGCATATAGACAATAAAGTAATGGAAAACAGGCTGCACACTCTGCATTAGAGCAACCCACAATAGAAAGTGGTTCATGCGACTGCATTAAAAGACCCGAGCATAGCAAACACAGCATTGTGGATGAAAGTGAATCATATTTGGTAAATTTATCATAATACTTTCAAGGCTTATTGTGCGTAACATTGTATAGTGTTTGTGTGGGAGTGACATTATCGACTACTTAATCCATCCTTTAGGTGTACAATATAACAAAGTCTGTTTGGAGGTGTGACCTTCTCAAATGGTGGAGGACAGTCCAAGATTTATGTCACAGTTGAGAGCTTCTGTTGGGAACCATGACAGACAGATAATCCTGTGGTTTAAACTTGGCAAATATTGATCCCATAGTCCTCAGTGGCAAGCCTGAAGACCTGAAATTGAGGGAAATGGATTACTCTGCAAAGTCAAAAAAGAAGACAGATGAGGAAGAGCGAAATATACTATCTTGACCATCAAGCTTGATAACACATTGGGCGGAAACATAGACATTAATTCTCAGCCATCTCATTTGGAGCTATTGCATGCTCTTCTTTCAGTAAGGGGCTGTTTCGCCGGTCTTAGCATTCATGGTTTAAATGCCGGTTCTCCTCATCCATCAAAGCAAGCACTCCCCTGCTCCTATTGACATTAACCTCAATAACATTGCCACACATAACAAGGCTTTATAGAGAGTGATACGATGGAGGAGGGTCATTGCAGGGACCTTATTTTTTTTAGTTAGAAATCTTCTTCTCCATGTCCGGCCTAAAAGCAGTCTTGACTTCTGAGACTTTATCCTGAGGCAATTAAATTCAGTGGATCATTTTCAGGCCATTACATCAACCAACTATTACAGAGTGGCCTTGGCCCATCTCATTTTACAGAACAAAGTTAGCCCAAGGTGGCCAGGTCACACAAATATTTGCTAATAAGCAAAGAAAATACTGGCTGCAGCCACTATTTACTAGTGGGACATGAGATGGATAAATACTTCATTTGGCTTCTGATACCATGTAAAATTTAAAGTTTCATCCCTACAATTGAGTCGATTATTGCATTGAACCTATCTGAGGCTGTTTTGTCACGGTCTGCTGCTTTTGCACATAGCGTTTTTGACCCAACACACGATTCTTATTAGCACATTGGGTTTGCTCAGTTGCCATGGAAATGTAGACATTCAAACTTCCCATATTCTTGAGCACAACATGAGCAGCTTGACAGTTTGTATTCTTGACCTTGGAAACAGCAGCTGACAAAACAATCTCAACTCAAGTGAACTTACTTGTTAGATGGAGATTTTCCACTGCTGACAGAACCAGTTCAAGTGTGGCATATCATAGTATAGCAGCATAAATATCACTGCTGGATGCATGCATAAATGTATACCAACTAATTTATGGAGGGATAGAATGGTAAATGAGAGTGACCATCAACACTTTTTTTTATCTGCAGCTATTGCATCTTATTAGAATCTAAATGAATTTAAATGAAATATATATCCTGACAATATTCGTAAAAACAATATAATACTCACATCTCCTATAACAGTTGGATTTTGACTATTTAATTATCCATTGCTACATGTGTAATGCTTTCAGAAATGTGCAATGATTGTAACTGTTTCACTGGTGTACCACGCTGACAGCTGTTGTTGAATAAAATTTGGTGCAGTGTTTTCTCGTGCACCTGGCAGGATGTTAGATTTCTGACAATCATCAACTGGCCCTGTTGAGTCGTATATCCACATGTTAAAAAAGATAAATAAATAAAAAAAAAAAAGTGGTTCTGTGTTGGGATAAATCACTTTATGAATAACACATTTTATTGAGTGATTCTCGACAATAAAATGTACCACCACTATACTTTAATGTTCCAAAAATATTTTTTAGACTTCATCTTTCTGCCTGAGCACCGAGACTTTGCAAACATACTTGTTATGCATTCGTTCACCTCAGCTGGTCATTCAGACATTACACAGACTGACTCATGTAGGGAGTGGAACTGATTGGTATATCAAAATATATTTCTCTGTCATCCCAAAAAATATGAATCTATTTGAGTTACGTAAATATAAAAACTGCAATGGTTTATATTCTCTGATATCTATATGTGTGTATACGTGCTCCACTATACAAACTGTGCAAATGTGCAAACTAACAAATGCAAACTAACATTATATGAGTGCAAATGCTTTCTCATATATTATTAAAAGTAATGTATAATGTGTTATGTAAAGTGTAATATACACACTTACACAAAGTCATACCCTATTTAGTCTTGCTGACACAGCAGAATGATTTCCTTTTATACCAATTCATAAACAATTTAAAAGGGTTTCAATGATCATTGGGTGGTTAAATGCTGAATTGAAATGTAGAATTTCTTTACATCACAATTGAGTTAACTCGTTATGGGACGTTCAAGCATATGATTGCAGTTCAGTTCACATGCCATCTGAATTATTCAATATTTTCAAGGGTTGTTGCGCTCCACCATGTTACATATGAATGAAACATCATGTTGGTGTGAAGAGAAATAAGACTAAGAATAAGAATAAAAGTTGCATGCATATCCAAAATAATTATGTATAATTCTTCATCCATGTGTAATAGAAACAAAAGCAGCAGCCAGACATACATCATATTCCTTCCTTCAAAGGTCAAGATCACCAGCACAGCAGACTTTGAGCAGTTAGGGTTCAGTTCCTTGTTGAAGGGCATTTCACTTGAGTGTTGATGAAAACCATATTGCAAAACCCTCCAGGGAGTCATTCACAAGTCACAATACTTTTTTGTGGGTGGATGTGCTTTGAGCACCAGCTGGATGCAGAGGTGGATTGGTTTTCTGCTGGCATTGCCAGTTGGCAGACCTGTCCACACATCCGGTTAATTGGCCCTCGAACAAGTTAAAGCTCTGTTTTTTGATAATACAGTGGAAGAGAAACTGAGCGGTGCAGTGTGAGGGAGACATGTTGATAACAAAAAAAAAATGTTCTTTGTATTGTTTGTGGACTGTTTAGGCAACAATGGCTTTTCTGGCTCCTGTGGATTATTATATGTTAAATGTAAAAAAAAAAAAAAAGCATAACTGTCTTCATGTTGGAAAGAAATGATTCCTGGGCTCAGAACCACCAAGAAAGATAAATGGATTATCTTTGGTCTTAACTAATGATTCCACCATCAGGAAACCAGCTTTTCCAATCAGTTCGACATTATAACCTATGTAAACCTATATATGCTGCTTTGCTAATCTAATCCAGAGCAATTTAAACACAGTCAGATCAAAACCTGTCAAAAGCTCAAACTGGTGACCAATCAATCAGTGGAACCATGCGTCATCATCATTGCAGGATTGTGACAGGGAAGAATTAAACAATAAAGTGACAGGTCATAAAACAGTAGATATTTTTATAGATGAGTCAAATTGTTTTGCTTTTCTAGACTCTGTTAGACAGAAGCTCAGAGTTTATCTCACTAGATAGTGACAATTACAGGTGAATATTAATTCCACATTTTCTTTGATTCTCAAATGGATTTCGAACAGTGTTTATGCTTTCATATTTTCATTCCATCACTACAGCTCTAAATAATATGAGACTTTGTGATGGTAATTGCAAGTAAACAATATGACTTTTGTTGTCTTTTATTAAGGAAAAAAACACACACAGTTAAATATTCCAGATGATTATTAATCAAGTAAACATGATCAGACATTGCTTTTTCTCTCCTAAATCTTTGCTTTGGCAGCAAAGAAATGTCAAATTCCAGTCAATAGTCATCTTATAAAAATGTTGTTTAAAAAATGGTTGTACCAGCTGTATTTAAAACCTCAGTTTGCTTTTGGATAATTGTTTCTTATGTTTTTGTAGTTATGTGATTATATACTTTGCATATCACTTTCTGCATATACCCATAGGTATCACCTTTTCATCTGAAATCATGTCCTGATATTGCTGCATGCAATTAATATCTTCTCTAGAATGGTAAATCCAGAGCTGAATGGGCTGTTTGTTAATCAGCGTTGTGATGCAGGCTATACTTAGGGGCCACTGTAATGGTGAAGCCAAGTAACCAATCCAACTGTATCAAATCCATTGAACATATTTGTTTTGTTCAAAAACTTACCATAATGCAAAAGGCCACAATTCAAAGTTAATCTCCTTCATAATAAGAATTAACAAGTTGGGTGCCACTTAATTCTCAGAACTTGTTATAGTTGTATTTTTTATTTTTTTAATTGTCCACATGTACTGGTTGTGGCTGAAATTGTTGGTTTCCAGTCTGTGAGCAGTGAGTCCGCTGCTTGACTTCAATAGGGAATATCTCTCACTAGTATGGGGCCACTGACATGACTGACTAAATCCACCAGGTCTCCACTCTGGTCAGCTTCACAAAGGAGCTGGCATCAGTTGAAAAGCAGATGAATCTTCATGCCAAATCCTCAGTCCATCTCAGGGAATAACACATAACTGTAAATGAACAGTGAAATGTATTCACAGTCCCAACTGTTTAGGCAACTTAAAGTCTCTAACTGACATGACTGCAAAATGTGAGGGGAATCATAGCACCCAAAGGAAACCAGGCAAGGAAACTGTAGAAAAGTCCATGGATGAGCCTGTTCATTTCTCTCTAAGGGATCTTTTTTTCTTCTTTTTTTGATTAGGCAGAACATTTTAACAGCCTAAGGTGCACTTACCAGGAGCAATCATCTCATGGGAAGTTTTTCATAGAGGACATTTTTTTTTAAAATTTGATATCACCTCTGTTGTTAGGAAACTGAGTTTTATCCTCAAGTTCTATGTGAAATACTATATTACCCACAGTCATTATTGAGTCATTCCCCTTCAGATTGACAGCTGATGGGAAGCTATTAGAAATTTTAACTGCTCTGAAGTTGTGCACGGACTAACCAGAATGAAGACAGATATGGTACCTCAAGCTGTTTTACTGAGAGCATTGTCTTGTTTATCTATACCATACTCACATACAGGTGTAAAACAAGATTCTTCAGCTGTAATTCAGCTTATTTTTGTGTCGGCACATGGATTGAAACTAAGTGTCACACATTGCAGTAAATTGTATCTTGATATCAGTTCGGAGAGTTTACTATTCCCTCTAATACTCTTATAAACATATTTAGAGTCACACAATCAGCTTTATTCATGTTTTGATATTTCTGTCGTGCAGTTTTCAGCCAGCTGACATGTGACCATACAGACAACAAAATTTGATTCTGACTATGCTGCTAATGTCAGCAGGACAAAAAAAAAATTAATGAGTGATTTTTATTCACCCTATACTGATGGTCTTTCTTTTACACTGGTGGGTAACTTTATAGCTGACTGAATGCAGCAAGCAATCATAATTCCGCATAACAGATCTTGTCGTTATGTTTTGTGCAGCAAGCACCAGACTGTTGCAAAATATCATTTAACTGCATATGGTTACTGTATGGATGGTTGTGATAACAAGTACAATTGGGTGCTATTATTATTATGCACATATGAACATTTAAAATGTTCAGCCATTTTAAAATCTCAGCCACTCGAGGAAGAAAACAATCAGTGATCAGACCAACTTGAAACTGTTGGCATGAGTTAGTTCACTCAGATAGCCACAGTGTTTCTCCGCTACTGACAGTTTTTGACCATTTCATTTTACAGTAATAAGGCAAATGATCTGTTAAAATGTTTTTTTTTTCCTCGTTCATTTCTGTGCAAAGAGGCAAAAAAGAAATTTGCTGAAATCTTAATGTGTCGGTCAAGAAAGATGCATTTGCAGTTTTTATACACATCACACCATCATTGCCATCATTAAAAATACTATAAACTTTAAATAATATGTGGGATCACAATATATTTTTCACATACCATATGTAAACTAGAGTTTAATTCAGATAAATGTACATTAAAATAATGATGAAATGTATTAACAAAACGTATTCTGACATATTTTGTCAAAGGAAGAACTGAATTAAATTTGCAGCTTATATTGTGTGTTGTGAAAATACTCTGTTGATTTTTGTTATGTTTTGTTGAATTTGTGAAATTAAAAAAGGAAGAACTGTCCTGTTTTCTGGAAACACACACTGAACCACTCACAGTTTGGTTGCAGCCAAGCTCATCTTGGCAAAGCCAGGGCAAATACAAAACAACACTTCTGGGCAGTGTTCCTATTGACTCATCCAAATGAAAGGAACAAATGATTAGACAAGTGAACCCAAATTGACTAAAACCTCGCAACAATACACTAACAGTGCCTAGCAGTGTAAGCAAAAGGGACAAAATGCCTCAAATAATTAAATCACAGATGTGCTATGAACAATTAATGTTTTTACTGATATAGCAACACTAACTTTGTTTTTTAGATTCTGGCTATATTTAATATTAAGGTAGTCATAGATGTCTCTTTTAGAGTACAAACTCATGAAGTCATCTCTCCTTCATGTACTGTTTTTTTTTTTTTTTTTTTTTGTGGGTGTATACATAACAAAATGTATTTACCTTAATAAAGTGTAGCGAAAATTTGGTTAGAGGATTATCTCCTTACGTTTTCCCTCACAAGCAGTTTCCTGATCGTTAATTAGTTAGTTTCACTACTTCATTCCTGTCTTTTTCTTTTCGCAAGGGGACAACCTCACCTTTAGCAAATCGCTTGTAAATTGTCACACTTGTTTCCAATCAAACCTCCCGACTGGGTGACAGACTGGCTGCATCTATTTCCATTCGACTGTTTTCACAATGATCTACTTCCTGTTAGGATCTACATCTTCCGGTTCATAGCTTTGATTTTACCCCAGATGTCAACATTCACTTTCTTTCCTTTTATATGTTTCTTGTGAATATATAAGTTGTCATGTTTGACCTGGAGTTGAACATTTAAATTGCTGAAATTTGGTTATGAGTCAGAAAAATTGTTGAAAAAATGGAGTATTGCATTTTACAGACAGAAAGCGGAAAGTACTATTCTTCTGTCTTTTGAGTTCTATGCAGCAAAGAACGCTTCCTGCAAAATCATTGTTAATGCTTTTCTAATCCTGCAACTTTATTTAAGATTTCAAGCAATTGTATTGGCATACTTTCATGCTCTGTTTGCCACTTGATTTGGAGATTTAACTCGGGGTTCATCTCTGTGAAACTTTTTGAGCTGTTGTGATACACCCAGATTTGTTTACTGTTACTTTTGAGGATACCAGTTATTAAGTGCATATGGTTATAGTCATTTGTAATGGATGAAACTATTTGTGGGTTAAGAAAACAGTGTTCTGCACCAACAAGAAAAAAGTAAAGGGCAGTTTTTGTTGGCTGAAGCTCACACTGCAGGATTTGGTTTTCATCACACTACACATTATAGTGTTAGATACTATCAATCTGATGTAAATGTCCACACAGCATGCACGCACATGCATACACACATACACAAACACAACTAATGCAAAGACTTGAATGAAGAAGAAAGTTAAGAAAACCCATATACAGAGGATTTGCTGACAAGGCACCTGACTCTTATTGCATCATACAGAGCAGAAAAATATATCACAATGGGCCCCTGGAGCAGTTCCCTCATGACTCTCAGAGACAGTACAGACAGGCTTGCTTTCTCCCACTAATGGTCATTTCTGATGGGAGCCGTTCCCATTTGTTCTTTTTATAGCCACATCACACTATAACCTATTGTATGGACTTTGATTACTGACTTGAGGAGACAGTATTGAAAGATTTACTGTCTTCACAGTTACTTCTGTTCACTCCTAGCTGTATTCTTACTGAAAATTGGTAACCTGTTAATGAAAGGTATTTTCTTATTGGATTGAACATTTCATAGGCACAGTCTGTGAGAAGTAAAGGACATAAAGGGACATCTAAATCGACATCTAAAACATGATGAACCTGATTTTCTGTCCATACGTTTCCTACCATTTCTCTGGAGATTGGTAGCAAGAGGCTATGCAAGGTGTCCCAGACATTTTTTCACCAAGCAACAACCTCCAGCTACTTTCAAAGGGATCAGAAGGCTTTACCAGGTCAGATGATCTATGTAATTCCCCCAACGTGCTTGGTTATACCCTGATGTTCCCAGTTGGATGGACCTGGAATACTTCACAAGGATGTCTCAGGGTAGTATCTTGAGCAGATGCCTGAAATACCTCAAGCCTGTACAGCCTCAAGCGCAGGGCGCAACTAAACATCCTGCAGAGGAAACTCATCTCAGATGTTGTGGCCGCAAGTTTCATACTTTTGGTCACACCTGAGTTATTATACAACACATTTGTAGATGATCCAATAAACAGCTTCTTCTCTTCATCATGATTTACAAGAAAAAAAACACATTGCAGTTTTTTAATTACATTGATTTAAATTAAATTAGGTTGAATTAAATCTGAGAAAATTCTGATATTTGAAGCAAATGATAACATACACATTTAAAAGCACATTGTTCATAATGGTTCTTGTTTGTTGAACATGTATATATTAATAGCTGATGATAAAATGACTATCTGCTGTTGATCTTAATAAACTCTTTATAAGTTTGCAGTGTATTAATTATAGACATGTCAAGTAATACACACATGCATATAAAAATAATAGATCCTAAAGATGAATTAATAAGCTCCAACGCTCTGACAGTGAGCAACACATGATTTCCAAAGGAATATATTATTAACTATCATAATAGCATTATTTGTGGACTGTTGACAGAATTAATGTCCATAATGATAATAATAATAATAATAATAATAATAATAATAATAATAATAATAATAATAATAATGAAGTTTGAGGGTTTGTCACCTGTGACCTGTTACATACAAGACAGTCTCTAACAGCTCACTGTTATGTGGGCAGAATTAAATTACAGCATTAGCATATAACAACACTATTAATGATATTAGTTTGCAGAAGAGTCCATTAAAAATTAAAATTAAAATTAAAAAAAAAAAGAAGAAGAAAATTAAACAAATATTGAAAATTGTCTCATTTGCACTGTTATCTCTGTTTTTGATGATGGAGAGAACACACTGAGTGCATCATCTCTTTCAACTGAAGTACGATAGACAAATGAACCCTAAAGATAAAAAAATCTTGCTGCCACCAAAGGAAGCTATTTACTCAAACCATGTTAATATAATAGCTTTTCACAGACCTTGAGGAGATTAGTAGTAGACTGATATTTCAAAGTCTTTATGCGTTGATATCCACAAATAAGCAAAGAAAGAAGCTGTCTAAGCAATGCAATACAAGTATTAGTCAGAGCCAGCATTTGCCCACATGCTTGGCCCTCGGCAGAGCAGCATCACTGCTTGTTGTCTGCTTAATTTTCTTCTAAGAGATTATTTGCAGACGCTTTGAGACCCAAACAAATGCTGGAACGCTACGAGAGAGTATGTCAGAGAGAGGGTAAATAAATAAATTGGGGAAAATCTTGACAGGTTATTACGCCATGTGGGTTAAGAAGGAGAAAGTTCCAGTAATCCATTATTTACAGTTTGTTTTGGACTTCAAATTAACTGCCTTGAAAAGAAAGTAATTGCTTACAAGATTAAAGAAGTACAGGCAAAGCAGGCCATTTTTAAACTAAGGCAACTTAAGAATACATCATGAATTTTACATGTTGTCATTTTTGCTATACTTTTGCTTGTAGTTTTCCAGCGCTGCTGTTTGTGAAGCAGTTTCTCTTTTACTTACATCTCTAAAGAATGTTTAATCAACTGCACAATGTTACGTTATTGTTGAAAAGATCGAAGACAATGCAAAGATGCAAGCACCAGGAAATTAATAAATATGAAGAAATGAAATGAGCAGAGAGAAGTGGTCAACAATGACAAAAGAAGAGTGAGAACAGTGGAGATAGAACAAGGTTTTCTCCGCCTTGGTGACAAATGACCAGCACTTCTATTATGAGAGTCAGAACTGGTGAGGGCTTCAGCAATTCATTCAGTGAAATCTTCCATCCTGTTTGTGTAGAAAACTCCAAATGCTTGACAAAGCACAAAGTAATGTTTGTCTGCATACTTGAAATCACTGAAAAATGCTTGAATGCTGATGTGGTTATTTTCATCGCTGTGAAACCCATGAATTATGAATAAAAAGTGATGAAACCCAAAGTAACTGTCTGCTCCCCCGAGTCCCAATCTGTAAACGGCAAAATGTAAGGGGATGGGATGGGGGGTGAAGGGTGGACAAGTGTGTCTATTGTCGTACACATTTACACCTGTGCTGGTCACAACCACAGAAAAACACAAACACTGTTATCGCTTGAGTTCAATCGTCAGAGCCAACCGGCAAGCACTTCTATTTGACATTATTTTGCAGACGTTCAGTTTTTTAAAAGCCTGATTTAGTCAGTTCTGATTGCAAATCCAGTGCACAGGGTGTGTTTACTACCTCTGCTGTTCACAAATATCAATCAAGTTCAAACAAACATGAACCAGAACACGGTGAACATGTCGTCTACTCTGTAGTAACAGCTTATTGTGCTCCCTGTTAGCAACTTCATTTTTTATGCAGTTGTCTATTTTACTAGAGACCAGTGAAAGAACCTCTTTGTTTAAGTTGTCACAGCATTAATGAACTACCAGCTACCACTTCTCTGTTTGTTTAGGATCCCTAATAATGTAGCTATGTATTTATTTGCCTTTTTCAGTGTCTTGAATTTTTACAAACTACAAGTGTTTATTTTAACCCAAAATGTGATTTTCCTTCCAACCTACAAAAAAGTTGTTTTTGCCCCTAAACCAAACCAAACATTTGATTTTGCTCAGGATATCTAATATACTGACACATTTTAGTATATCTGAAGTATTTCTGGTGCAGTAACTGTACCAATACCTTTTATCAGAGGGGAGCAACAGGAAGCCTTTGTTGTTTAGACTGCATGATATGACTAGGTTGATTGTATTGCCAGGTTGATCAGACCCCAATCAACTAAATGCTCAGCCACTCTAGTGAAGTATCATGGTACTGATAGTGTTGACACATTTGACTTCATCACTGGGGACAGATGTTTGATGCTGTTTTGCTTTAGGAAGTGCCGAAAAACATGAAACATGAAACATGAAAACATGTGACCATCGACGAGCCATTTTCTCCCCAAGAAATACCCATTACCTGACTAACCATATTTTACCTTTTAAACCATAAGCCTGTTGTTATGACCATGTTATTTTTGACTAAACCCATTCATATCTGTAAAAAAAGAACTTCAATCAAGCCCAAATGTGACTAAATAGTTGCATATTTCCAAAGGATCAACATCTGTCCTGTCAATCCTCTAAAATATCCAAATACTTAATCAGTAAAATTTAGATACACATTGGTATATATAGATGACTTTATGTTTTGTGCTATATGTAAACATGCTAACACATCAAACTGCAGTACATTTGCTTGCCATTAGCATGCATGCAGTCATTGTCATTGTTAGCATATTAGCATGCTGTATCTGTAATCACAGCCTTATAGAGCCACTGGTATAACATTGAACTTTCTGTCTTGTTTAATTACCATTTAACCAAAATATTTTAACACTTGCTATTTATTTCTGTTAAATATTAATAACGATGTATGTGTGTTTGGGCTATTTGCAAAAACCCACATCACACATTTTTAGATGGTAGAAAACTCTTGTGGCCAATTATTTTGAATAATATAATATTTAGATGCTGAGGTGTATTCTCCTACTGGACAGGTTTGTTTTTTTTTCCTTTTAAACTTGTATTCTTGACCATTCTTCAAATAATTCACAGCAGCACCGATGCCTGCTGGCAGTAACATGTTTCATGGAGTTTTATACTTGTCAAGGTACATTTTAACAGACAAGCATGTGGGTTTTACCAAAAGCAGAGTATGAAAAATGGCCCCACATCCCAGTGAAGTGAAAACACTGTTAAAAATGAAAAATATTTGGACCTTTTTTTAACGCCTTGACTGCTTTCTATAACAATGTTCTATAAAGCACAAACAAGTGAGAGTTCCTGACTAATATGACAGCAATCATGTCTCACTGTTATTACAACAGTGCACACACAGACTCATTGGCATCCTGACAGATCCGGTGTAGTCACTTTACACCTAATGAATGATGATCTCTACTGAAGGTGGTGTAAAAAATAATTGTTCCTGTGTCTTAAAATGTTGCTCAGTCTGTCAAATATAGGTGTGTTAATATAATGTACACGTTGAAGTTATTATTAATGACTGGGAGTCATGATTGGCTGACAGTAATAATCAGTCTTGAAGAATTGAAGCCGACAGTGGCAGAACTGTGCCTGTTCCCTAAATTATTCAATGAAAAATCAATGCAATTTGGACAAAAACCTACTTCACCAAAAAGTCCAGCACTGACTTCCCAAAATGTTTGAGAGCTAAATCAACAATAAAACTGATTTCAAAGTGAACTGTGATTTATAGTTAGATGTTCTTAAAACTTACATAACGGTGGACAAGTCTATACAAGTCTGTGGCATTTTTTTGTAAAGCAAAGTTTTAAAGTGACACAACAATTAATCATATCTTAAATTTTTACACAATATTTCCATTCCTAAAATCTATTGTTGGTCAAAGAGCTGGTCCTCCCAGTAGGAATTATCATGGGCACCAGGTTTTCTATTTCCAAAGCATCAAGAATTAGTTCAGCAGGGCAGATGAAGACAGAACAGCCAGATACAATCTCCTGGAGGTGGAGCAGCAGAGCATGCAGAAATGATCATTTCAGGATGTAGATAATTTATATCTGCTTTCTGTTTGGGGATATTAGAATAGTGTCATGGTGATATTGTGCACTGTCCCCTGGTTTTCCAGTATAACCTTGAAAACTAGATTTTCATATATGCAGTTGTTATGGTGTGTATGAATGAATAAGTACGAGTTTTCAGGTGGGTGACACACTTTGAATCAAACCCTGAACAATAAATCACACTGACACATTGTGGGCAGAGTGGGAGCCTGAAGCCATTGTTGTCTTTCACTTGATCAGCAAGACTCTGAGAAGTTACAAATCTACAAGAGAAATGTACATGTACATGTAATGTATTATTAGTCAGATAAATTATTAGTCTCTGTGAAATTCTGTGAGAAATAACTGAAGTGACTTTTTGGTTTTGTTCTCATTTTTTCAGCACATTTTGCAGCAGCACGAAAGATGAGCCACATTCCTTCGTTGTTCAAATACATTCAAACCTGTTTAACAATTGGAAACTCATTTGTCTTTAAACTGTAGTATGTTTTTGCAAAGTTGTGTTTTTAAGTGTTTCAAAGACTCCGTCAGTGCCTTTATATTATAGTTATACTGGTTTGAATATCACTTTGTCTCTCTTAAGTACTGAAATTAGTACTGTTCAGATTTTTTTCTTTTTTGCTTTTGTCAGAGGTTTTATTAAATTTCTGGCAGTTCATCAGTCCCATTCTTGCTAATGCAATATTTCAAGAACACCTTGACGGAATCTTTTCACATTTGAGACAAAGGGTCACTCAGACTCAAACATGATCTCAGTACATTTTGGTGGCCAAAAGTCAAAGGTCAAGGTCACTGTGACCTCACATTCTTATTACAGCTTTATCAAGATGGAATTTCACACTATTTACTTGGACAAGCACAAAATTAATAAACAAAATATTCACTTTGCCCTTAAAAGTCAATAGGCAAGATCACTAGAATATCAGAAAATATTTTTGGTCACTTGAATGTGAAATATCTTTAGACCAGCAATCACTGAGACACACAGCAGGTTTTAAGTCATGGCTAATGAACTTAAACATTAATTACCTTTAACACAGAACTCGTACTTCTATTTTACAATAGTTAACACAACCACACCACTACATTTCATTTATTTTATAGTTACTGTTTGTTATTTTTTGACATATAGCAAATATTGAATCAGTTCAAAGTTTTTAAGTTTACATATTTAAACACATTCAGTTGATAACTGTGTGGATATGTGGTATTTTTGCTTTTACCTCAGTAAAGTCTTTGAATAATGATTCCACAGACATTAACACTCAAATGTGGAACAAACATTGATGTCAAAATGTAACACAGCAAAGCTCAGTCTATATCAAACAAAAGTCTTATGTGTTGCATTTTGCCCCCGTATATCCAGCACAGAAAAACCACCATGCTGAACAGAAAGCTTGATCATGTGCTACAAGTATGAAGATTGAGTGCTACTCCATCAGAGATTCTGTGCAAGCTATTCATCATTACACGGCTGAGAATAATACACATAACAACTGCAGACAGATCCTGCAGTCTCTATGGAAACAGATTAATGATACATTACAAGGTACAGATAGATTGGTGAGGAGGAACAGAAAGAGAAATACTGCTAACTGCAACAGTTTAGGTTTCATTATAAGTTAAAACAATGAGCAGATCACACCTTTTTTTCTCAGCACACAATCACTCACAATGAAGGGCCCGACAGTCCCACCCTCATTTAGAAAGCGATCAAAGCCCCTTTCTGAGTGAGACGGCATATTGGTTCCTCAATGTTGTTTTCAATTTCACCAGTATGCAAATTTTTCCCCACATTTTCTTGGGAAGTAATGAGGAAAATAAGAAAGCTCTAACCCCAGATGAAAAGGAAATGGCTTTTGAAATGACAGGCACGCATTATTTGGTGGTAGCACACTCAAAAACAAACAGAAACAAACACTGTCACTAAATATTGGGTATAAACCAAACCAACTAAATATTAGAGAGCATATTTCTGCTCGGCCATTTGTGCAACCGTGATAAATAACATCATGTGTTTTCACATGGAAATATTCACTCAGAAAATTTGTGAATCAGAATTTTATATAATATTATATATATAAATTGCCTGATACATACGTTGCCCGATTGTTACTGCAGCGATCAGCTGATGACACTGTGCTGCTCAAAGATACAACCCAATGAGATACCCCAGATCCCAGTGGAGATAAGGTGGAGGAGAAGGGGATGCAGAGCAGGAATAAAGCGCTGTGAGAGGAAAAGACGGTTCAAACCATTGACACTGTCTTAAATATGGGGAATATGTGATCTGTTCCCATAAGATGAAGAACTCGCGGCGCTAACCAGTCTACAGAGGGAGTAGCTACAGTAAGAGCAGCATCATGTGACTCACTGAGACGTGTCAGTGGACAGCAAAGCTAAAGACTTGGGAAAAGGATGTGGGGATTGCTTGTTTATTAAAGAGTGATGGTGTAACCCCACTGGACATTGAGCTGTTTGCTGTTAGCATTTGGCTAACTTTTTTAATCTAAACTATTTATTTATTTTCTGTTAACTTTTTTATTTTCTGTTAATCTCTTTTCATGATTTTTATGCTGTCAAACAATACATCTTCCCCTTGGTTGGACAAATAAAACTTATATATATATATATATATATATATATATAACTTTGTTTTTCTTAAACTTTATTTTGATGAAGTCAGTGGAGTCTAGACTGTGTTAATTTATTTCCTTTTTAAATAAGCAGAAGTGGCTACAGTTTTGTTGCCAGCACTGCATTACATTACTTAAGATGTACAACCACAAAATCACATCAGTGTGGCTGAAATTTACTCCACTGCAAAGAGCATACAGATGAACACTTGTACTGATGGATTATGTTGAACGACTGCATTCACAATATTCCTCATACATATCAGTGGAAAATGGAGCAGATTCCAGCACATAATGGAATAAGTCATGATCCTTTATTAGCTTTAACAATATTTGTGTGAATGCACAAAAATACATTTACCAATTCTGAAGTTTAACTCTTTAACTAAAGCTAATAATTTCACATCAGCCAAAATAATGAGTGACATGAGAATTTTATTCTTCGGTTTGGAGAGAGGATGAAGATCAAACTAATGCATGGAGGCAGATCTTATATTGCTTCACTTCAGTGTCAAAACATATTGATTTGTAATGTGAACCTGGCAGAGAGTAAAAACCACAAGCCGTGGTCTCAAAGAGGGTTTACGTGTATTCCATAACAATCTATGAAGACTACCTCCTTATTAACCTTTATTTACACAGAGACGAGTTCCTCCTGTGCAACCAACACTGCTGCATCACACCGCTGCTCTATAACCTTTACACTCGCACATGAAGGTGTCTCTGATTCTGCATACGCACACTTTTTTTAAATTTATTTATTTATTTTCATTTTCATGTGCATCTACCCTATGTGCAGTTTTTAATGGAGGGCAGAACTGATATTTTGTTCATTGACTTATGTAAGATGAGGTTTATAGGCGTAAAGTAAACTAGAGTGTCACTATGGAGCAAAGCCAGGTAATGCTTTCTGTGTCAGAGGTTTAGTTGGTGCATTTACAGTGAGCCAAAAAAACAAACTACAGAGGGAGATGGTGAGAAACATGTTGAGTAGCCTCACTTCACCACAGCTTGGCTGCTGAGTTTGAGTTTGATGTGAATGGTTGTTAAGGAGTGTGAGGGTGAGAGTAAGCCAGCAGGTAGGCTGCATATCTGCAGTAATCAATTATATACAAATCAATTTTAAGGGGTTATTAAAAGGGAATACCCTCTTGGAGACTTCTAAGGCACAAAAATATAATTGTGTTTTAATTTGCTTTGATGCAACCGGCACTTGAAAGCGCTGGCTCTATAATAACAAAAACAGTGATGCCATATCACACTGAATGAAGTCAGGAGAGGTAAACAGTCATTTAAACAGAAGTCAAAGCGTAATTTCAACTTTTTAAGTAAATTCAATAGCAACATTTATGCGCCTTTTGTTTTCACAGTGAATCCATCGAATAAGAATGAATTTCATTCTCTCCTTGTCACACCTGTCTGCAAAGCCTCATCTGCTGCCTGGAGACTTGTTTAATTGTCTTGCTGAGCCTCTGTCACATGTAGATGTATTTGTGTCCATGCTTACATGTGTGTGTGATCCTTGCTGAAGTTCATCCATTCTGGGAAAACAAAAATTAGGCTGTGTGGTGCTGCTTGAGGGGGCAAACGAGAAAATCAATCATCACCTCATATGACCCTTCAGTAAACCCCTGAAATAATAATCAGACCATACACACATGTAATTATATGAAAATGAGACGATGCTGAGTGTTATTTTCATTGAATTCTTCTTTAAAAGGGATGGA
This sequence comes from Polydactylus sextarius, assembly GCA_016801845.1. Classification (NCBI taxonomy): domain Eukaryota; kingdom Metazoa; phylum Chordata; class Actinopteri; family Polynemidae; genus Polydactylus; species Polydactylus sextarius. The sequence goes on from CM028906.1 coordinate 19,432,487, forward strand.
GGGTAATTGCACATTTAAGTGGAGACTGGAAATTAGACTGCATTCATTTTAATAAAATTGTAGACATTCCTAAGATTCACATGAATAAAACAATTTAAAATTCAACGAGTGAATGAATGAACATCAACAACATAACACTAACATATACTTAAGGCCATCAATCCTATCAGCTGTGGATACTCTCAGTTTTCATTGTGAAGAGACAGAGACAGGCACATTATGCTTGACAGACTTTTATAATGCAATCGGTTCTACTCTAATATGAGTCCTGGTTAATTTACAGCCCTGGGTATAGAAATGCCCTGTTGCTTCTTCTCTCTGTGGAAATCTGTGGGTGTTAAATGAAGATATGTTGGAGATTTGGGCTCCTAGATGTCCTGAATGTCATCCTGCTCATCAAAACTTCTAATGGGATGGCACATTACTTGAATCTACTGATAGGATACGAGCACTGCTTGCTCTCACCATGAGAGCACATTTATTCTACTTTATAGTGATTTTACAATTTCATTCCAGCACTTTGTTGTTGGAGAATTTGCCTCTGCCAAAGTACCTGTAATGAAAGATTTTGTTTTTGAGTGTTATTATCATTGTGCAATTTCTGAGACCTTTTTTATTCATGAGTTTTTGGTTTCTGGCAGAGATTGTGTTTGTGTGACACTGGCGGTTTCCAGGATCGGGTTGTAATTTCTTATACTGGAACTGAGGCACAATATGACCAATGATATTTATGAAAGTATACACAGTATATTCTGTTTTCAATAGTTTATTGTCTTTACTTTCTGAGTGTATGTGGATTATGGGTCAAATTCTACTTACTGCAGGAACAGAGATGGATAGTAGGTCATATTGTCCCATCAGGTGCATGAGTATCACCACGGTATGAAATCTGGGACATGGCTGATGAGCATGTACTTGTGCTTTATTATTGCTTAGATGGACAGAGACCATGGCTACAGTGTAAATCCTGCAAGTTTCTGTAACTTTTTGGTCAATCATGGACCAAAAAAATCAACACAACATGTACAACAATACAAAGATTTGTAAATCTCAGTTTTAATTTCAGTTATATATATATATATATATCTGAACCATGGTGAAATTAGACAACACATGAAAATGGATTTAAATTGTTACACTGAACATATTTGCTTTGACACTGTAACAGCACTGTGTGTTAGAGTAGTGAAGGTGACAGCTTTGTACCTGTGTATTTGCAGGTAATCAGCAGAACTGACATAACTACATGTCAGTGGCAGATATAAGAGTAACCTACATCTGCACTGGAAGTAGGCGAGACACAAACAAGGCAGCGTCGTGGATCAATGAAAAAATGGCAAAATAATTTTGTCTTGTCTCAAACAAGTTCTGGTTTATTACTCAAACATCACTAAAGGATCAGAAAACTCAAAAGGCAGCCATTATTGTTACTTACCAAGTGTTATGTCAAATTTTCTCATAGCTTATAAATAATGAATAATAGATGTAGCAGAAAGCTGGTAAAACTGTCAGGTCTGTTTTTTACGGCGATTCATTAAACATAGGTGGGCCATGGTTGGTCAGCATTTTATCACTTACATTATATTACATTGTAGGAAACTTTGGTGTGCAGAAGGTGTTTATCTTCCCTATAACACACTTGAAACTTAAAAAGTTAAAAAAAAACCTGGAAAGAAAGGAAAATCCCATCATATGAAATGCATTGCACAGTCCTCAAGCCACATTTATATTCCACCACAGCTGTTTCAGGGCAGAGTGCATTGTCCAGCACCTTGCTCAACCTACATCTAACTACCTTCCTGAAAAGAAGAATTATCTCATGGAACTGTGCTCCTGTGTCATTTATGGACAGAAATTCACGGGCCAAAGGTTTCAGTTTCTGACAACGCTCCCTGCAGGCTCTTTGTCTGACTGAACTGATCTGATCTCAGTGAGTCTGTTCTGAAGATATAAGACCAAGCTGTTGTTTGTGCTATTTTATTTTAAAGTTTAAATATAATTACACAAATGGTTGTTAAACCTGATCAGGAAAAAAAATACAGTCTTGTGTTTTTACTATAACATGGTGCAAATGATGTACATGTGCAATGAAAATAAAACCGTAGCTGCTCGCAGTCTCAGAAATGACAGGTTGCCATCTTCATATGATTTGTACATATTGTGACCTCTCTATCGCAGTCAGTGCTCCTAACCCACCCCACCCCACCCCCACACCGACTCCCACCTGGAGGAAAGCTGAGTGCTGCCAGGACGATGACCTCTCTCATCACAGCATCTACACACTAAGACACAATGACTGTTATTTTGAAACCTAGCACTTTTTTTTTTTTTTTTTTTTTTGCACTTTTCTAAGTGCTCTGGTACCAACTACTCCAACACCAACTACCAACTCTCCCCAAGTGATTTCTGTATTTATTGCCTTGTTCTTGTGTTTATGTGGTTGTGCAGATGGTTTACAGTGTTGTCAAAGTCTTCACTTTATTGAAAACTTGCTAAAAAATAGCTTTCTAATATTTACCCTAAAAAATTTACATTTTGCCATTACATTGGCTTAACTATAATATAATAACTTAAGTAAGTCTAATGATCCTATCACAGTAATGTTGTTTAGTAATGCAGCAGTGCTACTAATCATTTTTTCTTCTTAAGTAAATTATATTATTTACTAATTTAAATAAAAGTAGCTATCAGAGTGTGAATTAATGCTCTTCACAATGGCTTTAAGATCAGCAATTTCACATGCCACTTTGGTGATGCTGTATTATTATAATCACATTAGTTTACTAAAAGACCTTATTTACTCGCAGAGCATTTGTGAAGTTAAGCTGCCCTTTAGGAGAAGATTTTTGTCATCGGAACAACAACACTGCAGCCCTTATCATTAAAACGAGCTGTAAAAATGTTTTCTACCCCTCAGACATGAGCTGCCATTTGATGGCAGAGGCACACACTCATCCATCACCCTGTCCATCACAGTAATTCAGTGTCAGACCACTGTGTGCTTCTAGGTACATCTGCCTCACATGGCCCTTTGGTAAGAAAACCCTTCTTTTTTTAATGGGGAAGATTGTGTCTACATTTTGAATCTGTGCTGTCATATAATCTTGTTAAAATGCCAGGTTTGGTTTCACATTATCTATAAAAGATATATATCTGATCATCATTATTTCTAAACTTACTGACATATGTGTCCCAGTCATAAGCTTCTGCATTTCTGCTCTTACTTCAGAGCCTTTCATTATTTGAAACATTCATTAAAAGTGCATGCATACATAAACATATTGCAGCCTTAAATATTGCAATCCATCATGTCGAACAGCACGTGCATTGCAGTTTTCCTAATATGACTATCATGCAGCTAATTATTGTGTTTAATGGGGACTATAATCACTTTTTCCGTTAGTGCACACTGTTACTTCCATTGGCAATGAAGAGGCAAAACAAAATTTAAAATAGAGAGAAGTATCAATACATGCAGTGATCTTTTCACATTTAATTCCAACAGAATGAGATTACTTCTGATTCCATTGTAGAGTTTTATAGAAATTAATTGTTGGAGTTGAGGTTATGAACTTTTATGAGCTTCTTATATGCAATCATATCCACGCTGTTTGCAAGTTTTATAAATCTGACAAAAATCTGTGAATCTATTACTTTTTTGTGCACGGCTTCAAGTATTTTTTGCTTTACATAGTGAAAATGCATGAAGCTTCTTTTTCATATCCAAACATTCCAAGGTAGCAGCACATTTCTTATTGTGCCCAAAGATGTTGAGCTCTCATACATAAGGTGCTAGGTAGTATCTGTGCTCAAGACAAACCAGCCTGAGCTTCACTGGAGCTGAAAGTGAATACCTCCCTCCGCCCTCCTCTCCATCCTCCATCCCCCTCCCCCCTCTTTTCCTTATGACATAATTATATCTGACCTTTATTCCTTTCTGCTCACACCTTTCTGCACATTTGTCTAAAGTTAAAACAGAATTTCTGCCAGATCTGCCAACAAGTCTGGCTGGAGATGTGACAATCTGAGGTTTGAACAGCCTTACTGTAGTATCCATGCTACCATGTTGAAACCACTCTAGGTAACCATGCAAAGTGTGCTCACAGTTCCTCTACATTGTGGAAGATATTCGTAGAGACAATAGCTGACTTGAGATGCCCACAGCTCAACAATATGTGCAACACATGGCAGCAAAATAGAAGCACCATGGTCAAGTTGGTAGTTGCATAGTATTTTTTTTAACAATTTCAGCAATAGTGTTATGATATATATTGCTAATGTAAATGTCACAAGATCACACATAGATTTTGTTTCTATCATTGTAAAAAAAAAAAAAAGAAAAAATAGAACAACTAATCCAAAATGAGTCCACCCACTAATGAGGCTGCATACAGACCTTCCCTGTGTGCCCTGTGTGGAAAAAAACAGCCCTGGAGGCAGTCGGGGTGCCAGTGGAGAGGGTTTCCATGAAAAAACGCAGGGTTGTTTTGTTGGACTTGGTTCAACTTCAGCTCAACTGCACCACAATATCTTTGAGCAGAAAGCTGCACACTCCTGGTAAAGAACTGTGAGAAGTGAATGTGGATTTCTACTGTTTACCTCATGACTGACATGACAAAAGATAAAGTAATTGCGTTTGTGATAAAATCCCATCTCAGAGTATTAGAAATGGGTATGCATTGTTTTAGCATCTGATAAACCTTCAGACACATGGTTACACTGCACTAATCCACTTCCTGGATTGTATTTCATATCTCACCTGACATGCTCACACACAGATACCTCCCACCAACAAAACCACTGCCTCTAATTTTTGTATGATAACTGCAACAAGATGCTTTGTCTTTTTGACATCAACTATTCAGTTTCAGGACATCAAGCAAATTCTCATAATACATTAGTACAGTCATAATGCACAATATTAAACATGATGAAATACTATATAAGAAGTCTAAAGCAGTTTTAATTATAAGTTGAACCCATTCTGATGCATATTAATGTAAGCTAATGTACAAGGATGTTGCCATTTTGTTACCACTAGTTTTTATTATTGAATAGTTTTTTTTATTTATTGTTTGCCTGTAATAATCAATATGAATGTTATAAAAGGCAACACAGGAAACACATAGCTTACAGTCTGTAACTTCAGGCCTCAGAGAATAACTGCTCTTGTATTTATTTTATTCACTCTCACATGGATGTAATGTACACAAATATGTTTTTATGTCCTCAGAGGAAAGTGTTGTCGCTCAGCAGCCATCTTGGCAACACACCTGGGCACAAGACCAGACTCCCACCAGTTAAACTTCCGTGACACATGCACAACATTTTGCCTGCATCAATGTAACAACACAATCAGCTGGAAATGTTTCCTGATTAGCTTTTATAAAGTAGATGATTGGCTGTTGTAGGGGAGGAGTGGGGCACAAAGGTATAAAGGTCATAAAGGTCATAAAGACAGCCATCTCTGCTGCTGCAGGATCTTTTATTCTGATTTATTTAGCGATTTGGCTGTAAGGTCTTAACCATTATATTATGGTTATAATAATACTCAAATATGTCATAGAATATGCAGCATCATTTTTTTTAATGGGAGATAGTAAAACATATCAAAAAATGAAATAGTAAAAAATAACTTTTTCCAGTATTACAAGCTGAAATCATATTTACTGACAGAGTTCTTCATCACTTCAGTGGTAACCTTTTTGCAACTGTTTTTTTTCTAACATCATATTCACAATTCACAAATCAGCGCATGAAATGTGGCCTCATTTTTCTGATTTATCTCCCAGATCTGCCCACAGTGTCAGGATGTCAGACTCGCACTCTGATTATAGATTACCCTTTTGTAACATGCTTGAATAAACCTTGTCTCATTGCTCCTCTTCATTTTCATGCAGTGGCAACGCCATGGATCTGTGCTTGTCCATGGACAACATGGAGGGTGCTTTTTCTGTGGATGAATATGGTGGACCATTAAAAGGTTACAGTCATCAATTATGGTTAAGAGAAGGATGGTACATGGGAGGATGGAGTGTGAAATTCTGTTTTAAAGGGAAAGACTGTACAGCAGGAGGTGTCGAGGATTTAGGTCACCCCGGATTAAGATAAATGGTTGCCTCAGAGAACCGAATCAGTTTCTCTGTCCTAGCCAGAGTGCCATTACAACATCTGAGCACACGCACACACACGCACACACACGCACACACACACACACACACACACACACACACACACACACACACACACACACACACACACACACACACACACACACACACACACACACACATGCGTATGCGCACACATGCACACAAATCAACAAATATGTTCTGCAGTCACCAAGTTGAGATTAATCTCTTAATTTTGTCCAGTCATTTTTAAAAAAAGAAACAACATTTGTGTGTCTTTACGTCTCTCTCTCTCTCTCTGCAAAGGTTACTCAAATGTCTTAGCAGCTTGGCGCCTCACTTGAAGGAATTAGAGTTAGATGTTTCCATATTTAACCCATGCCCCATTTCCAGCATAATCAGTATTTTACTGTTTAACAAGTAATCACTTAATCATGTATTACTAATAAGCCTCTTAGTTTACTGTCATGTGTATGATGGTGCATGAATCTTTGGGGAGATGTCAGAGGAAAATTTCCTAAGGTTTTGAAGGCAATGCTGCACAGTTACAGAACTGACCCTCTGGAAACCAAAGGACTGTCAACATGGCCCTTGGAGGCCCATTAAAAGCATGCAAACATGGATCACTCTCTATGGTATTTTTGCTGGAGCATCAGTGGATGAAGGTCAACGGATCAAAGGCTTTTGGCTGACATTCCTTGGTGCATGATGAGCCCTCTTGGGTTTCATTGATTAGCCAATGAGAGGCTGGGGCAACGACATTGAACAGATAAAAACAAAGTGACTTGTCTTGCTTCAGATGTAGAAAACTAGTTTTCCCTTCAGTTGTCCCATGAGACGTGAATGGTCTTGGATTCTCCTCAGCAGCACGACACTTAATCTGACTTTGAGTTGTGTCAGTGATCTTCACATTCTTAAATGTAGAGCAAGTCCTCTGACAGATAAATCACGCTGCACATAAATACTGTATAGATTTGAACTGTCAGCAATTTTTCTTCCTTCTTCAGTTATAAAATATTATTAACCAGCTCCTGAAAAAACAAAACTGCTAAAATTGGCAAATGTGATTATAAAAAACCCATATGACATCATGCTCTGTAGGCTGAATGTGTGCCTTTGAAGTAATGAACTATATCACTTACACTTCCCTCTGATGCACCCAAATAGAACGTGTCTGATTGAATAGGGACGAATATGACCCCTTTCAAAATCCCACAAGTGTTTTTAATTAAGTCATTAATTAGGGAGATATACTCAAGAGGTAGAGCTGGGAGTGGGACAAAGGAAGTGGGAACATCAAGTTCAGCTTTGTTGTAGCACTGAAAGGCAAATGGCACAATCCCTTCTTTGGGACAGAGGGCCCCAAAGAAATAATTCACTGTATGTAAATACTTTCATTAATCAAGTATAATCACAACACAAACCATATTGTAAGACAAGCTCTCCCTGTTTCCGATGGGTGGTAAGAGAGTGTGTTGTATCCATGCCTGACTGTATTTAGATAAAAGACGTAAATGTAGCTTAATGTTGTCAGGACATGTAATTCCAGTAAGGTATGTTTGCCTCAAAATTGGTGAACAACAACAAAGACAACAAACCTTATTAAACTTCTGTCTATCAGCACTCAGCAGAATTGGTGAATCTAGTAAGACAGCTGTATTGCGCTCTTACCAAGGGGCAGGAAGCCAAAGTAGATGGATTGAGAGAATATGAGGAGGAAAAGACTTGTAGAAGAAGGGAGAAAAACACAGAGAGGGAGAATGAGTGGAAGCATTGCATCGTAACAGAGCGGCATGTTAATGACTGTGTGTTCCCAGGACTGCTGGCTTCTGCACTGAAACATGAAAATAAGCACTGACTTTGACATCTGGGAATCACTGTTCTCAGAATGTATAATCCTCAAGCGAGATTAGCATCAAGGAATGGATGCAAAACATCTTCAGTGTGTGTGTGCGTGTGTGAGTGTGTTAGTGCACGCACAATGTATTTTGGGGCGATGCTCACATCAACATTGGTCAAAATGAGACCCCTGGGCATTGTTTGAGATAGATAATGAGGACGAGGCACCAGCCATCACTAGAGACTGAAGCCTGTCCTCAAAGTTTTCCATTTCTTTCAACTGGTTTGTGCATATTTTAAGATGTCAAGACGAAATCAGTGAGGTTCTTGGACATTTTATTTGCCATGCAAAGTAGGGATTTCACATGACTTGCTTAAAAATCAGACTGAAAAATTTAAGTTTAACAATTAACTCCAAGTTTTTTAACAAAAATTGTAAATCTTCAAAAGCAGAAAGAAGTGATCAGATTTGGATTTCAATTGTAATTTCATTCATCTAAAAGTAATACACCCACTGCATTTAATAAATGCAGGAGGGTGAAATATTGCAGACAATTTCAAATAGCCTACAACCAAAAAGGAATTGAAACAGCAATTTTCATAAATCTCATAAAATCCATCCTTAGGGATTACAGCTGTGTTAATTGATTTTTTTCTGGGTCTTGGGAGACACAGGAACTCCAAACACACACACACACACACACACACACTTTACATATCATCTCCTTACAATGTTGCTATGGCTAAATAATTAGCAAATGCCAACACATAAATTTGTCCAATAAATTTGTCCAATAGTCAATGGACTTTTAGCTTTGTTTTGGTCTCTGGACCTGCAGCTTTATGGCAGGAACCTAGTGTAACTTGCAAATAAGTGCTAACAAATAACTTCTCTGAGTTTCACATTGTCACTTCTAAAATATTCCAAATACTTCCCCCTGATACTACGCGTATGATTATTCTGCTGACAATGTGAAACTTTGACTAATACATTACTGACAGTGACAGTGACATATCCACCTTGCCAAGGAATCTTCCTGCCTTTATTTGAGGACCCACAGACTAAGCTGGCAAAATAAAATCTAATAAAGTGACAAGGATGTAGGCCACTAAACAAGTCAGTCTCTTAGTAGTATTACACCAATACTACTTAAGAAACAAGCATTGTAGAGTATGTCTCATTCAGTAAGTTTCATACTAGCTTAATGCTGAATTATGAGTCAAAGGGTGAATATTGAAAGTAATAAAATGTTTATGTATCAATATTCTTTTATATTCATACCACTACTCTTCTGACAGATTGGACACATTTTGTTAAGTTAATGGTTGTTGAGAGTTGTTTAAACCTGCTAACCAGCAGTAGAGATAAAAATAATAATGAAATGAAAATGGACGAGGCATAAAAGAAGGTAAAAAAATAATCATACTATTGCGCATAATCTCAGTTTTTAGCAGAAACTTCAATATGGCATCAGGGTCAATTTAATGAGCAGTTTTCCAGCTGCCTCCTTAAAACCAACATAGCTGTTCCTGCCACATGTGGATGGCAGATCTAGAAGACACTGATTTCTGCCTCACTATTACTGTCTATGGAAACGAGGAACTGCCAAACCGGTAATATCTCCTGCTGTGCAATGAAACTTTTGTCATCGGTCAACCTCAGGAGGGACAGAGCTGCCAACGCTTCTCCCTGTGCCCCTGGCCGTCAACACTGACACCATTGTGACAAAACTTAGTTTCTCAAAAATAGATGGATCTTAAGTGGATGCAAACACACACATAATCCACCCCATTTTCCCCTTGTACAATCATAGCACATTTATATTGTAATATTTAACTCTGCAAACAAGGTGAGACACAATATATTTCTATAACAAAAAGGTGTGATCAATGGACCATTATGATCACACATTTCTAGGATCCAAGAAATCCCATGAGTTAATGGAAACAAATCAGAGAATAAAATCCTCTTTACACATTCATATTTATATTTCCACTGGATATGAGGAGCTGTGAAGATTAATCTAATTAAACTGATAATGGACTGAAAAGAGGTGGGTTTTGTTCAAGATTTTAAAGAGACGTGCAGAGATGAAAAGGGAGATTGTAAATGCCAGAGAGGAAAGAATTTTATCTCTAAGGTAAGTTTTTTTCAGGTTATTTTTCAATTTTAGCCAGACCGAAATAATTAGATTTCTTTGTTAATTGCATTTCTCTCTCCCTCTTTATCTCACTGTTGGGAATTCAGCTTCATAACGGTTATTAAAATGCCAATATCATTTAAAGAAACTCCGATGGCAAGATTTAATAATGATACTAATGATTGTCAGTGTTCGTTAATAGAAACAAGGTTTGTGTTTGACCAGCCAGTGGCATTCAGCACTGTAAACACCACTGCAGTGGTTCCTGGAAAGTAAAGAGCATGTCCATTATTACCTCAGAGCAGTGTGCACAAGAACTGTTTGTTCTGTGAGACAATTTGTACCTTAGGTTCTGCAGCTAAAAGGAGTAAAAACATAAACCCAAATGAAATCATCTCACAGGAATTTTGTTTGTACATTGAAATAGTTAATTAAATAGTTAATAAAATAGTTTCATGGGTATTTATTTTTCACTTCATTCTGCTGCTGTTCACTTCATTTATAAAGAGATGACAGAATCTTCTAGAGCCTCCATGGACTCTCCAGATTAGAAAATTCTCAGTGGTGACAGACCTCAATTGATTTCCGGGTCACATACTGGAGGACAGCAGATGAGGAGATGGGAAGGCGTGCAGTAATTAACAAATTGGAAAGAACCATCTATGTATACTTGTGCCATGACACACCTAAGAGACCCTGGCTGACGTTACTTGAGTGGTTCTAATTAGCTGATAGTTTCTCGCTGACATAAGTGTCTAAGCTTTATATTTGCTGCTCAGTCAAGCTTATCCAGCAGCACTGATGATTATTATTTAGATTGAAATGTCTGCTGCTTTTTTAACTTTGAACAATTATTCATCATGTCAACTTTTTAAAAAGTGTAGACTTTTTGTAAAGAATCTCTGTGATGAGGTTTTGAAAATGTTGATTTTGAGTACAGTACATTTGTATAGTAGCTCATCAGTTGTAGCTTATTTTAAACCTTCACAGCTGGTTGTGACACTACATACACTGACCAACCATAGTATTGACCACTGTAACAGGAGGAGTGAATATCTTTGATTGTTTCACTACAATGGCACATGTCAGTGGCTGCAATATAATAGGCAGCAAGTCAACAACTTTGGGGGCAGCACAGTGGCACAGGGGTTAGCATTGTTGCCTCACAGCAAGAAGGTTCGACTCCCAGATCGTGTACAGGATCTTTCTGTGGAGTTTGCATGTTCTCTCCTCCAGGAGCCCACAGCCAAAAACATGCATGCATTGGGGGATAGGTGAATAGGGGATAGGATAGTTAAACTGAGAATACCAAATTGCCCGTATGTGAATTGCCGTAAATTGCCGTAAATTGCTGTAAATTGCCATAAATTGCCATAGTGTGAATAGTTGTTTGTCTGTATATGTGCCCCTGTGACGATCTGTACCCTGCCTTCACCCATAGGCAGCTGGAATAGGCTCCAGTGTGGGATAAAGGGCAGAAAAAGGGGTAGAAAATGGATGGATGAACAACTTTGAGCAAGTGAGCGACTTTGACAAGGGTCAAATTGTGATGACTAGACAACAAAGTCACAGCATTTCCAAAACTGCAGCTCTTGTGGGATGTTAATGGTCAATACTTTCTTAAATTGGTCCAAAGAGGTAAAACTGGTGAACCAGGAAAAGGACAATGGGTGGACAAGGCTCAGTGATGTGCGTGGGGAGAAATGACTGACCTGTTGGACAATGTTCTGCTGGGAAATTTTAGATTCTGACATTCATATGTATGTTACTTTGACATGTATTACATCCACCCATCCATAGCCTGGAGCCTATCCCAGCTGTCCAGAGGCAAGAGGCAGGGTACACTCCACAGCTTGTCTCAGGGCCAACATATAGACAGACAAGCATTCACATTCACACTCATACCTATGGACAATTTGGCATGCTCAATTAACCTATCCCCTAATGCATGCATGCACTGTTAGAAGAAAGTGGAGCACCTGACAATACGAGGAGTACAAACTCTACACAGAAACTGGCTTCTTGCTGCAGACGCTTTTGCACCACTGCAAAAACCATTCAGGAATGACTTGAAGAGCACAACAATGTGTTCAAGATTTTGATTTGGTCTCTAAATTCCCCAGATCTCAATTCAGTTAATCGTCTTTGGAATGAGCTGGACAAACAAGTCTGATCTGTGTAAGCCCACCTTTCAGCTTACAGGATTTAAAGGATCTGCTGCTAACATGCTAATGTGCTAAGGCACCACAGTGCCTTCAGAGATCTTATAGAATCTATGATTTCAGATTACGGCTGCTTTGGCCAATGTGAACCAATAAAAATCCAGGTGGTCATGGTGGTTTGCTTCAAGCATTTTTTTTTTAAATTCAGAATCTATTCAGTAGTACAAGGATTGTTACAAAAACATTTTATGTGCAACCTTCTTGTTCTATTGCTCATGTGTCTCCTTTCTGCATTTTTATTTTTTCTTTCTTGTACCAAAGCCTTGGCCTTCTTCAATGTATGCTTTATTTCCAGAGGGACTCTGGATGTCATAAATTACGCTGCTTCTTCTCAGCGTTAATTTTGTCCTTGAGGTAAGTAGCTTGCTGAGCTAAACACAAGTGTCCTTCCAGAACATAAAGAGGGACAGTGTACAGTATAGTAGACATTGCAAAGGCACATGAGTTTTACCTGACCTGAGTTCAAACACACACACATATGTTTTGTCAAATGTGTTCAGTCTAAAATTTCTTTAACATCATGACACTTTTCTTAAAGACAAGGTCAATTGGGATTCAGTCTATTGGGTATTAAATGATCTACGGCACATGTGTGTGTATGTGTAGCTGCCTTTGAGAAACTGAACACACATTCATTCAGATAGATAAAATATTTTTTTATGTCCTGTATCTTCTTATATATATGGAAATAGAACAGTTATGTAAACACACTTTGTGTCACTAATATTGTGTGTTACATACATGGGCTGAAACAGTCGGTGCAATTATTCCTTTATTACAGTCACAAATGTGTTCAAACAAACATCTCAGTGGTACATCCACACTTTAAGAGTCAAATCATTGCAGTGATTCCAGTGTCCAAGGGAAATATGTTGGCTCAGTCTAAACTATCAAACAAAAGACTTCCAGCATCATCACGAAATTAAGAAGAGTGCACAAAGACCCTGAGGGACGCAAGCTGCGCTCATGTCTCTGCCACTGGTTATCTTACACCAAAGGTTCCCTCAATGACAATTTATTATTGCTCTCTCTCTCTCTCTTTCCTGTCACTGTCTTTCTCACTCTGTGTCTTGCCTCCTCTCTTTCCTCTGTCTTTTGCAGTCGCCCTACAATCCTTTTTGTAAAAGTGCCAGTGAACTGTGGCTGTCGGGCCTAAAAATACCTGCCCCTTGACAATGTTCTGTGACGTGTCTTCTTGCCAGCTACCTGATCCATTTGAGCCTACTTTTCTGGCTCATCTTCCCCAGTCCCATTTCTTTCTCCTTGAGCTATGTCACACTAACTTGGCTGTGCCAAAACCTAATATGACACTTAGGACCCATGCTTACTTACTCTAAATCACCACATTAGAGTCACAGTCAATAAGGCTTTAATCTACAGGCTTGTAGAGAAGTAGATCAAACAAATCTGTGTTAATCTTTTCCTCTTAATGTGTGGTTGAAGTTGTCTTCAGTTTTTTTTTCCCCCAATCTTTTCTGGAATATTGTAGAAACATTAATATCCTAAGAGATCAAAAAGAGCCAATACCATGTCAGAACGCTCCAAAATTGGAGACAGTTTCCTCTTAAACAAATGTCATTGGCAGGGTATTCCTGTCTTGTTACGGTCTCAAGTTTCACGACACAAGTAATTTCCTGGATCGACAAATAGCATTGATTTGAGTTGCACTGAAGTCACCATTCAATTGCATTTCTTACAGAATGCAATCAGGCATCACTGGAACTATTGATTTAAAAGAAGAAGTTTGAATGAAAAAATCAAGCACTTGTGTCTAAATCCACTGAGTATCACTTCTCCACTACAATGTGCTTTTTCTTGACAGAAGCTTTGGATAAGACATGTCCAGAACCAGTTATTGCAAAATAATGAGGAAAATTTACAGTTCGATTTTAAATCTTAAATTTAAAGTTGGCACATAGCTGTTCCAGTATTGTGGTTACAAAAGTAGAAAAAGTGATTTGTTTGTTCATTTTTCCATTAAAATTAATTTAATACATTGATTCATTTACATTTAATTAAATTTAGAGGTGCCTCTTTAGGTGTGTAACAATACACGCTGAGGACATATGGTGGGAGAGTGAGTGGTAGCAGTGATGGTGGTGGTGTGTGTGCATGTGTGTGTGCAGGGGAGAGGGAGTATGGGAGAAACGATGGTGGTCTTCAGAGGGCTTCTTAATGAGCCAAGGTAATCAATGCCAAAGGAGATGGCTTTGATGGATGCCTTTGAGAAAACAATGTGTCGTGACGACCTCTGTCTAAGGAAACCACAAAGCAAAGACGCCAAACAAGAAAACTGACCTTCAGCAGGTTGCTACTGACATGCAGTTGACCCTTTAAATCACTATTTGTGCACACAAGTGTTGATTTAAGCTCACCATGGTGATAAGAAAGGGAGATTAGTGATGATTTATCTTTTGGACAGTGTGTACAAATAAAGTCCCCTGTGGCTTTGCAACACTGACTTTTATGGCTAAACACCAGGCACAAATGAAAAAAAAGAAAGAAAAAATATTATTATACATCTACTGGCTTTGAATATAATACAAAATGAGACCATAAGTTGATTTTGTTGTTTGACCGTGCTTGTTATTTGTTGAACCAAACCAGGAGTTCACCATTAGATCATTGTTGACTCATTAAAAAAACACACAAGGCTTTGGAGAAAAAACAAAAACTACTAGAGGCCATCTTCCAAGGTCCCAGGTTTCTTCAGATTATTATTATTATTATTATTATTATTATTATTTTATTTATTTATGTATTTTTTTTTTTTTTGATTTATTATCTAATATTTTCCAGACAAACAACACCATCAAGGAAGTCATTGTGCATGGTTGCATGAAAAGATTTTTAATAATGCCACTGAGGTAAGTGGGCCTGGCTGCACATATCTCACCCTGACATTGCTCTTTTCTATAAACTGTATAGTAAGTATAAATCTGTTTGATTTAAATAACTACCTTACTTTTCACTGCTGCTACCTTAAACACAAGCTCCATTTTTCATCCATCCAGTCTAGACATTGTCTTCCTTGAATAGAAGAAAAACATTGTCTTTTCTTGAAATGCGAGGCGACTCCCTAAAATGCTCAAAAGCCTGGAAATTCAATTCAAGTGAGGTAGTAATATTTTTTTTTTTCTTCCAGCAAAAGAAGTATGATTCCTGCTTCTGGCGTGTCACAATGGTTCAGTGTTTTATGGTAGTATAAACTATGCATGCATGCAACATCCATACACTTTGAGCTTGGACTGTGTCTTATTTTCACTCATGCATGGTGATTTTGGCATATATGTGGCCAACCTCCTCCACAGTCAGACATTTCTGCTTTTATAATGGCATGCGGCACAAAGACATTCCATATTTGGCAGTGAAGAAACACCGTGACATTACAGTGCTTGTCATGCAACCCGTCTCACTATTATGCAAGTTTAATGGGAAGCTTACCACAAGTTAATGGACTGCATGCTGTGTCTAATCAATTATTTTACAGAGAACACTATATGCATAATAGACAGAATTTGACAAGAAACTTAGCTGGAAAATGGGAACATACAGAATCACAGGAATTTAGATTAATTTCTTTTGATGGGTTTTGAAATATAGCAGAGCTGTAAAAGCTTTTTTTTTTTAAGATCTCTGTCAAGGTGGAGAATGAAGTTGTAAATGCTGATTAAATTAAACCAGCATGAAATGTCCAAATGTAAAAGATGTTAAAGTCTTAGGCCTCTTGTCTCCACAAAAGTTTACACAACTCTTGAAACCAGACAATGCTAGTAATTGACATTTGTCTGACTAAATAATGTAATGAATGTATTTTAAAAACCTTATCTTTTACTTTAATTTCCACAGTTTAATAATGTTGCAGTAATTTTTTTTGCCTCACATGAAGCAGTTTTGATTATCTTCCTTTCTTGAATGTTGGACAAACAAATTGCTCTTTTTTTCTTTTAAGCAGTTGAAGCATTTTAACAATCAAACATTTTTATTTAAAAAAAAAAAAAATGTTAATTTGAATCTTCCATCTATTACATCATTTCTAAATGCTGTCATTTCTTTGGACCTGTTCCTTTGTTTAAAATTATGAATTCTTTAACAGGATTTTATGTCATATGTTCTTATGCTTGTGAATACAAGTATAATTTTAATTTTGCCTCTGATTATTCATGCTAACACTTCTGCTGCCTACATCCTTGCACCATGCAGTGCTGTTCCAGCCCCCTCACCTCTCATTAACATCACCATTATTTTTTTTTTACACATAAACACTCAAGTAGCTTAATAACACAAATGTCAGAATGACTAAATTTAGTGCAAATGATCATCTTACATCTTACAATGTCCTTTCTTACCTCACGAACACTATAAAGTTAACACTGTAAGGCCAAAGTATGTGTGTGTGTGTGTGTGTATATATATATATATATATATATATATATATACACACACACACAAAGATATAATGAAATATATAATTCTCTTACAGCACAGTTACACATTACTCAATTCCTCAATTTCTGTCACAGTAACAGACTATAGTTCATTAGCAAAACCTAAATGCCATCTATAGTCTTTCAATACATGCATACATATTGTCATATATCTTTTATTCACATACTCTACAGTGTAAAGAGGATCATTCATACAGAATACTGCATTGGATCGAAATTGTGCCTCTTGAGTTGAACAAGAAGGATGAAGTTGTCCCTAATGACAAAATTGTTAAAATATATATATATATAATCAGCACAATATAAATAATGTATACAATATACTGTATGTAATGTAATGATTTATGAACTTTGTAAAGGTAAATATATTTCTGTATGCACACTGAACTTTTTCATCAGAAACTCAGACAATTGTATATTTTTAAGAATGGTGCTATATTTAAAGAACAAAACAATAATCAAGATCAATCAAATGTCTGAGCTTCTGATCATGTAGAAATTAAATCATGTGGACAATCAAGTGGAAAATAACATACTGTTCATCTGTTATGAAGTGACCAATGTGGGAGTTTAGGATGTGTGTATATATATATATATATATATATATATATATATATATATATACATCTTTTTGATATTTGATTGTTATCCATCATCTCAGACACTAAGGCAAAAGTTCCTTGTTGAACATCTTTCTTGGCAGACTTACTGAAGGAGGTTACATGTGATGAATATCATGGGAGGATCTTCTCTTTTAGCTGCTCGTTATGTAAGTTGAGAATAAATATTTAAAACTCCCTTGTATTGTGTTTCTTTATTGCTGTATACTGATAGGTATTTAACTGCGTGATGGAAGTTTTTAAATTTTATGTGGGAAACCTAATTGGTTGCAGCACTCGGGTGTTGGCAGCTAGCCACCTTGTAACTTGCAATACCAATGTCCTCATGAGTTGTATAGAAATTCATCTATTACTCATGTTCACTAACATTGTCTTTGACTTGAAAAGTGAAACTCGGTATCAACTGGTCAAATCCCCTGATGTGAAAGTCATTTGAGCTACAACGTGAATAAAAATGCTGCTGTGTGCATTAACTGAGTATGAGTCAGCCTTCACGACTGCTGAAGTATCCTATTCATATATACATACATACAGCAAATGATTGCCATAATTAACACACAGAGGTTCAGATAAATTAAAAATAAGACACAATGAAAGGTTGCTGACCTGCAAACCAATAAAAAGAAGAAACTTCACCTTTTGCTTTAGTCTCTCTTGTCAATTATTCTGAATGATCATGGATGATATATGATAGATGATGAGAGATTAGCTGTCAGAAGGTGAGGATTGACTATCTTTTTTAAATTCATTCAATTAAAGTTCACGCAGTGAGACTGAAGTGTATCTTATATCACTGTTATTTGAATCGAGAATACAATAAACAAAAAAAAAAAAACAGTAATGTACTCCAACTTTACAGTGGATCTGAGATTGTGTGGAAGAAACAGAAATTAGCAATAACTTCAGGTTTCATCAGCATGAAAATCACATCAATTTGAATGTCCGTTACTTAAGATTACCACTGAATTCAACATCATAATACTTTGTGGCAGACAGCAATGATTTGTTTGCAGGTTGGCTAGAACCAAAGGAGGAGTCAATAACCAAAGGATACACCCTTTGGGAAACACGAATGCAACCTCAAAACTAATCTCAATGCATCATAAAGACAGAATAATACACCTGATTAACTTAATAAACATGCAGGTTTAGTTACTTATTGATCTAATGGAAATAAAAAACAACTGGATGCGAAATTGAAGGTTTATCTACAGTTATAAATACCAAGACAAATCCAGGTAGGATGCCAGACTACATCGTGGTAAAGGAAAGGAAAAGCTGGAAAGGAAAAAGCAGATAAATTGAACCTGAATTTCTGTGCAAGTCCTATCATGAACTCCATCGGTCAGTTACTCTGATTGTGATTGTCTGATCCTCCACCATTTCTTCTACCTGGGGAAAACAAAAGCACTGTGCTCTTTATGTTTTGGTTGCCCAGTGGCAGTGTATTTTCTCTGTGCCATAAATTGAGCCTTCATTTTTCTGAAAAAATTGCAGCCTGGTAGCAGCTAGAATTGCATTGTAACACTGAGGCTTATGGGGAAACAATCTAGATGCCAAATGGTGTCATCATTTTGTAGCTATTACATTGCCTTGTGAACATTAACTTCATAATGATCTGTTAATACAAAAAACTTATCTATTGCCACTTTAAGTCTATTAAGTAACATAGTTTGACTTGATATTGCTCTTGTGTCTTTCAGTATAAATTGTATTGTTTAATCAGCTTGATGCGCGCTTGACTTTTACAACATTTTTATTATTTTTTTTTTTTCAGAAGACATGAGTTACAAAGGCAGAGATACATGTCTTGGTTTGAAAATTACCATTTCCAAGGTCAAAGCAGTGGGACATTTCAATTAGAGTCTTTTCTGAGAGCAAAGTGGAAAGAGAAGTATTTAACAGAAAAGTGAGGATTGAATGAAACTGTCATAAATTAGAAAGGAATGTAATTTAAAATGTAAGAAAGAAACCTGAAATCATGTTTTAGGGTGAGCAAACTGTAATGTTTTTGTTTTGTTTTGTTTTGTTTTTGATATATTTTTTATCTGAAAACAAATCAAACCATTGACTGATAAATTAATGCAAATGAAAATAATGTTTCCACAGCATTTGGTCATAATATGTGTAAAGATGTGACATTTGATGCCTTAAAACACAAAAAAAAGTGTTTGTGTGTAAACCTCTGAGTGTGTGTAAATATTGGCTGGTTGTCAACTTAAAAAAAATAAGACATGAATCTGATAAATGCCAACAACCTTGGTATTTTCCTCCATTGTTGAGTGTTATGTTAGAATTTAGTTGTCATTTCTGCAACTAAATGTGATGTCTTTGATTTGTTGTCATCATCTCTGGCTGCAGTTTCACCACTGTTGTGCTTTCATATGAACGAGATACCACCAATCAGCAACGCAAAGGAGAAGATAGCCAAAACTACCTCAGTCACCTTGTTGAATATACTTCTAGGGATGAACCCACCACAGTGATAGACAAGGGTTGCAACTCTCCTAGTTTTTCAGCCCATTAGTACAACATCCTCCAGTTCTGATGGACAGTGTTGAGGCTGCATTTTCACCAACTGACAGCTGTTTACATTTTCAGCTGTTTACATTTTCACTGGACACAGTTTTTAATGTGAAATACAATAATCTATAAAGACGGATGGAAACTGAAATGTGTCTCTCCACAGACTGGCTGCTGTGTTATCGTGCAATAAATGTAGTATTTACAAGAAAAACCCTGCCAACCACTACAAAGACTGGTGGTAAAGAAAACAGCGATGATATTGCCATTTTATAAAGCTTAAATGTAGATTGTACTATTCATATAGATTTTTAGTTTACTACTGTTTACAGAGAATTCAAATGCAGTTTAAAATTTAAGTTAATTTTTTTTTCCTTATTTAGTGTGATGATTATTTTTATCTCTAAAGGTGAGGATGCATTACTGAAAATCAACCTTCATCCCTAACAGCCTAAAAAATTAGACAAGTGGTAATACACACCTCAGTTGGTGCTAATGGAATGAGACAGAAAGGTATCACAGCCGTCCAAGCATGTGTGATTTTTTTAGAGAACTCATACTGGGTGAACTCTGCATTCCTGGGTGTAAAATCTCAAAATAACAATGGTCTAATTTGAACATGCAGCGGTGTGATTTTTATTGTTTTTAGAATGTAGTTGTTGATGGTTTTCACTGTTGTTGGAGCAGAAAATAGCTAAACGTGAAGAGCAACAGCTTGTGGTCAGAAACAAAACTGTAAATCAGATGCACACTCATCAACACCTTGCCTGAAATGGTTTGATCTCCAACATCTGATGCACCACTTACACGTCAAGATTTGTGTATAGGTTGTAACTCTGTAAATAAAAGCTTAAGGAAAAAGTACATTTTTTTATTAGGTGTAATCTTTTTATCCATATGCCACTAGCAGCCTGTGCCACTTATGTAAAGTGTTTGTGCATGCTAGAAGTGGCTGGATGCAGTCGATCTCCATTTATTTGTAATGTACAGTCTGAAGCATGGTTGGTTGCACATTGCCTCACCAGCTGCACAGCTACAAGCAAATGATTTAAAGACTGCATGGTCTGCAGCTGCTTCTCACAAGATTATCTGTAAAAAGGTAGAAAAGACATTAGTGCAGTGATAGTATCTGTGACTCCAGTATAAGGTTGTTAGATGTTGTTTCTACATGGGGGCACACAGTCTATATTACGGAGTTTGGGAATGAAAATAAATCTGAAGCTCTTGGTCTCAGGGTTGTATCTGGCTGAATGCATTGCATGTGTGATTTAAACAGGATACATCAAAACATCTCCACCATATGCTCATAGAAAATAACCTCTGTGCTTCACTTGACATGAACTATACACAGAGGAAAACTCCTACAGCAGCTGCATTTCTGTTTTGCACAACTGACTGTGCTTTGGAGGAGTTCAAGCAAAAATGAAAAAAAGGTTTTGACTGTACTATTCTGTACTTAAAATATAAAGGTAAAAATATTCACAATCATTCAGCCTTTTCAGACATATTTGGTTGGTACATATGAAAGTATCTTCCTCATAAATGTGGAACAAAACAATGTGAAAATGAAAATTATACATGCATAACTTTATCTTTATATTTATTTTAACATTTAATAAGACCATGAACACACTGAGTATTCACCTACACTTGGCTCATGTTAGTTGGCTTTTAATGTACTGCTATTTTAAATTACACTGCAGTTTACCTAACCCTCACATCCTGTGCTATATAATTAGGGCCAATAGATTTAGTGTAGTGGTTAATGTAAGAGCTTATACCACATCCAGGAGGAGAAACATGATTCTCTTATGTTGAGAACCTGGTTGAGAATCAGCATGAGAGTCAAAGTGATGAACCATGTTAGCATCAGGGTGAGAGGCGGTGACGGTGCCACATACTTCACACTGCTGTGTGGCCCAGATAAATAGTCTGACAGGTCCATCAAGACTGATGTGTAATGTTTCACATGGCCTTCAACAATGTGTCTAAGGAGCAGCGATGGAGAGCTGGAGAACTCTCAGTGGTTGCTGAATGACACATTTGCTACATGCATCCAATTCAATGGAACACAATCATAGTTTGATTTTAAATATACTGCATGTTTTGTAGGAAATCGAGGTACGAAAGTGTTAAATTGCAAAATTTAAACAAATTACTTAAAAGACAGTGTTAATAATTAATTAATAATAATACATTTTATTTAGAAGTGCCTTTCAGAACACCCAAGAACACTACAAAGAAAAACAAAACAATATAATATATATTTTGACATCTGCAAAAATCAAATAAAGGCTCTCTCCCAGTGTTAAGGAAAATCATAAAAAGTTTCTGGGTCTGCCACTTTGACCAGAATTTCTCCAAACTGTAATGGAATATTCACTGGCTCATATTCCGTCCCTCCATCAAGTTTGGTGCAAATCACTTCACTACTTTGTTGTAATCTTGCTGACACAGTTGAAAATATAACTTCATTGGCGACAGTAATAAGTTGGCAGACTTGGGAACAGGTGTCTCTAATAACCATAATAAAGGCTGTGTTCAGTTCAGGTAAAGTCATGACAGTGTAACAGTGAGTGAACGGCACATACCAAGCATTTGAAACTGAATCAGAACATAATTCATCACTTCTTACTGTGCCAAAATAATCTTTTACAATATCTGTGGAACAGATATACCACTTTTGTTCATCAAATTCTTAACAGTGAAGAATTGATTGTTGCTATATCAACCAACATTTCTTAAAGCCTGACAAAGTGAAAGTAAAATTGATGTGTTTATTTAACAAATCAGTGCTAATTTCTGAGCAAAACAATGGCATCATAACAGCTGCTATACACACATTTTTTCCCCTTTAAAATTATTTGTAGTAACCCGAAGGCTTTTCCATTTACTGCTGACACTTTTTAAAAATGAGATGCCTTTTTTTGTCCCCATGACAGTGGTAATTGCAAAAAATTCCGTTTGTATACCCGGGGCTTGCTCCAAAGCTGCCACACTAGAGCTTCAGAAAACAAATATCCACTGGAGTCATGCTAAGCAGCCGCCAGTCTGTGATGAGAGGTGGATAGGTCTGTTTCATCTGTGCCACAGTGTAAAAATTAGTCCATGGAACGGTTATTAATTCCTATCCTATATCCAATGTCCTTGTTTGTTTGAGAAAGACAAAGACCGCCTGCGTACACAGTGTCTCCAGCTTCTCGCCCTTCTGTTGTGCTCTACCCATTTCATTCTGCCCCCTTCAATATCACCCACCCCTCTCACTGCAGGCCCCCATCCAATCCTCATTCCTGAGATGTTGTGGTGTCTGTGACACCATCAGCCGTGTGCGAAGGGTCATTAGCACAGCTGTCATTAAATAAATGAAATCAATCCCAAAAACAGCTGGCTCCTGGGGAGGGAGGGGATTTGGGAATTTACCAGGAGGTTTGGGCAGATAATATTGATGGCGATGCTGCTGTGATGTGAGCACGTGTGTGTACTTGTGCTCATGTGCGCGTACATGTGCATAAGTGTGTGGTAGGTGATGTTGGAAGACCCCATATCATGAGCTTTAGATTGTTCTCAATCTTCGCCATAGTAATTATGATGTAAGTGGAACAACAGCGTGAGGTGTGTGTGTGGTAATTAACCCCAGGCAGCTGAGAAATGAGTCTAATGAGGAGAGCGGGACGTTGAATCTGTTCAATCAATCCTTTCTCTCTTTCTCTCTCCTCTGGAGCATTTAAATGTATCAGTGACCTTGTAATAGTTAACTGCGACACACATTTGAACCCATTTAGCACATCAGCGTCTCGTCATTTATTTTTCTTCCCAGTTTTTGTCATATTGAAGGGGACTCAAGGAGTCTACTTTGACTTTGTGTTGTGAGAGTTTATCTTGTTTAATCCTAAAAAAAGTATGAAAAATGTATCAATGTGGTTTGTCACCGGAACTCGTCTCTATGTCAAATTAGTACAACAAACTAATGAAGCCTTGAAAATGTTGTTAGATGATTAACATGAAAATGGAATATTCATTTAAGAACTAAATTTCAAAAAGACGAGGGTAATAGGGTGAATCATACATTAGGGGCTATTGAATGAAAGCCATTATACCAATAGTATTACCGTCTCAACTAAACAGCAATAACTATTCGGTCAATTTTATTGCCCCAAATCAGTGACAATCTTCAAAATAAGTAACAAGTTATCTTATTGAAACTGCCATTTAATGCAATTAAAACAGCCTGTGTATTGAACACAAGCTAGAAAAATATTCAGTTTTATATACATGTAACGTAACTGTGTTTTATAATATAGAACTTAACAGTGAATGTATCATTTATTTGATCAGGTTGTCTGAACATTGAACAGAAGATGTTCGATTGTATCCAAGTTGTCTATTTTCATTGCATATTTTTTTTAAGAAACATAATATTTCTGCCCCCAAACAACAAGAAACAGCTCTGCAGATTAAGTTTTATAATGCCCTCCATGTTATTAGATCTTTAATACGATTGTGCTAATAAATAATAGCATTTTGGTGAAGCTTTTTAATGAACAAGTGGTTTTGTTTTTCCAGTTTCCTACTTTTCACAATAGCTCTGAGGCCTGATTAAGCAAAATGATGAATATATTGATATGAGTTATTTCTCTTTCAGGAGTGGACCAAGTGTAGTGAAGGTTCATTTAAAGTCCAGTGGAGGTTCTACAGAGGTTTGTGGATGCTTCGCCTACTATGCATGCCTGAAAAAAAAAAAAAAAAAAAAAAAAAGCTGGAGGTCAGACTGAGGTCTGGCTGTGTCTCGTATGGAGGAGAGGTCATGGGGGTGAGTCACATGATTCAACACCCCATAGAGGGGATGGCACATTAATCAGTTCAGTAACATAATCAGTCACAAATGGGACTGCATACCTCAGCCAAACTCATGACTAAAGGTGCTATTAGCAATGCCAATCAGATCAGCTTTCACTCATATAAGCAGGCCAACCTGCCAAACTGCGCAGCTTATTCACACCGACAGACTGCATCGATATAATTGGAAATTCTGACTGGAAACCCCTTATTTTCAGGCAGGGTAATGCTGTGAGACATACTGTGACTGAATAGATTGACTTGATGAGGTAAAACCTGACATCACAAAACTACTAAACAGTTCGTATGTATCAGCGTAGATTTGTTTGGTTCTACACTTCATTGAAATTAAACAATGTTGACAAGGTTAAAGTGGTCAATTTGTTCACAGCCTCAGATTAATAATGTAAATACAGTGTGTTGTGTAGATGTCTGAGAATCAATTAAAAAAAAAAACACAAGTAAATAAAACAGACTAAAACAGCCTTGTAAGAGAAACTCAAAGTTGTTTCTTTTATTAAATCTAGTTTGCTTAAGTTCAGACCAACACACTGAATGTCATTTTTCAAATGTTTCATCATCAAAGCAACTGAAAGATTTCTATTGAAGCATGCTAGAATCAGTGTAGAATTAACAGCAGGATATGTCAAACTTATTGATAATTTGGTTTGGGAGATGATTTGTAGCATTTTTAATGTTAAAAAGTTGTTACACTATTAGACACAATGTAGCCATGAAGTCAAAATGCATTAAATTAAGTTATATTTGGGAGATCTTCATGCTGGACTTTTACTCAGAACATACTGTGTTATGTTATGTTATGTTTGATTGATGTTATTCTCATTTCTGTTGTTTTGCATGTGGCATAACAGTTTTCCCTAGCTTTGATTATAGTCTGCCATTATTTCTTAATGATAAAATGATGGATGTAATGTTAAGGACAGATTGTGTTTTCAGTTGCACATTTTCATTTGTAAAATGAATTATTTGTCACTCATACCGTACGCCTTGACCTTTTAAACAGTAAATGTCAAAAAGAAGAAAATGCTACATTGGGAATATTTCAATAATTCCATGAGTCTGAGAAGTAAACAGAAGTGTGTTATCCCTGTAGGATGGGCAGATCTTTCATTCAAGCATATGACAGTTACAAATATATTTTCGATACAGTGCCCAGACATAAAGTAGTTATAGGCTTTAAACCCAAACTTCCCCCTCAAGAGATGTATGGAAGCAGATATGAAAGGGATGAGAATCTTCTGTGACAACACCTGTGTCTTTATAGATAGTATGAAGCATGAATTGC
Source organism: Polydactylus sextarius (assembly GCA_016801845.1). Classification (NCBI taxonomy): domain Eukaryota; kingdom Metazoa; phylum Chordata; class Actinopteri; family Polynemidae; genus Polydactylus; species Polydactylus sextarius. The sequence continues at coordinate 19,458,553 of CM028906.1, forward strand.
TGGACTATATGGGATTACTTTTTAAAATTCCCACAATTCAAACAACTTAAAACACAATGTTGCAGGTGATTCTTTGTAAAGCTGAAACGAAAACAAGGTCATACAGATGTTTCAAACAGCTATGCAAGAAACATTGAAAACAACAATCAGTCAATCCTAAAAAATACTTCATTATGCTCAGAGAAATCATCTCAATTTGCATTTTTCAATTTATCATAATAAACAGAATTACATTTAACCAGAAAGGCCAAAACAGCTGCTGTTTGTGATCTCTACACTTTGTATCTGTGTGGCCCTTGCTCCCAAAAGGGATAAAACAAGACCAGTAAAATTCATGTTCAGTGTAGCAAAGAGTGTGTCAGTCACCTCTGCCCAAAAGGTCTTAACTGCTGGGTAAAACAACAGTACAGTAGCAGCTCCTCCACAGTCATGCCAGCATCGATCTCAGAGCTTTGGATCCATTCTTGAGGGGGCAATACAAGCCCTGCGTTGAATTTTGAAATGTACAACTCAGATTCAAACAGGGTTAGATATTATTGATATTCCTGTTTACAAACGATGGTGACACACTGTCTTTATTCCCAGCACGGCTGTGTTTGTACTCTGTAATTATTGTGGGTGTGTATCTACAGCCCCTATAGGCCAAAAAATGTTTTTCAGCAAAGAGGGATGCTCACTCTTAGGTGAAGTACTGCCACACTGATATTTTGGTAAATGGTAAAATATGACTAACAGTGTAGCTATAAAGCTTTTCTGTACAGGTTCATTTTCTTCGAGAGTCTCAGTAAAATATAAGATGGTTCTCAATTTGTCACATGATTTCTCTACCGGGCATTTTTCCAATAGACGTTTTTTAAGTTTTATATTATTACTTTATATTTATCTGTTTGTTTTTCATATTTCAAAAATGTTATTCATTTTTTTTCTGTCTCTGTTTAAAATTGTGAATCACATCTGTTCATTCCTCAATGTCTGAGCTGTTTCCATGTCCTGGAAACTGCATGTTGGTCGGAGTCTGTTTCCTCCGTCCCTCAGCCAAAGGCCTTCCCTCTGTCTATGTCTGTTCCTGAGTGTTTATTTGTCTCACTGTCAGAGCAGACTTCTGTCTGTTCCCTCCCTTGACTTTGTAATCCTCTGCTCAAGCCTGTTCCCCTCAGAACTTGGCCCTTGTCAGTTTATTGCCATTCTTAGCCTGAGCAATGAATGGTGCCCCCCTCTCCTCAAAGCCTTGTCTTCCAGTATTCAGCTCTAATGGTCTTGTTCTCATCCTGCCCCTTGATTTAGGGTTGGCTGTGCGGCTGGATTTGTTGACTTTTGCGGACCTGTCTGTTTTCCCTGAGCCATTATCCTAAGTGTTTCTTGCCCATTTTCTCCAACATCTGGGCCACACTCCTGAACAGTATAGTCTCCTGTCCCCTGGCTGCCTTCCCAAGCTGTCCTACCACTGTTTCCCCTGCCTGAGTAGTTCTGCCACGCTGGTTGCCAGTAACCCAGCAGACCCCCTGAGTCTTCCAGTCTGTCTCTCCAGTCCAATGATCATCCTCCTGGCTACTGCCTCTGCATCCCTGCTCCTTGTTACCACATCTGGTAGTGGCCTTGTTACCACAACTGGCAGCTTTGGTCGTCAACATGGGACCCACCTCTCTCCAACCTCAACCTTTACTTCACACACCACTGGTGGGGTTGCTGTCTTATAATCACACACCTAGTATAACAACATGTAACCACTATTATGGCTTCTGGCTTGTGACTGATGATGATGAATGACTGATTTTAGGGTCAAGTGCTAAATTTCAGTTATTTCCCATCAAATCCCCTCCAACATATCTACTTAACTAAAACAAAATTGTCATTGTGAGACTTTTTATTAAGAAGCATAAAGATTTTACGCAATATAAGGGGCTTTTCTGTTAATTAGCACGGGCCTGGATGTTTAGTTTTCACTGACAGCAAATGTTATCAACATTTATAATGTCAGTTTAAAATCCTAAAGATATTTTAACTATTTAAAATTCTACATACCAGTGAATTAATATTAAGGAAGAAAAAGAAAGAAATCTAGCTACGTTTTTGAGTATTTTTTTGTTACTTCTTGTACTTAGTTGAATGTCTTAAATTTTATTTTTCTCTAAGCTTATTTATGTTATGATACTGCTGTCTAATACTGATGTTTGCAGCCTTGAAGTGTTTCAGGGTTACGTTTCACTGCATGCTTTACGAGTATAACTATGTATATGACAAATAAAGTCTTGAACTAAACTTGCCATAACTGTTTCTGACTATTTTTGCTCTCATGTCTCCTGACTGACTCATGACTCACTTAAGTAGGTTACATTCATCATTATGAAGTTGAGGTGTTGACAAACACTAAACAAAGAGCAGATCCACCTACACTGTCACAATTACACTGGTTTTCTTTATGTTTCATAAATCAGTGTATGTGATTTTAAAACCCCACCTATATAAGCTGGAGTTGTCATAACTCTTCTGTCGGTTTTATTTGTCTTTACATTTACAAATGTTGTTTAAATTGATATTTTATTTATAGTTTTTCAGTATAGTAATAGTGAGTTTTTGTCACTGTAGCTTTGGAAAGTGCTGCATAATTAAAGTTTATTAGTAGAGTTTTGAATGACACTTCCATACACAAGTAGTTATGTGATCTATTGTTGATAGAAGTGATGTTTTGTGAGTCGCTTGTCCCTTTTTGTGCAGCAAAGGTTCAGAGAAAAGTGGAGCAGAGAATATTGTCAAGAATGAATAAATGCAAATTGGGTTTTCCCCCAAATGTAAACAGGAAAAACAAACATCTTAATATCACAAGTGTTTACAACAGGCCTTTCATCTATTAATTACCCGAGGAGGTGGGCTTTGCATCGGTAAATGACACCATCGGTTACCCCCTGAGGGTGGAGCTGACAGATGAAGGCACGATTAAGATGGAAAAATCTTGATGTTGCCATTCTCTGTTACTGAGCCTCATTGCTGGTGACAGGCAGGGTTGTTCCACATTCAGACAACTTGAAGCAGTTGCCACAGGCGATACAAACCTCATCAGTCTTCACCTGTCCAAATCAGTTTCAACGTCAAACTAGTTAAGATCAGGCAGCTTGCCAAACACCCCACTCTGAAGAAGAAAATTTTGTCTTGGTATTGAAATCGTTTCAAATGACGTGAGTATCACAGCCATTGTGGTGAAGAGCTCAGATGAGATGTTTGTGTCTATAAGCTCTGTTTTACCTGAACTGGTGATTTCAGAGTCCAACCACAAAGTTTACAAGAAGAACGATGTCTTCAGGCAATATTTGTTGTTTTGGGAAATAATCTGAAATTATATTTAACTAAAAGACACTGGACTTGTTTTTGTTGCCATTAAATTTGTTTTCCATCAAACCTACTTGTAAGAAATCACAAAGGTTTTGTTTGAGACTCATTTGTCTATAACAAGTCTCAAAACTCAGTGACAATTAAAAAAAGAACTCCACTAATTTTGCCCTGGTGTTTGTGTAAAGTCTTATTGGAGTTTGTAAGTGAGTAAGTAACCCTTCGTCAACATAGACTAACAAGTGGAGGCGAAACTCATTAGCAAAGAAGCTGCTTATCCGAACTGACACCCTGAACAACCTGTTCACAACAGGTGACAGTATAAACACTTGGAAGTGAACCACTTCAACTATACTGAAAAAGTTTTACTGAGGTTAAGAGAAAAAAAGCAAGCTCTTTATGGAATCCAAGTAAATAAATGAAACTGAAACTTCTCTGAGGTAGACAGTCAGATGCATATGGTTCAAGTAAAAGGATTGTTCGCATCTTGAGAATTTGACTTTTACGTAAATAAGAAAAAAAAAGTCAGGGCACCTTTAGTGTGTGGAAGAAATCAAATAAATGGCTTAAGGGGATTAATGTCAAAACAACACTTTATGTTGTGAGGGTGGCCTTTTGTCGACACTGATCCATGTAAACAAAGGAGTTAATGAATATAAAGAAATAAACAGATTCATGGAAAAAATAAATACCTGCATTACAGATAACCATATGACATTGCATCTCTTCTAGACCTGCATAAATAAAAGTCCTGGGCATTTCTCTTTTAAACAAATATTTGAACAAAATTTAAATTTAGTGAAATTTAAACAAAAAGTATTGTTTACATGTACTGTATCATTTAGATCCAGTAAGTCAGTTAAATGCATTTCTTCTTTCTGTTTAAACATCACAAAACCAAACATATGGTTATATCAAAGTTTGAAATGGGGAGAAATCTTCTTCTCCTCTGCCTTTTAGTGCAGCCTTGATTGTATTTATATACAAATTATTTACAGCAAAAAATTTAATTGTTTTCTTTTGTAAAATAACATATTGTTCATGTATTCATAGTGTCCAAATTGGAAATGTGTTACTGAATTTATTGGTTAAAATTTCACAGGTAATGTATTTGAATTCCACTACAATTTTCAATCTTTTCTTTCAGTACAATAAACACTTGTAATAACTGAAAAGATTGTGGTTCAGTGTCCGAATTCACCAAATGGCTTGTAAACAGTCTAGTGTTTTATTTTATTTTATTATCCTTTTGTTGCTTTTCACGTCATTTCACACTTTATTACTCTAATCTTCACACTTGAACAACAAATAAATAAAATCCATGAACATGACGTGCAAAATGTCCTGAAAGTGACATGAAATAACATGGTTTGGTCCAGCTGTTAAAAACAGTCTGTGCAGTGCCACTTCAGAATAATTTAGGAAAACAGCTGCAGCTCAGTAATATATGAACATATATGTAAAAAGAGACTAGACTAGACTAACATTGAACGTTGTCAATCATGAAACCTAGACATTCCAATTTCATTGCGCTCCATTTTATTTAACTTCATTTACACACCACCCAAATACACATGCTCTAGTGCATGTTGAAGTAGAGCACATTATACAAAAAATATGGAAATGTGTTCATCAAATCGGATCTCTGTTAAAAAGCTCCACTTTATTTCTCTGTGTGCAGGTAGTATTTCTGCAATTGCCTCTTTAATTATCACCACAAGCAAAATTTAAAAGTGAAACAGTTTAATTTCATCCAAATCATTGTGTTTTTTTATACTTTACTTTAACTTCATCAAGGAATCTTTCACAATATTAGTTGTCAGACAAGCATCAGGTGGGGAAATTATACACTCTAAAAACTAATTCAGGGGACCTTGAATTATATATTAAATATATTTTGCTGTGAAATAAAAAAAATCAAGTTATGAGATACTGTTAGATTTTTTTATTTGTAATTGTTACTTTTTGGAGCTTGGATGACACACAAATTATGCCTATTGATTCAATATACTAACATGACTTGTCTGAGTTTAAAATTTTGAGTTAACCAAAAAATAATTTCATTTTAAGTTCTGTTAATGTAAATGACGACATGATGATGTCCACACGTTCCCTGATGTGCAAGCAGGCACGTTCAAAGCCAGATGAGTGACCACAATACATGGTGACCACAGCTGAAACTCATCGAAGCGTTGTGGTGAATGATAAGTAATTTTATGCTTAATTACACATATTTGCATTCGCTCAGGATTCTGTTGGTGATAGCCTACTGTAAGACAAAGCTGCAACGTTGTCTCTCTCTGGATGGTGGACAGGATGCTCGGGTTAGCTGGTCCCCGCATTTGTGTGCACCACAGTCCAGTTGTACACAGGGCCACCAATTCTGCAATCGCAGAAATCATCTAGTGGGCTCTTGTTATGGAGCTTTTAATACTACTGTGGTACAGGCTGTATAATTGTAATTGGTTTAAAATGTTTAAAAGATGGCTAATGTTGTTAGCCACAAGGCAAATGGTAATGGCGCTAGACGCTATGCTAATGCAGTCATCTGTAGTGTATGAATACTAATATTAGTACTGGTACTAGTATTTTTTTTTTTTTTTTTTATGACCCAGTGTTTTATTTTTTTAGAGTGTATTGTCCTTGATCCTGACTTCAGTTCAGTGTATTTCAACCACCACTGTTGTCAGAGAAAGAACAAATTTTGTCTTTACTCAGAGCCTCAGTTTTTCCGATCGCATTATTGTTGGTTTCATGAATTCATGTTTATATTTAACAAGATGTGTGAAGAACAACAAAAGACTAACACTAATGTTCAAAAAAAAAACAAAAAAAAAATCATCCCAGTTGGCCACAAAGTACAACAATACCATAATTAGATTTACCACATTTTACATCCCAATGACAACATCCCTGCTCACTTATATTTCTGTTTTTAATTAAATGTACTCACTTTTGCTTATTCATCCTAAACAGCTGCCACTTCTATAATATTTGATCTTTAGCTGATCGTTAAAACTCAATTACAGTCAATACAAATGTCTCTACCATTTTTCTGAAAACTGGTCAAAGTGAAAACACTCATCCGTGGCTTCCTGTTTTTCATGACCATGTTAATGGAACAAAAGATTTTTCTTTCCTCTCTTGGATTTTGTGAACTTTGTGAACTTTTGTGTAACATTTTAGTATGTAAACCAAATCAACAGAGAAAAAAGTGGAGAGGATTCATCACATTTCAAGCAAAATTTTGAGTCCCACATGTGCCCACGGGAAGGAACCAGTTGTGTGAAAACTATTTTAACAAATGAAAATAACTTGAACCTGAAAAAATTAAGCAAAATTGGAGCCAGTGTTCTGCATAACATGGGAATTTATTCAGCACACTGAGTACCAGGTGCCCTCTCTACACCTCACCAACACATTTTCCTTCAGAACATCCTGAGCTCTTTGAGGAATGATTTCAACAAAGTGCTGGAAACCTTTCAAGGCATCTGCGTCCGTGATGACTTCATAGGTTGTTGGCGGCACCTTCACAGGCGTAGACGGATGCTACTAGAGATTTAGAGGATGATTCACCAATTGTTGAAAAGCCAGATGGAGGAAGAGGGGGCACTGTTCTATTAATGAAAGTGGATTAGGGAAAGTGCTGCGATGTCAGCCTACTTAACGATACATTTTATGAGAGACTCCACAAATCAATTTGTGAATATCATTATCATCAAATATCAGCTAAGGCACAAAGGTGGAGAAAGTGTGAAACCCTCAGAAGAAAGTTGTGAATGATGGTTTGGATAACAAACCAGAGATAATGCAAACAATGTCCCCTCTCCAAGAACACTGTTAGAGAACACTGTTACTGTAAAAATATGAGGACCTACTGAACATTAACATTAACATTCACACACACACGCACACGGTTTTGTCCAGTTTAAAATTTACTATAAGATGGAAATAATCTTTCAAAATAGAGGAGAGGAAAAAAAACATGCTGCAGTTTTAATGACTACTAATTGTTGGAAAACAAGTCAAGCTCAGGTCAAGCTGTGAATGAGGCCATAGAATAGTAATAATTCAGGGGTTGGAAATGTTTCAGTGGCCAAAGGGAAAGAAAATATAGTCTCAGTCAAAACGCCATTGATTCACATTCATTTTAGCTCAGATTTTTAAATTGAGATAAAAAAAAAAAAAAACATAATTTACAATTTCCCTAATAATGAGATGTGACACCAAAAGACCACCAATATTTAGTCACCGCCGTACTTTAATTATGAATCCTGCCTCATTTTCATTCACCTTTAACATTAACATTGCTGCAAATGTCGTACAGAGACAATTATACCAATGCCACGATTTTAAATCATATTTTTCTTTGGTCCATCACCACCACCAGCAGCAACCTTCTTCAAAAATAGCAAACAAAAGCACATCAGCACATTTGAAATGTTTTTCAAAGCTGAAGAGCTCAGATCTTCTGTTGTGTTTGTGATATTTAGACACAATGAGAAAGATGTGAACCAGTCTCTTTGAACCTGGTCTTCATGACTCACTTTAAGGACATAAATGAGCCTTTCTTAATATCCCATAAGACTTACATTACCAGCTCCAGCAAAAAGCAAATCAGTTGTTCCTACACCATGATAACAATTCAAAAAGCACTGTGTAATTATAATGACTAAATAATGGTCTTTACACATCATTATGTGTACTTCTTCAGAGCGGGTCTTCCATGTCTTACATAATGATGCTGGTGTGGTAATTGAGTTAAACACTTGGTTTGAATAACATGGATATGATACTTGAAAGGGACATTCTCACTAAAAGTAGTGCAGCTGTCTATATATATTTATTTATATACATTGCATGCGGATTGTACAGTGAGAGTACTGAACTGCTACTGTTAAAATAATTTCATAAATTATCCTCAAATCCAAAAGATTCCTGTTTTAAAGACACATTGACACCAGTGTTTGTATGCAGCATAGAGTCTCACACATATTGATTTTGAGGATGTCTCACCAACTTACAGTTGACAGACACAATACTACATTTTTTAATGCAATCCACTGCACGTTATAGGGTATAATGATTTTCTTTTTCATGTTGAGAGTGTGTCAGATGTGTTGATTCAACTTTGTTAAACTACTAGGCCTGGTAGTTTTATATTTTAAGAGTCAAATTAGTGGAAGTGAAAACACAGGTCAGTTGATAGAATTGCTACAAGAATAAAAATATCTTTTTGTCAAGTTTCATTTTATACTTAAAAATAAAAATCACTCTTGAGGAACGTTATGTGACTAATTAGTAATCTGATTCTGATGCAGAAAAAAAGTGATAAATGAACAAGGTATAAGCTCAATGACAAAAATGTCCCATCTGTTCATTAAAAGCTCATTTGCTCCCAAAAAGAAAATGAGCCAGGTCGTTCATGGTCTGCTGGGCAATTCAGTGACAAAGACGAGAAGACGAAGCATTCAACCCTCAGAGAAGTGCTCTGTTTTAAATTTCTTAATTAAAAGAAAAATACGCCCTCGTAATCTCCCACTCTGAGATATTATTTATTTTTCAGTGTGTTCCAGGAGTATTTTGGTCATGAACGCAGTGATTAGTGACTCTGATGTGTTTGTAGCTCCACTGACACAAACTGATGAATCTTCATCTGTTTCTGAGATTGAAGCCAGAGACGATGGCAGTAGAAAACACAGCCTAAAGAAAAAGCCCAGACTCTACAGTGGATCCAGCTACATCCAAAGTTCAGGCCAGGGAGGATGTAACAAACAAATACAGCCTTGACAAAGAACCAGAATCCACCAGTTCATCAAGCTCTGCTGTGTTTCCAGGCCCACTGATGTGTCCTGCTGAACCTGCTTGTACAAGTGAAGTTGGCGCCAGTGAGGATGGCAGTGGAAACACCAAGCTGGAGAAGGTCCCACCATTCAACAGAGCAGTTTTCTGTTTTAGTACCAGTTTCTGTCTGACCCTCCTGTTGTTCCTTTGGTTATTACTGCAGTGCAGGATGATTTGACCAACAGCCTGGTTGTTACAAAACAACCAAAATTGTGTCCAATGTGCTGTGCTGTCACATACACAGGGTCTTTATAGCAACATATAGCTCTTTAGCAAGAAGTGTCATACTGATTTTTATGTGGAAGTTTGAAAATTCAGCATATGGGACCAAGAAGACTATAACCAGTTAAACATTCACATGTGATTTTCTCAGTAAACGTAATGTAAGCAGACAAAGAACTGTACTTTCTGAAAGAAGAACTTGGTCTGTGATTTGGGTGATTTACACTAAAATCTTGTTTTTACTGTTAATTTTCTAGATTTTTTTACAATCATATGTCATGGTGCTGTAATTAAACTTTTGAGACCTGAAGTAAAAGAAAAACAAATAAAAAAAGCAGCATTAAAGCACAAAACAGGCTTATGGAGTCATTTGTGCTCGATAACTGAGTAGTCCTTTCATTTTACTGTGTAATATAAACAACAACATAAGCAAAAAGAAGATGTTTACATACACTAGCAGTGTATATGCACTGCTACAGACATTGACATCATACACTCTGCTGCATTTCCTACTTGCAACTGAACCCAGTGAAATTCAGTGCCAACAGGCTGTCATCATAGAAAACAGTCCTCCAGTATTGATTTGAATGAATCACAGGAGAATAACAGTGTTCCACGAACAATGAACAAGATCAGCAGCATATGTTGGACAACAGCAGTTGATGAGTAGCCCCTCCACAATTTAGTGTTTTCATTGATAGAAAAGATCAAGATTGTGGTGGCACACAAGTTCACAGTGAGGGGCCGAGCAGTTCAAAGCTATACACAATTTTGATTTTCTTGTTATTATGGAGCAGTTTTTCCAATACAGACTCAATCAATAAGATACAGTAGTTCTGAACATTTCATCAAAAAAAAAAAAAAAAAAAAAACATGCTGCTTTTCCCTTGCACAGAGCAGAGTTTTTAAAGGACTACATAAAATATCTAAAGATTTTTAAGATTCTTTGCAAAACTGATCATCTCATTCTGCTGTATTAAGACAATCTGCCTTTACTCATTTGACCTGAAACCATAATTCACAATTTAAAGTTTAAAAGTGATACCAGAATTAACTAATGCAGAATTAGTCGTCCAATCATCCTCATCATGAATCACCAATTTACTTTGATTTTTTGGCAGCACAACTTTAACAAGTCAGTAGTTGTTAGAGAAACTGTTTCAGTCTGACAGCTGCCTCAGGGTCTTTATGCAGATCTCCGGCCAAAATCATCCTCTGTTGCACCTGAAAGTGCAACCGTTCCAACTGCAGACTGCAGACTAATATCCTGTCGTCTCAACTACTTCCGTGATTTTTCACTCATATTAGATATAGACCGTATTTTTTTTAGTATCTCACATCATGTCAAAGCTCTCATTCTTAATTTTTTAGTGCAGAACTTCTTTTGTTGGAACCTGTATTACTATTGGAATTATTGGAACTTGTACTATTCTTTTGTATTATTGTCCCAGACTATTTTTCTTGATGATCAAATCCAAACCCATACATCCTAATGAACAGGTGGTTTTCATTAGGAAGAATCATGCAATTTGAAATACATTTGTGCACTTATGGGAGTTTATTGAACTTCGAACGAGTTTTAAGACAAGAATACAAACATTTTCTTGCCCATTGGTGAGAAATAATGTGTTTTAGTGTGTTTGTTTGTTTGTTAGGAGACTGTTACTTCATCTCATTTTACTGTCCCTCACTGCTACTGAAAACAGAGAGAAACAGAGAGATTTGTTTACTCACTAACTTTAGTTAGTGAAATCTATACATTATTAAAATGTGGGGATGTGAAATCGTAAAAATAGTATTTGGGTAGTAATTAAGGCAAGGAGAAAAAGAAACTCTCTCAACACCTTTTAAAGTGAGATGATTGCGTAGGCCAAGAAAAAGAAACACTATTCATCATTATACAAGTTCCTCAGTGTGAGTTTACATTTTGATCAGCCATGCACTTATACACCATGAAATGAAATTTTAGCTTTTCCTTTCCTGGAACATAGATTTTATTGTTCTCTGTGCCAAGAGTGCTTTATAGAAGATAGATGGACGGATGCCACCAAATTTTGGCTATGAACACAATTTTAGAGCAGTTTTTTTTTTTTTTTTTTCTGAAAATGTATTTGAAAAACCGTTCACTGAGGTTTAGTTTCTAACATTGTGTTGGGAAGAATACAGTAACAGCCACCGCTCTCTTTAAAAGAATGGATGTCGTGTTATGTAACCTAGGATCAAGCAGCAATCAAGAGGTGAGAAGCCGAACATGAACCACTTGAGGTATTTTGAAAGTGTCAGTTTAATCCAAATCCATGATATACTGAGCTGAAATATTGCCAGAATGATTTTTTTGTTTTGTTTTGTTTTGTTTCTAACTTTGTCTTGCACATAGACTCTATGCAATCTGATACAATATTAAATTAAAACTACAAAGTTTCTGAACATTTTAAAGGAACAAACATATACACTAAGAATATTTATATCTTGACTCTTGGCTCTTGATAACTGATGTCACAGATGTATAATTAATGTTTGTGTTTCTAAAAACATTGCAGCTACATAAAAATTGCTGTCATTATATTTAGTCTGTACTTTTGCAAAATGATCAAATATAGACCTTCTATATTTATCATAGTCATAGTTCTGGCTCATTTTTGCAGTAGCGAGTCATTGATTTCTGACTGAATAAGACAAATGCAGGCAATTTCTTTTTGACTGGTCAGTTTCACCTTTGACAGCTGAAATGACAACTGCCACCTAGGTCTTTACATCTACAGCTGTCTGATATAAAAACTTGCATCTGGCAAGAGTCTAGAATATTCATGTCATACACATAATATGTAAGAAAAGCCATTTCACACAAGTCACAAGACAGCAGTTAATTGCACAATGAATACAAACAGGCAATATTAGAGATTTTACAGAACACTATTCTGAGATGTAAGGATCTAAATACAGTGATATATGTTTAGGGAAAGAAAAAAGTTGAAGCAGAACAAGGTGAAGCACAACTAGAACTCAACCAAACTCAGAAGATTCTGTTTTTTCTAAACGGTTTCAGTCTTTTCCAGATAAACTGGCGACTCATGAAGGCCACACTTTGATGCAGTTTGGCCCAAAGGCTTTCATCTCCACCTGACTGGTGATTCATCATTCCCTCATAGAGCAGGAAACAGTATCTCTCCTTCAGGGAACTGAAGACAAACACAGAAACATTCTACTGTTGGTTGGTATGTTGTCTGTCCATATATACACAGAATATCATGCTCACATTATGACTTATGTCTTTGTTTCAGCTTTGCTTTTCAAAATTGTCAGTATTTTCCCTGTCACATGGTCTATCAAAGTCTATCCAATAGCTGGATATATTTATTCATGTCTATACACTGACAACATGAAGCAGAATATAAATCAAAGAATATGCTGGTTAATCATTATCTATTTTTTTTGGTTGCATCTTAAAATTAAAAAAATTTAGTTTGAAAATTTTAGCATTTAAAAATCTAACCAAAAACAAATTCTAAGCATTCTACTTTTAAATATTTCTTGCAGCCACCATTGCATTGATATACTGCATCAGTGCAGCTGTGCTAACAATAACTATAGGAGCACACGTGAAAAATCTATACCATCAGATCTGGTGACATATTGTGGTCAACATGGCAGGTGTGGCATATTTTTGTTGCCTCACCATCAAGCAAAGGAGGGCAAATAGTTACAAGACTCATCATGACGACTGTTCAGTGTGCAGCAAATCTCACAGATAACGAAGGCAGTCATGGACTCGTTTCACAGTAAACTACATTGGCCATGGTGGTTGCAGCAAATAAATGTCATCCAGTGCAACTAATAGTGGTATTAGGGGGCAAAAACAGAGAAAAGTTTGATGCGGATACTATAAATAAATAACAGATGATGATGTTTTAATGCCAGAGACGGTGTTGGTGACAGTGAGGAGGAGGACAGCTACAGTGAAGAACAACAATCGAGTCTGAACATTTGTTTCTAGTATCTACAAAGAAAATAAAAGAATATTTCCTCCACACATGTTACATGTAAACTGTAACTGTGTAAAGAGATCTGGAGGCAAGGTTGAAAGCGAACAGGAAGAGGTCAAGACAGAAGTTGGAATCCAGCCATAAATCACTTCTCTACCCTCTCGTCTTGCAACATACAGTACATGGCATTTTCCTTGAATCACTTTGATACCGGCAGAGCAAAGCATCAAAGTGAACATCAAAAAATGAGAAACTCACATCAACTACATGGTGATAAATAAACAACATTTACTGTATCTCCTTGGATCATGATGTTTCTATCACAATTCAACATAAAAGACAGCAATCTCCACTGATGAAGTAACATGCAAACACACATTGCATCAGCATTTGGAAATATGGATCCATTAGACCAAGAGATTGCAGCTTGTTAGTGATGTAGAATAATTATTTGTGCGCTGCATTTTGTGTTTTATGGCTCCTTTTCTATTAAAAACATTAAATATTTATATTGTTTTCTTGAAATCATACTACTTCTACTTACTTCTACTTTTACTGATGTACTCACTATAGCACATACAGAACTGAAAGCTGCTGTCGTAATATGCTGTTGTAATATGTGATGTAACGCTTTTCTAGGTTTTTTTTTTTTTTTTTTTCTTTGAAGATTCAACGTCAATGAGAGGATTTATTTGTAGTTTTAAGAACTGAAATTATCTCAGTATAACTGACTGCAGTCAAAGTTTTTAGCTTGGTGAAATGAGCAACTGAATTCAATACTATAAGTAATGACCTCTAATGTCACTGTCCTTGGGAAGTGACATATTGATTTCTACACGTTCAGTGATGGTGTAGCATTTCCTTACATGTTTAGAGTCTGATTTGGATTTATGTTGTTCATAAAACCCAACACAAACTGAGTCACATGTGCCATATTAATCCTTAACCTGTCTTTGCTTTTGTGTCAGAAACTTGAACACTTTTTATATGTGGAAGAATTTTCCTGTTATTAGTTGATGTTCTCAATGTGCATATCTGTTCATTAATCTGGGCACACGGTTTATTAATCTGTGTGTCCAGTCTATTAAACACTGTGCTTGGTTCAGTAATCTGTGTACACACTAATATTTCTCTCCACCATGAGGTTATGTGGTATTTGTCCCTGAATTATATTTTACATTTCAAATGGCAGAATCGATTTCACACAGACGCTATGAATTCCAACTCAAATACAAGGAACATGTCTTAGTGCACACCCACACACAACCCTGCCTGTCTCTCACTCATTTTTTCTTTACACATACACATAAACACACATCCTACTCAAATTTCAAATTACATTAACCTCTTTTAATATTTGTATTCCCTCTCTGCGCTTTCTCACATTTGTCTGTTCCCTCTTTCCTCCTTCTCATCCTCGTCCCCTAATTAATAACCAATAAACTCTGCGGTGACTTTCAATGGTCATTCAGTGGTCATAACCCCCTCATTTAAATGCCACTCATCTCAATCATTTGTCTCAAGAGTGATATACTATCCAAAATCAAAACATTAATTAAAAAGCCATTTCCTCAGTCGTCACCACGATGACATGCTCCCTAACCAGTGTGTTGATTGCTCTGTTTGGCAGATCAGTGACTGCAGCTGCTCCAACTCAACCAAGTTGGTGAGGAGCTAAGGAAAAGACACAAATCTGACAGTGGGAGGATGATGACAAAAAGGTGAAGAGGGCTCTGAGCTACATGTGCATGTCTCTCACTTTCTTTTGTGTGTGTGTGTGTGTGTGTGTGTGTGTGTGTGTAACAAGCTGCTATCCAGGTGACACACAGGATAAGTCTGTGTGGACTGAGACTGCCCACTAGTGTTGGTGGTGAAGATGTTTGAGGCAGGAGGTTACACAGCCCTGCAGCATGAGGTACTGTGAGTCACACAGGCCTTGAAATAAAAATATATGTTGAACTTACTTAAAACTGAGAAAAATATAAACTACATGCATCAACTTATGCATCATGACTGTGTATATCTTCAGGGGAGACATTGAGACGAATGAAGGTTAATGAGGTTGAAGAACAAACATGTCATCAAACCAATACATTAACTCTCTGCTGTCAGTTTGAATCAGACGTCTCCTTTTACTCACTGTACACTGAAATTTGTTTATCATATATTTCAATAAAGAATTCCTCACACTAGAGGATGGTATTAATGCAACAGTGCAATTGTTACTCATTTACTCAAAAAAACCCCACCAAATTCCTGAATCTGCATCAAAATGTTATGTCTTCTGAGGCCCGTGTTTTATCCCTCTATTTTGTTCGCTGCAAAGTGGTTCATTTTGTGTGTAATCCTGCTGACAAACAATCAAACGTACAGACAGACAGTGAGTGAAATCTTCTGCTTTAAATGAAAATAAAAAATATTAATTGAATGTCCAGATGTGTTGGTGGAGCAGGTAGAGACACAATGCTAAATTTGTCCAATTGTTCTGCAGTTGTCGTCATCATCATCATCTTTTGAAAAAGAAAAAGAAAAAAACAAATGTGAGTTTTCATGGGATCCATGATTATTTCCATTCCACTATGGAGTTGCATTCACTCATCATTATAAGACGAAAATGGCAACGCAAGCCGCCAAGTTCCGATAAACACATGAATACATGAATATATGAGTGGGACCCGTAGCGAACAAATGTGTTGAGTGGAGAGGTTTGGGCCTGAGCTGTTTACCTTGTAGAGAGCCATGGTGCTGGTGGAGAGCTGCTCTTTTATGGTTTCTGTTTAAAAGTGTCTAGACCAAGAATCTCTCTCAGTGGATGCCATTAAACCTCTCTTCTTCCTAACCTTTGTTTGTATGTACAAATTTTCTGAAATAAAGATGGAAATCTCCTCATTGTGGCGAAAAGCAATCAATATGATAATTTGTGTATTTTCCATTCACCTGCAAGTATAGCAGCAGTGCACTGTGTTTATGTTCCCCACAAGAGTAATTCATTTTAATGTGTCCACTGAAAATATTTCTCATTGTTTCTCCATTCTGACTGACATAGGACAACACAGACATCCTTTCATTATTTGGAGCTATATTGAATTTCAGTGCCTGGTGTATTCCAGACAGTATTTGTAATAGGCTTTGTTATAGGGGTGCACATTTGCCTTGTCAATCTGGCTGTACATTGTAAAACAGCAGCATTTTTTTGGGGTGAAAAAAAAAAAACATCATGATGATTTATACCCTCTCATAAAAGCACAGTAAAACCTACAAGGTTAGTCAAGGGCACTCAGCCTTCCTGCTTTGCTCACTGTTCGAGGTGAGATTGCTCCTGTCCCTAAACACACACTGACTGACACAAACACACACACACACACACACACACACACACACACACACACACACGCACACACACATTCCCCCAGCCTCTTTCATATTGCATTTTACAAATATCCCATGATGCAAAGACTCTATGACCCTGATATGCCACATGTTGGTGTGCGAGTGTGTTGGCAGGTGGAGGTTTGCAGTTTATGGAGAATGCATTTAGTACCCCACCTAGTGAGTGCCTTTTAAAGCAATATATGTGTGCACATACATACATACATACATACATGCATGTACATACATGTCTATCCTGAAACTTCAGAGGACATTTTTAGGATAAAGGGTACAGCGTAAAACACTGAAACATGCTCTGCCCATATTTGCACGTCAACACTGCAGTAGAAGTGCCTCCTGGTGACTATGATGTATTACATGTCAGTGGGATACATCCCTGCAGAATACTAATGCAAGCATCTGTGAAAATCATAGCAGTATTTGTGGGCTGGTGAATTTCTATCAAGTTTTGAAAAAAAAAGAGGGTTCAGGGGATAACATAAGTCTGTGAGGTCCTTGTGTATTTTACTTGAGCAATTTAAGTTTCATGGTATCTAAAGAGTTTGATTGATTGGGTCACATTCATTTTACTATGCTTTGGAGTAAGTATGGTGATTGTTAGACTAAAGCTGGGATTTAGAGTTTTGTGGATGTAAAAGACTGAGAAAGGCTACAAAATAACAGTGATACTAAGACTGGAATTTGATGTTAAAATGAGCCTATGTTTTTTGTTCACCATGTAATTTATTCCCTCTCTGCTCTGAGCCACCACAGAAGGATAGTGAGAGGATTTGTGGTGATGGGAGGTCTTAAACTACGACTG
This sequence comes from Polydactylus sextarius, assembly GCA_016801845.1. Taxonomy (NCBI): domain Eukaryota; kingdom Metazoa; phylum Chordata; class Actinopteri; family Polynemidae; genus Polydactylus; species Polydactylus sextarius. Next base: position 19,476,118 of record CM028906.1, read on the forward strand.
ACCCTCAAACCCACCTGAGAAACCTCACTGAGTGCATATACATTAGATATGCAACTTGTGTGTATGTTTTTGATGGTGGTGGCGCATTAATCATGGTAGAGTACGAGAAAGAAGGAGTGCAGTGAAGGATAAAGGAGGACCAAGATCATGTCAGTCGGATGGTGCGCTTGGTGTGTTTGCTGATGTCAGAACAAGGTAGAATTTACAGGCATCATGAGCATCATGAATGTACATTATTGTCTGCTGCCATCAGCTGAGTGGCCATTAGAGGACTTACAGGGACCATTTGCATTGTCATGATAAACAATGGAAGCAATTTATCAGTCACAAAAGACAGAACAAAAAAAATCAATCGCAAATATTGAAGTTGTTTTGTTTTGCCAAAAATATACTATTGTCTAAACATCAAATCTATTAAAACACACACACACACAAAGCTGATGATTCAATATGCAAAACAGAGCAGTTTGGTATAAATTACATCTGGTCCTCTTCACAATTTCATAATTTCTAACACAATAAAATAGGCCTGTGGGTGAAATTAGATCCTCTAATTAAATGCTTCTACAGATGAATGTTAATGTTCATCTTTAAAACCAATTCCACATAATATAACAATAGATTTAATGTCGAAAATTCAGCATTGGCTTTGTTCACTGGCTCATCGCCTAAAGCTACAGGAAACAGAAAAAAAATGTACATTTGAAACAAATCATATCACAGCATTGCAAAGAAACGTCTTCCAATGCAAATTTCTAAAAATAAAAGCTGATAAATTGTCAGAGATGTTCAAAACTTAGTTAACAATATTCATTTTAATTTTCGCATTCCTATAAAACAGTATTTTCAGTGTTATTGCTGATATTGGCTATGTATTCGCCATTTTCTAATGCTGAAACTAAACAATGAACTATTGTCTAGCTGCGCATCTTGATCAGGTTTATTTTCCCCCCCAGAATCTTTGTGTTCTAACTTTCTTAAATCACTACAATGATTCAGTGTGTTGCTGCATTGTCATGCAAGAGCAACCTTTATTCAACCAAACACCGACTCTCTTGTACAAACAATTGCTTTAAAGTGCTCCATGGAAGTCAAAAACTCCACAAGGTACCAATAATTGAAGATGTTTGTTCATCCCCAAAGGAAGCAATTAAAAAAGATAAAGTGGAAATGTCATCGATGACATTTAATTTTTTCTTTGCTTTTTAATTACTTTAATTTCATCATTTTGCTTTGAAAGTTTAATTCTAAACTGTTGTGAATTATTTTGGCACCAAGCTGGAATATTGCTCCCAACTGAGTCACATTTGACATAGAATTAATCAGTCTTTACTGAGCTTTAGCTTCTTAAACCAGGACATGTATGTAGTATATAAATACTAACGGCTATTACAGAATATTTGGTTCTGGCATATTTGGTTGAAATTTTCATCTTTAAAATTCTATGCAACTGATTTCGTTAGGAGAAAAAAATGCAATCTTATATTCAGATGGCCCCGTTGATGGGATTTTATGTAGTTTTCCAAATTAATTGTAAATCAGCAGTGATATCATTTTTGTTTCTTATATATTTCACTGTTATTGCTGCAGCTTTGAGCAGACGTGTGACATTAAACAGCTTGTTGGTAATGCATAATTATCTCCCTTCTTCTCTCTGCCCCTCTGACACTCCTATCATCTTGGCATTTAGGATTGTGTGAGAAATATCAAAATATACAATGTCATCTTTTTAAACAGATATTTGCTGTTTTGTGTGAATTCAGATCATCTGCTGTACGGCACACATGCTACATACTGTTTCTGCTGTATGTTATAGAACAAATTTCCTTTAACATTAACCCATGAAAAAGCAAAGCATTTTAAAATAAAGGGTCTGACTGTCACTCATGAGGCGAGTTAGCCATCAGCAGTGATTTGGCTTTAGAGTAATCAGTGTGGATTAGAATTTGCTAATTGAACTGGCTCAGATGTTGTCTTTACAGTCTAATTCAGGTCAGCTTGCAACCTGCCGTGCTTCTGGGCTTCAGGGCATCTGTGGCTAATCAATGCCATGACCTCAGAGAAATGAGCCTGTCTTTGCAGCAGTTGGCACCAAACTGTGGATTGTATTCTCCACTCTGTTATGGACAAAACTCTGGCTAAATTAAACATCAGAAATTTAAACCTAGAAATGTATAAAATTCTGACCATAAACCACTAAAGTATGTATCTACTGATAATGATCAAATGGATTGTGATGACATATATTACTTAAGTATTATTGTGTAAAAAAAAAAAGGAAAATTAACTTTAATAACATTAAAGAAACTTCTCTCATGTTAAACTTCCAACTGATTAAACACACAGAAAAGCAATGAATGTTACAAAGAGTAAACGAGTGGAAAAAGTATGCTATTTAGAATATTTTTACAATATGGTGCAGAGAGGCAAACAAAATTTGATTAAATGGTTATAAGGAAAAATCATGACTGCCACTCATACTGTACTGTTATTTCCATAAAAGGAGAGTTGAATCAGTGGAGGCAGCAGGAACCATGGTGGACTGGTGAGTGCGTGGGCTGGTTGGATGTGTCAGGAGCTAACAGTCATAAATTCACCAATTTAGTCCATGAATTGACTGTGACTATGAGGTTATTGGACCATTTTCGGCTTCTCTAGTAGTAATCTCCAGTCTCACATACACACTAATGTAAATGCACCACCCTTATATTCACCTCAGATGTATTTGTAAACAAACTGTCACTGGAGGAAAAAGTGTTTCTTAAGACAATGTTTTTCAAGAGAAATGTTATAATGATTTAAGTGAAATTATAAAGTTTGCAGCAAAAGTATAGTTTGATAATTGGTGAACTCTAAACTAGACTAAATAGACAAATGGAAAAGAGTTGTAATGGATAAAGTTTTGTGTGTTAAACTGTATTACAGTTAATTTCATGGCAACTCTCTTATTTGATTGCTAGATTTTCCTATAAAAAAGCAACAATTATGACCTTATGTTGTATTATATCACAGAAAGAGATCATGACTATAGCAATCATTCTGACTTTTTTTTTTTTTTTTTTGTATTTCATCACCTACATTGATCTAGTCTGTTCAACCTGATCCGTCAAAAATATATGCAGTGATAAGGTTAAATTTGCAATTTAAACAATTATATATATATTGCTTTACAGAAATCTCTTCCAGGAATAAATTAAATATAAAATTTGCAATTAATCCAGGCTTCATTCCCTTACAGGTTTTGACATTGTGTAATTGGCTTATACACTCTGTACTAATTGTCCAATGGAAACATTAAATCACAGTGAAATTAAACTAACAGAGACACTGTAGGTGCCATCAGTCATTTTTAGTATGGAAATATTACAAAATAGTCGATGGCTCAAATTCACATTAGTGAAAACAAGTCCAGTGTTTCAGGCAGGAAATCACTTTTGTGAAATGACCCCCCGGCAAGGTGACATCCTGACTTTTACCCTCCCTCGATGAGGGGAGAGTGGGACACAACAAGCCTTTCAGCCACAGCCAAGGTTTTGAAGTCCTGAGCCAAACACTGCTGCTTACTAAAGATAGAAGGCTCTTATCAATTAGTGGCTGAAGACACCCCACTCTCAGCACCTTGGTCAGATAATTTGCCCTTGTGCTGGGCGATTGGATTCCCACCTCCCTGTTTGTCTGCCCCTCCTACCGTCCTTCACAGTTTGGCATCAACACCGTACTGTCTCTGAATCTCTGTACCAGCTGCTCTCTGATAGAAAAGGTAACATTAAAACTACAGTGACTGGACATTAGAGAAATACAACGGGAAATTCAGATTCAGATGACTTGGACACACAATTGTTAGAGAAAGAACAATCATGGTAACACAAAAGCTTAGGCCAATATGTAAAACATCCTTTTACATTGAAAAAGACATGAGTAGCAGTTGTTTTCAGCATTTCACTGTTCTGTTGAACTTGTTAACCAGGTCTCTCTTTCCTTTTTTATGACTTGAACCATAACAGATGTTAAAATAAACCTTGTTCTCATGCCATGCAAATGAAAATGTGACATCTAAATATTTTAAAAGATACAATGGATAGATTCCTTTCTCTGCTAAAGATCCATCCATTGAAGAGGCTTTTGCAGTGTTTGAATAACAAATCCTCTGAGAATGAAGTTTTCATGTTCTCTTGCTAACATCACAGCCTGTACTGTTGGCAACTTGACTCAGCTACAGCACTGTTCATCCTAAACCTACCCTTTATCAGGAGTACAAATTCAATCCACTGCCTTTAAAGATTTATAGATTCATGCAAGTTTTACACCACTGGGAGCGCTAATGGCTTTTAGTGCTGAGGCCCCAAGGAGTCATTGTGCATGAAAACCAGAAAACGCAGAGCAGCACTTAAAGCTACCCGCAATGTCAGGTTTCTGTCGAAAAAGATGCCGCTGACTGGGAATACTGGTTTCAACCGGTGGCAGAGTCTCCAGCTGTCGGCACATACCTCGGTTTGATATCTCTCTTTGTATGTTCTCCAACTGTGGATTTCAGCAAAAAAAAGAAAAAACAAAAAGGAAAAAACAAAAAAACAAAAAGAAAAAAAGAAGATATTTCAAATGTCAATATCAAATGTCTAACATGTAATTTTAGTGTAACATCATTCCATAGTTTACAATAAAAACATGCTGTTAGTTAGTTGGTTAGCATGTGTGCTACAGAGGACACATGGGAGAGGGAAAGAGCTAAATACATTTTCTAAAAAGATGCAAGTCAGACATGCACCACTAGAACCTGGAGCAGCCAATAAATCAACCAGCATCTTCTGCCACAAACCTGTCAACCTATTAGGGATAGACAACTGTGAAGACAGAAGGTGTGTGTGGTTGAGATGTGGTGGGGGAGTTTGAGGGAAAATATGAGATAGCAAGAGGACGCTGGAAGGGTTGGACACACATGACAAGAAAATGAAGAAAGCAAAACTCACTTTTAGCCTGTTACTACCTGAGTGCTGAGTGAAGTGTAGAGAAAGCATGGACATTGAATAAAAAATGCCACTGCTTACTATTAATAATTCAATAGATTGCAATGGCATAAAAATAACAGTCGAGAAAAGCACTGGCGTTGGACCTGACATCACAGAGTAGTTGTGTTTTATCATATTTGAATGTTGTTGGCTTGTAGCATTTCGGTCAGCGTGACTCCAGAGACACAAGTTTTGTAAAAGCCTTGTTTTCTTCTCTTCACCACCTTAAAAGGCCAGTGTGTAGGATTTAGGGGCATCTACTCACAGAAAGTGAACACAATATTCATAATTATGTTTTCATGTGGGCAGCTCAGTGTTCCAGTGGTTAGTAGTTAGTTTTGTCCACCCATCTATAGCACACAGAAGCTGGATAGATGTTTTCATGAGTATGTAACCACTAGGAAATAAGAACGGTCATGCTTTTGTTTTGAATTAACCCTTTAATTCTACAGAGGGGTAAGGTCGGTTTGGATCCATGTTTCTGGCCCCATAGTGGGCCTTTTACAATTTTTATTTAAGTCTCCTATGTGCTTTCAAAGTGAGGATGAGGTAATGAATATTCAGTAGGTAGCAAACTGGAACCTCACCAGTAGATGCCACTAATTCCTGTGCACTGATCTTTTAAACCTAATTTGCACAATACCATATTTAACAGTAATTATTCTGGGAGATATATCAACTCCTTGTTTTATTCAAAGAGCCATCTATCCTGGGGATTGCAATTATACAATAGATTTTTATTTTTTATTTTTTTATTTTTATTTTTTATAAATGTCAATATTGTCAATAATGTCATATTTACCAACAAAAATAAAACTTCTTTGTATAACTAAGAAGGTATCAAATAAAGCAGATAAGAATCTCTGACCTTGTCCTTCTAAAGCCAAAATTTTAGACAGGTTTTTTTTAGACAGGTTGTCTGTGTTCATAAATAGCTTATAAAACCTTTTGATTAAACTTTAATCAAATCTCTGTTTTGACTCTTCTTTAATGCTGCCAATCAGTAACTACCTACACCCTTGAAACCTGAGAAACCTCACATTTCTCACTTATCTGTTGTAGGGCAAGAGGAAGAGCTCCACCTATGGTCTTTCTTTTTTTGTGTCTGTCGCTGCTGGTTCCATACAGACACACTCATATGCACACACTACAAGAAAATACTGGATAATTAATTGGCATTTAAAGAAGGGAGATTAACAGTAACCACCTTCAAATGTTTGAACAGGTCTGACTCTGATCACTGCATACACCAAAAGACTGATGCTAAGCCCAGTTACTGAGATTATAAGGTGGTGCAAACACTCCTCAAGCAGTCACCTTTTCTCTTACCTACATCACATCACAGTAGCTGAATTTTTGACTGAGCATCAATACTCTTAATGAAAACTATAAAGGTAAAAAAAAAACAAAGATTAATTTTTATTTTAATTACACCTAATTATTCACTTAACTACCATTTAGAACTAAATTGTTATTAATGTAATCACATGGTTCTAGCATTTACTGTTTCAAAGAACAATTAATTTCTACATGTCCATCAAAGTTTTTATGTCTTACAGTTTATGTTCAGTTTGCTGCATCCTGCTGTTGTGTGCTTCTGCTTTTACTACCGCCACTAATACAGCCTCCCCCTGTTCTTTACATGAGGTGTAAAGTACTTCAATGAAATAACATTAGCAATGCACATCAGCTTGATAGATCAGATAATTAGTGAGATCATCTGGAGGATCAACCAGCATGGATTAGTTGGTCAATTAAAGTGGATCACTGGTGAAAAAAACAAGTACTTTCTTTTTATTGAGAATATCTTAAAATGAGATTTAAGAGGTTGAAATTAACTTGTATTTGGGCACTTTTGGAGTCATCTAAGTGTCCACTGGCCCCGTAACACTGAATTGAGAGTCGTGCATCAAGGCAAATAAGATGTACAGTCAGCGGCCTTAGTGGAGCAATTAATGAAGCAATTTAGAAGAATTAGGTTGGAATCAATCGGTTTGATGGAAAACTATTAGGTGATAAAGTCCAAGGTTGGAAGTGGAGAGAGTTGTGTTTTTACTGCAGGCTTTACATCCCAACATAAATTTTGATCAAGGACAGAACAAACTGCCACTGCATAATTACAAAGACAGCAAGAATTTCTAATTCATATTTAATTGTATAAAAGTCTTCAGCTAAAGTGTTGTTTAAACAACAAACTTATGCAGAAGGTTAACTGGTAACAACAATTCTGTAAAATTCTCTTAAAATCACTAAATTGATTAATACAGTAATTTATCAGTAAATTGGAAAATGTATTTTCTTATTAATATTCATTAATGTATTCTTTATTTTCTAATTGTTGGCTGCAGTTGTATACTTATACTCTAAAATTCTTGTATACATGTTATTTGGCAGTGAAATATGAATAAAAAGTTTCTTTGAATTGTCTAACCCATCTCCTGTTGCATTTACTCAGGGCTGCATAAGGTAACCTCTTAGTTGTGTGAAAACTAAAGACAATGGTCGTCTGGACATTGTGGTGCATTCAGGCTCAAACTAAAATATATGGCTTAAGTTGCACTGTGGATAAACACTTCACTGCTTTCTCAACTAAAACACTTTCTTCAGCTGTTTAAATCTTTTCTACCACTTGCATAAAAAGAGCAGATAAATTCTTAATTCTACCTGATAATTACCGTAAATACAATGTTGACTCCATTTCAAAGCTCCATAAATCACATGACTCAATACACTGTGCTGCTCAACTAACGTGATAAATGTGTAAAGTTTTTGTAAACAACTGTGAGATCCCATGTGACATTGAAGGTCGTGGAGAAAGCAAAAAATAATGGTGGGCTTAGAAACACTCAGTAGCCTAAACAGTGTAACCCACACTTACAGCAACAACCAAGACAAGAAAAACATTTCAAAACTTAAAAACGTTTTTATATTGTTGAGTTTTTTTTTTTTTTTCTGTTCTTTGGCGAGTTGCCACACTCACTACGCTGTATCAGCTACACGGAAACTGTTGCTATGTCATGGAAAACTAAGCTGAATACACTGCTGTCAGAGCTTAACCTCAGTCACTTTCACAGCTGGCTGAGAAGGAAACAAAGGCAAGACAAATCCATAGTAAATTAAATGTTGTGTGTTTTGTTCAATTGTCAGGTGAGAGGCACCTATCAAAGCCTCCAAGTTTAAAAACCTTTTTGTTCACATAAAAAATCCCAGAGAAAAGGCTGTTAGTGGTATATCAGTATGTTACAGCAGCTCATTAAGCAGCATTAACAATGCTCTGTATTAACAAATAGATCCATTGTTCACACAGAAAAACTAAATCTAACAGCACCAAAGCTTTTTAGACTATCAATACAGTTAAACTGCAGCTGTGTGTACCATATTGTTGTGAGTGATTGGACTGAAATCAAGTGGGTAAGTGAATACATTTTTAACACAAAGCATGATGGGAAGGAGGCAGCTGCAGGTTGTAGCAGATGCAGTTTGGGTGGTAAAAGAGTAACGGAGGTCATGTTGGAGTTTTAATGACAGTAACGACAGAAATGTAAAATGCAAACATTGTTATTTTAATACTGACAACCCAAACATGACTGTTCACTCCACAGTCATGTTTGGGTTGCCAGGTTAGCGCAATGTTGTAATTCCACAGAGAAAAAAAAACTGAATCTGTGCTTGTGATAGACAGTTAAATAAAAAATGTTTTTGGAGAGCATCCTTTTTTTTTTTTTTTTTTGGAGAGGCTACCAGTCACTCCATGTTTCCAGCGCAAAATCTGCTAAGTTTGGACTAACTCCAAACCTCAACTCTGTACTGGACCAATAGGGATGGAATAGATGTGGATCTTTTCATCAAAAAACTGTGTAAATCAACAAACAAGCGTTTCCCAAATTGGTGGTCTGGTCCCTTAAGAGGTGGGATTGATTTTAAAGCAATTTTGAAAGGATGGGCAGCAAGCATTTCAATCATATTTTCTATTATGCTATTTGCAAGTCCCCACCCCCTCTGCTCAGCTCCATTCTCTGCCTACCTCTCTCTTCATTTATGTCCATTACAGACAGATACAAACTCACCTGGGAGTCTGTGAGTGAGGAACCTCTGATGTATTCCACATGGCTGCCTCCCTGATTGCACTGTTTACAGCCAAAGACAACTGCAGTTTGGTGCAGTGAAGGATAATTAGGCTTATGCTTTGTTGTGCTTGAGCTTTACTGTATGAGTAATCTGCTTGGCAGGAAAAGCAACAGGCCTACAGTTATTTACCTGTGATGCATAGAAGACATACTCTAACATGGGGATTAGATTGGCCAAGTTAATTCGGGATTATTCCTGGGCTCCAGTTTCAGTTTCGAATTTCTTTTATGGCTGAGGGTTTTTTCTTCAGGGTTATGTTTTATATTGTGTCTTTCAGTGATCTGAATCATGCATGTCTGACAGAACAGATGTGCCACTGTGTTAATCAATTCAGCTGTCTACACAGACCATGTAATGGCTTACATTTCACTCACATTACATGCATGTAAATGTGACCTGAAGCATATTTTTACATTTCAAGTCATTCCTCTTCCAATTTACTCACGGAACTACAGTGAGTCTAATACACATGGACTGTGAGCACTGCCAAAATGGTGCCAACGTAGACTGAGCATTGTGTGTGAGCAGAATCTGTGTTGGCACAAATGGAGCTCTGAAACTGTTGAGGTGCATAGACAAGGTGTGACAGTTTGAATTGTTCAAATGTGGATCGTATCTACTTGGAAAAATGTATATAGTTATATATAGTTTAAATTAAATGATCAATTTGTTGGATTTAGTGTCATCTAGCGGAGAGGTGACAGATTGCAGCTGCAGCTGTTCTACCCTTTCCAAGCATGTAAAAGAGTCATGTAACATCAAAAGATGAACGCCCACTTAAAGACTTGTTTTGTTGTCTATTCTGAGCCAGTTTAGAAATATGACCCTTGTTACACATTCACTGTATGGATATAAACACCTCATATAAGCATCTGATTTCATTCAAGCCAACAACAAAAACAGCAGGTTCAGTAGTTTTCAGGTGTTTGTTCAGGTGTTTTTATAAAAACATCATTGTGAATATTATTTCTAATTTCTGCCGATAAATACACATCAGTCCCACGCATGGGTTCAATGTCAGTGACCACAGATAAACTGTAATTTTACTGACATTACAACAAGCTACTGACTGTATTTTCATGAACAGAGCATAATCAGCGATTCACCACAGCACATTACAGAGCTGTTTCACATTTACCACTGTTTTAATGGTGTTTTCGCAAACTGTGCACCATTAATTCACCATTTACCATTAATGTTTTCCAGTATCAGCCATCCTACCCTCATCCTTCTGTTCCAAACTAAAAGGACCATCTGTGTAAACACTAATTCTCACTTAACTGCTAGAAGCACTTGACACTCACCTGCGTAGACATCAGCAACACTGGACAAGTCCAGCAATTTTTAACAAAAGGATGTCATCCTGTTAGCTTCATGTAAAAATGCAGCACCATCACTTTTAGACAAATTTTATTTTATTTACTTTTTATCTAATCTCCTGAAGTGGTTGTGCTCAAATGAATGAATGAAATAGTTGTAATATTTGATTAGCAGTTTAGGTCCAGTGTGTCTCATTTTCCCAAAACGAGAACCTGTGGAAAACTCATCATCAGGTTTATTTTAATTTGTAATTTTGATTATTATTAAGGATATTAGATATTACATTAATTACTTACTATAATCCTGGTTATTTCAAATAAGTCCATTAAACATTGTTACCTAAAATGTGGGGATTTTTACTTTTTTTTCTGACAGATTTTATTCTGACCACAGTATTCATCCCGCCATATGTCATTTTATATATTGAGAAAATGGGGAAGTCGAACTGAGAATAAACTACTAAAGAATCAAAAATAAAGATCAAAATAAAAATAGATTTTCAATAAAAATTACATTGATAATTTTCCTTTCTTTAATATCTAAAGCTACTTTTAACTCAATCTTAACGCAAAATTTTGCCTTTTACAGTCCAACAAAATATCATCAAGATTATTAGAAGCAAGTCACAATTACTGGCATATTATAATTCAGATGATGGCTGCCTGTTAATAAAGAGTAAGATGTCAAGGCTGTGTTGTGGTAAAAGCAATTATTACAGTCATAAACAACAATCAACGACTTTAACGATTGAGGTTATATAGTCACACTCAGACTCAAAACCTGTATGGTTTTGTTGTGTTTCTGCTAAAATAAGTTCTTCCTCAACTTTGAGGTTAGAAAAATCTTTTTAGAAGTTTGTAATTGAATATGTAGCTGAAAACTGTATAAACTAAAAGATTAATATACATTTTGAAATAAGAACAACTTTAATTAGTGAATAACCAAACATAAATGAAATGTCACACTACACTGGTTCCGTAAAAGTTAAACAGCTTGAACATAATCAGTGGTGTCAAACAAGGTATCAGTTGTTTTCACAGTGCAACGTGTAAAGTATAAAAACTCTGTCTATTACCAGAGAGCTGCCTTCAGAAGCAGTGTCTCTGAATACTGATGTAATGTATTCCACACCTTCCCCTTTGTTCTGCCACATCAGCTGCTGAGCGCTTCTTTGATGTTTCTGTTGTAAAAGCAGTACAGTCTCAGGACCCCTTTGATTGTATGAAATGTGCTGTGTGCTCGCTATTAAACATCTGTTAGCAATTTTAGGCTTTTAGATGAAGGTTGGGTTCCAGTGTTGACCTGTGGTGTCTTTGAGCTGCCTTTTTTAACAATGGAATTTCCCCTGATAAGCAAAAGTGTGAACTTCTCCCGACATATTTTCAAAAACTAAAATGCAACATAGCATGTTATTCATCTCTAAAATTGGAACCCACTTCCCCCTGGTGTTAAGTTTATGCATTTTTATCAAGGCATTGTATAGTTTGTACTGAACTGTACCTTGTTACAAATGAAATGAATGTGCCTCTTTCTTCAAATATAATATTTTTAAGTAACTACTTTTAAAATTACTTTTAGTGGGCATAAATCACTGTAAATGTATATTTAAGCTCCTGTTCCAATTTAACACATATTTGAATTGGTCTGGTGCATTCAATCAATTCACAATTGAAATACTGACATTGCTGTGTTGGTGGAATCTGCTTTAACAGTATGATCATCAGAATTAGAGCTACCTAGTGACCGATTAATCAAACTACCTCACTACTTACTGAAAAAATCCCATGATTGCATATGTGAGCAAACTATTACATGTATGGAGTGGTTACTTGTTATCAGTAAGGGCTGCCTAATGTGTAAAATGGATACTTGGTGGAAAACATGTTATTACAAAGTGTACAACCAAAAAATAAAAATAAAAAAAAATAACAGAATTAATAGCCAAACAGATCAAATTTGACACCTTGACAGCACCATAAATTGTGACAAAAATAGAGACTCAAGATGGTCACAACAATCTTTGGCTGTCTCATAGTAAATCTGCATCATCATGTGGGATGAACTAAATACAGACTTTCAGTTTTTTGTGCTCAAATAGGTCATTAAAGTTGATATCCATGCACAACAGAATGGGAGAGCATTTGAAAACAGAGAGGTGTTTTAGATGTTTTTGCTTTGCCAAAGAAAATATTCTTAATCAACACTTTTATAACTGGGAAATACATTACATACATACATACAACAGTGTTGCTCACTTGTTAAATGTAGAAGAAGTTTAAGTTCCCAAGATAAATTCACAATTAATCTAATCAAAACCAATAGTTCTGAACGTTGTTAATCCAAATATGATCATATTGGGTGATCAATGCAAATGTCACATGCTAACAGTTTCCTAAAGAAGATACATAAAAGATACAAATACATCATGTTATGATGATATCTCTAAACTAGGGATGTTCTTGTCAATGAATGAGCCTTGTAATACAGTATACATACAGTATAATGGAAATCAGCTCATTTTATGTTAGTTTGTGTCGAAGTTAATGTTCCTATTCACACATATGCAGTCAATAAGCAATTTCAGTTTTACTTCACTAGAAATGAACACAACAGTATTATTATATGTTTCAAAGAAGTTCGACATTTCCTTATTGGAGCCAGCATCCGTAGCAATTTTCATGTGGATTATACTGATACATAAAATTTAACACGTGATTGATTAATGATACCATTATACAAGACCAGTCTGCTCTTAGTTTTCTGTCCCTTGGGTGAAACAAGACAAGGGGATGGATTAAAACTTGCTCCATTTAATTAAAACTGTGAAGTTTCTTCAACTGTCAAATTAAAATAAATGAAAACAAAAAGAGTTAGTCTGAAATGTAATCATGTTGTTTTGTTAAACAGCTACGAATGTTATTGTAAGTATTATGATATGAAAAGGTTGTGATCCTTGTGAAGTTACACTAATGTGAAAAAGACGCTCACAAATTCATCTAGCACTTTACAACAAACACCTTCTTAGTGGAAAACATAATGTCAACACTGGTAAGCTTTATTTTCTCATTTATTTATTTTTATAAGCCTTGTTTTAGCTCTATTTGCACAGCTTCGTTAAATGTGTGTAGTATTGTTCGAGTCAGAAGTTTAGGCTGAGAATGTTTGTGGGTTGCTCTAATTAGTTGCTTGTCCCACAAGCGATCCCTCTGATGTGGTAATGTGTGTTATGGATTGTGAGCGTGCTAACGGGATTGTAAACAAGTTTATTGTGCTCTGTTTGTGTTAAGATGGAAAGTATAGTGACAATTGTTTTGGATTTGGTATGTGTTATTACTTTCATGTCATAAAGAAACCTTCAAGGTAAAACTAATAAATACAAATGCAGTTTGTCCTATAAGATACATGTGACGACATACTCCCGATGTTTAAACATCTACTGCTGTGAATTGTATAAGACGATAATAAAATCCACTATTATCTTTTCCTTTCCTCTGTGTGATTTTTATACAGTTTTTTTGACAGCATTGTTTCATGATTTACGGACATTGCATCACATAGGTTTGGACTTTGCTTTCTGACCAAAACAAACAGTCTACAAGCTTACATAGCTTATCTAATTAAAAGAACAGATACACAAAACAAGGTATTTGAAGTCCACACTGTTAACTTAAATTTACGTACTTAATAGAATGAAAAAAAATCATTTTAATTATATTAATATTACAACAGCCCCCTAATTTACTTTCCTGTCATATAGAAACAGTAAAACAGCAACTTGTACTTAGTATTAGATTTCAAATTGCACCCTCTGCACACTCCAACTTGTAGCTTAAGTGTCCTTTATAATATTAAGGAGCAGGAACTAGTTATTTAGTTGTCAAATAGGTGATACAGAAATACTGAGGAAACTGCACGCGCTTCTCCAGCCTCTTCTCTCTCAGGAGAAGGTTTCGATGACCACTGAAGGAGAACGTCCTCAGCTGTGTTTTTGCATAAGCAGCAAATTACTGAAACTTTTAACAGGCTCTGCCTGCAGCCCAAGTGATGACCTTCCCTGCTGTGCGTATATCACCCGCACATCTGCCACCTTTGTAACTGACGACAAAAGTCTGTTTGATTGGCGACAGCAGTCTAGGAGACCATACAAATTACAGCAAAGAGAGCTCCTTCCCCATTAGATTGAACCGATCTGAACACTACAGCTCGAGCCGTAACCTGCTGCAGACAACGCTGCTGTTGCTGCTCACACCAAAAAAGGAGTAACAAGAAACAATCCTTCCTGCAAAAAGTTTGAAACAAAAGCTGATTTTAACAGAGCTGATTTTCTTTCTTTCTTTCTTTTTTTTTTGATTGGAAGACTTGACTGATTCAACTCGATTCAGTTTCTAAAATCCATTGATAAACATTCAGTAATGAAAAATATACCTTATAATTTGAGATTTTCAGATTTGTAAAGATGTGTATATAAGTAGTTCTGGATAAAATTCATATTTTTTTATGTAGACTTCATGGTGTAGCCTGTCATCACCCACATTTGGCTGTGACTGGCTCTGTCCCCCCAAAACATTTTACCTTTAGGATAAGTGGTATAGATAATGGATGGATGGATGGATGTTGTCACCTAAGTTTCTGTTCCAGTAACACATCTTGTTACATTGAGGAGGAAAGACACACCTCATTGTTCTACTTTCTGTGTGAAATGGTTTCAGTGTTTGTGCAATAGTCAAAAAAAAAAAAAAAAAAAAAATAACAACAACTTTTGTTGTCTGTCAGTTCAAAGAGAGGAAAGGTGATTGTGTCAAAGAAGCAAAGCTGAAACGAGATCGGGAAAATGCCAGGTTGATAAAAATAAATAAATAAGTATGGAAATCAATAAAAATGCTCTTTGGCCTGACAGTTTTCAATGATGGTAACTAGGACTCAGGATGTACCAGACAGCATTTTGTTTTGGCCCTGAGTTTGATTGACAAATAATGGCCCCACAGTTGTTGTTTTTCTAAGCTCGGCACACAGTGTGTAACGGACACCCATCTCACCAGTTTGTGGCATTGGGGAATAATTACATGGGCCCGCCTGAGGTAAGGCCTGGCAGAGAGAGTTCGTTAGTGATGAGGGAGAAGGGTGGAGGAGAGAGGCCCAGGAGTGCATATAGCCTCACACTACACAACAGAGGAAAGAAAAGAGTGAGTTCTCGTTGGAGCTGTGCTCAGTGCAGACTTTCCCTGAGCAGAACTTCTTTTCCAAGCTCCATTCAACTGTCTTTAGACATTTCTCTGGCTGTTTCAAGGAGGGAGAAGAAAAAGAGCGATGTGATGCTCAGGTACCACCTGGATTTGTTTAGTGTGCAACTCATTTGTGTGGAGCTTTATGTAAAAATTTCCACATGGGGCTGAGGTTGTGCTGCACGCCTGCACATGTGCTTCTTTCTGTTGTTTGCAGATGCAGATTTGTTGGAAAAAAAGAAAAGAAAGAAATACACTTGAATTAATCACATAAATAAAGACAGAAAATTGAACGATAAGGGAAATACTAATACAAATCATTGGAGGCAAGTGATTCTGTAATAAATTATAATATAAATTCAAATAAACATAACCATGCATAACATGCATGCTAAGAATTCTAACTCTGCAACATTTAAACTTCAATACAGTAAAGACAGAATATTTTACCTACTAATTATTATCATTGTTGTTGTTGCCTCAGTCTACTTTCCTCTTTCCCTGCCAATTTGACACAGTATCTCCAATATCATAGTTAAGCATAAAATGATGAAACACAAAAAATGAAATATATGTATACTATCTCCCATGATGACACGTATTTTGGGTCTTTTCTGTTTGTACATTCATTGAGGAAATGAAGAAATAAAGAAGTGCTGGTTTGATGTTTAGACAGAGTGAACCTGCACAAACACTGGTGACAAACTGCTGAATAAGGTTAAACATCTCAATAGATTATAGTAGATAGAATAGTCTTAACACTAAAGATGTATGTATATAGCAGTATTCAGCAGGTATGAATGTGAGTATGTAATTTAAAGAAGATATGGTGAGATGTGTTTCTGAATGAATTTCTCTTTTTTTAACCAAATAACCTCAGATATTTAACAGGAAATTTATGAAATTCCACAATAGTTTGATGAACAGCTGTTAATAGTAAATGTGTTTTACTGCAATTAATCCAATTAATGTCAGGCCTATTGCCCTGTTTCCTCTCAAGGCTCTTAAATATTAGATACCATTCCAACAGCAGTGTGAGGATCATTAGCAAGAAAGGGCAACTACGTTCAAGGGTGACATGTCTGAGCAAGGCTGATACAACACAGGGCTAAATGAAAGTAGCACCAGAATAGCTGCAGCATCTGTGGTTGGAAATCTCCACTGCAACAATCAACGTTAGGCATTGGACACCAAAGTCGCAGGTTCGACAGGTGAGGTTAAAAGGCTTTTTACTTGTTTGTTGTTTAGGCATACAGTTGGCAACAGGACAGCAGGCAGGGTTTAGGCAAGGCAACATCACTGAGAGCACCAAAGCAACTGAGACAATCTGACAAATGACAAATATACTCCAACACTAATGAGCTGATTCAAGACAGGAAACTCACTGAGGATGTCTAGAGGGCAGGTGTGGGAGCACAGGGTCTAAAGGATAAAACACAATGAACAACAAAAACACCCTGGAAGACTGTAAAGCTACTGATACACTTGTGCTAAACCCATCAAATCGGTTTAGCAAATAATGTATGCATTAAGCATGTTGTGTGTGCCCCCCTACTTCCCCAAATTTCTTCTCCCTCTCCCCTTTTCTCAAATATTTAATTTTTTTATTTTTTCATTACTATTACATGCTACCACTACTACTACAGTGCAACAGTGTATGAGTTGTTGTACAGAGTATCAGATAATTTGAAAGAATACCATATGCATAGGACAGTAAATAATAATCATAAAATGTTATAATTTCACTATGTAGTAACATGGTGTTCAGAAGACTAATGCTCATCAGTCCAGCAAAATACTTCTTTTCAAATGTTTATTGCAAAACATGTAAATAATCTCTTTAATTAACACATTAATTATCTCTATCTCTATCAAGAAAACCCAAAACAGATCAAAAGACAGATTTTTTATTTTTTCTTATTTTGACAGCGCAACATTTGGATTCATTCACATCATACTGTGAAGAAACCTCTGTCTCAACCAGGACTGAACGCTGCTAACCCAACAACAAGCCCTGGATAACCAGTGACCTGAAGGCTCAGCTCAATAAAAACAAGCAGGCCTTTAGGTCTGTTGACAGGGATGACTTGAAAAGGGGGCAGTGTGAACTCAAGGTGAAACTGAGGGAGTGTAAGGAGGCGTATGGCAGGAAGCTGGAGAATAACATCCAGCCAAACAACACCAGGGGCGTGTGGAGGGGTATGAAGCAGATTACAGGCTTCAAAATCAAAGACCATCATCAGGGGGGCGGCACAGAGGGGCAGCCTCAGATAGGCCACAGTTTGTTGAGCTGGGGACCCTGTCGACATGGTGGTCAGTAACACAGGAGAACCTCACGGGACTGCACTGTCTCCATTTCTGTTCAATCTGTAGACCTCTGACTTTCAGTACAACTGAACAAGTCAACAAGTCATGCACCTGTAGAAGTTCCCTGATGACACTGTGGTGGTGGGATGTATTAGAGATGGACAATAGTTAGAGTACTGAGACCTGGTGACAGCTCATAATAGGGTGAGGAGGTGTATGGTGTATGTATAGAGAGTATATATATTTATATATATGTAGTGTTGAGGTTTGTGGTTGGGATCCAACAGAAGGAAGGGACTGATTTCACAGGTTTATTAGGAGAATGGACAAAATAATCCAAAGACCAAAACCATCACAGACCATTAAGTGGAGAGGTTTTAGTCAGTGAGAAACAGGAGGTTGCTGAACAAACTTCTCTTAGAGACAGAGACAGCAGCTCCTTCTCCAGCAGACTCATCCAGCTTCACTGTCAAGAAATCATTCCTGCTGTTTACAATAACTCTGTACAATAACTCACACACTGTTGCACTGTAGTAGTATAGTAGTACTACAGTATTTATAGTAGTAATAATAAAAATGGTACATAACAGTAATGAAAAATCATAAATGAATAAAAAATAAAATACTAAAAAAAAAACAAGAATGGGGAAAAAAGGGGAGAGAGAGATGAAATTTGGGGAAGTAGGAAGGGCTACACTTAGCATCCTATTGGGGCCTCACTGGTTTTTTAAAATGAAGGTTTGGCGCACCAGCCGCGCTGATGCATCCACGGTATAGGGCAAAGATCAGGGACCAGAGACTATTTACAGGGTTTAGGTGGTAATAAATGCAGCTATAGAGAAAGACAGAGGATAAAGACTCGAACAAAAAGTTCATAGAAGCAAAAACTGATCAACTGAATTAGTTTCGCCTGATGTTTTTACTATGTGGGTCATAGGATCTAGAAAAAAACAAACTAGCGTTTTAAACTACAGTGTATCGAAATTAGTAGGACAAGTGAGTTGATAGTACACTGGTGCTGTACATGTCAACCGTGATATCAACAGTATAACGTAGATGTTTTTCTTTTTAAAACACATGAAATGTAACAGTTTTGTGACAACACTACATAGCAAGTGGAGGCTTTATTCAAAAAGTTATATAGGACAAATAGAAACTAAAATAATAAAAACAGTAGAAATGAAATTAAGCAAAGGAAAATAAGCTCATATTCAATTGATTGATTAATAAAAACACAGTAAATGCAGTTTGTCCCTTATTTGTTGCCGTACTTGTAGAATACTACGCATGCATAACTTTGTTTACCACGCTAGGAATGTTCTTTAAGGCAAAAATGACCAAAAAAAATACTTAAAAAAAAAAAAAAAAATGGATGATACATTTTGCTTAGTGGACCAACGTTGTAACCTTTTGTTTTGAGATGAGACTGGGTTGGGGACAATGGGTTGACAGCAATAAGACCATAGAAGTGGGAAACTGGAGCTTTGGCTTAGGATGTTACCATAACTACAGCGGGGGTCATAACCAGCGTCTATTGGTCATATTTAATAAATTTAACAATAATAATAATAAACGGCTGGAGAAAAAACTTCCGAAAAAAAAAAGCACTGGACAACAATAACATTTTTTTAATTATAAATAATAAAAAATATAAACAGTAAAAATCTAATGACGGAAACGTGGGTCAAGTGAAATGTGAGAAAAAACTTCCGAAAAAAAAAGCACTGGACAACAATAACATTTTTTTAATTATAAATAATAAAAAATATAAACAGTAAAAATCTAATGACGGAAACGTGGGTCAAGTGAAATGTAAATATGATCCATAATAAAATGGAAATGAAAACCATAATAAATATAATCAGTAGATGGACAAAATACAATTAAAATACAGAAATCAAATGAAGGGCTAACATGTCAGGGTGATTAAATGATGGTTAATGTGACGCTTCCTGAAATATGTGGCACAGACACGAAATGTTTCCAATTGAAATACATTAGTTTGAAATTCGTTCTGAATGACATGAAAAACTTCAGAAATTTGTGTCATTCGATTCAATGGACAATTAGCACGAATAGCACGATTCAATAGATTAAATTTTGTGACTATATAACAAATGGCCGTGAGACTGTGTTGGTTGATTTGACTGCGTGGTAGTGCAGTACACAGTCAGGGAAGCATAAAGGCTGAGTTATGCTTCAGATATTTATTATTTAAATATCTGCATGTTATTTGATAAAACCGATGAAGAAAGCAGCACTTTGCACTACAGTGATGTTTCATTTTAAAATTTACATTTCCTTGCTCTAATTTTATACTACTTGGAAGGTGAGTTACTACTTTTCTATAATGTTTTCTATAATTGTAAAATTGTAAATTTTATTGAAGCAATATTCTTGACTATTTTATGTTATGTAATAGTTTAGAAAACAACTTCCTGCTAGAATGCCTTTACTATGGGCATATGGTACTCATTCAGAACCGGTTATATTGAAATTTACATACCAAAGTATACTGCAATATATACTGTCTACCATCTATGGGTCAAATTATACTGCAATATAAATTTTAGGCCATATCGCCCACCCCTAGTTATATGCTTTGGCCACAACCAGCATCATGTCCTCCTTTTCTGCTGCTTCTTATCTTTTGAGGCTTTTCACTTGTAGCAGCCAAAGACTTCTTTGTTTTGCTAATTTTTTTAAGACATCAGAGCAGAACAATTGAAATTGTTCTTCTGTAAAAATAATAAGCCCACAGTTCATCTTTCCAAGCAGCTAATTAAGACCAATAGTCACCTTTTACTGTTGCAAATTCTCTTTTTTGTTATTGTAATAATCACACTGGAGTGACTATATTCCACGTGTTTAGTACTGTAAAAATGATCATGAACATTTTATATGTGTGCTGCTACAATGTTATTTCAGGAAATGCTACAATAAGTCACATCTGAGGGTAGAAACAAATGACCTACATGGTAGTTTAGGTTGGAGGACTTGTTGGCACAGATGGATGAAACGAGTTGATGGCATGACTCTACTTGCATTTTTTCTATTTACATTGTGGCATCATGGCACTACAAATCATCAAGCTTTTTTATTTGCACATTGTGACGGTTTAAAACTGATTCACACAGTCAGGGACAGATGGCGACCAAAACTTCATATGGAACAGTCTGACCTACCATTAACCCTTCAAATTTTATAACAGCACATGAGTATCTATTTTCCTGAAAGGCACCAGTGTTTATATTCTAATTTAAATTACAATTTGTAGTTTTTTGACTTCCACTTCCACTTCTCTCTCTCACTCTCTCTACTGAATTGTTAAGTGTAGCTCTTTAGGGTTACACTGTTACCTATGGCAGTTTTTCACCTTGGTGGCATAGTAAACAAATTATTGTGCCCTTAGTCTCTGACATTGTGTATTCTGTGAAAAATGCCTCTAGGTTGGCCTTCTGGATAAAAAACGTAATTGTACTGTTACTGTATGCACATGTTCCATGTAGCCTGTCATTAAATAATCTTGCTCTGAAACAATTGTTCATACATATGCAGCAACAATGTTACATTGTTACATATCTTTATGAATCACGGTATATATTTAGTATACAGTAGTAGAGACATACAGTGCTCTGCTTAAAGGCGATAGATAATGGCTGAACGAGGGGGGGGGGGTATTTTGTGAGGTCAAATTGATTGTGTCCTTCGACTGTTGACCATCAAAGTCTAATCAGTTCAAGCGTGAGTCCAAGTCAATTTTTCCTGTTATGTATGTTTTCTATGCAGTCATTTCTTTGTGTCAAGTAATAATAATCACCGTCTGTTAGTGATTTTTCTTCTCCTGCTGAAATATTCTAAAACTGTGTTTGACTTCTTCCTGTTGTGGAGGACAGAGGGGTGCGGATGAATATTCGATGCATTAGCACCATGCAGTCAGGTAAAACCATGTGTGGACCCCCCGAGGATGCTGGGAAAGGGATCGTCAGGATCAAAGGGAACGTGGAACACAGCAGAACGAGGGATCTCAGGGCTTAGGGGCTCATTAGGAATATTACAAAGGTAAGGCTGGGAATTAGGTATCTGGGAATTAGAGCTGAGACCGTCTTAATACAAAAAAAAACCCTGGATAGGTTGGCTTCTACATGTTGTACTGGCATAGGTGGAGGATTTGTCTGCACTTTAAAATACTGATCTTGTGTCATTATGCTCATAATGATCAATCTTACAGACATGTTTTCTGACCTTGAATTGTAACAGTAATATTATACAGTGTTCAGAAATGAACAGAAAGTGTTGTCTTTCTTTGAGCTGAAATATCTCTTCACAACATGAACAGACTCCCTGCCAGTATTATGATGATCTTATTTGTATAGATTGGCATTTTTATCATGTCTGGAATATCTAGCACATCTCTTTTTTCACTCCTGTGAATTTCATTGTTTCTACACTCCTTTTATTGAACACTTCTTATTGTATTTTAGTGTAATGTATTTTGGGTATTTGTAAAGCACTTTGTAAGTGCAGTTTTGTAAAGTGTTAGATAATAAAGTTATCTTACTTATAGAAGTCCATGATGCCCTCCTGAAATTTAACATTACTTGTTGTAGACTTTTAAATTATGTTGTAAACTTGTTTCTATTGGATGTGGACAAAATGTGGCAGGAAGAGAAGGAATGAGGTTGGATCTCTAGAAAGTGATGGGCTAAAGCCTATGGGGAGTTGTCCATTCTCATCTACCATATGTTTTCTGTGATTTTGACTTGACAAGAAAATGTAACATCAAACAAATGAACCATGACTAATTTTGGACAAAAGAATTCATAAAGTGGTATGAAGTTTTTTCTCATTATATGAACAACAGCACAGCCGCACGTTATATATGAACCAACGTCATTTCCACACTTTTTGTCAACACTAAAAACAGAAATCTATCTATCAATTAAACCAACCGTTAACAGAGTTTCCAATGAAGTGAGGATGGCAAGCCAGCTGTTCACATACCATGTTTCCTCTCCTTTGTTATGAAGCTGTGTGTGTGTCTGTTATAATGAGATCAGGCAGGTATTCATGGTGTCCATATGCACTGTCAACACCCAGGGGCTACACTCCATCAGTGTATTTAGCATGTGGAAAAAAAAAGATAGAGAGGGTTGAGACTGCACCACCATCTGGGCAGGGGTGTCAGAATCCAACAGAGGATGATGGAAAGCTTCATCCACATACCTTGGGGGTTAGCAATAGAGGCAAAGCTCCCATTAACATCAAAGCTAATCAGATCCTGAAACATGAGTCTGTGGGACACATTGCCGTGCATCAATGTTGTGTTCATTTGTAATCTGGTGATGATGATTCAGTAAACCAAAAAGGCAAAGGGCAAAGTATTGATGGGCCTAAAGGATCTTTCTGAGAAATACTGCACCATCTTGTTAATTTGTGCATGGGGCAAAGGATTTAACTGGGGAAAAAAAGCCAGTAATTGTTCTTGCAACTGCACAAAAACAACTATGACAGTTTTTTCCCAACTTAATATTTGGAAGGTGTTGCCAGACTTATGGTCTGTGTCAAAATGCAAAATGTGATTCTGTGAAAACAGAGAAAGCTTCAGTCACTTTAGTGCAGTGTGTTGAATAAGTCAAAGTATTTTACTCCAGGAAAGGTTGGCAGAAAGTCTAAGCCACTACTTATTGTACATATTCAATGATCTTTGCACCTTGTGGAGTTTTGTAGTTCTTCGCATATAAAATAAGTTACTCATATAAACTTGCTGCTTAACTGCTAAGGTCTCTTCGCTAGCTCACAATAACAGGTGGACACTGAAATGAAAGAAACTCTGTGATGAGACAGTGTATGATTGTGTTGGCATAAAAATTAACAATCTCAGCAGGTGTTTGGGAAATTTGTTTGTCACTTTCTTGCCAGGTGTTAGATGAGAAGATCAATAAAACACTCATACATGTAAAGTTGCCAACACATCAAAGTACACATCAACAGTCACTTGGCTTGATGAAATATATATTTTCTATAGACCTCATAATGAGATTATGTTGTTGTTATAGTGTCATGAAGGTTCACATAAATACAGAAGTTTAAAAAAGTATGAAAAGTCATAAGGTCATGTTTGAGTGAGCCTCTGTGTCACTACCTTCATGTCACTACTGTTTTTTTATCTGTTTTTTTTTTTTTTTCTTTTTAATATGAAACATTATCCAGAGGTTTATGTTCCATGTTCTCTGATCTCTATCTGCTACAGTGCTGGGTATTATAACTAGAGTTTTTTGTAATTTTAACACCAAACACAGATAAGCTACAACAAGACAGTGCAGGTGCTTACATGACTATAAGTTGGTTTTATCCATTTCCATAAAATTCCCCTTTCCCACAAATCATTTCTCCAAAACCTCATTTTTGGACCCATGGGTTGCTTCTTTTTTTTGAGAGAGAGATTTGCAGAAAGAGGCAATTCTACCTTAAAATCACTGTTAACCAGCAGCTATTGATCTACTGAGGCTATGGCTTGATTACTATGAATCGTTTTTTTTAATATCTAGTAAAATTAACAGTCTACATCTTAAGGGTTTTCATGCTACATTCCTGTGTTATATCCTCAATACTTTATGAAAACGTGACACAAACTTTTGGAAATTTCCTGATAGTGCTTAGCAGACTGGGGGCATGGTTTTATTTCTTACCTCTTTTTATCTCGTGCTCAATGTTGTGTGGGAAGTAGAGGAGCAAGTCCCATTGGCATCTGTTATTTAATTGTTAATGCTAAGCATAAGGTTATGTTACTTGTGTTCCACGTTGGCCTCGCTCTCCTTGTTAACATGGGTCCCAGGGTACATTTTGTTACAGTGCTGCATGATTCATCAGTGCAGTCAGGGTCAGGCGATATATGCACTGTATTTCTCGGGCGTAAAACCAAACACTTAAGACCTCTGTCAGGAGAATACTTGAGCAGTTGACACATATTCTTGGGCTGCCTAATGATATCCAGATCACAAAACTACAGCTCCATGTTTTAATGAATTATTTTCCCCTATTAGCAATTCTTCAGACAGCACAGATTTTTTTTTTTTTTTTACTTATTTTTCATGTAAAATGTTGACAGTTTAAGAGACAGTTTAGAATAGAGGATAGGTTCAAGCCCACATGGCTTCAATAGTTAAATGAAATTCCCCCATTCATCTCAAATTATATTTATTATTTTATTTAATAGTGCACAAGAATTCATATAACTGTAAAAGCTCCCATGTTTCCTTTCTAGTGACAAATAAGCTCTTATAAATGACAGGAGAAAAACAAATTTCACAAGTTTTCCTTGGGTTCCTGTACATTTCTATTATAAAGTCCTGCTCTTTACTTACACATCATTGAAGTTACTTCAAGGTAATTTATTGCATGTCAATTGACAATGATTTTCCTTTTAATTTACATTCTTATTTCCAGTGGTAGAATATAATATAAGGACAACTGTTTCCTCCTACTTTTACATGTAATATAGAAGATTGTATGTATTATGTTCAATACACAGTCAAACTTGAGTAACATGTTATCTCTATTGTGGTTTTCTGTGTTGCACACCAAGGCACTTAGAACGAAACAGAACAGGCGTAATAACACATTGTACTATAAAAACGTGACAAGACATTTCTCAAACATACCCACATACTAAAATATGTGAGCAAGGCCTCAACAGAGAAAACTTGAAATAGCTTTGCTCTCATTTCCTGCAAAACCACTGAAAGGAGAACATTTCAAAAGTGCCAACACTGTGTTTAGCCTAACACAGAAATGTCTGCCAATCAGATTTTTACAGCACACAACCAGTGTTGTACAACTTTGTGCTTAACAAGAGTTGGTTCAGTGTTCAATTCACACAGATTAAAATGAAATATTTCATATTTATAGTTCACAATTTTTAATTTTGAAGTTCACTCAAAAAATGAAACTAGTTCACATTCATTTTTTTTCAATGAAACATTTCCACAGCCTCCAACCACTGCTGCTGCCCACAATAAATGATGCACTTTCTACTGCTATAGAATCCAGTACTCTAGATTCAAAGATAAAAAAAAGAGCCAACAACTACAAACTGTATTTGTCAAACTAATTTTATGGCTGACATTCAGACTTGTTTTTTGTTTGTTTGTTTGTTTGTTTTTTTTCAGACTAAGTGTGCACAATTAAGAACATATGGTGTGGGTCCGGGCATAAAAGTCTTCGTCTAATGTTTTTGACCACTTTCATGTACAAATTCAGTTCACATTCAGTAAATGCTCACCTCTGTAAACAACTGCATTAAACAATTAACAACTTCTGGTAGTTTATGGTTCACTTATGCATTAAGCACCGTCATAACCATCATCATCAGTATTGACTAAAAAAGGACGAACAAACCATAAAAACTCTGAAAATCCTGTTAATTTCTTTCATGCCGTGATGTAACTCACACATTAGCTCTTCAAAGGCAACAGAAAACCATGAGTTTTCTGTTGCTTTCTGTGGCTTTTGGAAAAGTTAAATAACAATAATTTTCTTAATTAGGTGAAGCTTTAGTAATTACTAATCCTATTTATTGTATTTTGGATTACAAAGTACTATTGCTTCTAACATTTTGAAAATGAATGCACAAAGGAATACCAGCAAAAATGTGTAACCGCTGACATTTTTTTAGCCACCAAATTAAAAAAAAACTGGCATAAGTTAGTTCATTTTAATGTAATGTGATTGGTCAGGCCACAGAATAGAAAATTCTTCTTTACTATGTAAGTGGTTGCAGGTTGCCGGCTGTTTTTATCAGAAAATTCTGTTGTTCATCTGATAGAAGCTATTGCAGAGATAAAATATGTCCACAACTTTATCCGTGAGTGCTCCCTCAAGAAAGTATTATAATTATTGTCATTGTACATCTTAACTCGTATTTATGGCTCACTTAGATCAAGTACTGTGCCTGCTCTCTGTAAAAATCAGTAGTTCAATCATGCCTGAAGGAGCCATTATTACTATTCCAACTATTCTACATAATTTGTGTCCAAATACTATGTCCCTTTCTTGGCTGAGAATGTGGAAAAAATAATCCCTGAAAAATTGACTTATTTTCCCCTTTTGAATATAAATCCAGAAGCTGTTATTTAAGCACCACATGTAAGTTAACATCACAGATCACAAGATTGCAACAAATCATCTTAAATAGCATATGTTTAATTAACTTCCCATTAAAAATGATTTTATTCTCATTTAAAATCTACCATGGGATGTGACATCATATAATGTACTGACATGGGATAATATACCACAGAGTTCCATTCTAGTCATTTCAGTGAAATGTTTGCATCATTTTTGTCTGAAATTGCAAAAACATAAAAGAAATAAACAAACCTATTCATATTTTTATTATATTGTGTCTATATCACTACAATTAATGAAACACCATCTGAGGAAATATTATCTGACTTGAATTAGAACCGAAGACTTACCTTGCTACTGAGAGGAGACAGCATATTGGCACATTTTTCCCTGCATTGCACTGACTACAGATACAGTTCAGGGTTGATTTTAAGATTCTACACTTCATGTTTAACGCGCAGGTCGTTCTGGCTTCCAGCTATATTACTGAGCTTTTAAGTCCCTACGAGCCTACAGTTGCTGCATGAGATCACTGCTAAGGTCACTATTAGATGTACCCAAATCTAATTTGAAAACTTGGGGTGACCTTGCTTTCGTTATTAAGGCAGCAAAGCTTTGGAGTGACCTCCCTAAGGAGAAAGGGTTACACTAACAACTTTTAAATCTCCTTTCCAAACTTCAGATCTGCTTGGTTGTAACCTACAAAACTGAAAACTATTACTTTAACGGTCATATACATTGGTAATTATGGGGTATTCCACTGATGTAAAATATATATATATATATATATATATATATATATATATAAGAAAAAGCAGATTCTGTTTTTGTTTTTTTTTCACCAGCTTGGCATTGGCCAAGTTATGTATTTGTTGTATTTTCACAAAATTAATTAACATGTTAGTTAATAGTTGAAATCACAGGCACTAGATGTGTAACCTTCTTACTTGTCTCAGTATGTTTGGGTGGGTGAGGGGGTTAGTTGTGACACTCCTCATGACCGAAAAATAAATCTGTAATACATTTTGGCAAGTTAATTAATATTGCAACAGGAGGAGCCGTTTCAGAGGTCCATCAAAAAATGCACTGAATAATTAATCCTGAAAGCTAAGTTCACAACCAATCCATGCTTATAGTTACTGCTCAGTGAGTGAGCAGCCAGATTTTGGCTATAAGGTGTGTACTGTAAGTATGTCTGGACTGGATAACTGATATGATCATGATCACAAATCACATTAGACCCACAATTTTATTTGAATATATGTTTTATATAAGCATTTTTACTGTACTGGATCATATATGGTATTAAATATATGCACGGGATCATAGTTATTGACAGTTTTAAACACAGGTTTCTTTATTTGAAAAAAAAACTTTCACATGCTGTACATGCCATTTAGTGATTTTGTTTTTGTTTGCCAAATAATAATTGTACTTTACCTAATTTAATGGAGTAACAGAAATTTCCTCAGGCAAGACAGATGCATCATGTACTGTTAATGTATCAGGTGATCACTATATACACAAACCACAATCCATCTGAAAAAACATTCTTGCTACACCAACTGCTGCACACTCTGTTGCTTGTTAAAGCTTTATCTCCACCTACCCAGCCTCCACCTGTGCCAGCCTATCTACGTGAGCCTATGTAGCTCTTAAAGTGATAACACAGCACAGTGCTGCTACCCTGCTGCTGCTCATTATGCCCCTGCTATAGCAACAGCATGGTTGTTGGATAAGCAGGGGACAGCTTAATGCAGACCACTGAATGGAAAACATAACTGCATCACACTTTGTTGTTATAAATGGTTTATCTCATGATTAGAGCATTCGTGACTGAATAATGGTTGGTGGCATTTTTGTTTTAAATGAAACTTTGTCTCTGCTATGCAACATTAGTCACCAAATTTCTCCACCATTTATTCACTATGCAGCTCTGCAAGCAACAAGCTACAACTGAATAAATTTGGGCTCAGATGGGAGCTCTTCTGCTGGGTCTGAGTAGTCAACTTTTATGGGGCCTTTTCCAATTCAGTTATGTGAAAAAACCACAGCGCTACAGCAAGAATCAGACTAACACCTCTGCTTTCAGGCCTGTTCACTTCACTGACTTTACTGAAATGATAGAATTAGCATCACATGGTTTCCTCTGTGCATGTATTTCAAACACTGCCATTCTGCTCTTTACTGTTTTACCACATAAACTTCTGCTTTGCAAAGCTTGCATGAGTACAGATCTTATTTTCTGCTAATGTCACTGTACAGTAGATGGAGTTAAATGCACTCTGTCCCAGGATCTGTACGCTTCATCTAGCCACTCACTCACAGAGCACTCAACTGATGACAGCATTTTGCTCCTCCTCGCCTCTGTGAACACAGAGTTATATATATAACTTTCATGCAGACAAATCGCCCTGTACTGGTAATGTTGAAACAACATGAAATGAGCTGTACCGTTGTGGAAAAGGTCAAATACACGTTCTGACATACACTTAAAATACTCTGTTAAAATAATGGCTTATCAGCCATGCAATTTTGTCAATTTGTAGTCATAAAAGTATGTGTTAAACATTAACATTAACTAATGGTAAACACAAATGGTGCATGCAGTTACAACTATATATATTGGGGGCCTGGTGGCTAAGGAAGTGGACTTGGGTCCGGAAGGTCCCCGGTTCAAATCTACCAGCTCCCACTGAGGTACCCTTGAGCAAGGTACCATCCCCACACACGCGCCCTGGGCACTGTCCAGGCTGCCCCCTGCTCACTTAGGTGATGGGTTAAATGCAGAGGGTAATTTCGTTGTGTGCATGGTGTGCTGTGCTATGTGCTCAATGATCACTATAGTTTTACTTTTTTCTATATAATTAAAAAAAAAACCTGTAACTATATTCATTTATTTATCTAAACATAAAATATCAGAAACTAACAACAATATAAATCTCTATGTATGGTGCAAGTTTACCATACATTGCCATACAATTATATTATTACATAAATATATATATATATATATATATATAGGCAGAAACTATAGCCTGATAAATAGGCTGACTTCCTAGCACAGTATCTGCAAATATGCCAAACAGAGAAAAGGGGCATTTTAAGTTTTTCTTTCACCAAGCCTAACCATCAAATTATATTTAACTACCAAATGTATGATTCACTAGATTAGAGGGGAGTGAATTTCAAGCATATAGTATTCTGACATTCAGACAAAATTTATCAGTTTTATATGATATACTGCACTTTGCCTTTGCTTTACGGCAGTATAATTACATGGCCATACACTAAGTGCAGTAGGTCAGCCAATTTACTTACTTTTTATCTTAATTCAAGGGGCACTAACTACATTTCGAGTCAGGCATGCTGCTTGATGCCTTAACAATGACAAAATTCTGTCTTAAACATGTATATGTAAAAATGTACAAGAGCTTTGTATTAAACTGTAGAAGAGCTTTTAATAAGTATTTTAGAGCTTCTTTTTTAAGTATTACTGCATTGCACAATAAAGACTAAAATCAAACTGACCTTTGACACCCTTGCAAACTGCTTACTGAAAACCGATTGCAGCTGTTTATCACATAACTATTACAATAGTATTTGAAGTGTATTATGGAACCATTGTGAAGTATGTCATCATCTCTTGTTTTTTTTTTTTTTTGTGTGTGTGTGTTGATTGACTGTTTGTTTTCTCTGCCTTCATACTTTCTGTCACCCTGCTTTAAAGCTGAACCCCTAGTCCTGGGATTAATAAAGATAATCATATAAAACAGAAGAACAAACACAAGTTATCAGATTAATGTAACATATTCAATTTCAACTTTCAGCTTCAGCTTTAACTTTAGTTTGATTGGAGATAAGCCTAACTGTAAAAGAGTACATATATATGTGTACATATTTAGATTGATAGATATACTCATATATACCCCAAAAGATTAATCCTCGTGGTTTAAGGCAAGTTTCACTAACTTTTTGCCACTTTGCCAAGTAAGACTATCTTGAAATCTTCTGTTGAGTTTTTTGGCATGCTCATGCCCTCACGGTACTTGGAAGAAAGCT
This sequence comes from Polydactylus sextarius, assembly GCA_016801845.1. Lineage (NCBI taxonomy): Eukaryota > Metazoa > Chordata > Actinopteri > Polynemidae > Polydactylus > Polydactylus sextarius. Next base: position 19,507,292 of record CM028906.1, read on the forward strand.
TTAACTTGGTAACTTTATTTTCAAAGTTGATGCTAAAACAAAGGCAAACCGCAGTATCTGACATTCTTCATAGTGAAACCAAGGAAAAGTGCAGTAAGTGCAGTTACTGGAATCTGCGTTGGTTTCACAGCGCATTTTTAAGTTAAAAATGCAAATATATCACAAAAAATTAACAGAATGAAGAAAAGATGAAGATACTGTGCTTTGCCTTTGTACAGCAGAATTACAAAAAATGGTTTATCCCAATATTTTCAGCATTAGGAGCAGTTATTAGTTTATATTACATTCAGAGCTCCAATTCAGCCTTTATGTCTGCATTTCATTCACAAATCCTTATTGCTTCTGAAGCTAAACACCTTGGTCTAATTAAGTTTCTTCTCTTATGAATCCTTACTAGCTGTCTGTACACACACACACACACATATATATATATATATATATATATATATATATATATATATACACACACAGATACCAACCTCTTCATTCAGGTTGTACAAATATGCTGCTTAGTTATGCAGTCCTGCACATGAGTCCCTGCAAATGTGAAATGACAGACTTAGCCAAAGGGATGACCCACTGGCAGCTCACTGTCATTGGCTTTCCCCCTGTGGATTAATTTGTCATGAACATTAGGGATATCATCCTTCAAGTCAGCCAATGAAAGTCATGGGATTGGCAGATAAAGGGCATGGGGGATTTCAAGAGGGTAGATTCACAAGGCTTTGTATATATTAGAGTGTGACATAAAGCCTGGAGCTAGCGTGTACTGCTCTGCTTCAAGGTAATGGATACCTGTCTTCTTAATCGTGTCCCCACAGAGCGAGGAGAAGTAAGGAGGGGGAGGATACATTGTTAAAGGGATACGGCGATGGGCATTCCTACGATTTTCTGAGACTTGTACAAAATGTAATCTAAAAGTTAAGAATAACCAGAAACCAGATACAGGACATGTCATCACTATCTTTTCTATTATGCATCATGCTGCTGTAATGTTAACACCAACAATGTGCACATATCAGTTTTATTTGTCATTTATCAGTCTTGGTAGAGACCAAATGATAATTAAAAGGAGGGTAATAGACCACTATTAGTCTTATATTTGTTACATGCAAAGACTGACAATTCTAACGCTAATTGTACTCCATGCTTGTTTGATGAAGAATAATAATCAAACTGTACTATATGCTAATATTTCTGTCATAGTGTCTAAAAATATCCTTGAACACTAAATAATAATTCACTAAATAATAATTAGTTGCACTATAATTAGTAGTAGCTGATTAATTGACACTGTAGCGGTTTTATTCTGTAATGCAATGTTGCTGATATTTTATAATATCATATAAATATATAAATAAATATTATTCAACATGATGGGGCCTCTCAAATTCCTCTAATATATCTATTTTATTCATTTGTAGTCTATAATGTTTATGTATGTTCAACCTAATACAGTATACAGTGTAACAGACTATATACTTTGACAGATGACTCGGTGGTGATGAGATGCAGCCACTGACACACAACTCAGGCTGCTGACTGGGGGCCCACACACGTTGAGCTGGTTCTTCCCAGGAGAAAGAAGAAGCAGGATTATCTGCTTTTGCAACAGGTCCACAGGCAGTGACCACTGACCTCCCTGAGAGCGACACCCAAGAGAAAAGCCAATATTCTTACAGAAAGTAAAGTAGCAGATTGTTGTTATTATTTTGAACACATTATGTTGTTCTCTGTGTGCAAATTTATCTGTCGTGGGATTCAGCGCTTCCCTGTGCAAACACTAGTATTTTGTGATTTTGCATTCCCATTTTGGAGAGTGTGACTGCAGCAGAAAGCCACAGTAATGCTCCCCCTGTTTGTCACCAATCTCTTCCCCCTCCAGTGGCCTCATGCTCCCGCTCCAACTCCTGAAGGAGTTGCTCCCTTTTCCTGGGCTTGACCAGTGGTTGTAATCTCGTTTTACTGAACTCTAAGGACCCCACCGTCTTGTTAGCTCCAGCGCAAAGAACAAGTCCATTCATTATATGGAGCCTGATGAATGACTTGGTCAGACAGTAAGGGAAAGCCAAGGTGTAAATGTTCAACCTCTCATAAATCACAGAGACGGGCAAGTCTAGACCTTAACCTACATGTACTCAGGAGTGATGATACCTTTGTATATTACTACCCAGTTGTGTAGAAAAATAGTTTGAGAATAGTGCAGTGCTTCTGTCTATCTCCGAGTGTAAAGTGTCTGTACATGTATAGTAGAAACACATCATAGACTGAGGCTGCACAAATTCACCTTGTAATACACTGTCAAGAAATAGGCCTAATATGTAGTTGACTGATGTCAGTCTTAAAGGTTTATTCTTTTTTTCTTAACTGGTTCTTTGCAGTTTGCAAAAATGTCTCTCCTTTTTACATTAGTCAAAAAAAAAAATCAGATTTCAACATAACATTTATTTTATAAAAACAAAGTTTTGACAGCACATAATGGTGCAGTGTGCCTCTGCTGACACAAACACACTTCTTCAGCCTTGGTCTTCATCACTTGCATGAGCACTGCATCTTTTTTGCAGCCATGTTTGTAATATAGTATGATGCCTTGTTTTGTCCTGGATATATTTGCAGTGAGAGCTGTGGTTTCTAGACACAACCTGCATCCTGATTTAAAACAGCTCTGTCTACTGACTTTGCATCTTATAAAATGAACAGTCAGTAAGTTAAATTAAATATGACCAGAAAAGAAACAGGCGTGTTCCTAAATAAACTGTAACCTCGAGGTGTTGAGGTTATCCCTGTGAATACTTATTGATTTGAGTTCAATTCCTTGCAAAATCCATCTATGTTTGCTGCAGATTTATGGCACAGTAAACAATGCCATTCATCATACATGACAGCAGGTTTTTTGGGATTCTTTTGGGATAAAGAGCAAAACAAAATAAACTGATAAATTAAAAGAATGTCTATTTTGTAGAAGTTTGCTGTTTAATATTTCTGTTACTTCAAGGGCTTTTTTAACACTATGTCTCCCTGACTAGAACTAGGAAAATATACACATAAAACTATTTGTCCACCATACAATAGTAAATGTTTTACCATGATAAAACTTAGATTTGATATAGAATAGACCAGCACCATATTCTCTACTGCAGCACAAATGTTGTTATAAAACATCATCATTAGGTGAACTTATTTTGATTTGATTTACTTACATTTAGGTTGTCACAGTCACATGTATTCAATATTATTTTATTTTCAGTTCATTTCAGTCATGTCATATCAAATCAGAGCAGAGAAAGAATAGTGTCCAAACAAATGACAATGGCTGATATCAATAGTCTCAGTCATTAATAATGTTCTTCACATTTGGTCACCAACAGGTCTGTGGGACACCTGCTGTCAAGCTGTTTCACATAGTGATACTGCAGGTAGACTTTCTCCCTATTTGCTGCCCCATTTCATCGTCTATTTTTACTTAAATGAGGGCAAAGGAACACTGACATATTTATTAGGCTCTGCTAAAGAGCCAGTTTTTTTTTTTTGAAAATTCATTTTCCATGGTAATGAATTCAGTGTCCACAAGTGTCATTAAGATGGTTGAGAAAGGGTAATTTGCATAATGTTATTTAAGATAAAGACTGCGGTCTGCGCTTTTAACACTACTTCAATCTAGGCAGAAAGAGATGAATATTGAAGACTTTGGACATGGTTGGGTTGATATCGAATATAATTCTGCTGCTACTGTGTACACGTTGGTGACCAGTTTTTTAAAAAAGCAAACAGAGCTTTGTTCCAACCGAGGTCAAAATCAATAATCAATCTAATAAATCTCTGGGAAAAGAGATATAGGACAGAGCGTTTGGATATATGAACTGTGAAAATATGGAAACTTTTTAATAAAACCAAGCTTCATTCAAATTAAAAGCATTATTTTTCACATTCAGTTAAATAAATAAATAAAAAATAAAAGCTATGGACACTAACAAACACAGTTCAGTATACCACATTCATTGTCACCACAGCTGTGGTGCATGTTTAACATGTCTATTGAAACATCTGTTTAAATAAATCATCCATCACTGAAAATGTATTTGATGGTGCTGAGTCACTAAAACTCTGATTCTCCAGATAAGATTTTCTGTTTTAGACAATGCTCAGATTCCGTCTTTAGTGGATTAGGTTTTACCATTGATGATGTTAGTGGGGTTTACTCACCTATGTTTTTGACTTGTTTTGTTAAATAAAAGACCAGAAGCTTAAATCACCAATGATTTGTATTCACATGAAAACTGATTTTGTTGGATTTTATTTGTTGACTACAGAATACATGTCTGCTCAGTGAATTATTTGTCCTTTGAAGGGGAAAACGAAGTAAGAGATTATTTTGGTTTCATGATGGCACCCCCTATCACTGTTACTTTGTCATTTGAAAATATAGTTACTTTGTTTCTATATAGCCAATCAAATTATTTCATTTTAAACCATATTTTCATAAACCAAAAACACAAATTACAAATTTATTTACATTCTGCATGGACTTTAATCTCACAGTTTATTTCCCAGTATATACAGTAGAACTTACAAAATACTTCCCCAGTGCAGTTGCACTATATTTTCACACTATCAGTTTGAAAATGCCATCATACTTGGCAGTGTAACATCACAGAAAGGTCAGCACCCCAATATATCCTCCTCCTGAGGCCACCAGGTATAGTGGTGACTAGGTGCAAACTGGAAAGAGCTACTCATGGACATTCACACAGCTTTACTTAGAGGACGAGGGAGAGAATACAAAGACATGGTACTATTGGGCTGTGTAATACTACACTGCAGAACACAGTATACAATCATGGATATCCACAACTCATTTTGAGTGAGGGAAAATCTTTTCCTAGTGAGAAAAAGTCCAACCTCTCCTCAAACAAACTCCCATATCTTTGGGCATGCTCCTAAACATTTACAGATGACCATCATTCAAAGTCAGCATGACCATGACATGTCCATGAACCACAACCATGTCTCTCACACATCACATTTATATGGGGGGATGATGGGTACAACACCATCTACATGTGGTCACGATTGTCATGACTACATATTATTTGTCTCTCTGGCAGTCAGACATCTCAAGTAGGGAAGAATATATCAACATTGAGGCAGTAAAAGAGCACAGTGGCATTCACAGTGTGAAATGCAGAAATCAATCAATGTAAACTTTGGGCTTGCTAGTGTTGAACAGTTGTCTTTAATGGCATCCATGCCAAACAGAAGCCAAGAATATAATTAATTGACACAAAAACTGAAAAATTAGGGAGTCACAGCAAAAACAAAGCAGATATATTATATTTCACTGAAACAGAGATAGTCTAATATAGTCTGCTCTGTTGCATCAAAATAGAGACAAATTTCATTTAATGTTGCATGTTGAAATTGTGCACACAGTACATTAAGTATTTTGCCTGGGTTGAAGTAGTTAACCAAAAAAACAAATATTTTATACAATAATATTTACATTGATATTTTATTGTCCAGTGATTATTTTACACATATTTTTATACGCACACACAAAAAAAAAAAAAAAAAAAAATCTATATAATCCCTAATGACCACTTGTCAAAACCCAGTGCATACTCTCATTGTTACCAACATTGTGTGTTACAACAACATTGGTTTTCACTGTTCAGGGTATTCATACGCTGTGGGTATTGAGGGTATTCATACAGGGTACTCATACATTGTGACAGTGATAATTTGTTACTGTGCTTACACTGACAGATGGTGATATCTCACCTATAAATTTCCATAATGACGTGTTTTGAGGTTCTGTTTTGGAATCTGCTTGAATTGTGTAATATGCCGATTCAAGCTGTTCGCCAGTAAAATGTAACAATTTCACAAGCTTGCATTCAGGTGCACCATGCCACATTTTGTATCTTTTATGGTAATGATTAGATCAATTACAATGTTTGTCATATTCTTAATAAAACATGCTATTTTCATCAAATCTGCTTTTCTGATTAAGAGAGACAAATGCCACAAATCATTATGCCCAACTATCAGAGTAAGGAATACCATGACAAACTGAAACATGTCACAGTCACTATACTTATGTCACTGTCAGCATACACAGTGAATCTCTATGCTTCCATGAAGTTATAAAAGAGAAAAAAGGAGGAAATATATATAGGAATATATAGGAATAATACAAGGGGAATAAAAGGGAAAGAAAGAAGAGTCAGTTGTCAAGATAAACTTATTGTGAGATAGATTTATTTTTGTTGACTGAGTTACCCCAGTTTTAGAACAACTGATCAGTCACAGGGTCGAAGGAGAGAGAGAGTCTGTGATGAGCAAAGAGCAGTGGATAAGGAGTAAATTATACAACTGTCCAAATATCATCCTTCTGTCTCCATTCTCATGCTCCCTTGTCTGCTCTGCCTCTCGTCTGCAGCCTCTCCAATTTGCTGGTCTTTCAACTATAACCAAAAGGAGTGCGAGTGAGAGAAAGACAAGCCGACAGACTGAAAGACGAGCACATTTAATGGAATTTGGAACCTGCTGACAATGTCTGTCGTTATTGATCTCAATTCCTTTACACTTGTCACTGATGAGAAAATTTTTATTTTACCTCTCCAGGTCTGATCGTGTGACTTTACTCTGACAGTTATTTGCATCGGATGGACCAGTGATAAATTTACCCGGAGGTGGCTACGGGCACTTTAATGAAACTAAAAACTCTACTGCTGTACCGACCAAGTAGAATTTCACTAAAATCAGCATGCTAACATCCAAATGATAATAATGTTAAAATCCTAACATTTAGCAGGTAAAGTATGTTCACCATCTTTGTATGATGTGGTAGTATTTCGCTGATGCATATGAATGTAAACAGTTTTGTAATAAACCAAATCAGATGTCTATAGATAGTAACTTAAATCACTACTACAGTTTTCACTGTAGCAGTTGGATTGACGCTGAACACACAAATGGACACAACAGCAGGGCACTTATTCAAATAGATGCATAAATGGATGAAAAGCATATACCAAGCATCCCACAGATGCTGCTGCAGCAGTGAGGGTAGAGCAAGAAACCCGAGCAAACAGCAAAACAATTTAGCTAAGTCAAGTTAGAAACAGGAAACACTAAAACCAAACAGAACAACACAATGCAACCGCCGTCTTTGCAAAATGTGCAAACTGAAATTTTATTCAAAGTTGGCTCACACCATTAACCTCTGATTGCTGCTACACATGTGGAAATTGTTATGGAAAACATAAACCACATCAGCAGACACATAAACTTGAATAACTACAAAAAGGAACTAACATTGTGAAGTACTGAAGAAAAAGAAGCCAGAGCAAAGCTGTGGCTTCTTTTTCAACAGTGCTCTGGTTCCTGCAAGAACCTTTTTGAAAAATAACACAGGGTGGTCAATACCTGCTGCATCCTCTTGGATGAGAAAAGCTCCTCCACCTGTATAACAAGCATTTACTTCAACTCTGAACAGCACAAAAACAAAAAATACTGAGGGACCTGCACAAGACAGCTTTCACAGCCTGGAATGCCTGTTGACATTTTGAGTCACACTAAAACTCCTTGGCAGAGATGACAAGATCAATTAGTAGAGAAACAATGGTGGCCAACTTAAGGCAGTGCCCTGTAGGAACCAGTTAGCCTTAGGAAAGAAGGTAGCTGACATTTGGTTAAGACTGGAGAGTCGATGACAGCACTGATCTTCACTGGAAAGTGACAAACCAGTTTGTGGTCGATCATCACTTGGTCTTTTGGTCTCTTGGGCTTTTGCAAAATAGCATTTGCATGTGTATAAACAATCAAAAAAAATCTTTCTGTTGAGCTAATTCCACATAGGTTTGTGTCTCATCCTTTAGAGTAGTCACAAAAATGCTGCCTGTAAGCTTCTGGCACTCGCTCAAAGGCACAAAATGGCAACGTTCTTCTCCAAAGTTAGTAATGAGTCTGTCTCCAGAGCTTTACCAACTAGAACACACTGTAACAGTAACGTCCTGCAATGTTTCACTTTCCAACATCTTCCTCATTAAAGGGAGATACCAGATTGATGTTTTTATCAAATTTGGCACCACAGAAATATTATATTCATCAGTAGCTGCTCTGCCTGATTTAAACTCCATTTCCTTCTGTTCTCTCCTATGCATAAACTTTTTCCCTTTTCTTTGTCCCTTTCCCTTGTTCTGGTTTTCTTAACTGCAGTTCCAGCGATCCTCAATCCTTCTGCCCTCACTTACTTCCTGCTCCTTAAACCACTCACCCTGCCCTACTTGCTCTACAATCTTTTGGTCTCTTTGTTAGGTGACTGAGATTTTTCACATAATGAATGAGCCTTTTTCAACTAAAGCCTTGATAATTTTTGCATGCTGTTCCTCTTTCCTTTAAAATGCACTGACTATCAACACCATGCTGGTTTGCAACTGACCAGAGCTTCCTTCGTACAAACTATATGTTGCATGGTATCAGGGTCTTGTCAAACTCATCCAAACACCAAAACAACAACTTAGAACTACTGCTATATTATGTGAACATTGAGTAGGATCCAGACACACTAGTCTATCAAACAATGCACTGCAGTGTGCCACCACTGTTAATGTTATCAATTCCATACCCCATAACAGTGTCAAACAAGTCTACACATGTCAGCAGACATGGATTCTTATGTGTTAGGTTTTTCATGACATAAGCATTATTCCCTGAGAAATTGTAAAAAATGTGAAATTTTGCAATGGTTTTTGGGTTCAATCCACACCAATACAACACTTTATTGTGGTAACATCTGCATGTGTAGAAGTCTACTGCATGAATGTTTATTGAAATAGACAGAATAAAAAGGTGCAACTGTCTGTATGACATTTTCTATTAATCCAATAATTAACAAGATATTTCCCTTAAAAACTGACATTGTTAGGGTGCATAAGGAACATCATGTCCTCTGGGCCGGGGAGTTGTCCTCTCTGTCAATATCTGTACAAAACTTGTACTGCTCCATTTGGTAGAAGTTGATTCATGAAACCTATTGAAATTAAACTTTTTGGTGATGGTGGTATTACAAGAGAAGTCAGTGGTCACAAAAATCATCCTCTTAAGGCCATTAATGTTCAAAATGATGCATAAAACAATCAAATATATTTGAGTACAAACTATGAATAACTTATTTAAACTGCAGGATTTAAATATTGAAGTTACATACATTGTTTCTGAAATCATTTCCATACTTGGCTTGTTGTAATCTAAATGTTTTAAATTTGTCATCATTATCATTTTTTAACAAATGCAGTGAAGCTCCTAGACAGATGATTTGCTTACTTGCCATCTATACAGACTGTCTTAGAAGTTCAACAACGCTCCCTCAAGAAGTCTGCCACATCCACCTTTTATGGCTTTAATTCTACATGGAAACAGGGTGAGAAAGCTTTGCTGTTTCCATGTACATTAACAAATGCTCAGTAGAAATGGTATTTTAATCCTATTAATATGCACATCCAAGTGGGATATAATTCAAAGGAGGCAGCAAAGGTTCCACAGACAATTAGTACATTTGCAACCTTGGTCCTGAATTCCAGTCTAGGTGTCATTTGAGGGTACAGCATGTAAGCTTCACACAGAGATGGTGGAATGATAGTGCCTTGGGTACATTTCCACCTACCAGTTTAATTGGACAGCTGCTCAGCATCAAGATTCATACACACATACCTACTTCCTTGAGTCTGATGGCTCCTTTATTGTGACAAATATGGGGGCAATTTATTGGTCTCCGTGGACAGTAAATAGAAGGGTACATGCAGCAACAAAGCTTTAATTGCATTTGTCAGGAGAAGGTAATGTCTAGCCATGGCAGCTCTGATGTGTGCATATAAACTCACATGAATGTTCACATGCACACATCACATCACAGCAGTTTATGTATACAGTTTGTATGCACACATGGTTTGTGTCTGAATAAATGTACATTTACATGCACACACTGCACGTAGATGAGCACACAGCTGCATTGCTCCTACAAGAAAATAAGATATTTTGGCAAGGTCCTGTTTCTATGGATTCTCTTTCCCATTAGTTACACTTCACTGCAGCCAGCAAGAGAGAGATACACAGCTGTTTGCAGGAACTGTATTCTGATAACACCATCAGTGCATCAAGTGGATTACTCAGCTTATCTTGTCAGCACTTATTTTCAACTTATATCAACTTTCATCACTTGATCTGTTATTTAGGAAATATTAACTGGTCATGTAATTAAGGTGGTTTCCGGGGATCACCATAGTTTTTAAGATCTATATTTTAGACCCCTAAAATCTTTGCAATTCCTAGTTATTGAGACATGTCATAAAAATAAAGAGTTGTGGATGAGATCAACGTCACTTCAGTCACTTCAATCTCTGGGAATCATTAGTTTCCTTAAGAACCAATAGGAAATTAAAATGACTGATCGCTTACTATTTGGTCCAAGAATGATCTATAAGTTTGATTAAATGTGGTGAACATTAGACTCAACCAACCAACCAACCATGTTATTATTTTGAGAGGAGACTCTGCAACGTTCCATTAGCCACTTGTTCTATTTCTTGTTCTATTTCACACAGGCTTTGACTTCTAATTGGTTATTTAAAGCCTGCCATATATTAGTGGATCTCCACACTGTGGTTGTCAAAACTACTCTACTATCAACTGCTCTCATGAGTGGACAGTTTGCAAGTGTCATTGCTAAATAGGCTGCATTAAGAATTTAAGTTTTTAAGTATTTTAAAGTTTATTTGTTTAACAATTGTTCTTCAGGTTCTTCAAGACTTCACCAGGCTCTATCACCTTCTGTGATGGGATAATGTAGTAGGCTACATATTCTAACTCATGCTGTCCGACAGTAGAGAACAAATGTTATCTTGCAATGGATTTCTTTTTTTGAAGTTACTTCATAATAAATCCACTTATTAAATATTTATTGTCATATTTCTGTATCATCAACTTTCTACTGAGTTCCACCTGATGGACAGCATTTTTAAAAAAAAAAAAGGAACCTTTGCTGATTAGACTTCTGACTCCTGACAACCGTTTCCAGTCTACATAATGAATGTTTGAATAATTATGGATATAAATAATACAATGAATTGACATCAGTTAAAATCGATTGTGTTTGCTCTCAATTTTGCCATTATATATTTCTGCAGGTGTGCTTTGTACAAGCACATTGACTGGGAGTGTTCCACAGCTCCCTGCTAAGCTTTGTGTGTTCAAATAGAGAAAAATCAAACTTAGACTTGGTGCTGAAGCAGGAAGTTTTTTAGATGTTAATATAACACAGCAGTAAGTAAGGATGTGGAACCATGTAAGGCTACAGAAGATCATTAACATAACTAACAGATTTTATTTTAAATATTGTGCTAATGAGGGAATAAAGCACAGAATGTCACTGACAGTAAATCTTGTGATCTCAAAAAAATATATCACTCATGCACCTTACTTACATGTGAACATGTGTCATGTATGTGACATGTTCTTTAGAGGATGATTGTGCAACAACCTGAGCATCTCCAGCTTGCCTGTGGTCAACAATTCCATAACTAAATCTAACCACAGGTTATCGTATATCCCAACATACAGCTGAGAACTACTTTATTGAAATAAACCTTTTGATGAGTACATAAGAATCATGACAAACCATGAATAAAAAAGAACTTCCTTTGAGACTGTACTGTCAGAGAATTAATGTATTCAGCAAAGACTCAAAATATTATCTATATAATTATAGTTAATTTATGTCACAAGAAACACACACAAAACATTCTGAAATAGTGTAGTTTTGTTCTGGTTTGCTCACTTTACTTAGCTCCACTTCGCAGGAATTTGTGGGTGTTTGGAAGACTTTAAAGTACTCAGAGAAGAGGAGGATAGTAAAGCAAACTCTTATTGAATATGACATAATGAGTGCCAAAAAGGAGTGAAAAGTTTAATGCATAACTCTCTAATTGGTGTCTGCTTTGGCATGGGGGTGGAAGACCACCAGAAGGATAGAGCACAACTGGGGATAGAAGCAATAAATAGGAAGGAGCAGATGGTCTCCTCCAGAGGACAGACAAGCTAACGCGTGCAACAAACTGGACACAGAGTTAGAAAAAAAAGTTGGAAGTAGGTGTGTGTGTGTTTCTGTGTGATGGGGAGAGATGAAGAGAAAGTGCGCTGTACTGTACTGCAAACAAATCCCTGCACATATTTAAGCCTGGGATTATACATTACATTCTCCATGATTACTTATGCGATGTGTATTCCCATCTATCTTTTAATGATTAATTAAAATAATGAGGACGAAAAACAATCCCTGAAATGAGACTGTGTGTTTACTGTGTATGTGTTTCTGTCCGATGAATTGATTATCCATATCATAAATACTTATACACTAGACTATTCTAATATAAAATTTTAATATTAAAATATGTTCCAAATATCCTAAAAGTATTAAATTAGATGATGCATGCGCACATGCTTCTACAATGTGATGTTTCTTTTCTCTGACCTTTTTACTGTAAAATGGTATTAATCAGTCACTAACTTTACTGTATCTACAGCAGTTACAATTACTGCACCTGTATGATTATTATCATTTTTTTCAGGTATGACAAGACACTATAATCTTGTTGAGGAGTTGAGAGCTACATTTTTGTAGTTCAACTAAACACCAGACTACTAATGACGCAAATATGCATCAAGAAAAATGCACTGGTGAAATAACATTGACCTCATTCAGTCTGTTAATTGTTCTGGCTTCAGAAAACTTTTAAAAATGTACTAAAACTGTTTATATTTATTTATATATCATCATCAATTTGCAATTATGGATGAACTGGATAAAAAGTACAAAAAGCTAAGAAACTACAGTAGAAATGAAGCAAATTTTCACAGGTTGTGATTTTAAAAGCCTTTTGTAGTGAACCAGTGTTTGGATTAAGTGTTGTGTGTGTGTTTGGAGAACTGACGAGAATGTGTCAACACCTGATGGGGTAGTAGAGTCTCTCTTGTTGAAGGAGACCAGACGGACGGTGGTGGGAGCACATGTTCATCTCCATTTGGGACCAAAGCTGGCAGATGTCAGTGTCCATTCCCCAGATAATCCAGCTGTTAATAATATATATATATATATATATATAGTTTCCTTGTGCAACAGCCTGCATCTTTCTGGGTTCACAATTGAGATTTGTTCCAGGTGTGTCACTCAGTGTGCAGACTGACAGATACAACGCCAACAGGGCGCGCACACACACACACTTTCATACAACCAAACTCTTCATTACCACACACACTGACCAAGGTGGTTAACAGGACAACTTATACCAATCTGAGAGTAATTTCCTCATTTACTTGTTTCTGCTATCTATTAAAGTCCTATTGTGCTAGCTATTAGCTATTAAGTGCTAGCTATTAAAGTGTACAATATCATAACTGATATGTTGAGTCAAGAGCAGTTTGACAAGCACAACTGCCTGTAGTTAGTTGTAATTAGACACCCATCAGGACAAGAGCTCAGGACACCTTGTAGTCAACCCAGCATCCAAAGACAATAGTCTTTCAAAAGTATGAGTACCACAAACAAGTTCAGAGGCTTTTATCTCATCCATAATCAAAAGACATTAAAGCCAAATAAACATTTTCCAGAAGAGTGGGAATCATCTTCAGTCCTCTAATCTGTCACTACTTGCATTCTGTACTCATGTGATTGGAATACCCTCCATTTTACAGCTGCAGGTACTTAATAATTCAGGAATCCAGTAGAAGTGATACAAGTGCAAACAGTTAGAAATGGAGACAGTGTGGTTCTAGGACATGTCAGATAAGGTCATCAGAAGTACAGGACTGAAACTGCTAGAAGGCAAAAAACTGAACTAGTGACCAGGAGTTTCATCTTCTGTAGAACCCCAAATCAGCATATAAGAAACAATAAGCAATGGCTTGAAAATAAAGTTTCATAAATAGACTAGAGTCCTTGTTTTGTATCAGTAGTGTGCAAACCATAATACCATTGTTACAAAACATTATTAAAATTTAATCTAATCTAATGGAAACTCAAACACATTATTTGTCAAAAAAGGCCTGAAGTTAATATAATTTACCTTTATTTCCAATATATTCTATATAATTGTCAGAGTCCTCAAGTCATGTTCATTACTTACTGTTGCTTGTTTAACGGATCTGATTTTCTTGGGGGTCTTCATGTCGTTGTCCTGTTATCCCCTGTAAGTCTTTCCACAAGATTTTTTAACCTGTTGGCACAAGAGATTACAATATAAAATACATTCTCCAACATCCAATTTTCCTTGCTAATGCCATGGCTTGTCTAATTCCATGTGAAACAGATAAAACATGTTTTGTATCAGTGGTGTATTAAATGATCTTTGAGCAGTTTTAGCAATTTTGCCTGCTTTTTTTCCAGAATAGTGAACTTGTGAGGATTGTTGGAAACTTTGCCAACAAATTGTGCAGCCACTTCTCATGCAACTGTATAACTTCTATTCCTTGATCTACAGTAGTGATCTTATGTAACTAAGATCATTACAACATGTACTATTTAAATAAATGTTTCATTACCTTGTGAGTTTAGGATCTCAGTAAAACTGATGATGCTGCGTGACGCAGCTGTCTCTTGCCATTTAACCAGATAAAGTAACAAATTAGTGAGAACACCTGGGCTAGTGAAAACCAGGGCTATATCCAACATTATCTCTTTGGTACCTCATCCACCACATAATAAAAATGTAATAATTTTCTCAGCTACAAGTAAATTATTATTTTGCGCTATGCTATGTTTTGTGGCAATACAAAGAGCTGTTGAGATACATCAGTGTGAATCTGAACAATCAAACACACCAGCTACAGAGCTACACATGATAATGATAGGATTGTGATAAAGCAGGACACGAAGGATGTTTTTTGTTCAAATTTGCTTTATACTCAACCACCACATCGACCTCTACACCGAGACCTCCTGTTCTCTACATAAAGGCCACAATACTGTAGAATAAGTCATACATTGTAAGCATTAAAATTAATGTAAGGTCTGAGAGGTACTTGGCCTCCCTTTCGTCAAGCTGAGTTACTTATTACTCTGAACTAAAAATACTACATTTACTGTAAATGTAGAAAAGCAAAGTCAAACACCTATCACCTGAAAGGAAATACATCCCATGTCAATAGTAAGTAAATACAAAAAGTGAAAGTGAGATGTAAAAAAGAACATGACTGTTTAATGTCATTGACCTTGTTGGCACAAACGTCCCTCATACAACAGAGAACCACAGAATAAACTGATATCATAGAAATAATAAAGGACATGTTTCATGTTCAGAAGCTCTGCTTCCTGTTCTTTGTGTTACCCCCTACTTAAGCATGCATGGTCAAGCAGCGGTGGAGTCTGCTCGTTTGTCTCATTAGTGGAGAAGACAGAAAGAAGTATGACTCTCCTGAAATACCTGCCCTTGCACACAACTCAGGGCAGGCAGAATGAAAGATGATATTGAAATGCTGCCTCTGATTGATTTTCTGTATCAAACATCAACAGACGAGGCAGACACACAGTTGACAAGTTTCTCTGTTTGTTTGTGTTATTGTCATTGAGCATAACACTTTTCCTTGCAAGACGCAAAGTTAGTATGAGGCAGCACGCCACATTTCTGCTTCTTCATTTCACATTCTGGCTGGAGGAGGTGATCAATAAACACTTGAATAGACTTAGCCTTACACAAATTTTTATTGAGCATTACTTTTTCAACCACTGTGACAGAGTGACACATGAGCTGACTGTAACAAGCAACATTTTGGTTTATTACATCAAATTGAATATTTGTTGTGTATTTTACACAGTCAGGATGTATTCTGAAAAAAAAAAAAAAAAAAGTTTGTGAAAGCGAGGAGTGCTGTGAACAACTGGACTAATAATCAACAAATTGCAAAATGTGTCAAAAACAAATGCACATGGCCTCAGGGAATTAAACATAAAATGTATAATTCCTGTTATGGTGATGATGATAACAGGAGATTATAAACCTCCAGGTGTTTACAGTAAGTTTTAAACTAGTAATATTGGTTAAGACGTTTTATTTTTTTGCACAAGCCAGAAATAGTGGACCACCTGATGTTTATGAAAATTCTTTGCCAAGCTTACATTTTTGGCAAGACACCATCCACTAGTTAATGCTAGAAGATGCTGTGAGGCTGTGAACTTAATTATTATATTACCATCATGTTTAAATATAATATTTGATAACCATTAAGCTCAAAATGTCTCCACAAAGATATGATGAAGCCAGTGGGTAGTAAGATGAAAACAGCTAGAGGTCAAAAAGGTATGTGATGGAAAAATATAACCATACAACCCCAAATTTGTTGATCTCATGTCATAATTAGATCACAAATACTGATCTTAATTATCTGATTAAATATATTACCTACCTAACTGATAACATTTATCTACCCTTTATCATCCTGCCTTTCCAGTGTCAAGGACTGATAAAGATAAAGCTTTAGAACTTGACCAAATCTATGATGTGTTTCAGCATTGAAATACCAGCATCATATTGGTGTTTACTTTTTCAGATGTTTCAGATAATGACCATAAATTCTGATCAAGATGTTCAAAGCAACAACATCAACAAGAGTTTTTACAAGTTTGTGTTTTATCTGCAATGTTTCTTATGTAGTGGCGACAGCTTGTGATAAAAAAAAAAGTGAGCAAACAGTATGTATTATGAATTTGAACTTACTTTACAAATATGTAACAATTCAGGGGAAAAAGTTTGAACCTACCAGGTGTCCTCCAATGTTAATCTGTAAACTTTGAAGTTGAGGTGGGAAGTAAATCTGTGTGCACAGATGTAATAAATAGGATGCAAGGTTTTCTTTGAAGGCACTCCAGATGTCTTTTTATATCAATCTTACATTGGTATAGAGGTAGCCTTCTTTCATGTCAAAACCTCATAGCAAAAAGGCCATGGCTTCAGCATTCATTATAGATAGCTCTTGAGAACATTCTCATGAATAAAAAAGCAGCTTATACTCGAGGAAAAACTTTTAGGCTACAGTTGACTTGAAGTGTTACACTGCACCTGTGGCAAATAATTATAATTAACAAGGAAAAACAATATATGGGTAATTATAATAGTATATGGATTCAATTAATGTGTAACTTTATAATTTGTATTGTTCATTATTTGATTGTAAAACATCATGCGTAAATCTGTAGATGATTCTGTAAAGCAAGATTACATACAAACAAAACAAAGAAATCTACAGCAGCTGAACAGCACAAAACTCAATACTTTCGATACATTTTATATACATTGCACTTTGCTACAAACAGTTAGGAATACGATATTATGGTTAATTTAAGGATTTTAAATACATAATTTTTACAAAACCACAATCGCTCCACAGGCTATTTTGGAAAAATGAAAATAGAAGACAACACTGGGGATGTATGCACACATATTGTAAAAATGATTCATTTATAGCTCAACAGATGGCTGCTGTAAACTTGGGCTTATGCTACATACCTAGAGCTGTGTCTTAGTGATGAATAGCCACAGTAGTCACTGTCTGCACGACCTACTTTGTCCTCCATTGACATAATTCCAGTTTAGGTTATAAGCAACATCTGTCATTGACTGCAAACTACAGTGCACTACTTTATCCCTTGCTGTTGCTGTTGCTGTTGCTGCTGTTGCTGTTGCTGCTGCTACTACTACTGCTGCTGATGTGGTTGAATTAGATTCTTTATTGATTTGTTCTTGATTTAGATCCCTTATTCATCTTTGTTCATGCAGGGGAGATAATGTCACATGAGACAAACTGTAATAAATGCTGGATGTCACCATGACACATGATTACGTGTTGTTTCAGCTGCAACCTAAAGGCTGTAAAAAAAATTAATAAATAATAATAAAAAAATTACAGTGTATCATACTATGTTGAATCTAAGGCAGCTGGACTGTTCTCAAAAACATCATCATATATCTGCAACAGTCCAATTGACTTGGATTCAACACTACAGGATACTATGACCTTGTTGAATATAACTTTTTACATAATTTCTAAAATATGTGTGCATATAATGACAATTTAAATTTTTCCAAAATACCCAGTGAATTGTTCTGTGCATTTGTGAAAATTGCGTATTTAAAACCCTGCTGCACAAACAGAAATTTACACATATTAAACCATCACGAAAGTATCATTTAGGTGGCAAGATTCACTTTCTAGATATAGATTTGAGGATAGTCTATTTCTGTTTCCTAAGTTGAGTTCACAGTAGAAGCAGCAGGGTTTCAGCAGCGAGACCTTTCTGTGACCCCCCATGTTTCTTTATTACATTGGTTTCATGACACAGTGGTGGAGTTTCACCCACTCTGCAACACTTTTTCTTGTAGAGTTAGAAACTTGGGAGAGTGGATGGTTTTTAGAGTATTTTACCACACACTCTAGATTTTATTTACAAAATTGTCTTTGCTTGGAAATTGAATCTTTATCAAAGAATCAGTTGTTTTTAACATAGATGTTAATCTTTTGAAGATCAACCAGAAGAGATTCAGGTGCATTCACCTTGTAGAAATAGTCTGATTGCCAGAACAGCAAATTATTCCACTTACAAACCCAGAGGCACCTAAGATATATCCTCCCACTTAACCAAACAGTGAGATCTATTCAGAAATCAAACCAAAGTTACAACTGGAAAAATGTTTACAAAAATGTCTACAAAAATCTACAATTAAAATAAAATGTTCAAGTTTACACAAGATTCATGGGCAAACAATAATTTCTGCTTTTATATTTTCTCTCTCATCTCTCCTTTCATTTCTTGGTTTCTGCCACTGAAATTGTGCAAATTTGCAACCTCGTTCCTACGATTGGGTATACACCCCACAGTAAGTCCAATATCCCAGCAAACTGAACTCGGACTTCTTTGTGAGAAGAAGTCTGCAAGTCTTAAAATATAAAACAGCTGTAGCTCGTCTTGAATAAACTAAAAGAAATAGCCATCATTACTGAAGAAACAAAGAGAAATATAGCACTTACAGACAAAAAAAACACCTAATCATCACCTCATGCAGCCAGAGACTTATCACCTGGAGAAAGGTAAATGGACTAAACAGACTAGTGACAAAAAAACTTGTAGAAAGTTCATGCCCTCTGGATTTGTTTATTCAGTTTGTGCTCTTGTAAGTCCTGGGGGCTGTGGAGGTCTCACTATTTAACATTTAACCACAACAAAACAGGGATTCACTAATGATTCCTTGGATAAATTAGCTTCGCACAACATCTGGAAACAGGAAGACACAGCTACAATGTCTACACCTGAAATAACAAAAACCTCCCAGTCTCACTAATTAAATGTGATATCTAACCTTTATATCTGTGCAAAAACCAAATGCTAAAAATTACAGTTCGCTCTTTTATCAGGGTTATGTGTCAGACTATGAAAGTCGCAGTGGGGGCGTCTTATTTAACACTCCACCACAAAATGAATAAGCATATTTCCTAAAATGCCAAACTTTTCCCATAAGACATGAGTTAAAAAATGCCAATAGAAGGAGAAGATATGAAAGTGAAGGGTGACCTGTACATGAAGTCTGGAGGCAACAATTTAAAAAACTGGATCACCTTTGGAATTTAATTGGAGCCAAGCAATGGTGAGAAATGATTGTGTCCAGTAAATGTGAGGGGCCTAAAGGTAAAATGGAGGCTGAGGAGTTTGGTGAAGAAATAAAAGAATCTTAAAATCAATTCAGAGTTTGGTGGCCAGTGACTGTCTTACTACCACCTGAAGAGAAGTACAGTAATAAAGCCAAGACAGAACTAAAGCATATATCACAGAGTTTCATTATATAAGTACAATGATTCTAAAGTCTCCCTTATGATCTCCAAAGCCTCTAAAGAATAAAATAGTAGTCACAACAGAATTTAAATGCAACCACAATTTTAAGCAGACGCAACAAATCACATCTGCTTTTCAACTATTTACATACTTAGAGCACAACTGGAGTCTTGGGGGCTGAAAATGATGCCCCCTTATTCTTGTGTGGGCTCAGAAATCTTTTCGCATTTCAGCAGTTGACATCCTCAAGAGTAAGGACTTCAAGCAACACGGATCAACCAGTTTCAGTAGAAAGTGCAGTTGCATTTGGTCAGTAGGAGATGGATATATGGATTTTTCTGGTTTGTTGTTGTTTTAATAGACCCCACTGGGGGTATATATAAATGGAATAAAAAAAAAACAGATCTAAAATATCAAAAAAAAGAGCCTAAAAATAAGGCATAAGAAGCAACACACAGCACCCCTGAATTCTGCCCATTGTGGTTCAGGTTACTGCTATTATTAGTATTTCAAAATGACTTCAAATACTATTTGACCTCCATGTGAGTCTGTGAGTCACATTTCTGATAAGCTTTGTCAACCAAACAAACATGAAATTTACTTTCATTTATAGTCACAATGGATCTGTTTGGCTTAGATAACAGAAGATGCACAAAGTGCCTTTCAAAATGAGGCTCAGATTGGAGTACCATGGCTCAACAGGGGATGAATGACTCAAAGCATCAAGGAGGGAGAAAGAAGCAAAACAAGTCTCTTGTTTAAAACCTTGACAATCCAACATGTAAAGACTAAATAATTGTTTGGTTTTCATTTATATCATATTCCATTTTTTCTGAAATATTCACAGTTTGCTCTGTGGGAGGTTTTGGAAGTGTTGTTCCCTATTGGGAGCTAATATCCAAGTCAGCAGTTCTTGAATTGTAATGATAGAGTGCCCAAAAATGTAATCCCTCCTTGACTGACTCCTATGGTGAGTCAATGACATAACTGACAAAGCTATTACTTCAGACAAATGTCTCTGGCAAATTCACACCAGGATGCCCAAGCAGAAATAATAATACCATCTTTCTTTGAACTTCCAAAACTTCCTTCTACTTTCTTTCAGCTTTGTTTTCCCATTGTATTTTGATTTTATTGTCCAGTGCTCATTAAGCAGAAGGTATAAAAAAAATAGAAATGACATACAAATGAAGAAGAACACAATAATACCATGTTTGCCTTGTTGAGGAAGTAAATGTCAAATAATGTGTCTCACCTAAACAGTAACATATTATACACTTAAATTACAAGCAGTATTTCAATTGATTGCCATTCATCTGCCAATACCAGTTGAATTTTGTAATTGTCTCATAAATCCAAAAAAATCTGCTAGCCATTTGGTCTTCCCCAAATCAAACAAATCAAGTAAATGAAAAGGAAACAAGAAAACAAATCACACCATTAATTACCAAAGAACATAACATTATCTAGACTGGAGCCTCAGTTATGACAATGATAATTCACCATGCTATGTACCCACAGGACATGACTGAGATATGAATTAACAGTGAATCATTTCCACTGACTTTACTATGTGCAAATGAAATCTATGTGACTGTACACAGGAAGATTATCTGCAGGCAGTGATATGAGGAGATCAGAGCGAGCCCCAGCTGGTTCCTCAGAGGATGCGGAAGGAGATGACTGAGGAAGTGTAGGATACACAGTTGCAGGAGGAAGTGTATGATCCACAGCAGTGGATTTGTGCTGTTATGTAACATGTTCCATATTCACTGAAGGCAGCATGTGCACCTCAAAGACAGGTACAGTATGTATGTGTTTGTTTGAGAATGAAGTTCACTTCCTGAGCTCACTTGTCATGTGAGAGGAGGCAAAGCATCTAAGCTTGTGTCTTCTCAGGCTACGCACAACCAACACAAAACATTTCTCACAAAAATATTGGTGTAAAACTGGTGTTGAATCGTCATACTCGCTGTATCTTACTTATTAAAGATGATCTGACACACAAAAATATTCTATGTTCATATAGGTTTGATATCAGAGTGGAGTGTATTTTTTTTATGTTGTCAGGGTTGCTTTAACCTTTATATTGTGTTAAAGTCAAATTTGACCCATTTTCAAGTTCAGGTACGTAAAAAATACCTTTTTTTTTTTCTTTTTTTTTTTTTTTTTTTTTTTGATTGGAACAAGACTTCATGATATCCTCAAAAACAACCATTTTTAACACAATAAAAAAAACACAATTTTAGTAAATTCTGAAGGTCTCAAAAAAAGTGACCTTTGTGGTGTTATGGGTCTAATATGACACAGCAGGGAATCATCACTTAAAAGCTGTGGGTTGCTCTGTGGATCACTCTCTCTCCCTCACTATCCCTCGCACGCACACATACACACACCTCGCAGAATATTCATACATTTTGACTAAAAATTAACATTGGCATACATATGGCATCAATGGGGTTTGGGTGATATAGTAGCATCAGTCAAAATGAGCAAGAGATTCACTGTATATGAAGCTATTAATCATATCTTTGGTCATGAGACTGATATTGAGGACAGAGAGCGAAGTGAAACTGAGGAAGAGGATGAGGTCCAAAATGACCCTGAAGTCACTGATCTTCAAATCCAGAAATGGAGCATTTCATATTTATCAGGCCCTTATGACACCCAATGCAGGGCACCAACAAAGAATATCATCAAAATGACCCTGGGACGTAGTAGATATGCTGTGTCACATGCCCAAGATATCAAGTCGTTTGAGCTGTTCATATGACCATCTCTTGAGAAGATCCTGCTTGAGATGACCAACATTAAAAGGGAGAAAGGGTGTTTGACAATAGCTGGATGGAGATCGACAAAACAGAGCTGGATGCTTACATGGGACTGTTGCTTCTTACTGGGGTGTACAGATCCTGTAATGAGGCTACTGACAGCTTTATTAATTTATTATTATTATTATTTATTCATTTAGTATTTATTATTTCAACATATGCTTTAATGTTCAGTTGCATTTGTTATTCTAAGTAAAATTTGAATATGAGTGAATATGAATAAAATGCCTTTTTCATAACAAATCTATACGGGTCAGTTTTGACCTGTAACAACACAGATGTCACTACAGTTAACAACTTTGATTAAAAAACAAAAATTTTTTGATAAATGTGTTCTAATATTAGTATTTTAGACTCAAATAATATACTTACCCACTGTCTTCACTATAAGAAATATAATGAGTGAAAAGATTTTTTTAATTTGAAAACAAGTACCTGGAAACATTTCAAACAGTGTTTACATCGATATGAATGTATGCTAAGTTAGCTATGAGGTGAAAAACAATACTGGACTTTTTTTGTTTGTTTGTTTGTTTTAGTATTTTGGGTTAAAAGAGGAGTTTAATCACAGGTCAAATTTGAGCTGCTAACACTATAGACATGGGCAGCTTTCTAACACATTACAAGGGTTAAACTAAAAGTAAATTAAAATAACAACATATGGTGTGGTACAGTTCACTAATTAAGGTTGGTACTAGCACACTCAGTTCAAGTTGTGGCTAGAGTGTGCATGCGTGTGTGTGTGTGTATACATCTCGGTTTAATATGTATGGGTTTATATGGACAAATGTGATCTCTCAGGACTTGTCAGAGATAACTGGCTGTGTGTTTGCAGTGTATCTTTGTAGGCGGCATTGGCAAAGGCCATGGACACCTTTCACCTTTCCACAGCAAATGATAGATTCTATATTCCCACCTGGTGCAAATGGCCATGGTCCACATTTGGGTATGACCTTGTCAGCTGGAAAGCATCACTCCAGGCTTGCAATATGAAATGAGTAAAAGTCTGCTGAAGCAACACGTGATTGCTATATTAAATAAAAGATAGGGATGGTGTTAACCTTGAGGCTACTTGGTAACAAGACAAGTCCCTGAGCTCATAGTTAACTTCTTTTTAATCATCAAGAAAAAGGCAGGCCCATATGCATGCAAGCGTACTTGACACAGAGCTGTGTATAATCTACACAAGCGTCTGTCTGCAAAGGCTCTTTGGACCCTGCACTCTGACCTTGATTGAGTCAAGCAAAAACAGAATTGTCATTACAGATTAATTTCTTACAAATTTCCTTATTTCAATATGAGAATTGGCTACACTGATGCATACATGCATTCATACATATTATTTAATAATCATTCAATTTATCACCTCAACAATTAATTTTGTATAGAGAAACATAACACACCTCATTAATGTATGTGGTCGCACACTCTCTTAGAAATTACCTACAACTTCATTCCTTACTTCTGTTGGTGTTATGACACGCAGATGACAAAGTCTGTTCATAACAGATGTGAATAATTAATTTCCAACATCAACTCAGTTCATGTTATTCTGCATTTTTTTCCTAAGCCACTAATGTGCAGGCTGAAAGAACTGGATGTTCCTTGCTGAATGATGCTGCCATTATCAAAGTCCATATTATCTTTGTCATGTTGATTTTCTTCCAAAACACTTCAGTCAGTCAGAAGTTTTGTTTCATCTTTTCCAACAGTTAGTGGTAAATTCACCGCAGTGTCGTTTGTAATGAACCGCAGAGCCACACGGAGACGAGTCAGGACCTTCGAGCACACACTTTGTCTTATAATGTGTCTTATTGTCTAATCGATGTTACACATACATTATGTACCCTTTGCAATAAGGCAGTCTATTTATGTTGTCAATACACTGCTCACTCTTGCTCAGGTTGTACTGCTACCTCACTGCTCAATAATGCTAACAGCCATGCTACAGTTACTGCTTCTGCTGAATGTGCATCTCTTCTGCAGGTTCAGTCAGCCAAAAAAACAAAAACAAAAAACAAAAAAAAAAAAAAAAAAAAACATGTTTTAGGTTGACTTATTATAGTAGAGTTTTCATGAACACAGACATAGATTTTTAAAGAATAATATCATTATGTTTTATACTTTCATGAATCTAATTTGAATGGCATAATCAAAGTTTTAATACATGAAGCAAAAGGTGGTATAATATTAGTTCATGCATTTTAAAGTTTAATGTGCAGAGTTTAAAGCATTGATTGGAAAGAGCAAAGAGAGTAGTAAAGAGACTTGGTAGAGACACAGACTGTTACAGCAAAAACAGGGAATGTGCAGCAGGAGATGCAAACTCTTTAACATCCTGTAAGGGCCATAACTGAAGGTTTTTTTTTTTCTTGCAATAAAAGTGTGAAATAATCTGTCTGAAGCATTAAAAAGAAAAGACATTTCAGAAAGTTTAAATTTATTCCACACCTCTCACACATTTACAAACTCATTACTTTACTTTTTTATAAACACAGAAACCTTTTTTCAACTATACATCAGGTTAAAAAATACAGGCCTGTGGCAAGGCCAATCACATTGCCAACATAATACTGAAATATTGATCATTAATCTGTTAAATTCAATCATTCATGTGAATGAAATCAATGTGCACTTGATATGTTTTATTCCGAACGAACCAATACAGTCCTTTTGGATTACAGATTAATCAACTGTCAGCACAGGAGATTCCAATGAAGCCAGTGAGTGATGACTCACTAATTCTCAAATGTCTGTCCAGTAACAAAAAAAAAAAAAATCCTCGCCTTCTTAAGATGTAAAACAACCATCTCCTCTGAATCAAACTACCACGGGCAGCTCAAGTGAAGAGCAGCACTCGTGGACTTCATAATGACTCATAACGATGATTCCTGAGCAGCGTAAGTGCTGCTTGGCCCATGTCCAAGTTTAACAGCATTAGCAGAACCACAAAGTCAGACCAAATCAGATGCAGATGGACAGGATCTGTCATAACTGCGTCTTACTGCTCTTACAAGTCTTCTTGGACCCCTCTCGTCTTTATGAGCTCATGCCAAACAACTGCAAGGACATATGCAAATGACTGTAACTAACAGGAGATAAGTCTTTGGCACCACCACTGGCGCTGACAGATGCTACAGACAGAAACACACCATAGAACATTTTGTCTCATAGAGGCGAAGCTGTAGGCATCAGGGCTAAGATTTGGTGGCTTTTCACTGGCTAACAAGATTGTGACATCTTGGCAGTGACAGTGATCAGGGTGAAACAGAGCAGTATGAACTGTCACAGTTCAAATTGCGCCATGTTGAAATGGAGAGCAGACAGGCTGGCAGGCAGACATTTCCCAAAAAAAAAAAAAAAAAAAACCCACAGACCTGGTGCTAATGGTACATTTAAGCCTCCTATCACTGCTGTCACATTATCCATAGGAAGATTATTTCTCCCAAGTCGATGTCTGGATGTTAGCGTAATAACGTGATGCTTGGCTGGAAATAAAAAGGCTCAGTATGTTTAAATTAAAGAGGCATTAAACATAAAAATCAACACATTACCAGTGGATCTTCGATGGAATGCACAATATGTTTTATTAACATGCTTTATTAGTCACCCTCCACATCGATTCATTTTCTGTTATACTCTGTACATTTGCTTCCTTGTATTACACTTCAGCCTTTTCACATTTCTCAGTCTCTCTCTCCATTTCCGTTACTGCGAATAAATTTATTTTGGCCTCACCTCTCTTATCAACATTATACCATTATGGTGTGACAAAATGCCTCAAATGCATAGTACCACACTTATTTGCATCTCATTTTGTTCCCATTCAATAAATTGTGATGATTCAAGATTTTCTTTTCATAATTGAATTTTATTGAGCAAAAAAGGTGCTCTGACAGTGTGACCAGTTGGCATATGTGAATGTGTGTGTGTGTGGATGTGTGTGCATGTGCACATGCCTGTATGTGTCCAGCTATGTTTAATCATATGCTGCATTTTCCTCCTTGTAATAGTTTGTAAATGTATTTGTTCATAATTTTCAACATTTTCAAAGCCAACACTACAACAAGAATTATCACACCTGCAGGATGTTTTTCATGTTTGATGTGTATTAGACATAGCTGCTAATTGGTTTTGATTTGAGGATGTGATCTTTGCTCTGCAATGCAAAATGTCACCATGCATCATCATCACTTTGCCTGAAGCGAAGTTTCAAGTGAAATTTCAAAACGACAAGAATTGTACAAAGAGAAACAGCCTTTGCCTGGAGAGACTTATTGCACTCAATATCTTTAAAGGCTGACATATTGTGTTTTATCCACACAGTCATAAGTCAAGTCTGTGGTAAAAAGATCAAGTGTGTCAGCACTTCAGGTCGTACGGTGGGACTGCCAAATTCTGTTTTGTGTGTATGCGTATGTCCTCATTTTGTGACTACAAGACAGTTTGTTTGCACATTGTAGATTAACTGCTTAACTTTCCACTTGTGTTCTACAAAACTAACTCTATAGAACTGGTTGTTACTACAGCTTCTACTTTCTGGTGTATTAGAAGTGGTTAAACCCTGGAACTGCAAAGAAAAGGCAAAGAAAAGTTTTACAAGGCAAAATAAATGTAGCTGACAAATGCAATAAAGCTAAACAGTTAGGGGCAGTAGCACCAACACTATTAGATCCATGATTATATGGTTTTATTGTGGTATTAATATCACTCAGAAATAGAGATGTGACTTTGAAGTGTCACCTACTACAGTAATAAGGTTGGCCTGTGGTTTCTCACCTATAATGTTGTTTTATTTATAAGGTCTCTTTATCTGTTACCCCTGCAAACATAACTGCATATACACAATGCCCCTATGTATATGCACATACAGCAAGATGTCAATTCTGATGATACACAGTCTCTACACTCGTGTTAAAAGGGGAATCCAGATTATTGTGGAACAAACTTGAGCAGACAGTTTGGCTTGTTTGAGATCTGGGCTATACTTTAGGTTATAGGGTAAAACCATGGATCACTGTCAGATTGTATCAGTCAGTCCTATATGAACCTCAGTGTGAGCAGCATATATCCAAAAGTCATTTCCTTGACAATATAACAGCATGCTGCTAAAGTGACAGACAGACCACTCTCTCAAAGAATCTCTTGCTTGTGCCTGGGGAATGAAAATGTGCTAAACACAGTGAAAACCAATCTCGTTTTTCATAATCATTCCTGGGATTTTCTTCGGTCTCCAAATGCAGGAGTGACATTAAGCCCTATAGCAGCAGGATTGGCCCATAGTTAGATTTGGACACTATCAGACCATAGACAGTCTGGGAGTCCACTCAGCCTTTGCTATCAACTACCCCGCCTCCCGCAGAAAACCCAACCCCCCGCCTGCAAGCTTAAATGAACTGACAGAGGGAATATTTGATTTCACATACATAAACGCATATTCTCACACACACACTCTCTCTCTCACACACACACACACAATCTGGCAGCCAAGCAATTATTTAAAACTCAATTTTACTGTTAAATACAATGCAAAGAATCAAAAGAGGCTTATCCTTAGATAAAAAGGGGAAAGATCAGTGATGGGGAACACAACAAGCACAATTCTTCTGCTGAAACTCGGCTTGAATGTGGTATTGATAGGGAATCGGGGAGGGATATTGATTAAGTGTTTAGTTGTAACTGCTCAGCGATGAATATTAGCTTGCACTGAGAATGAATGACAGTCATTTTTCAAAACTGTAAAAGGAGTTTAGTACTGACATGGTGTGTTTGTGCGCTTGGTAAATATTTATGACGTTTTGATTTGATTTGTAAAACTATACCCATGTGAAAAAGACTTATAGGGGACATAAATTTGCTGACATCTCTTAGAACTTGGTGCAGGAGGGAGAAAGAAAACACAACTCAGTCTTTAGTGTAGATCTCTGTTTGTGTGTGTGCATTATATCGACAATGATATTAGTCTGACATTTGTGCTATTTTTAAGAAAATTGTTGATACAGATATTTTTTATAACTTCCACTTTACTTAAGCTCAGAGCATCTTTCAACAATATGAACAAGCATCTCAACAAGTACATGTCTGCTTCATGCTACACGTTCGCCTATACAACAAAATATAAAACATACTATAATCTACTGTGCACTCAATAAACACCACATGCTAGCATGCTTAGCACAGATGCAGTTTTGACAAATGCACATTAAATACCAATTTTTGAAAATACCAACACTTGGAAACAAGGCATAAAATATGCAGTGTACAAAAATATCAAACGTATAACATGACAGCTTGTACAGGAAAGTATTTTTCACCTTCTTCACACATGTTTTACTAGATTGCCTAGTCAAACAAAATGCAATAAGATGTACTGTAGGCAACATATCTGTCACTATGGTTGCTCCCTTCTTAACCTTAAGCAAACTGATAATTGCTGGGTGATATAAAAACAAATAAAAAAAACAACAACATAATGATCTGTGTGCCACTATAATTACCCAATTTAAAACTGTTACTGCAAAACACAGAGAGATTGATCTAATGCTGATAGGGTTAATTAACACCATGTGAACTCATTTAGCTTAAATGTAAAGAGTGTTCATCTCCCCAACTCCAGTTTTAACTAAATTTTGGCACAATCTAAAATTAATAGACATTTAAAGTAACACAAGTTTCCTTAAGGATACTAATTACCCTCATTCTCCCAAAATTGTGTTATGTACTGCTCCAATCACACCTACATAAATATGCTGCCTGAGATTTTTTACACTAAAACGTTGAGAAATCGAGAAACTTCTTCATTTCTTATTCTGTTGTATTTAAGGAGAATATTTTTATTTATTGTCCTTCCACTGCAAAGCCACGTGAGAACACCTATGGCAGCCCTAACTCATGCTGCCTGAACATATTGTATAGAGAAAGTAAAAGCAACTTGTAGAGTTCAGTACAGTCCTTCATGTGTCTCTTCTCAGTGGCTCTTGGGATAATGTTGGAGGCTGGAAGCTGTTGTATTTTTTTTGTACAGGCCACTGCACTTTAATTCATTTTCTTACTTCTTTCATCTCCGTACCTTTTGCTCATTCTCTTGTTTTGATCCATCTTTTTGCCTCTCCTTCCGTGTGAATCACGAGCTCATTATATATATGGCTGGTGGCTTGTAATGACTTGAAGGGAGCAGCAGGCAATGCCACTCTGTTTTGTTGTTTCTCTGGAAAGTAACTGGCAGCAAAACAGTTTCTGTGCTGGCAGGGATAATGCTTGCTGTTAGCTCAGGGAGAGTGTGATGTGTTTGCATGTCGGACATTGCACTAAATAAAAATGAGCTTACATTTCTGATATATTTACTGGTTCATTGATGGTCACTGTCAAAGACAAAAATAGCTGCTGATGCGCAGCACATGCAGAAGCTACAACAGGCTTTTCTTAATACTGCCATGATGTTGCAGTATTGTGAAGCAATCTGCAGTGGCTGCCAGTGAGTTTTCTTCCCTCTCCCCTGGCAGCCATCGACAGTACTTCTAATGATTATCATGGCTCCTGGCATTACTGCCCCTGAAACAATTGCTTCTTGTGTAGCAGCCCACAAATTCTGTAACACTATAACTGTGTGTGTTCTGCAAACCTTTGCAGAAACTTTGACAAGTAGATTTATTTTTCAAGATCTATATTGTTTTTGGCATCGTTCAAACAGCCCACAATCCACACATTTATCTCAAATCTGCCACAACACAACTTTGCCCTGACTGGCTTAAAGCTTCACCAACAGCCATGATGTGTTTGAAGAGCTTCAAATTGCTTATCTCACATAGGAATCACTCCCAATGGGTCTGGAAATTATTTAATCTCCCTCTTATAGCAACTCATATGGCAACAAACACTATGATTTTAATTTCCAGATAAAAATCTGTAAAACAATTAAAGCAAAGAGCCTGTTATTGTAAAAAAGGGAAGTAGAACATGTTTGACTTCACCACAGTCATTTTAAATTCCATTACTGATGCGTTTGTTCGAATACTTTGTTTTGTGCCAAACTTAACAAACCAAATCTTAACTGTGGCAGAAAATAATTAGAAAACAATTGGATCGATCATTTGCCAGAGGAATTCATGGCTAATCTAAAGAGATTTTAAACATCCCTTGTTTCAAGCTCATTATCTCAAGCTTATCGTGTTTCAAGCTAACTCATCACAGAAACAAGTAAAACAATATGAATGCTTTAGAGTTTGTCAAACAACATACTACACAATGTGAGTCCACAATTAATCCAATCACTTCATATTATAGAAAAAACACGCACAAAACCATAATTCATTCAAACTAGCATCAGAAACCAGCAAGACAAACAAATAATGATGAACTCTTACCTTTGAATGTCTTTCTGACCATGTGTCCACCTGGTCCTCAATTAGTTGGCTTCCTTTTGATTGTGAGGCTCCATCAATAAAAACAATCCATTTGTTTCATTAACATATTCCAAGATGTCAAAAGTTGTCATTTTAACCCCACTGCAGAATCTCAGGAAACTTTATTCTCTGAATTTCTGCTCTATTTCAGCCATTTTCCTCTTTCTTCTTCTTCTTCTTCTGGCAACTAACTTGAATGGCGCATTACCGCCACCAGCTGGACTGGGGTGTGGTACATGAGTCTAGTCTAGTCAAAAAAACCTCTAAATTCTTTTAATTAGTCCTGTATTCCTTAGGAAACTAAATACATGGGTAGAGCTGCTTTCCCCTGAGCTTCTTTGAAGAATGTCCCGCAAATCTAATCATATCTGTTCTTTTTGTAATTGTGAGGTTAGTCTTTGTCTGTCTTCCTGATGTTTAGGATAGTGCAGTATAGCATGCTCTATTATCTCTGGACTACAACAAAGTCACAATTTACATTAGGATGCACCATTTCCTCCCATTTGAACACTGTGCTTTGGATGTGTTTGATTTTTACTTTGGTGGGAAGAGGTGTCATTGGCTAACATTTTTGTCAGTCACTGAAACTTCATAACTTCTCCTGCCCAATGAGATTAGGGAAGACAGTTCATGATCTCTGAGCTTATGCTAATTTGGATAGGTGTGTAAAAAGTATGACTGAAAAATATTCCATGCACACTAAAAAAAAAAAAAAAAAATAAAGTGGGATTTATTAAAAAAAAAAAAAAAAAAAAAAAAAAACCTAGGAAATGTTTTCCACACAGAAATAACTAGTAAATTTAACAGATCATATTTTCAAGTAATATTTATTCGCAGCTCTTGATGGATTTAATTAGTAATACCCAATTAAAGTTTACTCCATAAAGCAAGCTGTTTTTACTTAATTACAACTGGACTAAGAATTACTTTTTAAAAACCTAGGAAAATGTCTGCCTTTAACCCATCACACACATGAGTAGGGCGCAGCTGTACAGCACATAGGGAGTGTTGTGTGGGGAAGGTATCTTGCTCAAGGGTACTTCAGTGGGACCTTGGCAGTTGGTGGATTCGAACCTGTGACCTTCTGGAGTCACAGGTTCGAATCCACCAACTGCCAAGGTCCCACTGAGGTACCAAGTTGGCTTTCTTAATCTAATTCTTAGCAAAAACTGAAAAATGTAAGAATTTACAGAAGAAATTGAATAAATATAAAAACTACATAAATGTGGGCCCCAAATTAAATGAAGCAAAAAAGAATTAAAACTTCACATAAGTAAACTGAGTTAATCTTCATACTGAGACAAGAGGAGCTTACATACACCTGGATTATTCTACAGACTCACTATACTTTCCCTCATGTTCCTCTTGGTCACTTCCACTTCCTGTGCGTCATCTATAAAAGGCCATCTTTCCCCAGTGTGAGGCCTTTAATCAGGAGGAGCTCACCAGAAACAAAAAAAGGTCAATTTTATCAAAAAAACATGAAACAATGTCACATGAAACAATGTGACAGATTGCTAACTAAATGGTCCTACTTAGAAAGCAACTGACTAAACTGTGAGGTAGGAACATAAAAGACTGTATGTCATCATTATAATGTTTGACTGTAAAATGTGTGAAAACAAACAAAAGTATGAACAATGAGAGGCAGCTGTATTTCTTCTTAACAACAACAGGTACCTATGTGGTACTTTGCTTCACTCAAGATTCACATTTGTGAAACTTTAAACTTGCATAACTTCCCATACATATTGCTGACCATTTAATTCAGTCAAACTGTAGACTGAAGGTTGCGTACACAATACGCACTGTTTACAGAAAATACTGTACATGTTACAAGATGAAACTGGACAAACTTGTTATTATACATGTGTGAGACATCAGTTGATTTTGGTGAAAAATTAATTAATTCTTGATGTAACCATTGGTTCCAAGATGAAGATACTGTTGATGTGTGTGTTCATGGATGATAAAAGCACTTTGAAAAGTTAGTGTCAGTCTTCAACTCACATTTTCTTATTGTTTGATGTGATCATCAGCAGAGATACATTTGTGTTTTTTTCTATCATATATATATATATATATATATATATATATATATATATATATATATAAGTTTTCACATGAATATGTAAGAATTTATATATATATAAATGTCTTCTTTCAGGTTCTTGTGGACTCATTGAAAGTGTTAGTTTAAATTAACAAGTTGAATGATGATTATTTAACATAGTGATGATGTGAAAATGGAGAACAATGCTGAGTTTTATCTTTAAAAGAAAAAAAAGAAGAAGGTCTGAAACTTGCTTGTAGCTCTTGTTTTATTGTTCACATTGTGGAGCTTTGTATTGATCATTCAGTTAAACAGAAGATATTGTGTATGTTGGGAAAAGATTTCTGCTGAGCAAAGCTGGATGCAACACAAGCTCTTGTCACCTGCCTCATTCTGTCTCCTGTTTTTACAGGAATCTGTTCTCAGCTGACCTGTAACATCAGCACCAGTAACATCAGGATGAGGGAGGCTGAGATGATGACAGGCCAGATCTCTAACACAGAGTTTTTCAGAAAGCTGAGTTGGCATCAGTTAATTGCCTTTGGTCTTTTACTCATCATATCTCAGAGGTCTTTTTTCAAAGGTATTTTTAATAACTCTATCATATTTCTGCATCAAAAAAGTGCACAAGATGTCCACCAGTAAAACTTCTAAAAATTTTTCATTTTTTGTGTCCATGGCAGATGGTCAAACCTTAATTTAAACTCCTTCATTGTAATGTTTTCAGGTCTACTCCAACTGAAACTTCAAATGGTTCAGAAAGATGTGACTAGAATTTTAAGTGGATCAAAAAAAAAAAAAAAAAATGACTGCATTATAGCAATGTTAGCTTCCCTCCATTAACTTATTTTCTATTTAAGATTTTAAGACTTTAAGGTGCTTTAAATGACATGAGAAATCTGATACAAGTAGGCTCATTTATACTCATCTGGTCTGAGACCTGTGTTATTCAGTATCAGTGTACAGGACTCTGTCTGTCTGTCTGTCCGTGCAAATGAAAAGATGTCAGCAGAATCCAAAGTCTTTTACTTTCAGGGCCTCTTCCTCTGGAACAACCTCCCACCTGACAGCAGATTGTCTGACTCTGTGGAGGCCCAATCCAAACGTAAAACTCATCTTTACACCTTAACTCTCAGTTAAAGGTTTATCTTTGATTACTTCAGGCCTTGTACCCATTCTCATTCTCCTCTTGGCAGGTTGACCTAAGTCTCAATGAATCTCTTAGAGTGAGTACATACAGTATAGTTAATGTACTGCCAGTGAGATTACTGTAAATGGTTTGAAAACCAATGCATTTCTCTGAGCCTCTGTTTGTTTATTCCCTCAAGCACAAACCTATCTCTCTCTCTCTCTCCCTCTCTCTCTGTCTCTCTCTCTCTCTCTCTCTTTGTCTTTCTGGTCCCTGTCCTCCCTTTTCCTTCATCTGTGTTGGGCCATCGATCGTCCTGAGACCTTGCTCTTTTTCGTTGTTTCCTTTTCATTCAACATTTTTGATTTGATTCTTTCTCCTCCAAAAGTCACAGTCTTGCTTGCCCCCTAATATTTACAGCAAAAAAATTACAATTGTGTAAATATGTTTGTGTAGTGCATATATTGACATCTGCCTCAATCAGTTTTCATTTCCGTTTGCAGTACTCTGTGTTGTCATTCAATCTGTCCGTACTGTACATTTTCTATGTACACATGGCATTTCTTATGTATCTGTTGATGTTTTGTTTTTCTTCATTCGAAAACAATTCATTTGAGTGTAGAAAATATTCATTATCTGATTCAAGTGTTGTATATGAATTACCCCTTCCAGAAAATATGTGGTTTGTGGGCCACTGGTACTACTGTGGTGTCATTAATTAGCACTAGCATTTTGGTTTATTGGCTGGTCTCTTTCTGTCTTTTTTAGTTTTGCAGACAAATTAGCAAGAATAATTTGGAAATGAAACCCAGTAAGTCATGTTTTCTGTCATTTCTGACAATTTAATGTTTGACTAATAAATCATGTTAGTGTTTTTTTTTTTTTTTTCCTCTTAGTTAGTACACGTTGTCACACAGACAAGTTTTATTGTTTGATTAATCATGATGAAAATGATGGATGAGGTGTTGAGAGTAGAACTGCCAGTGAATTCCTATTACAGCAAACAGGATACAATCATGTAAATATGCTCAGGCAGTGCATGTGTGTAAATGATTATGAGTATAATGATGAATGATTACACTTAAGTACAACAACAATTAGTGCACGATCAATATTATTATCATCACCTCACAATCAACAAAGACTGAATGAGATGGATGAATGTTGACTGAGTGTTAAACGTTTAGTCACAAATCAAACAACTGTGACTATGTTACGATACATCTTTAATAGTTAGTTTGGTAGATACTTCACTTTGTGTCCTTTTTTAAGGTCACTACTTGTTTGAGCAAAGGTGTAAAACAGTATTTTCCTTACATTGGCTCTCCTTAGGGGCTCACACTGGTAGATTAAGACCCACTCAGGTATAAAATCACCTTTATCTCAACTTAAATAAATGTTACGTTAGAAAATCTAATTTTACGACGCCGTATTAGGGCCATGTATAAATATTTTTGTCTGAGGAGGGAAAATATTCCAAGAAAAAACTCACAAATTCGCCCCCTTCGGAAAAAAATTATACATGGCCCAAATACAGCAGTGTACTTATTTCACTCTTTTAAAACGTGTTAATTTTTGGCTGCATATTTGTCTGAATTGCATGCACTGCAGTAATTCAACTACAGGGACTAGAGGCTTCTCTGTGCAATATTCTGAAAGTGAGGCATTCGGGAACATTAGTAAAGTGTATTGTCTGCTGTTAGCCTGTGTGTGAGGTGTTTGGAAACATCAGTAATTTGCAGCTACAGAAAACGGCCGAGGTTGTACTCTTCTACACACTATCAATATCAATTGATAGTGAAAAGCTGCTGTGAATAACACTTAAATTCATACATATGTAGAAATTGTATGTTAATATTTATATTTATTTCTGCTACGGCACATCCCACACAGCATAAACATAGTGAACATATGACTGTATAATTTCCAGGAGTCATGGTGTTTGCTCCTGCAACTGCCCCCCTTTGTGCATATTTATATATGTATATGTGTATCTAGTCATTAAACCTGTTTCTTATTCTGGTGCATACTGGTCACATGCTGTGCCACCCACCACCACAAGTAACTCCTCAACCTTTGTCAGACTTCTAAATATCAAACTACACAGTTCAGTTGTTGCACAATCCTCACCCTTCTCTAAAAGTTGGTTGATATTGAAGTCCAAAATAAAATAAAACAAAAACAACCACATAATGTATGGAAACATACATTATGTGGTTGCTTGTGTACATCCTTTATCTATACTGCTTATCCTGTTAAGGACCATGGTAGAAAAACAACAGTGTAATCTGATAAAGAAAAAAAAGGACTGACTCCCGAAATAGATCTTTAGGTCAGAAATGTAATTTTACAGTGGTTGCAATGCAGATTACAGTGTTTGTAATAAATGAGGCCATTAATTTACAAATATGATGAATGCTGGTTTTGGATCAGTGACTTGCAGAAAAATTGCTTTTGCTGATAGAAGTAGTAAATAACACAACCAGGTCTGTTCGACATTTAAAAGGACAGATCGTAGTCTGTAACCAGCTCTATCTCCTCATTGCCTGTGGCATCCTGATAAAAATTAGTTAAGTCATTGATTAAAATGTAAGCAGGTTAATGCTAGAGGTGACTTCTCCTGCTTAGCATAATTTGCTTATTAGACAGGCAAATAAACAAACCATTGATCATAGTGGTCTCTGAGACAGAAAGTAGATTAGAGGAAAGGAACTGAGATCAGGTACATGTGTTTTACACCAACATCCTTGAAATGGTCACACTCTACTGTCTGGTAATAAGTGGTAAACATAGTGGGGATATTGTCACTACTACCAGATATACTAAGTTTTTATTTAGTATCAGCAAAACCCAGGACAAATGTGGGAAATCCAGCCTTTCAGAGGCACAATCTGAATAAAACAGACCAAAATTAGCATTAAAATACAATGTAGAACATAAACTACTCTTCCTTAACTTGGACAATAAGACTCCCTACCACAGTGATGACTGTAGCGGTATAACTGCCTCACGGACAGTGCAAAAACATTTAATTTGGACAGGTGTCGAGGAGGCTTGAAATAAGGGGACAGGTAGAGGCGTGGGTCACTTTGAGTCTGCTGAACTGCACATGTCAGGCTCATCTCTCTTTGACATGAATGGCCTGTATGCCTCCTTCCAATTTTACATGTCACACTGCAAGCCATTCCTGCAGCAGCAGGACATGAGCATCATATGACATTTTATTAGTAGAGCACCATGTGACATTTCACTCCAAGGACACATCAGATGCCCATTGTCAGAACTGTAACGAAAACACAGCAGACAAAGACTAAAAAAAGCAAATACAGTGAAGTGTAGTGTGTCATCCTGGAGTAAGAGAGCAATATACCAATTAATCTGCTATGCCATCGTGTTACTGTTACAGAACAGTGGTAAATTGTGTAGTGCATCCCTGTGCCAGTGTGTGTTTTCAGCATACATGGATAATAACAGGACCGTTTTGTTGTGTATTGTTCACTGCCAGAGCATTTTGGACAACACTGTGTTTAAATTGATCTGATCGTTACCAAAAGGATCTGGCAAAACGTCGGGTAACACCTGGTGGCCAGAGGTGTCACGTCCAGACATCTGTTCATACTTGATTAATCCTCTAGGTAATTCATCATATCATTAACAACCAACGACAGAAATAGAAAATAGCTTGATACTGAGACATAAATAGACACAGCAGAGACACTTTCAAATGATACTAAATTATAGTTTATTGGTTATTTCTTGACATTACAGGAGAAAAGACAGATAAGACAAAACTGGGTGACGGAAGCAATGAAAGTAAAAACTGACTTTTTAGACACAAAACTATAAAACAGTCAAACACACATTCACAACTCATCCCTCCTCAATATGAAGCATTTGCATTCCACATAATACCAAATATGTAATGAAGTAGGGTCCTATAGTTTGCCTGAGGCATCCTCACTTCTGATGAACACTTTTCCTTCAAGCTCTGCTTACGGATGTGAAGATGTTTAAACCTGAGGTGTAGTTTTCCTAATGAGAGTGTCCAGCTTTTTAGGTAGTATTATTCCTGACTATAAGTTAATTAAAATGATGTATGTGCACTTTCTATATGAACATTATAATTGATATACAAGTTGTCTATTTAAGTATGTATGTTCTCTGTAATAAGAATACTACTTTTAGAACTACTAAACAAGGACAATATAGGAACTACTTACACCACACTAATGATGGCTAAGGTCTTGCTTTGCCACAAGATGTTGGAAAAAGATTCTGGTCCATGTTTACATGAACACATCCGAGAATCAGCTGTGTGTTCATTCTCCTAATCCTACATCAGTTCTGTCGGATTCAGATCTGGTGAATACACTGAACTCTGTGTTGGTTTCTAAAATGAGTTTGGATCGATGTTGGCTTCATCGCATGGTTCATTATCATGCAGACGGGTAAACTGGGGCTACAGAGAGATACAGATAGTCAGCAACAATACTAATATAAGCTGTGACATTCAAATGGTGACTTCATGGTCTTTGGGTTAATACCAGTGTGTGAGCCAGGAAAACATTCTTCACACCATTACACCACCATCAGCAGCCTGGATTGTTGACACAACACAGGTTGGGTCCATGGATTCGAGCTTTTGATGCCAAATTCTGATCCTACCATCTGCTGCCTCAGCAGAAATCCAGATAAATCGCACCAATATGTTTTTCTAGTCTTCAACTGTCCAGTTTTGGTGAGTCTGCACCAACTGAAGCTTTGGATTTCTGTTCTTGGCTGACAAAAACTGGAAACTGATATGATCTTCGACTATTGTAGCTCATCCGCCTCAAGACCTGGTGTCTGGGTGATCTGGGTTACTATAGCCATTCTGTGAACTTAAAGCAGTCAGGGCATTCTTTTGTAACCTGTACCTGTATCCACAACATGGTGTTTTTGTACACAGGACTGACGCCCACTGGATGTTTTGGTTTGTTTTTCATACCATCCGGACTAATCTAGACACTGTTTTATATAAAAAATCCAGAGAATCATCAGAAATGGCACAGACAATTAAACAACAGTCAAAATCACTGAAATCACATTTTTCTGGGGTTTAATGTGAATCTTTTAACCTGTATCATCATGATTTTATGCTGCTACATGACCAGGTGATGAGATAATTGCAGGAAGAAGCAGAGGTACCGTTGTTCCTAATAAAGTGAGTGTATATTTACCGGTTCATGATTTAGCCTTGCACAATTTCCAAAATGGAGGCATTTGGCAAAGTTCAGCTATCCACTTCCCTCACAACTGAGACTGGAGTAAATGTTCCTTTCAGTTTTGAAATTGGATGCTCAGACCTTAACCCCTGTCAATGTCCTCTCCGTGTTTTACGATGGAGCCTCTGCGCTCAGTGCTTTCATTTAAAACCTGAGGACACCTTCCAGAGCAGTAAAACTGAAGTAGGGTGTGAAAACAGTAATTGTCTCTTTAAACATGCAACTACTGTGGCTTTTTTCGCTTAACAAACAAACAATATGCATGATGCATGTTCCTACCGCTTCACTGATTTTATTGTTTGAACACTAGACTAGGAAGTTTGCAGTTTGCTGCTCTGCCTGTGATAATGCTCCAGTATATATTGGATATAACAATAAGTTCGAGATGGAAAAAACAACCCTTGAGACAAACAGAGACACATGCTCAGACCAACTGTTTGAATATTTTTCTCATCTTCTGCTATGAATTAATTATCTAACACCGTTAAATTCTGCAAAAGTGTGATTTTAGTGTGGAGATGTTTAACTGGATATTAGCCCTGATGCTCTGTTATGGCATCTGTTGACTTTCTGTCACCTAACTTTTACCACATATGAATATGAGATGTCTGTGGAATTGCAATGCACTGTGTCACATCAGTACATTATCTCTCAACCCCAGATATTAGTCTTATCCCTGCTGCAGTTGCTGCCGTGTCTTAGAAGTCACTGTGCACTAGTAAAACAATTGAAGTTCTGATGAATAAACAAACCTTTGGAGTTCTCTGAAGAGGACTTTTATATTTCCCCCTCTGTGCCAATGCAGAGAGCAATTTTGAGTGCGTGACTATAAACACTGCTGGCTGTCTATCTGAAAACACCCACATGTGAAGTGAAATTGTTGGAATCATTATACTGCAAACAGGCAGTAAGAATTACTGCAAAATCACTCTGTATGGAAGAGAATGTGCCTTAATATAATTTAATTTGATTTTTATACCATGGAATATGTAACCATGATGCAGATAGGTCACAGATCCAAGCAGACTTGCAAACTTTGGATTTTGGGTTGCAAACTTAACCCTATACTACACATCTGTCAAAGAAGATATCATAGGACAAAAACATTATTTGTAGCAGCCATAACAGTCTAAAACATACATTTGTTTCCATTTCTGTCAGCAGGTGTACTGTGAAAGTATATTTGTGCATCCACATCGATAAAATAAAACAAAAGTACCACAAGAATTAGACCCACTGTACTTGTGGGACACATTCCAGTGTCTTAGATGAAGGACATGTGACTGCAGATGTTGTTTTTTTACCTATCTTTGCTCTGGGCAAGGGCATAGCTAAGGCACTTCTGTGACATCGCCATTTGTGGTTCACCTTGTGACTAGATTGCCAGCGGTCATATGTTTTTCCCCAGGCTAGACCCAAGTAGGATGTTTGGCCAGAGTTTGAAGTTCATTCAGGCCTGGTTCACTTCCAAGACAAAAAAAGAAAAACAGTGTAACTGTGTATAAACTCATGCCATCATTAGATGGAAGCTATTCAGCTACTTGGTATGTTTATTTTTAGTATTTGTATGAAGTGAAAAAGCAAATATTACCAATTGAAGGATTGTTTTATATCAATATTATATATCTACACCAGGACTGCACTGTCCTGAGATTGTGTTTCGGCTACAGTACAGTGAAGGAGTTCACTAGCTGTCTACACACTTAAAGGTATCTGACAAGCCTGTGTTATATCAGATGTTGAGATCTGTCAACCAGCCCGCCATATATATACTGCTCCATGTATATTACTGAGGAAAAATCCATATACATAGTGCTTTAATATTTATTAGAGGTCATAAAACGGAGGAAGAAAACAGCAGCATATCAGACAGCCAGACTTACAGGATCAACACATTGTTGTGCTGCAACCATTATCATTCTGGTATATGGAAAAAAAAAAAATTCTGTAGTGGATTTGTTTTTCTTCAAAATTATCAGGCCTGATGATAGACTGACAACCTGTCCAGGCTGTATCCTCTTGGATACAGCTGCCTGCGACCCTCAAAATAGCTGGCTTCACACTGTCAGATTTTTGGCCTGACTAAAATGTTGGGCCACACAGGGCCAGAGAGGGGCTAGGAGGCATCAACGTTAAGGCGGAGCCAACCCATTGGACACAACAGGTAGAGGCACTGAAGACAGCAGTACAGAAATGTATTTATGATTTTAGTTGATATGGAGAACAATGGATCGACAGTTCTGGTCTCACGATGATATTTGTGCACTGCTCTCTGAACAAGGACGTCATGAAACGCATCGCAGCAGAGCTTTTCAAGGTAGACGTTCAGAGAACTGCCCTCCAAGTCCTAGAAAAACTTAAGAAACTGCAGGTGCAGTATTAGCTATGCTAGCAGCAGTTAGCAAGCTAACTTCTTAGAGCAGACCCATGTAGATCTGGTACAACTAGAATTAAAATTAGTGACAGAACTGATTGCTTACTTGCCGCTAGTTGTTTGCTTTTGTGTGCTTGTATCTCCCATCCTGTTTGAAAATGGGCAGCTGGCCAAAGGGTAATCCGAATGACCTGACAATCTGAACACAAAAGTCTTGGGGCTACCCTGAGACACTAGCACCTAGGTGGCCCCCAAATGGCCCTGGCACAGCCTGGCCGGAGAGTCTGAAGTGGCTAATGATAAGTGGTATTGCTAATGGACTGATGACCAATAATCTTTGGTGATGCTTAATGCAGGAAACAGCAACAATACAAACTTCTAAAGTGAAGCCTCCCTTATTGCACAGTGACATTGTTGTCAGACCTGCAAGAGGAGGAAACTGCTGCAAAGAAATATGTGACCAGCAAATATTATTTGCAAAAAAAGTGAGGATAGTCAAAAAATTTATGAAGTTTGGTCTACAACTGATTGACTGATATGTGACTAAAGTTGGTTTATCAGACAGTTTTCTGGAGAGATTTTAGTTTTTCCTAACACTTCAATTTAACATTAAATGCAAACCACTGAGTTACTCAGTGTCAAAGTAGTTTGGAACCTTTTCATGTTATGTTTTTCTATAGAAACTCATCTATTTTTATGAGATGGTTTATTTCTAATGAAGGGTGTAACATTTTGAAGATAAACCCTTTAGTCACACTGGACAATCTGACTTGCAGCCAGTCTTACGCAGCTAATGCCACATGACTGTAAATGTTTTGGCCTTTTCTCAGTGTGTCAGCATATATTCTCCAATTGTTACTGGGCATTCATTCATAGAAGTAATTCATTTATAGAAGTAAAGCTTAATGTTTAGAAACATTTAGGCCTTTTCTCTGCATGATGTCCATCTTCCACATGTATATTTTTTGGTGCAATGAGAAACACCGTCCCTCATAGCGAGTAGGTCTCTTAATTTGGCTTAATCTGATTGCAAATTTCTCATCCACGTCTTGCTTACATGATAAAAATCTCTCTCTCTCTCTCTCACACACACACACACACACACACACACACACACACTCCATTCCTTTGTCTATACCAGCTCATGCAGACATTGTTACTTGGTGGTTAGAAACAAAGAGATGCTTCTCTGATATTTTGTCATTTTCTGTGGCAACTATTAAAAAATGTCTCTTGACTAAAATCTGAATGTTCAGAATTTATTTCTACAGGACAAAAAATGACTGGACATTCGGTCCTATCTGTCAGCTGAGTAAAATCTCAATATGTTGTCCAATTATATACACTGATGAACCATACTATTATACCATTACCATTATACCACTGACCGTTGAAGTGAATGACATTGATTATCTCATTAGAATGGCACCAGTCAGTTGGTGGTTTATTTCAGACAGCAAGTGAACATTTTATCCTCGAAGTTGAGGAAGAAATGGGCAGAATTGGGCTGAAAGACCAAATAGTGATGGCTAGATGACTGGGTCAGTGCCTCGATGACTGGGTCAAAACTGCAGTTCTTGTGGGATATTACTAGTCTGCAGTGGTCAAGACGGAAAACCAGTGAAACAGTCTCAGGGTCATTGGCCCTGGGGAACCTTTGCAGCCCAACACAACAGAAGAGCTACTGTAGCTCAAATGACTGAAAAGGTTCATGCTGATTCAGATAGAATAGTATAAGAACAATATAAGTTATCTGTGATGGCACTAAGAAGGATCTCTTCTTTGACATGAAGGTTTCTTTGACATGAACCACCTACCTAAAAATTCTGGCACCTCTTCATGAAAATGATATTCCAGTTGCCCCTTTCATCAGGATAATGCTCCTCCCACACTGCAATGATTCAGGAATGGTCTGAGAAATACAACAACTTCAAGGTGTTGAATTAGCCTCTAAATTTGCCAGATATGCCACTTATTGGTGTTAAAAAAGAAGTAGTTCAGTATTTCTCCCTTTAGTAAATGTCATTTTTATTCTATTGCCCTGGCAACTGACTGGATTAGGGCTTGTCCACTTCACTGCTTTTACTTAATAACAACCCTCACTCTCTATTGTATCTCCTCAACTATTGGAAAAGCTGTATTGATTCTTGAAGAGAACTGGAGCCACAAAATGGCAACGTATCAATGTAACTAATAGTGTGTGGGCATGTGAAGATATTAGTGACCCATAGCCCTCCAACTCTGTATCACATGTTGTTTCTATGCTTCTATGCTACTGTCTGGTGAGCTGAGGAAAAGTAATCCAAATGGTAACTAGCCATCTGTGCTGCTGTGTTTAATTTAACGTGGC
Source organism: Polydactylus sextarius (assembly GCA_016801845.1). Classification (NCBI taxonomy): domain Eukaryota; kingdom Metazoa; phylum Chordata; class Actinopteri; family Polynemidae; genus Polydactylus; species Polydactylus sextarius. The sequence continues at coordinate 19,551,568 of CM028906.1, forward strand.
TAAAATAATTTCTTTCGAAATGTTTTTATGGATTTTTAAGTAACTGACATATAACAATACCCAAAATAATAATAATAATAATAATAATAATAATAAAAGAGCTACCTGTACATATTCAAAATCAGAGCACCTGGTAACCAAATGGTCATAGTGCACCACATTGGTGCACCACATTGATGCCAGGCAGCTGTTCGCCAGTTCGAGTCTGCACCCAAGTTGAGCTTTCTTGCATGTCCTGACTCTCCTCCCCATTTCCTGTCTCTATCATGAGCTGTGTTTTCACCAAGTAAGTAAGTTCCTTACTTGGTGGAAACATAGCAATTCTTTGTTGACTGCGTCACACACCACCTTGAGTTTTACCCAATCACCACCAAGTCAACCTAAAGGCCCACCCAAGAACTTTTCGGGGCCAAACGGAGTACCCACTCCTGGGCAGGGAATTTTTTCAGCCCGTAAAGGTTCCAGTGTTTTGCCGCACAGGAGCTGTTGCTCTGGCAGGCAAATTCATGTAAAACACGCACCAACAGGCGAGAATCATGTCTCAGATTTTTAACACATCACACAATAAATAATTAACCTTCAATATGACCTATCATGACTATACACTCTGTCAATGAAATATCTCCTTATTACAAACACATCTATTATGGTAGTGTAGGTGTACTGCCTCACTCTGTACCAAACATAGATGGCCTTTATCATTTAATGAATACCTAATGAAGAAAATAAAGTAAAAACACACAATGATAATACTAATAGTGGAAGTCATGCAAAACCCTGTAAGGCTCTTAAATAACTGTTTGTTTCACATGAATGGAAGTCATATACTAGGATTTTCCTCTAGTAGTTGTCATGGGGGATTTTATTCTCATGTCAGTATATGACAGGGAAGTACTGACAAGGAATATTTTAAGTTAGTCTGGTAATGGCATTTTCTACTTAAATAATGTGCCCATCCCTCCTTCCCTTCTGTTAAAACCAGGAATAAGCCTGCATATGTATATTAAATTAAGATTTAAGCATTCTGTGAACGAAAGCTCTCGAGATATTAATAATGAATAAAAGGATTAATAAAATATGCAAAAGAAAGAGTGACAGAACACTGCACAAAGTAACAGACATGTTTGATATTGGTGAATTAGGAATAGAAGAAAATATATCAGGACTGTTGGGAGATTCCTCTTGGGATTCATCACTTTGTTTTTGGTTTGGTTTGAACACTGGCTTTACATGATTTCACTTCAATGATTTTACTAAAAGGTTGAGCAAATAAAAGATCAGAGCCAAATATAAGAGAGAATTGTGTCATATATGCTGAGCAGTAATGATGTGCAGTAACGAAACAATGGTATATACACTGAACAAAAATATATATGCAACACTTTTGTTTTTGCTCCCATTTTTCATGAGCTGAACTCAAACGTCAAAAAAACATGTACACAAAAGGCCTGTTTTTCTCAAATATTGTTCACAAATCTGTATAAATCTGTGCTGGTGAGCACTTCACTACTTTTAATTTCTTATGGTCTAAAACGTATGTGGAGTAGATCAGCAGAGTATTGATTCACTCACAACATAGGCAACAAGCTTATACAGCGGCCACAGAAGTCAACAACAGGAAGAACTCATGCCTGTGTGTGAGACCACCAATAAGTATGCAGGGGATTCACTCAACCTAGGCTAGAAGCAGGGAGCCACGAGTCAAGCCATGAGTAGCAGCGTTGGTTATGAGTCCTCTGGCTGGTACAAGTCCTCTGGTAGAGGGCGTGAGTCAGGTAAGTTTCGTTTCTCTGCCGAGTGCGAAGTAAGATGTTTGAATGATGCCATTTATTGATTATATCAACCAGATGTGGTAGGACCCAACTGACCTTGTTAAACAGATGTCTAGATCCGTTACTCGTGAGTGATTTTAGGGAGTCAGGTTAATGATTCAGATCCCGAATCTCTTTCCCACTACTACTTGTGAGGTGTATGGATTATCGCAACAAAGGAATTGGCATCTGGGGAGGGTCAGAAAACCAGTCAGTGTCAGGTGTGACCATCATTTTCTTCACACAGTGCAACACATATCCTTCGCATAGAGTTGATCAGGTTGTTGATTGTGGCCTGTGGAATGTTGGTCCACTCCTCCTCAATAGCTGTGTGAAGTTGCTGGATATTGGCAGGAACTGGAACACGCTGTCATATACGCCAATCCAAAGCATCCCAAACATGCTCAATAGGTGACATGTCCGGGGAGTATGTTGGCCATTCAAGAACTGGGGGCTGTGCATTATCATGCTGCAACATGAGGTGATGGTCGTGGATGAATGGCACAACAATGGGCCTCAGGGTCTCATCACTGTATTTCCATGCCTTCAAAATGCCATCAATAAAATGCACCTGTGTTCATTGTCCATAACATACGCCTGCCCATACCATAACCCCACTGCCAGCATGGGCCACTCGATCCACAACGTTGATATCAGCAAACCGCTCACCCAAGGAGATGTGTTGCACTGCGTGAGGTAAATAGTGGTCATACAGATACTGACTGGTTTTCTTAACCCCCCCCCCCATCATGGCCAATTGTAGCCAGCCTAAGGCACACCTGTGCAATATTCACGCTGTCTAACCAGCATCTTGATATCCCACACCAGGTGTATGTATTATCTATGCAAAGTATGCAAAGGAGAAGTGCTAACTAACACAAAAATGGGTGCAAAAACAAAGAAGCGAAAACAAAGGCATCGCGTTTATATTTTTTGTTCAGTGTATGTGCTACATTTCAGATGTAAATGCTAATAAATGCTTTAGTGTGAAATACTGTAACTGAACATATCAGTCTCATATATTCTCATTAGGGATTCACTGCTGCAAATAATGATATGACATCGCATATCTAGTTTCTCTCTACTTTTCCAGGACAGGTAGAGCTCAGTGGCGCTCAGGGGACTGATGACAGCAGTGATGACATTGCCCCTGAGAAAAGAATCCCCAGAGGTATTTTCAATGGAATGTGCTGTGGACAGCAAAATGGCCTCCACTGCCCCAGGGATATAAAAAAGAAGAGAAAAGGCTGAGATACATTTCAGGACTAGCCAGTGATTGTGTTTGCAGTCAAGGAGCTTTCTGAGAAAGAAATGAAAGTCAACAGTTAGTAAACAGCTGGGTTGTTTTAGAAATTAAATACAGCAATATGCTGCCTCTGAGTGAAGTTTTTTTTTCTTCTTTTTTTTTAACTAAATGATTTATGATCATGATTTAATTAGAATTTGTAGTCCAGGGCATCCAGCTTTGTTTTGTTCTTTTTCCAAAAGGAAATGTTAAATACACAGTGATGCTGAAAAGTTGTTTCAGTTCACACAAACACCTTACTGTGGAGAAAGTAAGCATCAAAACATAGTTGACAGATTTTTGACCGGACCTCACTGAGTCACTATTAAATGGGATAATTGTTTGATTTAGAAAATGGGACTAAAATAGTGTCTATGGGCTAACAAAGGTTCACAGAGGCTTTCTTTTTATCTTAATTGGACAGTCTGTTGATGATCAACAAAAAAGAAATGCACCAAAAACAATTTAAGTAATAATGAGAAAAATGTTTCAACAATGTAACAAAACTATTATGAAATATAGGTGAAATCCTTTTATATACTATTATAGTAGAACTATACAGACTGGTAACATTATGCTTGTCCACTAGTCCATGATGTGGATTAAAGTATGACACCTTAAGAGAGTGTTCCTCATCCTTCTGCCATCATGTTATTGGCTCTGAATCCACCCTGTTCAGTACTGAATGTACTTCTTAATGTCAATGTTCTCTCCTCTCTGTGCAACCACAAGTGGCAGCTCTTGATATTTACTAACATGGGCAGTGTGGCAGGTAGAGATGCATTAGGATCCTGCTAAAGTAGCTTAGTGAAAGTGATCACAGGCTTCAGCAGCGAAGCAGTGTGCTCCATTGTCTTCCATTGGGAAGATGTGAGACCTTCCACGGAAAGCTGTGGTATCAGAGTCTGAAAACACAGCTGTAAGCAGCCACCTTGGAATTCAAGACATCTTGAATCAGTTTGGGTTCAACCACTTTTGCTTTTGTTTCCCAATCAAAGCAGCTGAGGGATTTTAAAATGCCCAAAAACAGTGGCACAATAAATCAGTTCATATTGTACAGCTGAAATAATGCACAACTGCAGATTGTGGCCAACACAATGAACACCCTGGACATTACCCCTGACTGAATGACTTCACCGAGTGACTCTCACAGTTGTGCGTCTCACCTCCATTCCAACATGAATAAATGTAGTCACCAATCTTCAGAAATAAAGTGTGACCTCCATCTGGTTGGAGGTCCACTTGTCTGTTGTAAAAGCTGACTGCTGCACAACTTTTAATTTCCACCAAAACTAATTCTTTAGTCACACTGTTACTTGCCTGTTATGGTGTGTATTATGGTGTCAGGTTTGGAAAGCTGAATCCTGGCATGTGGAATACGACCATTTGGTTGAAACTTTCACCGTGGACAATGTTGACTGGTCTTATGTCAAGTGCAATCAAATTCACGATTATCTCCAGGAATAGAGCTGATTTCTGAGTAAGTGTTGGTCATGAAGATGGAGCTGCAGCTGACTCATCATCTCTGCTGTATAGTGGATGTTCCTACAGAGACATTTAGTTAAACATGCAGAAAGTAAGGTAAATTAGTTTCCCTGGTTCCCATGAATATTTTGCCAGCTGAGTTTGCATGGCACCCTCTGGGTGTCCTCCTGATCCCACACTTTGGATTTCCTCCTCATCATATCTAATCTTACTATCTAATACTCACTGGGACCAACTGGTAGATGTCTGAGTGACTTGAGTGTCCCCACTTCCTGTGAAGTTTTTTACAGGAAGTCATCAGTCAAACCCTGGTTGACTCCTGTTATTGACTAACCTTTGGTTGACATCCCTTTTACACAAAGTACAATTACATACAAATACCAATGATCCTGACTCCTACTTAGCATGATTTTGGAGCATCCTGAAAGCTGAAATGTATGTATAAGTCTACAGTGGTGTAGCCGAGTGGCTCCACCTGCATACTGTATTCATGTCGTATCAGTGATGGAAACCTTTTCACCCACACAACATAACAATAGGTCAGACTTGCATGTGAAATCTATGCAAATGTACTGCTCACTCAGAATGTGTAATTAATGGAGGGCAATTAAAATGTGACTATGAAATGATAAGTGTCAGGTACTGCATGTTAATGCAGCACTCTGACAGTAAAAGCTCTGAGATCAACAATTTTGTAAATGTCCTATTTGAATACAACAACTATTGCAATTTTCCAGGAGGAATTTATTGGTTTAAAAAAATTAAAACTGATTGTTGGCCAGTTAAGTCTTGCACAAAAACACACACTTGGCAAAATTATTTGCAGAACATGTAAAACAGCTTGTATACGAATTTTGACATAGTATTGTGCTTTAGTGGAAGTGGGATATTACTGGTGTGAAGCAGTGAGAGGTGAGTGCTAATTTCCTTTGTTTTTGTAATGTTTACATCCATTAGAGAGTAGTTGATCAGTGGGCTGCAGTCTGTAACTGCAGTCCTAACTTATTTGTAACACTGTAAAATAAAGTGCGATGGAGGCACAGTGCCAGGATTTCAATTTTGGATGCTCCAAAGTAATTTTGGCTGCGCCTTTTAATTACCAAAATTAATACTGTTTGCTTCCTTTGACAGTTTCACACTGGTAGTCGTGCTAAAACACAAATGTCTGACTTCATGCTGGGCGACTTACAAAGGCGACTAGTCTTCCAGGTTGATTATGACACTTTTAAAGTATTTTTTGAAAACATTTTCAATGCTGATATTGATTATTTTTGTGACAGTTTATTTGTTAAAAGCTGCACGAGTGTGTGTATTGCTCAAATGTGTGAATAGAATCCTGTCTGATTTATTTTCTGGTGTAGATTGTACAGACTGAAAATAACACTGGAATTTTAGTTCTGATTTAGGAAACACTGTGTTGTTTAGATGATCTGGCTGCATTGTAGCTGATTGCAGTAAGAGAGAGATCAACTAACAAGAGAGAATGAAGCACATTGCGCTGTCAATTCATAACCTTGTCTTGACAGAAACACTCTTTGCAGGCAAGTCGATACAGAAACAGGAGATCAAGTCTTGCAGGAATTTTCAGCTCTACCTCTCGACTTTCCTATTATTTTGTGTGTTCTCCTAGTCTCCATGTGCAGTCTAAAAAATGCATTTGCAGGTATGACAGGAGAATGCAGCCCAGTGTTGTGATTGATCCAGGCCTCATAGTAGTTGAATAAATGCTGTCTTGTACGTTAAGAAAAAGAAGAAATTATGTCTTTTGGTGTAATTAATTGAATTGAAAAATTAAAGTTTGGTAAATATATGCTCTCTCAGTCATTAAGGGTATAGTAGTCCACAGCATTAGGTCATGACTTCATGTCACTCTGTGCATTGTCCATCTGCTGCATTAATGTAATTCTATTAGCTGTGGGTGGAAGTAGACCTAATTCCTGAGGCATGTGGTTATTAAATAAAGGATGAGTAGCTGTGGTTTAGACTTATCACCTTGTGAAGTTCCACATCAGAGGAGATGTGGACTGTTAAGATTATGTTAGCAAATGCAGGCACTTTCATAGGTTTGGCCTCATATGAGAAGAAGAGATTAATGAGAAGGCAGCACCACCGGATGGCTAATGTTTGTCCACCATAACAAGCTTTCTGACCTTCAAGAATAGAAGTGTACACGAGGGTTAAAACTGAGAGACTTCCTTACATTTTTCTCCCTCCTCCATCTAACCCTCAAAAAATAATCCCACAGATCGAATTTCATACCATATTTTGGTCTGATTTTTACCCGAGGACATTCTGTTTCCTATTAAAACTCTATTGATTCTTTACCCACACCCTCATCAAACCACTTTACAACATATACAATACACTTAGACATACACTCATTCGTAGATGCACACACACACACACACACACACACACACACACACACACACACACACACACACACACACACACACACTACCTGGTATCAACAAGAGACTTTAAGAGGCAGAATGTAAATTAGCAAATCCCCGAGGTAATTAAAAACCAAGCCCCTAACTTACTGCATGAAGCTTTCCTGACTAACAAACACCTGTGCTGTATCAATTAAGAGGGCTTTATTTGTATATATTGATGAAGTGCATTTCCAGCTGTGTGTGCAGTAGAGATTCACATTAATGGTTGTATTCAGTTCAGAGGAATTTATTTATCTAAGTTTTTCATTTAACCTTCAGAATTTTAGGCTTGTTACATGAATGACTGAAAGCCAAGTGTCCACTGTATTACAGGATATTGTAAGTGACAGTGGTGAGAGGTACAGAGCAAGACAAAAGTTGTTATTGATGTTATTGATTTAGGTAATATTCCTGCATTATCTAATTCCATTTTAGACAGACGTCTGTTCAATCCTTACCAGTGGACACTGCTTCTATTCAGCTGGGGAGCATTTGCAAACTTACAACTGTATCCCTTTTTGAACTTTTTGGAAATTTCCTGCATATAATTAGGTCTAACACCATATGTAGTTTTGCTCATTAGAACTAAAACATAAAGTTTTCAAAAAGCACAAAAGTCTTGATCTCTTTTTCAGTTGCAGTAGTAACCTATATCTGGAACATGTCAAGCCCCCATATCATGTAAAGGATAAGTCGGATATGGCTAATAAATGGATGCATGGAGAAAGACAACATGAGATGGATAGAAAAGCTATGTACCAACACACAAACAACTGCACTCAGTTCTTGCCACAGGTTTTCTTGGCAATGTTGGCAATGGTGGAGCTGCAGCAGTGGTTATAGTGTCCACAGTATATGTCCCATACTTGACTGTTTTACATAGCAACCCAACACCTTTTCTAGATCAAATATTCTTGTTTTGTTCCTTTTCACATAAAACCTTCTACCTTGTAAAGCAAGAATGTAGCATCCAAAGATTAGTCACAGATTTTTGGAGGGGTCTATACTAAACAGTTTTAATAACTGTGTGGGAGACAGCAGTTTAAACCCATACTGCTCAAATTTACAGTCACTTTCAGTCTTGTACTAATATTATGTGTAACTGTTAACAGAAACCAAACAATTATTCCAAAGAATGCGTCTGCCCCTGGCACGATAGTGCACAATAATCTCATAAAAATGTTCCAGTTACTGAAAATTGCAGGTGATCCAAATCACAATCAGCTCAACAAAATGGCTCTTTTGAATAAAATGGCAGAAGGGTCTGATTCTACAAATTCAATCTAATTTTTTTATGCCCAAAGGACTTCACAAATTATCACAATCTTGGCTCTTTCTCTCTGCATTTCCATTGCACAGAGGGAGAAATGGCCACAAGTCAGTTTTCACATTGTGAGAAAAACTACTTTTTCTTTTT